>OZ020521.1:3053518-3653518 GCA_963971425.1 Bryoerythrophyllum caledonicum | reverse complement strand
GTTCTTGCGAACCTATGTTTGCGAGATGGAGGTGCATCAAGTTGAAGACAATCAAATGATGCGGACTTTTGATATGGCGGTTGTACCTGAGATTCGTGACCGGGTGCAAGAGATTCGCGAGTTGGTCACCTCGTGGGCGGAGTTTGCTGAACGATTGCGGGATGAGTATTTCGATGAAGATTTAGAGAGAATGACAAAGAGATCTTTTCTTGAGTGGGTGGAGCAACGGCCAGGGAACTCTATGGGTCCCAACGAGCTCCTGAGAGACTTCGAGAAGAAGTTTATCCAATTACCTTTGGCAGAGAGGCACCTTCTTGAGTCCATGAAGGCAGAGCTTTTTCTCCAAGCAACAGATGTTGCATTGGAGGACAGACTTCTTCTACTCCTAGGAGACCGGACCACAGAAGGTGGCTTTACCAATGACTGGAGGAGGGTTGAAGAGATCGTGATTCTTTTGGCCAAACAACAACGCGTGAGGTCAAGAGGAGTCGAAGGGAGATTTGATGCTGAGCCTATTCAAAAACCAAAGTCTTTGAAGGTGTCTTTTGCTCCAGCACCATCGATAAACCCGGGATCTACCTCGAAGACCACCAAGACCACCGAAGGAAATGCTCTCGAAGAACTTATTAAGGGTTTTCGAGAGTTGAGGGTGGAATTTACTGAGTTGAAGAAGGCTAGGAGAGCTTCTTCTTCCCAACCATCCGAAGGTGCGAGAAAATATTCAAGGAGGTGTGTTTGGTGTGATGAGGAGACTGAGCACAATCTCAGAAGCTGTGAATCGTATGAAGAAGCACTCAAGAATGTTCATGTCTACTACAAAGATGGGAAGATTCACGATGCCTCAACAAACTCTCCATTGGGGACCAATTTTGGAAGAGGAGGAATGAGGAAGCTCATGGAAGAAAAGATGGCAAGATCCAGCTACGTACAAGTGCATGAAGCTGATACTTACCACATTCAAGTCGAGCACCATTCAGATAAAGTTTTATCTGTTCAAACTCAAATATTAATGAAGAGAGGAGCTCAAGCCATCAGAAATGCAACTGGATGGGAAGATCCAGTTGATGCAAATAGCATCAGGGCATTTATGTATGAAGAAAAGGACAATGATGAGCTCCGCGATGCCTCTGTTGAAGAAAAACGTGTAAGACTTGATGCTGATGATGGTGTTGAGCCAGAAGCAAAGAGAAGATCTCCAGTGCAGAATGAGCCTGCAAAGGAGATGAGAAAGAGGGTTCCTACACGTTCAAAGCCGACGGACCCTAATAGTGTACGCTCTAGTGATGCACCGTTACCAAAGGAATGGTGGGAGAAGAATAAAGAGAAAGAGAAGGATGGACCAAGCAGACAATCCAATGATAGCAAAAGAGGAGAAGAGAAAGGAGACTATACCAAGGTCAAGGGAAAAATGCCTGCTTACAAGCTCCAGTCAGACATTGAGACCTCTATTGACCTGAAAGGGGTATTGGAGGAAAGGATCTTGGATGCCAAGATCGAATTTACATTGAGAGAAGCACTTGGCATAGCCAAGAAAGATTTCCATGAGTTAATCATTGACATTATCAAGAGGAAGAGACAAATGACAGCTGAGGCTGTGATGGTCAGAGCTTTAGATACTCACATGACCGAAGATGAAGAGATTGGCAAGGTATTTGCTATGATGGGTGAGCCAATAGCTCAAGAAGAAGAAGTTTCACAGGAGGAAGCACGAACCTTTCAATTCTCTTATGATCTTCCCAACATGAAAGAAAATGAAGAAAAGATTGAATTCGATCTACCATTTTGGGCTAGGGCCACCACTGAAACGAAGATAAAACTCGGAGGGATCGATGACCATGTTTTAGCCCTTGTTGATCATGGTTCAGAGATTAACATAATATCTCGAAATGTCTATGAGAAGGGCAAATGGCCAATCGACACGGACCATGGCTGGGTCATGAGAGCAGCTAATAGTGGACGGACTCGGTTGCATGGTGCTTGCCCTGCAGTACTCACGAAGATTGGAGATGTAGAGGTTGAACAAAATTTCTTTGTTCAAAATGTTAGCGCCTATCCGATAATTCTGGGTCAACCATTTATCACCGCTTCACGAATGGAGACCAAAGTGTTGGATGACGGGTCTCATTATGCCCGTATCCGAAGTGTTGATGGAAAGAGGTCAGTGCAGTTCTTAACGGTGAGGCCTGACAATGAGAGGCATCGACTTCAACTCAGAGAAATCCCTCTACCAACTTCTTCGAACTTCTCGGATTTCTAGAGGGCACACGTGGGATGTGGGGATCCACGGGTGCTAAGAGAACTAAGACTGGTAGATTCCCCAATGTACATACTAGTGTTAAGTGTGGATTTTTAAGTGTGACAAAGTGTGGCTTTGAAAGATTTACGGGTGTCAAAGACTTGGACCCTGTAAGTAGAAAGCTTGTGAAAATAATGGAGAAAAATCTTAAAAAGATGAAGGTTGTAGAGGGAGATGAAAGCATTTCTGGTATTTACGAAGAAAATGGAATGCCAGATGATATCTTGCAGACTTTGAAAGATCTAGAGGCAGATAAGGATGAAGAGAAGACTCATTGCATTGTCAATGTCCATACAAGTTCAATGTATCATGAGATTTCAACAGCAATGACAAGGCTGTGTGACTTCAAAATTGATGGACAAAGGCCGGAGGCTGCAGTTTATACAAAATATAAAACTGTGGCCAAGAAAGTGAAGCCAGTGGCTACTCAGCTACCATCTGATACTGATGATCATATCAAACAAGCCGAGAAAGAGCCAAGTTTGAGAGAAACAAGAAGGATTGGACACAAGTTCAGCAAAGAGACTTTGACAAACTTGAAGATTGGAGGAGATAATTTCTTGACTGAGCCGGAGAAGAAGAAATTTCAGGACATGCTTTCTATGCATGGAAAAGCCTTTGCTTCTTCGCCAGATGAGATTGGGTGCGTTCAACCAAGTGTTGTGGCACCAATGGTTATTTTTACAGTGCCACATATACCATGGGATTTGAAGCCAATTCCAGTTCCTCGAGCTCTGCTTCCAAAGCTTGTGGAGTTGCTTAAGGAAAAGACACGCATGGGCATACTTGAGCCTTTGATGGCTCCATATTCCAACCGATGGTTTACAGTACCAAAGAAATCGGGAGCATTGAGGTTCATTCAAGATATGCAGCCAGCAAACGGAGTGACAATCAGAAACAAAGGCTCAGGCCCTATTGTTGATGAAGTAGCTGAAGCATTTGTGGAGCATGCAATTTATTCCATTGGAGATCTATACTCTGGTTATGATCAATTTCAATTAGCTGCTGAGAGCAGAGATTTAATAACCATGAAAACTCCACTTGGATTAGTACGCATGTGTACATTGCCTCAAGGTGCTACCAACTCGGTGGCACATATGCAGAGCGCCATGAATCAAATCCTAAGAGACTTTGTGCCTCAGAAAACCATACCTTTTGTGGATGACATTCCCATGAAGGGGTGTGAGGAGAAAGATAAAGACTTAACCATCCAAGATGATGGTTGCAGAGCCTTTGTGAGTAATCATATTGAAGATGTGGCCAAAATCTTGAGCAAATTGGAGGAGGTCAATTTGACTCTCTCGATTGAGAAGTCCAAGTTTGGGGTTGATGAGATTTTGGTGGTTGGACACTTGTGTGGTTCTTATGGAAGAAAACCTAACCCTGAGAAGGTGGATGCTATTGGAAGAATGAAGGCCTGTAGCAATGTCACTAAAGTAAGGAGGTTTTTAGGAGCCTGTGTCTTCTACCAAATTTGGATCCCTCATTTTGCTCATATATCAGAACCTCTTTACAAGCTATTGCGCAAGAGGAACAAATTTGTTTGGCAATGTGAGCAAGATCAAGCTATGATAGAGCTGAAGAGAATCCTGGAGTCACCATCAGTTCTTAAATAAGTGAGTTATACTTGTGGAAGACCGGTGATTGTAACTGTTGATACGAGTCCAATTGCAATTGGATGGGCTGTTGGACAAGATGATGAAGAAGGGAAGAGATTTGCTATCCGATTTGGAGCAAGGATCTTGACAGAGCGACAGAGGGCTTATCCACAAGTTAAAAGAGAACTCTGGGGCGCCCTCACAGCTCTAAAGGCGGACAGAAACTACTTGATTGGTGCGGAAGTAGTTTTAGAAACTGACTGCTTGCCTTTGCTGGGGATGATAGCAAATTGTTCTTCACCAGACATTGCAATGTTGCGTTGGATAGCCTACATCAAGTCTTTGAATCCTGTTCTAGTTCACATTGAAGGCAAAAAGAATTCAGTTGCCGATATGTTGTCTAGAGCAAGGTATTTCAAAGAAGATGAAATGATGGCTCACGAACATGGTGAAGAATTGTTACACGGAGCCTATGTGATGAACATAGATGGTGAAAGTTCGTCCAATAGAGCATTACCTTTCAAGGATGAACTGTATGAAGGAAAACTGAGAGATATTGGGCTTTACTTGAAAACAATGGAGCGGCAAGGAAGTTGGACGGATAAGGCATTCAAACACATCAGACATCAGTCTTATGGATATCTGTTGAAAGATGGATTTCTATAGAAGAGGGCAAAAAGAGTTGGTGAAGTGCCATTAAGAGTGGTGGGAGACTCTTTAACCAAGACCCAAATTTTACAAGAGTTTCATGATACACTTTGGGCCGGTCACAGAGGCATTTGGGCCACCTACACGAAGGTCAAGGAGCGGTATTGGTGGAAGGGGCTATACAAAGATGTTGAGGAGTTTGTAGCCTCTTGTGTGGTGTGTCAGTTACAATCGAAGGTACGGCACAGAGATGAACTGCATCCCACTTATCCTATTGCAATCCATTTTCAATGGATGATCGATTTGGTTGCCATGCCAAATGCAATGTGGGGGATGAAGTACCTTGTTTTGGCCCGAGAAGAGCTCTCAAACTTTGTTGAAGGAAGAGCTTTGAGGACCAAGACAACAGAAAATGTATGCCGATTTATACTTGATGACATTTTTAGTCGGTATGGGAGCATTGGCCGGATGAGAGCTGACAGAGGAGAATTGAACGCCACTGAAGCCAAAGAATTCTTCAAGCGATATGGTGTGCAGTTGAAGCTGACAACAGCTTACAATCCTGAGGCTAATGGCAAGATTGAGAGGGGACATCCTCCAATCATTCATGCTTTAGTCAAGGCTTGCAGAGGAAAGCCTAGCTTGTGGCCAAAACTACTACCATTTGCTCTATGGGCTGATAGAACGACACATAGTACGGTTACCGGTTATATGCCTGTAGAACTTATGTATGGGCAGAAACCTATCATGCCGGTGGAGAAAGATATTCCCACATGGGTATTTCTTTCATGGGAAGATGGCATCAGTAGGGAAAGACTGCTGGAGCTTCGTATTCAACAGTTGGCAAGATTGCCTGAGGATCTTGAGATAGCTTTGGAGAAGATGAAAGCTGCTAGATTGGGCAACAAGGAACGCTTTGACAAAACACATCGATTGAGGGGAAAGAAGATCAGAGAGGGTGATTGGGTCCTTGTATTTGATAGTACATTGGAGCATCAACACAGCACGGTACGGAAATTTGCAAAGAGATGGATTGGACCCTATGTAGTGATTAAAGTGCACCTCAATGGCACTTATTCACTTCGAGAGTTAGATGGAGTTTCTCTTCGTGTACCAGTGGCTGGAAAACGCATCAAAGTCTTTCGAAGGAGTGACAGGTTTCATCTTCAAGGCTTAGAGGACATTCTCGATCCACGACAATTTGAGGACAGTAACCAAGCTGAAGATGAAGATGAAGATTTAGAAGATGCAGTTCAGGACAACCAAGATAGTGAGGATGACTAAGCCAGGCACATACCAGAGGATGTGCAGGTTTAGAGAGGGTGAATGTCCTGATGGAAATTCTTCCATCATGTACATACAAGTATTAGTCTTTATATGTGTGGATTTTAATAAGTAAGGAGTTGGGGTAAAAGGGGTTGGTCGTGGTAAGAACCACGGTTTGAGGATTTGGGCAGGTGTTAGCATTTAGGTGCTGCACCGTTCTTGTCACTGCTCAGGGGGGTAGGTAGCGGGTTGACTGGTATTTTTCCTGCCTCACTAGCGAGCCAAGCCGTGGGCCGCCGAACCACTCGACGGGCTCGATTGGGTTCGAACCCGGACCGGCGGCAGCCACTGACCACGACATTTCCAGCCAACCAAGTCCACGACTTGGCGATCAGGTTGTGCGAATCAACACCTTTATACGTCCGTACCATCAGCTATCTTACGATAAGTTTTATTTTTTATTTTTATTTAGTTATTTTTTTTATTTTACTTATCTTGTTGGTTGGAAGGTCTAAGTTTTTAGTCTTCCAATAAATAAAAGACTAGGGGATTTTATGTGGTTGAAAGTGGAAAGGATAAGAAAGTAATGAAGTACCTTGTGGGGTACTTTGGGTAGGGTGACATGGGCTGGAGTGCCCACGTCCACTTGAGGTGGAAAAGTTGGAAAAGAGATTCCTTAGAGCGAGTGAGTGTGTGTGTGTGCGGGTGAGAGAGGAAGGGTGTGGAGCAGAACTTTGACTGTGTGTAACTCGTTGAGCTTGAATGATATGGAATTGAAAATTTGTGGTCTTGTTCCTTGTTTCAAGAGCTTTTCATACTCGTTTTAAATTTTGAATTTGGAGTTGTAGAGAAAAAGTTATTGAGGTTTTAATTCTGTGAAAACCCGAGGCCATCCATTGAGGGGCAGAGGTTTCGAGGAGCCATAACTTTTTCTGTAGTTCTCAATTTGATTTGAGATTTTGAGGGACTGTGCATCTCTATCTTAGCTTTCTAGAAAGATATTACAATTGAGATTTGGAGTTGTGAGCAAGAAGTTATAGAGATTTGAATGAATAGGGGTAGGCAGAACTTTGATTGTCCATAACTTTCGGACAGTAGTTTAGATTGACTTGAAATTTGGAGGAGTGTTAGTTGTCTGAATTAGCTTTCCAGAGAGCTATTACACTTAGTATTTGAAGTTTTGAGTCATCCGTGTCACTTGTTTGAAGGTTACAGCCTTGGTGAAACTTTTCCATTGTGTTTTTGAACACTTCTTTTGAGTTTCCTAGTGTTTTTGAACACTTGAAGACTTTGGAGTTGAAGGATGGAAGAATTGAAGACTTGAGGCTTGAAGAGAAGAGAAGATGGAGACAAGTGTGTTGTGGCTTGTGGTCCGATTTCTTTTTTTGTGATTCCAAGCCAGCTTTGGAGGCTAGTTGTATTTCAATTCTGTTCTTGTAAACTCTGTTGCGGCGAAGTAGGGTTAATTGCCCACACGGTCGTGTTTATGTTGTTCCCACCGGTGAGGCACGTTTGCTGGTCACCGTGGGTTTGAATTTTAGGAGCCAATCTTTCGGACGGTTTCAGCTTGTGGTCTGGCCGTCCCGTTTTATCCGTCCGAGGCCGTGGTTTCTTATCACCCACCTTTACCCTTAACCCTTTAAAGCCACCATAGGATAGGCCAACGGGGAGGAGTTTGAAGACTGAAGACTGAAGACTGAAGACTGAAGACTGAAGATCGAAGACCACAAGATTTGACAGAACTCCGTAGCAGAATATACGAAGTCGCAGCCAGATACCTCGCGTATTCTCAAAGCGCACTCCTCTCTACACGACATTTGGTGCTTCCACTGAGAGAGCTTTGAGGCGACTGGTGTGATTTTGCTATGGGAGACTCTGAAGGAGCTGCTGGTGGTGGTGGGAGACGCACCGGTGGAGTTCAATTTTCCATGGAGGATATTGTAGGGGCATTGGCCCTGTTTATGGAACAACATAGAGCGAACCAAGGTGGTCAAGGTGCCACGAAGGCTCTGAAGGCTGTTGTTTCCAAGATTGGAAGGTTCAACAGCAAGAATATCTCCAAGTTCTTGCGAACCTATGTTTGCGAGATGGAGGTGCATCAAGTTGAAGACAATCAAATGATGCGGACTTTTGATATGGCGGTTGTACCTGAGATTCGTGACCGGGTGCAAGAGATTCGCGAGTTGGTCACCTCGTGGGCGGAGTTTGCTGAACGATTGCGGGATGAGTATTTCGATGAAGATTTAGAGAGAATGACAAAGAGATCTTTTCTTGAGTGGGTGGAGCAACGGCCAGGGAACTCTATGGGTCCCAACGAGCTCCTGAGAGACTTCGAGAAGAAGTTTATCCAATTACCTTTGGCAGAGAGGCACCTTCTTGAGTCCATGAAGGCAGAGCTTTTTCTCCAAGCAACAGATGTTGCATTGGAGGACAGACTTCTTCTACTCCTAGGAGACCGGACCACAGAAGGTGGCTTTACCAATGACTGGAGGAGGGTTGAAGAGATCGTGATTCTTTTGGCCAAACAACAACGCGTGAGGTCAAGAGGAGTCGAAGGGAGATTTGATGCTGAGCCTATTCAAAAACCAAAGTCTTTGAAGGTGTCTTTTGCTCCAGCACCATCGATAAACCCGGGATCTACCTCGAAGACCACCAAGACCACCGAAGGAAATGCTCTCGAAGAACTTATTAAGGGTTTTCGAGAGTTGAGGGTGGAATTTACTGAGTTGAAGAAGGCTAGGAGAGCTTCTTCTTCCCAACCATCCGAAGGTGCGAGAAAATATTCAAGGAGGTGTGTTTGGTGTGATGAGGAGACTGAGCACAATCTCAGAAGCTGTGAATCGTATGAAGAAGCACTCAAGAATGTTCATGTCTACTACAAAGATGGGAAGATTCACGATGCCTCAACAAACTCTCCATTGGGGACCAATTTTGGAAGAGGAGGAATGAGGAAGCTCATGGAAGAAAAGATGGCAAGATCCAGCTACGTACAAGTGCATGAAGCTGATACTTACCACATTCAAGTCGAGCACCATTCAGATAAAGTTTTATCTGTTCAAACTCAAATATTAATGAAGAGAGGAGCTCAAGCCATCAGAAATGCAACTGGATGGGAAGATCCAGTTGATGCAAATAGCATCAGGGCATTTATGTATGAAGAAAAGGACAATGATGAGCTCCGCGATGCCTCTGTTGAAGAAAAACGTGTAAGACTTGATGCTGATGATGGTGTTGAGCCAGAAGCAAAGAGAAGATCTCCAGTGCAGAATGAGCCTGCAAAGGAGATGAGAAAGAGGGTTCCTACACGTTCAAAGCCGACGGACCCTAATAGTGTACGCTCTAGTGATGCACCGTTACCAAAGGAATGGTGGGAGAAGAATAAAGAGAAAGAGAAGGATGGACCAAGCAGACAATCCAATGATAGCAAAAGAGGAGAAGAGAAAGGAGACTATACCAAGGTCAAGGGAAAAATGCCTGCTTACAAGCTCCAGTCAGACATTGAGACCTCTATTGACCTGAAAGGGGTATTGGAGGAAAGGATCTTGGATGCCAAGATCGAATTTACATTGAGAGAAGCACTTGGCATAGCCAAGAAAGATTTCCATGAGTTAATCATTGACATTATCAAGAGGAAGAGACAAATGACAGCTGAGGCTGTGATGGTCAGAGCTTTAGATACTCACATGACCGAAGATGAAGAGATTGGCAAGGTATTTGCTATGATGGGTGAGCCAATAGCTCAAGAAGAAGAAGTTTCACAGGAGGAAGCACGAACCTTTCAATTCTCTTATGATCTTCCCAACATGAAAGAAAATGAAGAAAAGATTGAATTCGATCTACCATTTTGGGCTAGGGCCACCACTGAAACGAAGATAAAACTCGGAGGGATCGATGACCATGTTTTAGCCCTTGTTGATCATGGTTCAGAGATTAACATAATATCTCGAAATGTCTATGAGAAGGGCAAATGGCCAATCGACACGGACCATGGCTGGGTCATGAGAGCAGCTAATAGTGGACGGACTCGGTTGCATGGTGCTTGCCCTGCAGTACTCACGAAGATTGGAGATGTAGAGGTTGAACAAAATTTCTTTGTTCAAAATGTTAGCGCCTATCCGATAATTCTGGGTCAACCATTTATCACCGCTTCACGAATGGAGACCAAAGTGTTGGATGACGGGTCTCATTATGCCCGTATCCGAAGTGTTGATGGAAAGAGGTCAGTGCAGTTCTTAACGGTGAGGCCTGACAATGAGAGGCATCGACTTCAACTCAGAGAAATCCCTCTACCAACTTCTTCGAACTTCTCGGATTTCTAGAGGGCACACGTGGGATGTGGGGATCCACGGGTGCTAAGAGAACTAAGACTGGTAGATTCCCCAATGTACATACTAGTGTTAAGTGTGGATTTTTAAGTGTGACAAAGTGTGGCTTTGAAAGATTTACGGGTGTCAAAGACTTGGACCCTGTAAGTAGAAAGCTTGTGAAAATAATGGAGAAAAATCTTAAAAAGATGAAGGTTGTAGAGGGAGATGAAAGCATTTCTGGTATTTACGAAGAAAATGGAATGCCAGATGATATCTTGCAGACTTTGAAAGATCTAGAGGCAGATAAGGATGAAGAGAAGACTCATTGCATTGTCAATGTCCATACAAGTTCAATGTATCATGAGATTTCAACAGCAATGACAAGGCTGTGTGACTTCAAAATTGATGGACAAAGGCCGGAGGCTGCAGTTTATACAAAATATAAAACTGTGGCCAAGAAAGTGAAGCCAGTGGCTACTCAGCTACCATCTGATACTGATGATCATATCAAACAAGCCGAGAAAGAGCCAAGTTTGAGAGAAACAAGAAGGATTGGACACAAGTTCAGCAAAGAGACTTTGACAAACTTGAAGATTGGAGGAGATAATTTCTTGACTGAGCCGGAGAAGAAGAAATTTCAGGACATGCTTTCTATGTATGGAAAAGCCTTTGCTTCTTCGCCAGATGAGATTGGGTGCGTTCAACCAAGTGTTGTGGCACCAATGGTTATTTTTACAGTGCCACATATACCATGGGATTTGAAGCCAATTCCAGTTCCTCGAGCTCTGCTTCCAAAGCTTGTGGAGTTGCTTAAGGAAAAGACACGCATGGGCATACTTGAGCCTTTGATGGCTCCATATTCCAACCGATGGTTTACAGTACCAAAGAAATCGGGAGCATTGAGGTTCATTCAAGATATGCAGCCAGCAAACGGAGTGACAATCAGAAACAAAGGCTCAGGCCCTATTGTTGATGAAGTAGCTGAAGCATTTGCGGAGCATGCAATTTATTCCATTGGAGATCTATACTCTGGTTATGATCAATTTCAATTAGCTGCTGAGAGCAGAGATTTAATAACCATGAAAACTCCACTTGGATTAGTACGCATGTGTACATTGCCTCAAGGTGCTACCAACTCGGTGGCACATATGCAGAGCGCCATGAATCAAATCCTAAGAGACTTTGTGCCTCAGAAAACCATACCTTTTGTGGATGACATTCCCATGAAGGGGTGTGAGGAGAAAGATAAAGACTTAACCATCCAAGATGATGGTTGCAGAGCCTTTGTGAGTAATCATATTGAAGATGTGGCCAAAATCTTGAGCAAATTGGAGGAGGTCAATTTGACTCTCTCGATTGAGAAGTCCAAGTTTGGGGTTGATGAGATTTTGGTGGTTGGACACTTGTGTGGTTCTTATGGAAGAAAACCTAACCCTGAGAAGGTGGATGCTATTGGAAGAATGAAGGCCTGTAGCAATGTCACTAAAGTAAGGAGGTTTTTAGGAGCCTGTGTCTTCTACCAAATTTGGATCCCTCATTTTGCTCATATATCAGAACCTCTTTACAAGCTATTGCGCAAGAGGAACAAATTTGTTTGGCAATGTGAGCAAGATCAAGCTATGATAGGGCTGAAGAGAATCCTGGAGTCACCATCAGTTCTTAAATAAGTGAGTTATACTTGTGGAAGACCGGTGATTGTAACTGTTGATACGAGTCCAATTGCAATTGGATGGGCTGTTGGACAAGATGATGAAGAAGGGAAGAGATTTGCTATCCGATTTGGAGCAAGGATCTTGACAGAGCGACAGAGGGCTTATCCACAAGTTAAAAGAGAACTCTGGGGCGCCCTCACAGCTCTAAAGGCGGACAGAAACTACTTGATTGGTGCGGAAGTAGTTTTAGAAACTGACTGCTTGCCTTTGCTGGGGATGATAGCAAATTGTTCTTCACCAGACATTGCAATGTTGCGTTGGATAGCCTACATCAAGTCTTTGAATCCTGTTCTAGTTCACATTGAAGGCAAAAAGAATTCAGTTGCCGATATGTTGTCTAGAGCAAGGTATTTCAAAGAAGATGAAATGATGGCTCACGAACATGGTGAAGAATTGTTACACGGAGCCTATGTGATGAACATAGATGGTGAAAGTTCGTCCAATAGAGCATTACCTTTCAAGGATGAACTGTATGAAGGAAAACTGAGAGATATTGGGCTTTACTTGAAAACAATGGAGCGGCAAGGAAGTTGGACGGATAAGGCATTCAAACACATCAGACATCAGTCTTATGGATATCTGTTGAAAGATGGATTTCTATAGAAGAGGGCAAAAAGAGTTGGTGAAGTGCCATTAAGAGTGGTGGGAGACTCTTTAACCAAGACCCAAATTTTACAAGAGTTTCATGATACACTTTGGGCCGGTCACAGAGGCATTTGGGCCACCTACACGAAGGTCAAGGAGCGGTATTGGTGGAAGGGGCTATACAAAGATGTTGAGGAGTTTGTAGCCTCTTGTGTGGTGTGTCAGTTACAATCGAAGGTACGGCACAGAGATGAACTGCATCCCACTTATCCTATTGCAATCCATTTTCAATGGATGATCGATTTGGTTGCCATGCCAAATGCAATGTGGGGGATGAAGTACCTTGTTTTGGCCCGAGAAGAGCTCTCAAACTTTGTTGAAGGAAGAGCTTTGAGGACCAAGACAACAGAAAATGTATGCCGATTTATACTTGATGACATTTTTAGTCGGTATGGGAGCATTGGCCGGATGAGAGCTGACAGAGGAGAATTGAACGCCACTGAAGCCAAAGAATTCTTCAAGCGATATGGTGTGCAGTTGAAGCTGACAACAGCTTACAATCCTGAGGCTAATGGCAAGATTGAGAGGGGACATCCTCCAATCATTCATGCTTTAGTCAAGGCTTGCAGAGGAAAGCCTAGCTTGTGGCCAAAACTACTACCATTTGCTCTATGGGCTGATAGAACGACACATAGTACGGTTACCGGTTATATGCCTGTAGAACTTATGTATGGGCAGAAACCTATCATGCCGGTGGAGAAAGATATTCCCACATGGGTATTTCTTTCATGGGAAGATGGCATCAGTAGGGAAAGACTGCTGGAGCTTCGTATTCAACAGTTGGCAAGATTGCCTGAGGATCTTGAGATAGCTTTGGAGAAGATGAAAGCTGCTAGATTGGGCAACAAGGAACGCTTTGACAAAACACATCGATTGAGGGGAAAGAAGATCAGAGAGGGTGATTGGGTCCTTGTATTTGATAGTACATTGGAGCATCAACACAGCACGGTACGGAAATTTGCAAAGAGATGGATTGGACCCTATGTAGTGATTAAAGTGCACCTCAATGGCACTTATTCACTTCGAGAGTTAGATGGAGTTTCTCTTCGTGTACCAGTGGCTGGAAAACGCATCAAAGTCTTTCGAAGGAGTGACAGGTTTCATCTTCAAGGCTTAGAGGACATTCTCGATCCACGACAATTTGAGGACAGTAACCAAGCTGAAGATGAAGATGAAGATTTAGAAGATGCAGTTCAGGACAACCAAGATAGTGAGGATGACTAAGCCAGGCACATACCAGAGGATGTGCAGGTTTAGAGAGGGTGAATGTCCTGATGGAAATTCTTCCATCATGTACATACAAGTATTAGTCTTTATATGTGTGGATTTTAATAAGTAAGGAGTTGGGGTAAAAGGGGTTGGTCGTGGTAAGAACCACGGTTTGAGGATTTGGGCAGGTGTTAGCATTTAGGTGCTGCACCGTTCTTGTCACTGCTCAGGGGGGTAGGTAGCGGGTTGACTGGTATTTTTCCTGCCTCACTAGCGAGCCAAGCCGTGGGCCGCCGAACCACTCGACGGGCTCGATTGGGTTCGAACCCGGACCGGCGGCAGCCACTGACCACGACATTTCCAGCCAACCAAGTCCACGACTTGGCGATCAGGTTGTGCGAATCAACACCTTTATACGTCCGTACCATCAGCTATCTTACGATAAGTTTTATTTTTTATTTTTATTTAGTTATTTTTTTTATTTTACTTATCTTGTTGGTTGGAAGGTCTAAGTTTTTAGTCTTCCAATAAATAAAAGACTAGGGGATTTTATGTGGTTGAAAGTGGAAAGGATAAGAAAGTAATGAAGTACCTTGTGGGGTACTTTGGGTAGGGTGACATGGGCTGGAGTGCCCACGTCCACTTGAGGTGGAAAAGTTGGAAAAGAGATTCCTTAGAGCGAGTGAGTGTGTGTGTGTGCGGGTGAGAGAGGAAGGGTGTGGAGCAGAACTTTGACTGTGTGTAACTCGTTGAGCTTGAATGATATGGAATTGAAAATTTGTGGTCTTGTTCCTTGTTTCAAGAGCTTTTCATACTCGTTTTAAATTTTGAATTTGGAGTTGTAGAGAAAAAGTTATTGAGGTTTTAATTCTGTGAAAACCCGAGGCCATCCATTGAGGGGCAGAGGTTTCGAGGAGCCATAACTTTTTCTGTAGTTCTCAATTTGATTTGAGATTTTGAGGGACTGTGCATCTCTATCTTAGCTTTCTAGAAAGATATTACAATTGAGATTTGGAGTTGTGAGCAAGAAGTTATAGAGATTTGAATGAATAGGGGTAGGCAGAACTTTGATTGTCCATAACTTTCGGACAGTAGTTTAGATTGACTTGAAATTTGGAGGAGTGTTAGTTGTCTGAATTAGCTTTCCAGAGAGCTATTACACTTAGTATTTGAAGTTTTGAGTCATCCGTGTCACTTGTTTGAAGGTTACAGCCTTGGTGAAACTTTTCCATTGTGTTTTTGAACACTTCTTTTGAGTTTCCTAGTGTTTTTGAACACTTGAAGACTTTGGAGTTGAAGGATGGAAGAATTGAAGACTTGAGGCTTGAAGAGAAGAGAAGATGGAGACAAGTGTGTTGTGGCTTGTGGTCCGATTTCTTTTTTTGTGATTCCAAGCCAGCTTTGGAGGCTAGTTGTATTTCAATTCTGTTCTTGTAAACTCTGTTGCGGCGAAGTAGGGTTAATTGCCCACACGGTCGTGTTTATGTTGTTCCCACCGGTGAGGCACGTTTGCTGGTCACCGTGGGTTTGAATTTTAGGAGCCAATCTTTCGGACGGTTTCAGCTTGTGGTCTGGCCGTCCCGTTTTATCCGTCCGAGGCCGTGGTTTCTTATCACCCACCTTTACCCTTAACCCTTTAAAGCCACCATAGGATAGGCCAACGGGGAGGAGTTTGAAGACTGAAGACTGAAGACTGAAGACTGAAGACTGAAGATCGAAGACCACAAGATTTGACAGAACTCCGTAGCAGAATATACGAAGTCGCAGCCAGATACCTCGCGTATTCTCAAAGCGCACTCCTCTCTACACGACATTTGGTGCTTCCACTGAGAGAGCTTTGAGGCGACTGGTGTGATTTTGCTATGGGAGACTCTGAAGGAGCTGCTGGTGGTGGTGGGAGACGCACCGGTGGAGTTCAATTTTCCATGGAGGATATTGTAGGGGCATTGGCCCTGTTTATGGAACAACATAGAGCGAACCAAGGTGGTCAAGGTGCCACGAAGGCTCTGAAGGCTGTTGTTTCCAAGATTGGAAGGTTCAACAGCAAGAATATCTCCAAGTTCTTGCGAACCTATGTTTGCGAGATGGAGGTGCATCAAGTTGAAGACAATCAAATGATGCGGACTTTTGATATGGCGGTTGTACCTGAGATTCGTGACCGGGTGCAAGAGATTCGCGAGTTGGTCACCTCGTGGGCGGAGTTTGCTGAACGATTGCGGGATGAGTATTTCGATGAAGATTTAGAGAGAATGACAAAGAGATCTTTTCTTGAGTGGGTGGAGCAACGGCCAGGGAACTCTATGGGTCCCAACGAGCTCCTGAGAGACTTCGAGAAGAAGTTTATCCAATTACCTTTGGCAGAGAGGCACTTTCTTGAGTCCATGAAGGCAGAGCTTTTTCTCCAAGCAACAGATGTTGCATTGGAGGACAGACTTCTTCTACTCCTAGGAGACCGGACCACAGAAGGTGGCTTTACCAATGACTGGAGGAGGGTTGAAGAGATCGTGATTCTTTTGGCCAAACAACAACGCGTGAGGTCAAGAGGAGTCGAAGGGAGATTTGATGCTGAGCCTATTCAAAAACCAAAGTCTTTGAAGGTGTCTTTTGCTCCAGCACCATCGATAAACCCGGGATCTACCTCGAAGACCACCAAGACCACCGAAGGAAATGCTCTCGAAGAACTTATTAAGGGTTTTCGAGAGTTGAGGGTGGAATTTACTGAGTTGAAGAAGGCTAGGAGAGCTTCTTCTTCCCAACCATCCGAAGGTGCGAGAAAATATTCAAGGAGGTGTGTTTGGTGTGATGAGGAGACTGAGCACAATCTCAGAAGCTGTGAATCGTATGAAGAAGCACTCAAGAATGTTCATGTCTACTACAAAGATGGGAAGATTCACGATGCCTCAACAAACTCTCCATTGGGGACCAATTTTGGAAGAGGAGGAATGAGGAAGCTCATGGAAGAAAAGATGGCAAGATCCAGCTATGTACAAGTGCATGAAGCTGATACTTACCACATTCAAGTCGAGCACCATTCAGATAAAGTTTTATCTGTTCAAACTCAAATATTAATGAAGAGAGGAGCTCAAGCCATCAGAAATGCAACTGGATGGGAAGATCCAGTTGATGCAAATAGCATCAGGGCATTTATGTATGAAGAAAAGGACAATGATGAGCTCCGCGATGCCTCTGTTGAAGAAAAACGTGTAAGACTTGATGCTGATGATGGTGTTGAGCCAGAAGCAAAGAGAAGATCTCCAGTGCAGAATGAGCCTGCAAAGGAGATGAGAAAGAGGGTTCCTACACGTTCAAAGCCGACGGACCCTAATAGTGTACGCTCTAGTGATGCACCGTTACCAAAGGAATGGTGGGAGAAGAATAAAGAGAAAGAGAAGGATGGACCAAGCAGACAATCCAATGATAGCAAAAGAGGAGAAGAGAAAGGAGACTATACCAAGGTCAAGGGAAAAATGCCTGCTTACAAGCTCCAGTCAGACATTGAGACCTCTATTGACCTGAAAGGGGTATTGGAGGAAAGGATCTTGGATGCCAAGATCGAATTTACATTGAGAGAAGCACTTGGCATAGCCAAGAAAGATTTCCATGAGTTAATCATTGACATTATCAAGAGGAAGAGACAAATGACAGCTGAGGCTGTGATGGTCAGAGCTTTAGATACTCACATGACCGAAGATGAAGAGATTGGCAAGGTATTTGCTATGATGGGTGAGCCAATAGCTCAAGAAGAAGAAGTTTCACAGGAGGAAGCACGAACCTTTCAATTCTCTTATGATCTTCCCAACATGAAAGAAAATGAAGAAAAGATTGAATTCGATCTACCATTTTGGGCTAGGGCCACCACTGAAACGAAGATAAAACTCGGAGGGATCGATGACCATGTTTTAGCCCTTGTTGATCATGGTTCAGAGATTAACATAATATCTCGAAATGTCTATGAGAAGGGCAAATGGCCAATCGACACGGACCATGGCTGGGTCATGAGAGCAGCTAATAGTGGACGGACTCGGTTGCATGGTGCTTGCCCTGCAGTACTCACGAAGATTGGAGATGTAGAGGTTGAACAAAATTTCTTTGTTCAAAATGTTAGCGCCTATCCGATAATTCTGGGTCAACCATTTATCACCGCTTCACGAATGGAGACCAAAGTGTTGGATGACGGGTCTCATTATGCCCGTATCCGAAGTGTTGATGGAAAGAGGTCAGTGCAGTTCTTAACGGTGAGGCCTGACAATGAGAGGCATCGACTTCAACTCAGAGAAATCCCTCTACCAACTTCTTCGAACTTCTCGGATTTCTAGAGGGCACACGTGGGATGTGGGGATCCACGGGTGCTAAGAGAACTAAGACTGGTAGATTCCCCAATGTACATACTAGTGTTAAGTGTGGATTTTTAAGTGTGACAAAGTGTGGCTTTGAAAGATTTACGGGTGTCAAAGACTTGGACCCTGTAAGTAGAAAGCTTGTGAAAATAATGGAGAAAAATCTTAAAAAGATGAAGGTTGTAGAGGGAGATGAAAGCATTTCTGGTATTTACGAAGAAAATGGAATGCCAGATGATATCTTGCAGACTTTGAAAGATCTAGAGGCAGATAAGGATGAAGAGAAGACTCATTGCATTGTCAATGTCCATACAAGTTCAATGTATCATGAGATTTCAACAGCAATGACAAGGCTGTGTGACTTCAAAATTGATGGACAAAGGCCGGAGGCTGCAGTTTATACAAAATATAAAACTGTGGCCAAGAAAGTGAAGCCAGTGGCTACTCAGCTACCATCTGATACTGATGATCATATCAAACAAGCCGAGAAAGAGCCAAGTTTGAGAGAAACAAGAAGGATTGGACACAAGTTCAGCAAAGAGACTTTGACAAACTTGAAGATTGGAGGAGATAATTTCTTGACTGAGCCGGAGAAGAAGAAATTTCAGGACATGCTTTCTATGTATGGAAAAGCCTTTGCTTCTTCGCCAGATGAGATTGGGTGCGTTCAACCAAGTGTTGTGGCACCAATGGTTATTTTTACAGTGCCACATATACCATGGGATTTGAAGCCAATTCCAGTTCCTCGAGCTCTGCTTCCAAAGCTTGTGGAGTTGCTTAAGGAAAAGACACGCATGGGCATACTTGAGCCTTTGATGGCTCCATATTCCAACCGATGGTTTACAGTACCAAAGAAATCGGGAGCATTGAGGTTCATTCAAGATATGCAGCCAGCAAACGGAGTGACAATCAGAAACAAAGGCTCAGGCCCTATTGTTGATGAAGTAGCTGAAGCATTTGCGGAGCATGCAATTTATTCCATTGGAGATCTATACTCTGGTTATGATCAATTTCAATTAGCTGCTGAGAGCAGAGATTTAATAACCATGAAAACTCCACTTGGATTAGTACGCATGTGTACATTGCCTCAAGGTGCTACCAACTCGGTGGCACATATGCAGAGCGCCATGAATCAAATCCTAAGAGACTTTGTGCCTCAGAAAACCATACCTTTTGTGGATGACATTCCCATGAAGGGGTGTGAGGAGAAAGATAAAGACTTAACCATCCAAGATGATGGTTGCAGAGCCTTTGTGAGTAATCATATTGAAGATGTGGCCAAAATCTTGAGCAAATTGGAGGAGGTCAATTTGACTCTCTCGATTGAGAAGTCCAAGTTTGGGGTTGATGAGATTTTGGTGGTTGGACACTTGTGTGGTTCTTATGGAAGAAAACCTAACCCTGAGAAGGTGGATGCTATTGGAAGAATGAAGGCCTGTAGCAATGTCACTAAAGTAAGGAGGTTTTTAGGAGCCTGTGTCTTCTACCAAATTTGGATCCCTCATTTTGCTCATATATCAGAACCTCTTTACAAGCTATTGCGCAAGAGGAACAAATTTGTTTGGCAATGTGAGCAAGATCAAGCTATGATAGGGCTGAAGAGAATCCTGGAGTCACCATCAGTTCTTAAATAAGTGAGTTATACTTGTGGAAGACCGGTGATTGTAACTGTTGATACGAGTCCAATTGCAATTGGATGGGCTGTTGGACAAGATGATGAAGAAGGGAAGAGATTTGCTATCCGATTTGGAGCAAGGATCTTGACAGAGCGACAGAGGGCTTATCCACAAGTTAAAAGAGAACTCTGGGGCGCCCTCACAGCTCTAAAGGCGGACAGAAACTACTTGATTGGTGCGGAAGTAGTTTTAGAAACTGACTGCTTGCCTTTGCTGGGGATGATAGCAAATTGTTCTTCACCAGACATTGCAATGTTGCGTTGGATAGCCTACATCAAGTCTTTGAATCCTGTTCTAGTTCACATTGAAGGCAAAAAGAATTCAGTTGCCGATATGTTGTCTAGAGCAAGGTATTTCAAAGAAGATGAAATGATGGCTCACGAACATGGTGAAGAATTGTTACACGGAGCCTATGTGATGAACATAGATGGTGAAAGTTCGTCCAATAGAGCATTACCTTTCAAGGATGAACTGTATGAAGGAAAACTGAGAGATATTGGGCTTTACTTGAAAACAATGGAGCGGCAAGGAAGTTGGACGGATAAGGCATTCAAACACATCAGACATCAGTCTTATGGATATCTGTTGAAAGATGGATTTCTATAGAAGAGGGCAAAAAGAGTTGGTGAAGTGCCATTAAGAGTGGTGGGAGACTCTTTAACCAAGACCCAAATTTTACAAGAGTTTCATGATACACTTTGGGCCGGTCACAGAGGCATTTGGGCCACCTACACGAAGGTCAAGGAGCGGTATTGGTGGAAGGGGCTATACAAAGATGTTGAGGAGTTTGTAGCCTCTTGTGTGGTGTGTCAGTTACAATCGAAGGTACGGCACAGAGATGAACTGCATCCCACTTATCCTATTGCAATCCATTTTCAATGGATGATCGATTTGGTTGCCATGCCAAATGCAATGTGGGGGATGAAGTACCTTGTTTTGGCCCGAGAAGAGCTCTCAAACTTTGTTGAAGGAAGAGCTTTGAGGACCAAGACAACAGAAAATGTATGCCGATTTATACTTGATGACATTTTTAGTCGGTATGGGAGCATTGGCCGGATGAGAGCTGACAGAGGAGAATTGAACGCCACTGAAGCCAAAGAATTCTTCAAGCGATATGGTGTGCAGTTGAAGCTGACAACAGCTTACAATCCTGAGGCTAATGGCAAGATTGAGAGGGGACATCCTCCAATCATTCATGCTTTAGTCAAGGCTTGCAGAGGAAAGCCTAGCTTGTGGCCAAAACTACTACCATTTGCTCTATGGGCTGATAGAACGACACATAGTACGGTTACCGGTTATATGCCTGTAGAACTTATGTATGGGCAGAAACCTATCATGCCGGTGGAGAAAGATATTCCCACATGGGTATTTCTTTCATGGGAAGATGGCATCGGTAGGGAAAGACTGCTGGAGCTTCGTATTCAACAGTTGGCAAGATTGCCTGAGGATCTTGAGATAGCTTTGGAGAAGATGAAAGCTGCTAGATTGGGCAACAAGGAACGCTTTGACAAAACACATCGATTGAGGGGAAAGAAGATCAGAGAGGGTGATTGGGTCCTTGTATTTGATAGTACATTGGAGCATCAACACAGCACGGTACGGAAATTTGCAAAGAGATGGATTGGACCCTATGTAGTGATTAAAGTGCACCTCAATGGCACTTATTCACTTCGAGAGTTAGATGGAGTTTCTCTTCGTGTACCAGTGGCTGGAAAACGCATCAAAGTCTTTCGAAGGAGTGACAGGTTTCATCTTCAAGGCTTAGAGGACATTCTCGATCCACGACAATTTGAGGACAGTAACCAAGCTGAAGATGAAGATGAAGATTTAGAAGATGCAGTTCAGGACAACCAAGATAGTGAGGATGACTAAGCCAGGCACATACCAGAGGATGTGCAGGTTTAGAGAGGGTGAATGTCCTGATGGAAATTCTTCCATCATGTACATACAAGTATTAGTCTTTATATGTGTGGATTTTAATAAGTAAGGAGTTGGGGTAAAAGGGGTTGGTCGTGGTAAGAACCACGGTTTGAGGATTTGGGCAGGTGTTAGCATTTAGGTGCTGCACCGTTCTTGTCACTGCTCAGGGGGGTAGGTAGCGGGTTGACTGGTATTTTTCCTGCCTCACTAGCGAGCCAAGCCGTGGGCCGCCGAACCACTCGACGGGCTCGATTGGGTTCGAACCCGGACCGGCGGCAGCCACTGACCACGACATTTCCAGCCAACCAAGTCCACGACTTGGCGATCAGGTTGTGCGAATCAACACCTTTATACGTCCGTACCATCAGCTATCTTACGATAAGTTTTATTTTTTATTTTTATTTAGTTATTTTTTTTATTTTACTTATCTTGTTGGTTGGAAGGTCTAAGTTTTTAGTCTTCCAATAAATAAAAGACTAGGGGATTTTATGTGGTTGAAAGTGGAAAGGATAAGAAAGTAATGAAGTACCTTGTGGGGTACTTTGGGTAGGGTGACATGGGCTGGAGTGCCCACGTCCACTTGAGGTGGAAAAGTTGGAAAAGAGATTCCTTAGAGCGAGTGAGTGTGTGTGTGTGCGGGTGAGAGAGGAAGGGTGTGGAGCAGAACTTTGACTGTGTGTAACTCGTTGAGCTTGAATGATATGGAATTGAAAATTTGTGGTCTTGTTCCTTGTTTCAAGAGCTTTTCATACTCGTTTTAAATTTTGAATTTGGAGTTGTAGAGAAAAAGTTATTGAGGTTTTAATTCTGTGAAAACCCGAGGCCATCCATTGAGGGGCAGAGGTTTCGAGGAGCCATAACTTTTTCTGTAGTTCTCAATTTGATTTGAGATTTTGAGGGACTGTGCATCTCTATCTTAGCTTTCTAGAAAGATATTACAATTGAGATTTGGAGTTGTGAGCAAGAAGTTATAGAGATTTGAATGAATAGGGGTAGGCAGAACTTTGATTGTCCATAACTTTCGGACAGTAGTTTAGATTGACTTGAAATTTGGAGGAGTGTTAGTTGTCTGAATTAGCTTTCCAGAGAGCTATTACACTTAGTATTTGAAGTTTTGAGTCATCCGTGTCACTTGTTTGAAGGTTACAGCCTTGGTGAAACTTTTCCATTGTGTTTTTGAACACTTCTTTTGAGTTTCCTAGTGTTTTTGAACACTTGAAGACTTTGGAGTTGAAGGATGGAAGAATTGAAGACTTGAGGCTTGAAGAGAAGAGAAGATGGAGACAAGTGTGTTGTGGCTTGTGGTCCGATTTCTTTTTTTGTGATTCCAAGCCAGCTTTGGAGGCTAGTTGTATTTCAATTCTGTTCTTGTAAACTCTGTTGCGGCGAAGTAGGGTTAATTGCCCACACGGTCGTGTTTATGTTGTTCCCACCGGTGAGGCACGTTTGCTGGTCACCGTGGGTTTGAATTTTAGGAGCCAATCTTTCGGACGGTTTCAGCTTGTGGTCTGGCCGTCCCGTTTTATCCGTCCGAGGCCGTGGTTTCTTATCACCCACCTTTACCCTTAACCCTTTAAAGCCACCATAGGATAGGCCAACGGGGAGGAGTTTGAAGACTGAAGACTGAAGACTGAAGACTGAAGACTGAAGATCGAAGACCACAAGATTTGACAGAACTCCGTAGCAGAATATACGAAGTCGCAGCCAGATACCTCGCGTATTCTCAAAGCGCACTCCTCTCTACACGACATTTGGTGCTTCCACTGAGAGAGCTTTGAGGCGACTGGTGTGATTTTGCTATGGGAGACTCTGAAGGAGCTGCTGGTGGTGGTGGGAGACGCACCGGTGGAGTTCAATTTTCCATGGAGGATATTGTAGGGGCATTGGCCCTGTTTATGGAACAACATAGAGCGAACCAAGGTGGTCAAGGTGCCACGAAGGCTCTGAAGGCTGTTGTTTCCAAGATTGGAAGGTTCAACAGCAAGAATATCTCCAAGTTCTTGCGAACCTATGTTTGCGAGATGGAGGTGCATCAAGTTGAAGACAATCAAATGATGCGGACTTTTGATATGGCGGTTGTACCTGAGATTCGTGACCGGGTGCAAGAGATTCGCGAGTTGGTCACCTCGTGGGCGGAGTTTGCTGAACGATTGCGGGATGAGTATTTCGATGAAGATTTAGAGAGAATGACAAAGAGATCTTTTCTTGAGTGGGTGGAGCAACGGCCAGGGAACTCTATGGGTCCCAACGAGCTCCTGAGAGACTTCGAGAAGAAGTTTATCCAATTACCTTTGGCAGAGAGGCACTTTCTTGAGTCCATGAAGGCAGAGCTTTTTCTCCAAGCAACAGATGTTGCATTGGAGGACAGACTTCTTCTACTCCTAGGAGACCGGACCACAGAAGGTGGCTTTACCAATGACTGGAGGAGGGTTGAAGAGATCGTGATTCTTTTGGCCAAACAACAACGCGTGAGGTCAAGAGGAGTCGAAGGGAGATTTGATGCTGAGCCTATTCAAAAACCAAAGTCTTTGAAGGTGTCTTTTGCTCCAGCACCATCGATAAACCCGGGATCTACCTCGAAGACCACCAAGACCACCGAAGGAAATGCTCTCGAAGAACTTATTAAGGGTTTTCGAGAGTTGAGGGTGGAATTTACTGAGTTGAAGAAGGCTAGGAGAGCTTCTTCTTCCCAACCATCCGAAGGTGCGAGAAAATATTCAAGGAGGTGTGTTTGGTGTGATGAGGAGACTGAGCACAATCTCAGAAGCTGTGAATCGTATGAAGAAGCACTCAAGAATGTTCATGTCTACTACAAAGATGGGAAGATTCACGATGCCTCAACAAACTCTCCATTGGGGACCAATTTTGGAAGAGGAGGAATGAGGAAGCTCATGGAAGAAAAGATGGCAAGATCCAGCTACGTACAAGTGCATGAAGCTGATACTTACCACATTCAAGTCGAGCACCATTCAGATAAAGTTTTATCTGTTCAAACTCAAATATTAATGAAGAGAGGAGCTCAAGCCATCAGAAATGCAACTGGATGGGAAGATCCAGTTGATGCAAATAGCATCAGGGCATTTATGTATGAAGAAAAGGACAATGATGAGCTCCGCGATGCCTCTGTTGAAGAAAAACGTGTAAGACTTGATGCTGATGATGGTGTTGAGCCAGAAGCAAAGAGAAGATCTCCAGTGCAGAATGAGCCTGCAAAGGAGATGAGAAAGAGGGTTCCTACACGTTCAAAGCCGACGGACCCTAATAGTGTACGCTCTAGTGATGCACCGTTACCAAAGGAATGGTGGGAGAAGAATAAAGAGAAAGAGAAGGATGGACCAAGCAGACAATCCAATGATAGCAAAAGAGGAGAAGAGAAAGGAGACTATACCAAGGTCAAGGGAAAAATGCCTGCTTACAAGCTCCAGTCAGACATTGAGACCTCTATTGACCTGAAAGGGGTATTGGAGGAAAGGATCTTGGATGCCAAGATCGAATTTACATTGAGAGAAGCACTTGGCATAGCCAAGAAAGATTTCCATGAGTTAATCATTGACATTATCAAGAGGAAGAGACAAATGACAGCTGAGGCTGTGATGGTCAGAGCTTTAGATACTCACATGACCGAAGATGAAGAGATTGGCAAGGTATTTGCTATGATGGGTGAGCCAATAGCTCAAGAAGAAGAAGTTTCACAGGAGGAAGCACGAACCTTTCAATTCTCTTATGATCTTCCCAACATGAAAGAAAATGAAGAAAAGATTGAATTCGATCTACCATTTTGGGCTAGGGCCACCACTGAAACGAAGATAAAACTCGGAGGGATCGATGACCATGTTTTAGCCCTTGTTGATCATGGTTCAGAGATTAACATAATATCTCGAAATGTCTATGAGAAGGGCAAATGGCCAATCGACACGGACCATGGCTGGGTCATGAGAGCAGCTAATAGTGGACGGACTCGGTTGCATGGTGCTTGCCCTGCAGTACTCACGAAGATTGGAGATGTAGAGGTTGAACAAAATTTCTTTGTTCAAAATGTTAGCGCCTATCCGATAATTCTGGGTCAACCATTTATCACCGCTTCACGAATGGAGACCAAAGTGTTGGATGACGGGTCTCATTATGCCCGTATCCGAAGTGTTGATGGAAAGAGGTCAGTGCAGTTCTTAACGGTGAGGCCTGACAATGAGAGGCATCGACTTCAACTCAGAGAAATCCCTCTACCAACTTCTTCGAACTTCTCGGATTTCTAGAGGGCACACGTGGGATGTGGGGATCCACGGGTGCTAAGAGAACTAAGACTGGTAGATTCCCCAATGTACATACTAGTGTTAAGTGTGGATTTTTAAGTGTGACAAAGTGTGGCTTTGAAAGATTTACGGGTGTCAAAGACTTGGACCCTGTAAGTAGAAAGCTTGTGAAAATAATGGAGAAAAATCTTAAAAAGATGAAGGTTGTAGAGGGAGATGAAAGCATTTCTGGTATTTACGAAGAAAATGGAATGCCAGATGATATCTTGCAGACTTTGAAAGATCTAGAGGCAGATAAGGATGAAGAGAAGACTCATTGCATTGTCAATGTCCATACAAGTTCAATGTATCATGAGATTTCAACAACAATGACAAGGCTGTGTGACTTCAAAATTGATGGACAAAGGCCGGAGGCTGCAGTTTATACAAAATATAAAACTGTGGCCAAGAAAGTGAAGCCAGTGGCTACTCAGCTACCATCTGATACTGATGATCATATCAAACAAGCCGAGAAAGAGCCAAGTTTGAGAGAAACAAGAAGGATTGGACACAAGTTCAGCAAAGAGACTTTGACAAACTTGAAGATTGGAGGAGATAATTTCTTGACTGAGCCGGAGAAGAAGAAATTTCAGGACATGCTTTCTATGTATGGAAAAGCCTTTGCTTCTTCGCCAGATGAGATTGGGTGCGTTCAACCAAGTGTTGTGGCACCAATGGTTATTTTTACAGTGCCACATATACCATGGGATTTGAAGCCAATTCCAGTTCCTCGAGCTCTACTTCCAAAGCTTGTGGAGTTGCTTAAGGAAAAGACACGCATGGGCATACTTTAGCCTTTGATGGCTCCATATTCCAACCGATGGTTTACAGTACCAAAGAAATCGGGAGCATTGAGGTTCATTCAAGATATGCAGCCAGCAAACGGAGTGACAATCAGAAACAAAGGCTCAGGCCCTATTGTTGATGAAGTAGCTGAAGCATTTGCGGAGCATGCAATTTATTCCATTGGAGATCTATACTCTGGTTATGATCAATTTCAATTAGCTGCTGAGAGCAGAGATTTAATAACCATGAAAACTCCACTTGGATTAGTACGCATGTGTACATTGCCTCAAGGTGCTACCAACTCGGTGGCACATATGCAGAGCGCCATGAATCAAATCCTAAGAGACTTTGTGCCTCAGAAAACCATACCTTTTGTGGATGACATTCCCATGAAGGGGTGTGAGGAGAAAGATAAAGACTTAACCATCCAAGATGATGGTTGCAGAGCCTTTGTGAGTAATCATATTGAAGATGTGGCCAAAATCTTGAGCAAATTGGAGGAGGTCAATTTGACTCTCTCGATTGAGAAGTCCAAGTTTGGGGTTGATGAGATTTTGGTGGTTGGACACTTGTGTGGTTCTTATGGAAGAAAACCTAACCCTGAGAAGGTGGATGCTATTGGAAGAATGAAGGCCTGTAGCAATGTCACTAAAGTAAGGAGGTTTTTAGGAGCCTGTGTCTTCTACCAAATTTGGATCCCTCATTTTGCTCATATATCAGAACCTCTTTACAAGCTATTGCGCAAGAGGAACAAATTTGTTTGGCAATGTGAGCAAGATCAAGCTATGATAGGGCTGAAGAGAATCCTGGAGTCACCATCAGTTCTTAAATAAGTGAGTTATACTTGTGGAAGACCGGTGATTGTAACTGTTGATACGAGTCCAATTGCAATTGGATGGGCTGTTGGACAAGATGATGAAGAAGGGAAGAGATTTGCTATCCGATTTGGAGCAAGGATCTTGACAGAGCGACAGAGGGCTTATCCACAAGTTAAAAGAGAACTCTGGGGCGCCCTCACAGCTCTAAAGGCGGACAGAAACTACTTGATTGGTGCGGAAGTAGTTTTAGAAACTGACTGCTTGCCTTTGCTGGGGATGATAGCAAATTGTTCTTCACCAGACATTGCAATGTTGCGTTGGATAGCCTACATCAAGTCTTTGAATCCTGTTCTAGTTCACATTGAAGGCAAAAAGAATTCAGTTGCCGATATGTTGTCTAGAGCAAGGTATTTCAAAGAAGATGAAATGATGGCTCACGAACATGGTGAAGAATTGTTACACGGAGCCTATGTGATGAACATAGATGGTGAAAGTTCGTCCAATAGAGCATTACCTTTCAAGGATGAACTGTATGAAGGAAAACTGAGAGATATTGGGCTTTACTTGAAAACAATGGAGCGGCAAGGAAGTTGGACGGATAAGGCATTCAAACACATCAGACATCAGTCTTATGGATATCTGTTGAAAGATGGATTTCTATAGAAGAGGGCAAAAAGAGTTGGTGAAGTGCCATTAAGAGTGGTGGGAGACTCTTTAACCAAGACCCAAATTTTACAAGAGTTTCATGATACACTTTGGGCCGGTCACAGAGGCATTTGGGCCACCTACACGAAGGTCAAGGAGCGGTATTGGTGGAAGGGGCTATACAAAGATGTTGAGGAGTTTGTAGCCTCTTGTGTGGTGTGTCAGTTACAATCGAAGGTACGGCACAGAGATGAACTGCATCCCACTTATCCTATTGCAATCCATTTTCAATGGATGATCGATTTGGTTGCCATGCCAAATGCAATGTGGGGGATGAAGTACCTTGTTTTGGCCCGAGAAGAGCTCTCAAACTTTGTTGAAGGAAGAGCTTTGAGGACCAAGACAACAGAAAATGTATGCCGATTTATACTTGATGACATTTTTAGTCGGTATGGGAGCATTGGCCGGATGAGAGCTGACAGAGGAGAATTGAACGCCACTGAAGCCAAAGAATTCTTCAAGCGATATGGTGTGCAGTTGAAGCTGACAACAGCTTACAATCCTGAGGCTAATGGCAAGATTGAGAGGGGACATCCTCCAATCATTCATGCTTTAGTCAAGGCTTGCAGAGGAAAGCCTAGCTTGTGGCCAAAACTACTACCATTTGCTCTATGGGCTGATAGAACGACACATAGTACGGTTACCGGTTATATGCCTGTAGAACTTATGTATGGGCAGAAACCTATCATGCCGGTGGAGAAAGATATTCCCACATGGGTATTTCTTTCATGGGAAGATGGCATCAGTAGGGAAAGACTGCTGGAGCTTCGTATTCAACAGTTGGCAAGATTGCCTGAGGATCTTGAGATAGCTTTGGAGAAGATGAAAGCTGCTAGATTGGGCAACAAGGAACGCTTTGACAAAACACATCGATTGAGGGGAAAGAAGATCAGAGAGGGTGATTGGGTCCTTGTATTTGATAGTACATTGGAGCATCAACACAGCACGGTACGGAAATTTGCAAAGAGATGGATTGGACCCTATGTAGTGATTAAAGTGCACCTCAATGGCACTTATTCACTTCGAGAGTTAGATGGAGTTTCTCTTCGTGTACCAGTGGCTGGAAAACGCATCAAAGTCTTTCGAAGGAGTGACAGGTTTCATCTTCAAGGCTTAGAGGACATTCTCGATCCACGACAATTTGAGGACAGTAACCAAGCTGAAGATGAAGATGAAGATTTAGAAGATGCAGTTCAGGACAACCAAGATAGTGAGGATGACTAAGCCAGGCACATACCAGAGGATGTGCAGGTTTAGAGAGGGTGAATGTCCTGATGGAAATTCTTCCATCATGTACATACAAGTATTAGTCTTTATATGTGTGGATTTTAATAAGTAAGGAGTTGGGGTAAAAGGGGTTGGTCGTGGTAAGAACCACGGTTTGAGGATTTGGGCAGGTGTTAGCATTTAGGTGCTGCACCGTTCTTGTCACTGCTCAGGGGGGTAGGTAGCGGGTTGACTGGTATTTTTCCTGCCTCACTAGCGAGCCAAGCCGTGGGCCGCCGAACCACTCGACGGGCTCGATTGGGTTCGAACCCGGACCGGCGGCAGCCACTGACCACGACATTTCCAGCCAACCAAGTCCACGACTTGGCGATCAGGTTGTGCGAATCAACACCTTTATACGTCCGTACCATCAGCTATCTTACGATAAGTTTTATTTTTTATTTTTATTTAGTTATTTTTTTTATTTTACTTATCTTGTTGGTTGGAAGGTCTAAGTTTTTAGTCTTCCAATAAATAAAAGACTAGGGGATTTTATGTGGTTGAAAGTGGAAAGGATAAGAAAGTAATGAAGTACCTTGTGGGGTACTTTGGGTAGGGTGACATGGGCTGGAGTGCCCACGTCCACTTGAGGTGGAAAAGTTGGAAAAGAGATTCCTTAGAGCGAGTGAGTGTGTGTGTGTGCGGGTGAGAGAGGAAGGGTGTGGAGCAGAACTTTGACTGTGTGTAACTCGTTGAGCTTGAATGATATGGAATTGAAAATTTGTGGTCTTGTTCCTTGTTTCAAGAGCTTTTCATACTCGTTTTAAATTTTGAATTTGGAGTTGTAGAGAAAAAGTTATTGAGGTTTTAATTCTGTGAAAACCCGAGGCCATCCATTGAGGGGCAGAGGTTTCGAGGAGCCATAACTTTTTCTGTAGTTCTCAATTTGATTTGAGATTTTGAGGGACTGTGCATCTCTATCTTAGCTTTCTAGAAAGATATTACAATTGAGATTTGGAGTTGTGAGCAAGAAGTTATAGAGATTTGAATGAATAGGGGTAGGCAGAACTTTGATTGTCCATAACTTTCGGACAGTAGTTTAGATTGACTTGAAATTTGGAGGAGTGTTAGTTGTCTGAATTAGCTTTCCAGAGAGCTATTACACTTAGTATTTGAAGTTTTGAGTCATCCGTGTCACTTGTTTGAAGGTTACAGCCTTGGTGAAACTTTTCCATTGTGTTTTTGAACACTTCTTTTGAGTTTCCTAGTGTTTTTGAACACTTGAAGACTTTGGAGTTGAAGGATGGAAGAATTGAAGACTTGAGGCTTGAAGAGAAGAGAAGATGGAGACAAGTGTGTTGTGGCTTGTGGTCCGATTTCTTTTTTTGTGATTCCAAGCCAGCTTTGGAGGCTAGTTGTATTTCAATTCTGTTCTTGTAAACTCTGTTGCGGCGAAGTAGGGTTAATTGCCCACACGGTCGTGTTTATGTTGTTCCCACCGGTGAGGCACGTTTGCTGGTCACCGTGGGTTTGAATTTTAGGAGCCAATCTTTCGGACGGTTTCAGCTTGTGGTCTGGCCGTCCCGTTTTATCCGTCCGAGGCCGTGGTTTCTTATCACCCACCTTTACCCTTAACCCTTTAAAGCCACCATAGGATAGGCCAACGGGGAGGAGTTTGAAGACTGAAGACTGAAGACTGAAGACTGAAGACTGAAGATCGAAGACCACAAGATTTGACAGAACTCCGTAGCAGAATATACGAAGTCGCAGCCAGATACCTCGCGTATTCTCAAAGCGCACTCCTCTCTACACGACATTTGGTGCTTCCACTGAGAGAGCTTTGAGGCGACTGGTGTGATTTTGCTATGGGAGACTCTGAAGGAGCTGCTGGTGGTGGTGGGAGACGCACCGGTGGAGTTCAATTTTCCATGGAGGATATTGTAGGGGCATTGGCCCTGTTTATGGAACAACATAGAGCGAACCAAGGTGGTCAAGGTGCCACGAAGGCTCTGAAGGCTGTTGTTTCCAAGATTGGAAGGTTCAACAGCAAGAATATCTCCAAGTTCTTGCGAACCTATGTTTGCGAGATGGAGGTGCATCAAGTTGAAGACAATCAAATGATGCGGACTTTTGATATGGCGGTTGTACCTGAGATTCGTGACCGGGTGCAAGAGATTCGCGAGTTGGTCACCTCGTGGGCGGAGTTTGCTGAACGATTGCGGGATGAGTATTTCGATGAAGATTTAGAGAGAATGACAAAGAGATCTTTTCTTGAGTGGGTGGAGCAACGGCCAGGGAACTCTATGGGTCCCAACGAGCTCCTGAGAGACTTCGAGAAGAAGTTTATCCAATTACCTTTGGCAGAGAGGCACTTTCTTGAGTCCATGAAGGCAGAGCTTTTTCTCCAAGCAACAGATGTTGCATTGGAGGACAGACTTCTTCTACTCCTAGGAGACCGGACCACAGAAGGTGGCTTTACCAATGACTGGAGGAGGGTTGAAGAGATCGTGATTCTTTTGGCCAAACAACAACGCGTGAGGTCAAGAGGAGTCGAAGGGAGATTTGATGCTGAGCCTATTCAAAAACCAAAGTCTTTGAAGGTGTCTTTTGCTCCAGCACCATCGATAAACCCGGGATCTACCTCGAAGACCACCAAGACCACCGAAGGAAATGCTCTCGAAGAACTTATTAAGGGTTTTCGAGAGTTGAGGGTGGAATTTACTGAGTTGAAGAAGGCTAGGAGAGCTTCTTCTTCCCAACCATCCGAAGGTGCGAGAAAATATTCAAGGAGGTGTGTTTGGTGTGATGAGGAGACTGAGCACAATCTCAGAAGCTGTGAATCGTATGAAGAAGCACTCAAGAATGTTCATGTCTACTACAAAGATGGGAAGATTCACGATGCCTCAACAAACTCTCCATTGGGGACCAATTTTGGAAGAGGAGGAATGAGGAAGCTCATGGAAGAAAAGATGGCAAGATCCAGCTACGTACAAGTGCATGAAGCTGATACTTACCACATTCAAGTCGAGCACCATTCAGATAAAGTTTTATCTGTTCAAACTCAAATATTAATGAAGAGAGGAGCTCAAGCCATCAGAAATGCAACTGGATGGGAAGATCCAGTTGATGCAAATAGCATCAGGGCATTTATGTATGAAGAAAAGGACAATGATGAGCTCCGCGATGCCTCTGTTGAAGAAAAACGTGTAAGACTTGATGCTGATGATGGTGTTGAGCCAGAAGCAAAGAGAAGATCTCCAGTGCAGAATGAGCCTGCAAAGGAGATGAGAAAGAGGGTTCCTACACGTTCAAAGCCGACGGACCCTAATAGTGTACGCTCTAGTGATGCACCGTTACCAAAGGAATGGTGGGAGAAGAATAAAGAGAAAGAGAAGGATGGACCAAGCAGACAATCCAATGATAGCAAAAGAGGAGAAGAGAAAGGAGACTATACCAAGGTCAAGGGAAAAATGCCTGCTTACAAGCTCCAGTCAGACATTGAGACCTCTATTGACCTGAAAGGGGTATTGGAGGAAAGGATCTTGGATGCCAAGATCGAATTTACATTGAGAGAAGCACTTGGCATAGCCAAGAAAGATTTCCATGAGTTAATCATTGACATTATCAAGAGGAAGAGACAAATGACAGCTGAGGCTGTGATGGTCAGAGCTTTAGATACTCACATGACCGAAGATGAAGAGATTGGCAAGGTATTTGCTATGATGGGTGAGCCAATAGCTCAAGAAGAAGAAGTTTCACAGGAGGAAGCACGAACCTTTCAATTCTCTTATGATCTTCCCAACATGAAAGAAAATGAAGAAAAGATTGAATTCGATCTACCATTTTGGGCTAGGGCCACCACTGAAACGAAGATAAAACTCGGAGGGATCGATGACCATGTTTTAGCCCTTGTTGATCATGGTTCAGAGATTAACATAATATCTCGAAATGTCTATGAGAAGGGCAAATGGCCAATCGACACGGACCATGGCTGGGTCATGAGAGCAGCTAATAGTGGACGGACTCGGTTGCATGGTGCTTGCCCTGCAGTACTCACGAAGATTGGAGATGTAGAGGTTGAACAAAATTTCTTTGTTCAAAATGTTAGCGCCTATCCGATAATTCTGGGTCAACCATTTATCACCGCTTCACGAATGGAGACCAAAGTGTTGGATGACGGGTCTCATTATGCCCGTATCCGAAGTGTTGATGGAAAGAGGTCAGTGCAGTTCTTAACGGTGAGGCCTGACAATGAGAGGCATCGACTTCAACTCAGAGAAATCCCTCTACCAACTTCTTCGAACTTCTCGGATTTCTAGAGGGCACACGTGGGATGTGGGGATCCACGGGTGCTAAGAGAACTAAGACTGGTAGATTCCCCAATGTACATACTAGTGTTAAGTGTGGATTTTTAAGTGTGACAAAGTGTGGCTTTGAAAGATTTACGGGTGTCAAAGACTTGGACCCTGTAAGTAGAAAGCTTGTGAAAATAATGGAGAAAAATCTTAAAAAGATGAAGGTTGTAGAGGGAGATGAAAGCATTTCTGGTATTTACGAAGAAAATGGAATGCCAGATGATATCTTGCAGACTTTGAAAGATCTAGAGGCAGATAAGGATGAAGAGAAGACTCATTGCATTGTCAATGTCCATACAAGTTCAATGTATCATGAGATTTCAACAGCAATGACAAGGCTGTGTGACTTCAAAATTGATGGACAAAGGCCGGAGGCTGCAGTTTATACAAAATATAAAACTGTGGCCAAGAAAGTGAAGCCAGTGGCTACTCAGCTACCATCTGATACTGATGATCATATCAAACAAGCCGAGAAAGAGCCAAGTTTGAGAGAAACAAGAAGGATTGGACACAAGTTCAGCAAAGAGACTTTGACAAACTTGAAGATTGGAGGAGATAATTTCTTGACTGAGCCGGAGAAGAAGAAATTTCAGGACATGCTTTCTATGTATGGAAAAGCCTTTGCTTCTTCGCCAGATGAGATTGGGTGCGTTCAACCAAGTGTTGTGGCACCAATGGTTATTTTTACAGTGCCACATATACCATGGGATTTGAAGCCAATTCCAGTTCCTCGAGCTCTGCTTCCAAAGCTTGTGGAGTTGCTTAAGGAAAAGACACGCATGGGCATACTTTAGCCTTTGATGGCTCCATATTCCAACCGATGGTTTACAGTACCAAAGAAATCGGGAGCATTGAGGTTCATTCAAGATATGCAGCCAGCAAACGGAGTGACAATCAGAAACAAAGGCTCAGGCCCTATTGTTGATGAAGTAGCTGAAGCATTTGCGGAGCATGCAATTTATTCCATTGGAGATCTATACTCTGGTTATGATCAATTTCAATTAGCTGCTGAGAGCAGAGATTTAATAACCATGAAAACTCCACTTGGATTAGTACGCATGTGTACATTGCCTCAAGGTGCTACCAACTCGGTGGCACATATGCAGAGCGCCATGAATCAAATCCTAAGAGACTTTGTGCCTCAGAAAACCATACCTTTTGTGGATGACATTCCCATGAAGGGGTGTGAGGAGAAAGATAAAGACTTAACCATCCAAGATGATGGTTGCAGAGCCTTTGTGAGTAATCATATTGAAGATGTGGCCAAAATCTTGAGCAAATTGGAGGAGGTCAATTTGACTCTCTCGATTGAGAAGTCCAAGTTTGGGGTTGATGAGATTTTGGTGGTTGGACACTTGTGTGGTTCTTATGGAAGAAAACCTAACCCTGAGAAGGTGGATGCTATTGGAAGAATGAAGGCCTGTAGCAATGTCACTAAAGTAAGGAGGTTTTTAGGAGCCTGTGTCTTCTACCAAATTTGGATCCCTCATTTTGCTCATATATCAGAACCTCTTTACAAGCTATTGCGCAAGAGGAACAAATTTGTTTGGCAATGTGAGCAAGATCAAGCTATGATAGGGCTGAAGAGAATCCTGGAGTCACCATCAGTTCTTAAATAAGTGAGTTATACTTGTGGAAGACCGGTGATTGTAACTGTTGATACGAGTCCAATTGCAATTGGATGGGCTGTTGGACAAGATGATGAAGAAGGGAAGAGATTTGCTATCCGATTTGGAGCAAGGATCTTGACAGAGCGACAGAGGGCTTATCCACAAGTTAAAAGAGAACTCTGGGGCGCCCTCACAGCTCTAAAGGCGGACAGAAACTACTTGATTGGTGCGGAAGTAGTTTTAGAAACTGACTGCTTGCCTTTGCTGGGGATGATAGCAAATTGTTCTTCACCAGACATTGCAATGTTGCGTTGGATAGCCTACATCAAGTCTTTGAATCCTGTTCTAGTTCACATTGAAGGCAAAAAGAATTCAGTTGCCGATATGTTGTCTAGAGCAAGGTATTTCAAAGAAGATGAAATGATGGCTCACGAACATGGTGAAGAATTGTTACACGGAGCCTATGTGATGAACATAGATGGTGAAAGTTCGTCCAATAGAGCATTACCTTTCAAGGATGAACTGTATGAAGGAAAACTGAGAGATATTGGGCTTTACTTGAAAACAATGGAGCGGCAAGGAAGTTGGACGGATAAGGCATTCAAACACATCAGACATCAGTCTTATGGATATCTGTTGAAAGATGGATTTCTATAGAAGAGGGCAAAAAGAGTTGGTGAAGTGCCATTAAGAGTGGTGGGAGACTCTTTAACCAAGACCCAAATTTTACAAGAGTTTCATGATACACTTTGGGCCGGTCACAGAGGCATTTGGGCCACCTACACGAAGGTCAAGGAGCGGTATTGGTGGAAGGGGCTATACAAAGATGTTGAGGAGTTTGTAGCCTCTTGTGTGGTGTGTCAGTTACAATCGAAGGTACGGCACAGAGATGAACTGCATCCCACTTATCCTATTGCAATCCATTTTCAATGGATGATCGATTTGGTTGCCATGCCAAATGCAATGTGGGGGATGAAGTACCTTGTTTTGGCCCGAGAAGAGCTCTCAAACTTTGTTGAAGGAAGAGCTTTGAGGACCAAGACAACAGAAAATGTATGCCGATTTATACTTGATGACATTTTTAGTCGGTATGGGAGCATTGGCCGGATGAGAGCTGACAGAGGAGAATTGAACGCCACTGAAGCCAAAGAATTCTTCAAGCGATATGGTGTGCAGTTGAAGCTGACAACAGCTTACAATCCTGAGGCTAATGGCAAGATTGAGAGGGGACATCCTCCAATCATTCATGCTTTAGTCAAGGCTTGCAGAGGAAAGCCTAGCTTGTGGCCAAAACTACTACCATTTGCTCTATGGGCTGATAGAACGACACATAGTACGGTTACCGGTTATATGCCTGTAGAACTTATGTATGGGCAGAAACCTATCATGCCGGTGGAGAAAGATATTCCCACATGGGTATTTCTTTCATGGGAAGATGGCATCAGTAGGGAAAGACTGCTGGAGCTTCGTATTCAACAGTTGGCAAGATTGCCTGAGGATCTTGAGATAGCTTTGGAGAAGATGAAAGCTGCTAGATTGGGCAACAAGGAACGCTTTGACAAAACACATCGATTGAGGGGAAAGAAGATCAGAGAGGGTGATTGGGTCCTTGTATTTGATAGTACATTGGAGCATCAACACAGCACGGTACGGAAATTTGCAAAGAGATGGATTGGACCCTATGTAGTGATTAAAGTGCACCTCAATGGCACTTATTCACTTCGAGAGTTAGATGGAGTTTCTCTTCGTGTACCAGTGGCTGGAAAACGCATCAAAGTCTTTCGAAGGAGTGACAGGTTTCATCTTCAAGGCTTAGAGGACATTCTCGATCCACGACAATTTGAGGACAGTAACCAAGCTGAAGATGAAGATGAAGATTTAGAAGATGCAGTTCAGGACAACCAAGATAGTGAGGATGACTAAGCCAGGCACATACCAGAGGATGTGCAGGTTTAGAGAGGGTGAATGTCCTGATGGAAATTCTTCCATCATGTACATACAAGTATTAGTCTTTATATGTGTGGATTTTAATAAGTAAGGAGTTGGGGTAAAAGGGGTTGGTCGTGGTAAGAACCACGGTTTGAGGATTTGGGCAGGTGTTAGCATTTAGGTGCTGCACCGTTCTTGTCACTGCTCAGGGGGGTAGGTAGCGGGTTGACTGGTATTTTTCCTGCCTCACTAGCGAGCCAAGCCGTGGGCCGCCGAACCACTCGACGGGCTCGATTGGGTTCGAACCCGGACCGGCGGCAGCCACTGACCACGACATTTCCAGCCAACCAAGTCCACGACTTGGCGATCAGGTTGTGCGAATCAACACCTTTATACGTCCGTACCATCAGCTATCTTACGATAAGTTTTATTTTTTATTTTTATTTAGTTATTTTTTTTATTTTACTTATCTTGTTGGTTGGAAGGTCTAAGTTTTTAGTCTTCCAATAAATAAAAGACTAGGGGATTTTATGTGGTTGAAAGTGGAAAGGATAAGAAAGTAATGAAGTACCTTGTGGGGTACTTTGGGTAGGGTGACATGGGCTGGAGTGCCCACGTCCACTTGAGGTGGAAAAGTTGGAAAAGAGATTCCTTAGAGCGAGTGAGTGTGTGTGTGTGCGGGTGAGAGAGGAAGGGTGTGGAGCAGAACTTTGACTGTGTGTAACTCGTTGAGCTTGAATGATATGGAATTGAAAATTTGTGGTCTTGTTCCTTGTTTCAAGAGCTTTTCATACTCGTTTTAAATTTTGAATTTGGAGTTGTAGAGAAAAAGTTATTGAGGTTTTAATTCTGTGAAAACCCGAGGCCATCCATTGAGGGGCAGAGGTTTCGAGGAGCCATAACTTTTTCTGTAGTTCTCAATTTGATTTGAGATTTTGAGGGACTGTGCATCTCTATCTTAGCTTTCTAGAAAGATATTACAATTGAGATTTGGAGTTGTGAGCAAGAAGTTATAGAGATTTGAATGAATAGGGGTAGGCAGAACTTTGATTGTCCATAACTTTCGGACAGTAGTTTAGATTGACTTGAAATTTGGAGGAGTGTTAGTTGTCTGAATTAGCTTTCCAGAGAGCTATTACACTTAGTATTTGAAGTTTTGAGTCATCCGTGTCACTTGTTTGAAGGTTACAGCCTTGGTGAAACTTTTCCATTGTGTTTTTGAACACTTCTTTTGAGTTTCCTAGTGTTTTTGAACACTTGAAGACTTTGGAGTTGAAGGATGGAAGAATTGAAGACTTGAGGCTTGAAGAGAAGAGAAGATGGAGACAAGTGTGTTGTGGCTTGTGGTCCGATTTCTTTTTTTGTGATTCCAAGCCAGCTTTGGAGGCTAGTTGTATTTCAATTCTGTTCTTGTAAACTCTGTTGCGGCGAAGTAGGGTTAATTGCCCACACGGTCGTGTTTATGTTGTTCCCACCGGTGAGGCACGTTTGCTGGTCACCGTGGGTTTGAATTTTAGGAGCCAATCTTTCGGACGGTTTCAGCTTGTGGTCTGGCCGTCCCGTTTTATCCGTCCGAGGCCGTGGTTTCTTATCACCCACCTTTACCCTTAACCCTTTAAAGCCACCACATGATAGGCCAACGGGGAGGAGTTTGAAGACTGAAGACTGAAGACTGAAGATCGAAGACCACAAGATTTGACAGAACTCCGTAGCAGAATATACGAAATCGCAGCCAGATACCTCGTGTATTCTCAAAGCGCACTCCTCTCTACACGACAACGCTCTCCACCGAAAGTTCAAACGACTCCAACTCTCTTCCACGCCCCACCTCCGATCGAAGTGCAACATTAACATAACAATGTTTTTTTGTTGATGGCAGCCGCAACACCGACTAGTACGAAAGGTGCGAGAAATTCATATGCCGCAGCTTTGCACGAAGTCCAACACTATTGGCAGCTCAAACCTGAATCGACCCGTCACGTTCATACATCAACATCAAGAACCCCAGTCAGCCTCTATCAAAACTGATTTTTTACCTCGTGTGTGATGCGGCAAATGATACACGGCTGAACGAATTTAGAGTAGCCGAACATATTGACACACTCATCAATGTTGATAGGACCGTCAACTGCCATACACCAGGCTATAGGAGCAAGAACATACCGCTCACCATCTGGATAGTCGGCTATTACAATGATGGTTGCAAGAGCGTCGTCACCGCAAGCAGAGCGCAGACACCCACAATTCAGGCACCTCCATTGCCCCTGCCTTCACGCCAAACATAAGGTAAGTCCTCTGACTAATTTACCACAACTTACATCTTCATCATTATCTTCTATTTTCAGGTGGTGCATGCACAAAATCCATACCTCACATTGTGCCTACCACAACACGCCAAGCAATCGCCAATATTCCTGGTGTATCCAACCCAAGCTCTCGCATGCCATCGCCATAGCAAAATTTCAGGTACCCTTCTTTTCTTTTAAAGCACATTTACAGCTGCCATGTCAATTTTCAGAGATGCCCTCCTACCAGAAACAGACAACCGTGAGCAAGTGGATTACAGTCAAAAACAGAATACCCCAAAGTTGCGCCAACCTCAACAATCAATGGTGCAACAACGAAAACGCTGAGCCCCTCCCTGCCAACAACCAACGTCCCCCGGTCCTGACGAAAGGACAGATTCGCAACTTAATTCAACGACAAAATTGTTAGTACCATATACGTACTTAGGATTTACAGAGTAGGTAGCTCTCTACATACAATAGAATGACAGTTAACAAGAGCACGTCTCTTGACATCTCTGTGTGCACATCTGTGTGTGTATAAGAAAACTTTTCACAGTAATATAACTATCACACTCAATATTATGAGTCCAGTGGTTCCAACATGGTATCAGAGCGATGCAATTATAATAAGTAGAATGTCATAATCAGATTGACGATATGATCCAATTTAATCAAAACATTGAATTTGTAATTGATCTTATGATCAAAATGAGTGCATGCAACATGCCATTAATAATTCAAAAGGAGTTGTTAATAAAGTATCAAATTCATGAGGAATCATACAAATATGATGATTCCACTTTGATTTCATTCAATTTGAGATCATTTCTACATTAAATTCCTAAAATTAATAAACATGGCACAAAAGGTAGACACCAGCCATGTTTCAAAATTTGACGGATCTTATTTTAACATATGGAAGCATAGACTTACACTAATTTTTAAGACTGAGAAATTATGGTTAATAGTTGAGGGGACAAAATTAAAACCTGTCAATCCCACACCGGCTGAAATTGCCGCTGGAGCAATAGCACTTCCTGCCGTAGGTGCAGGAAGTATAGCCAATTGGGAGGAAAGGGATACACTGTCTCTCACCATAATTAACAATTGTCTTCACAATAGTGTAGTGTCTCATATTCAATCAAGTAAGACGTCTCATACAGCTTGGACTGAATTAATAACATTATTTGAGTCACAAGACGCAGTAACTAAAATGTATTTGAAAGATAAACTTCATACATTAAAAATGAGAGAAAATGAAAGTGTCACAAAACACATACATGTGTTTCGTGCACTTTTGGAACAATTGGCTGCCGCAGGTACACCAATTGCCGATGATGAGGCTATACTCTCGTTAATGAGGAATATGCCTCCTAGTTATAGGAATTTTAATTGTTCATTTCGTAGACATTCAAACTTGTCTTTGCAATCCTTAATTACAGATTTAATTCAGGAAGAAACTTTAATGAAAAACCTTAATTTAGACACTGAACATATGTCAGCACTTTATACAAGCAAAAGGAATTCTTCCAATTATAAGAAGTTCAAAAGACCTTTCACTTCAAAGGAAGGTGAAAGCAATAATAAGTCTAATGGAAAGCAATTAAAGGGAAAATCTTGCTTCTATTGCAAGAAGCCCGGACACTTAATTAAAGACTGTAGAGCCAAAATTGCAGCAGAATCATCTAATAATCGACGACATTCTAATCTGGTAACTGATAAAATTCATCAATTGTATGTGACTGCATTGGCAGCACAAGATAGTTGTGATTCTACATGGTATGTAGATACCGGTGCAACACAACATATGTGTTATGACAAAGCATCTTTCATTAATTATCAACAAAATGAAAGTTGGCAAGTTGTCTTTCTAGGTGACAACACAACACATCAAATTATGGGACATGGAAAAGTAGCGGTGCAACTACTTGATGGGACTATAAAAGAAATTCCCAATGTGCTTCATGTTCCAGGTCTAAAGAAGAATCTATTCTCTGCACAACAACTGGATGCTGTTGGCGGTGCAATATCCATCAAACGTGGTGTATGCATATTAACCAATGATTCTGGGGCAATCATTGCAAGATGCAAATTAGATTCTGATTTATATAAATTAGGTACAACTGTTCAACCTACAAGGACTGCAGTGGTTGTCCCAGCAATATTCAGTCTCAATCAAGCTAATTTATGGCACCTACGACTTGGCCATATCAATCAAAGAAGATTACGAGAAATTCAGCAATCATCACAAGGTATTGGTTCATTCAATGTTAATGAACTATCTTTATGTAAACCTTGTTTTGAAGGAAAGCAACACCGTTTGAAATTTCCTAAAGTAAGTACCACAAGGGCTACTCAAATATTAGGATTGATTCATTCTGATGTATGCGGCCCTTTACAATCAGCAACACATATGGGTTGTAAGTACTTTGTTACTTTTATTGACGATTTTTCCAGATATGCTTATGTGTATTTATTGAAGCATAAATCAGAAGTCTTTGACAAATTTATTCAATACAAGCAGCTTGTTGAGACTCAAACTAATAAAAGAATTAAAATTCTTCGATCTGATAATGGTGGCGAATATAAATCCAATGAATTTATTGCATATTGCCAAAATTCCGGTATACGCCAAGAATTTACTACATCATATTCTCCACAACAGAATGGTGTCTCAGAAAGGAAAAACCGAACCTTAATAGGTGCCACACTTGCAATGCTCACCTATGCAAAATTACCAAAGACATTTTGGGGAGAAGCTCTTTTAACAGCGACATATTTACAAAATCGAAGTCCCACAAAGGCATTACCAGGTAATTTAACACCTTTTGAATCTTGGTTTGGTCGCACACCTAACTTATCATACTTGAAGGTGTTTGGCTGTACGGCTCATGTTCTTGTTCCTATAGAAAAACGTCGAAAATTGGATTCTCATTCTTTAGAATGTATTTTTCTTGGTTACTCTAATGAATCAAGGGCATATCGCTTAATGCAAAAAGATACAAAGAATATCATTATATCCCGTGATGTTTTATTTGATGAACATTCTTTCACAACATTATCAACACCAATTTTAGAAGAGCAAGAAGACATACATCAACTATTTGACAATTCTTTCTTTCAAAAGGTTTGTACTATTCCCTCGGATGATCAACTATTACAACAACCACAAAAGATCTCATTAACACCAGCCACAACACCACAACCTCAAACTCAACAAACAATAACTTCCGCAGACATCCAGCCTCATCAATATCAAGACCCCAATCTACAATCTTCTCCACAAGCGGATCTGATCGACACATTTTCACAGTTGTCAATAGGGGATATTCCCTCCCCCCAATCTGATGTTACTTCTCGACCTTCTAGGAGAAGATGTCCAAGCCCAAATTGCCAACTTCCTATTTCCTCAAGACCAAAATGAACAATTAAGCCTCCTACTCGCTTGATTGAGTCAATTGAAGGCCGTAAACAATATGGTACTTCTTCCAGCAAATCTCATCAAGCTAATGTTACCTCTCTTCAATTACAACCGCCTAATACTCTACAAGAGGCTTTACAACGTGATGATGCTCATGAGTGGCAGAAAGCTATTACCGATGAGCTAAATTCTTTACAAAAGAATAATACATGGAGTCTGACTACTTTACCTGACACTCGAAAAGCTGTCAGTTCTAAATGGGTCTTTAAAATCAAGACCAAAGCAGATGGCTCCTTAGATAAATATAAAGCCCGTCTTGTAGCCAGAGGTTTTACCCAGATTCCTGGCATTGATTACACTGACACATTTTCTCATGTTGTTAAGTTCAACTCAATTCGTGTATTATTAGCCCTTACTGCTCAATTTGATTTAGAAATGCATCAACTTGATGTAAAAACAACATTTTTGAATGGAGTCTTATCTGAAGACATTTATACGAACATTCCTGAAGGCCTATCAACTTCAACTAATTCACATTTGGTTTGTAAACTTCACAAATCTATTTATGGCCTTAAACAATCTTCTCGTGCTTGGTATCAACGCTTAGACACGTATTTACTATCACAATCCTTTCTAAGACTTGAATCTGATGCTAACATATATATTAGACGTGAATCCAATGGTGGTTTTGTAATCATCACTGTTTATGTGGATGATTGCCTTGTGATTAGCAATCATCTTCATCTTATTGCAGCTATTAAACAATTATTACGTACTGAATTTGAAATGTCTGATGAAGGTGACATTCATTATACTTTAGGCAATGAAATTATTCGCAATCGCCTAGAAGGGTGGATTATATTGCATCAATCTAAATATATTACTTCTAAGTTACAGGAATATCAAATGTTTACTTGTAACTCTATATCCACTCCTATGCAAGCTGGCATTCGTTTCAGCAAAGATGATTGTCCTCTTGATTCAAATTCAACATCTCAACACTCTTATTCTCAAAAAGTAGGCAGCTTGATGCATGTCATTACTCACACTCGCCCTGATTGCTCATTTACAGTTGGTAGCCTTGCCCAATACCTATCCAATCCAGGTGAAGCACACCAACAAGCTTTAAAACGCACTATGCGCTATTTAAAGGGAACTATCTCTGTTGGTATCAAATATCAAAAATGTCTTAAAGGAGATATATTATATGGCTTTTCTGACGCAGACTGGGCTGGCGACAAAGACACCCGTCGCTCTACGTCAGGATATTGTTTGTTACTCGCAAGTGGTGTTGTCTCTTGGGCTAGTAAAAAGCAACAATCTGTTGCTTTATCCTCCACAGAAAGTGAATATATGGCTCTTGCTAAAGCTACTGCTGAACTTGTTTGGCTTCGCAAACTCCTACATGAACTTGGCTTTACGCAATCAAGCCCTACTTCTTTATATGCTGATAGTCAAAGTGCAATTGCCCTTACTGAAAATCCTAAATTTCATTCTCGAAGTAAACATGTTGACACCCAATATCATTTCACGAGAGAAAAAGTTTTCCAAAATGAAGTCACTCTTCTTCATATTGGTACTACAGAAATGATAGCTGATATTCTTACGAAAGCACTTTCTAAAGACAAACATTATTGTTGTATGCAAAGATTGGGTATGTGTTCAATTACTCTAGACAAACCAGCTCCTTTATTATATTCTTCTTCAACTAGCGCAAGCAAATCAAGTGCACTTATGGTTTTTCAAAAATCAACTCCAAGTTCTGATCTTACCTCGTTTTTAACGCCCTTCATGATCAACTTTGCTGCACTTTCTGAACAACGCTTACTTCCTCAAAATCCGCCCCTCATGAATCAACTTGGCAGTGGGAGTAAAAGGCATCGTCGACGTCAACCTCGTCATGACAAAATCCAAGTCAATTCACGACGTAAGTATTTACATAAATCTTTTGATGCTTCTCACATATATCCATTTAATGGAATAAAAAGGATACGCTCACCTTTAGTGGGAGATTGTAAACATTGCAAAGTTACTCACAAATATAACTGTGCTGAAACTCACAATCCTAAATGGAAATCGACTAACTTACATATAAGATCAACACAATTGGATACTTACAAGAGACAGCCAATTCTTCCAAAGAACTCATTACCAATAGCTCCTAGCAATGAACTAAGAAGAAGTCGCTCCATCGCCACTTCTCCAATCCGTAAGGCTTCACTCTCTATTGTTGTAACAACGCAAGACAAACTAATAGAAACCCTCATTCATAAGATTGAGAAGGCTTTGTGCAACTATCCAGTGGGATCTACATTCAACAATTTGAAGTTGCAGTGGGAGACAGAACAACAAAGAGGAACGCAAAATCAGAACCCTAGCTTGTGTCAAGACAAGCTACATCTACGAAACCCCAAGCCCAGATGGATGAAAAATAGAAACAAAATACAACATCAATTGTACTAGAGATCTAGTGGGAGTGTTAGTACCATATACGTACTTAGGATTTACAGAGTAGGTAGCTCTCTACATACAATAGAATGACAGTTAACAAGAGCACGTCTCTTGACATCTCTCTGTGCACATCTGTGTGTGTATAAGAAAACTTTTCACAGTAATATAACTATCACACTCAATATTATGAGTCCAGTGGTTCCAACAAAACTTACCTATTGAAGAGACAACTTGTCCAAGTCAGAGATAAGATACAATGTCGTTGCACCAACGAACGCCGATAAAAGGGAATCACATGGCGCCGTGTACCTCAAGTTCAGAATGCAGCCAACACAGACAAATCGCCGCGTTGGCGCCTCTTCAGCCTTACCCCGTAGCCCCTACAGCAAGAGCATCCTTCTAAAACTACCCTCTCACTCTCAAAGACCCTAACCTTACCACATCTCTATAAAACCCTAATCCAACAGTGGTCCGAATCCTCAATCACCTTCTTCCTTTACGCACCTTCCCAACTCTGGTCTGCAATCCATTCCCCTACTTCTATTACTCACCCACTTTTGATGTAGTCCTTCGTAGATGCACCAACCCATGTTTGTGCCCTTGCCGTAGATGCTATTATTACAGCATATCCTGTCTCACCCACCGTAGAACTCACCACTTTAGTACTCAGATCCCGAATCATATCGCTAACTACGTCAACCATAGAGCAGCAGACATACAACACACCTGACGTAAGGAACGAGGGGAACGTGAAGAACGCGAGAGACGTGAAGAACGAGGAAGACGCAAGAAGCGAGCGCGACGTGAGGAACACGGGAGAGGTGTGGAGCACACGCGACGTACGGAGTGTACGAGACATCAGAAGTGTGCGAGACAAAAACAGATCGCAAGTCGTGTGGAGTGGACGAGACGCGTACATTTCGACAGCCACATCGAAGTCAGTAAGCCTACCGAGACGTTCCATGCATAGAAGACCCTCGACATCAACAGCTCCCGCAACGACGGCTACCAACAACCTCTACACGGACAACCACTACGCAGTACGCTCGAAGAGACCGAGCCCTACTTTCCAGTTGCTCTTTTCCACTGCCCCCAGCAGCCGCCATTGCGACGTATCTTTCAGTACACAATCCTTGCCTTCAGACGCCCCTCCAAAGACGGCCACCAATAGCCTTACCAAGTCATCGACACATCTGCAGTGACTGCGCCCCTCCAAACGACTATCTAGCGCCGTTGCATCCAAGAGTCACGCCTTAGTCCTGCAACAGAAACCCGCACAATATCCACACAGTATTGTTCGTCTGCTCGCCGTCACCGCGACTCGAGAAGAATACGCCATAGTCTTGTAACCAACACGTTCCCAAAGCCTACGCCCTACTGCCCAATTCCCGATTTTAGGTGTTGTTTCAGGGCACTTCTCTTTCGTAGTGGTGTGCCTCAATCGTTCCAACAACAGAAATCCGGCCACACCAAGCCTGGAGTCGCAAGAACCTGTAGTTTGCGAAAGAGTGCCAATTGCGACGGTCCCAAACATTGCAGTCATCCTCGACGTCAACAGTTAATTTCAACATCATCTCCAGGTTCCATCTCTTACACTATCCTTTTCAGTTGTCTTATCAATCTATGTAGCCACTGGATTTATTTTGCAAATCTTAGTGTGCACTCCCCCAATTTATTTATAATGACATCAACTTTCTCTGTGGGAGGTGCCCATTTTTATGGCACCTCCCACAAGCGTGTAATGTGTGTTAGTAGTCATCATATTAGAGTCCTTCACTTATCTATCTATTTTCAAAATCTTATACTTATGTGTCTAATATTTTCTTTTAAAGTCAATAGTTATTTCCTCTTGACCATCTTAAACCCAAAAGGTCCTCAAATTAAGTTGTGGGAAGGAAAAGATATCAAGGTTCTAGGAAATAAAATGTCATCCATCTCGTCAGTCAATCATTGTAACATTCTATTTTTTTGTTGCAAAATGTCTCACCATGCTTCAATCTCTAGGATGTTATAATTAATGGAAGTAGTTGAAGAGAGTGTATGCGAGTCTTTGTCCACACAGAAAAGGTCTAATGGGGATGTTACCTCTTCTCCAAGCCAAAAGAAGGTGAAGGCAACTAGCTTGCATCACCCTCTCTATTGGTTGGGATTTAACACACTAAACACGAAAGCTATGAGAGAGAATGGTCCTAAAGAACGAATTTATACCTTCAACAAACTTGTGGAATTGGGTATGAATGAGAAAGAGACGAAAAAGAGAGTGGAAGCTCTCCCTTCTTTCCCCTATGTCTCTCAAGAGGAGTGGCCCTTTAAGAGAATAGATGGGAAAGAGGGACACCATTTCAATCTCACTCAACTTCCAAGTGAAGTTGAAGTAGATGAAAATGGATTTGCCCTTGATTACCATGTTGCAATCTTTTTTCAACTGGGGGACATGGAAATATGGACCAAAGATGTTGTTCAAGAAATTGTAAACGAACGTTTGAATGACATGGGAATTGAACTTAGGGAAATTCTAGGAGAACCCTTGGCTATCATGTGTTATCACAAAACCAACAAATGGATTGGTATTGTTAAAGTTCACCTCAAACACCCTGAAATAGATGGAGTTGGTCTTCTTCATGGCATTAGGCCATTTATTTTTACTCTTGGCAAAGGAATCCCAAACAGAGGAAAGGTTTGCAAAAGCTATGACTCTTTAGCCCTCGCAAATCTTCTCTCTGTCAAGATATCTGGACCCAACCTTGTCAATCAACAATGGTATAAAATGCACAAAGAAATTGTCCATGAAGGTTTTGCGAGGGATTTTGACTATGAGGTCACGGATGTACAAAAACGAGTGGACTTGGAATTTGCATAGGTTAAAATACCTTCATCCAAACAAGCTCAAAAATCAAAGACCATAAGGTGGCACTAAATCATGAGATTTTTACACCGTACTTTGCAACTAAGGGGAAAATGAGTGACGAAGAGAAGGCTAAAAAGAACGCACTACTTCTTATAGCAAAAAATCTCAACAAAATAAAGACTGTTGATGAATTAGAAAAGAGTATTGAGACATATTTTGGAAAAGAGAATGTGAAAGACGTCTTCTTCAAAATAGAGCATGCTAAACACGTCGGGATTTGCAACATCCATTGTCTCAACCCCGCAGTTTACAAGAAACATGTTAACACAAACGGCAAGATTTTGGGGAAATATGTTGAATTTATTCCTCACCCCAAAAGTTTGAATGGCATTAGCGCACCGTCCTTTGAGCTCGTCATCAAATGGGGTTTCACAGACATAAACTCCGCGGTAGCGAACGCGGTGATTGCATTAGAAAATGCTCCGAAAGTTGGATTTTCAAAAAAAGAGCTACAACGGATGGTTCAAAGTGAAGTGAAGCACGGCACCAATCACACCATTGTCAAAGTTCGACGGGAGATGGCCACAATGAAGGAAGAAATAGTGGCGGAAGCTCGCCATTATGCAGACACCGTCCAAACAATATCAACACGAACACTCCACGGTGAGATGAGCACACTTCAAATGACCATCATCCAAACCATTGAGGCTCATGAAGCAGAGGCATTTGAACAGGAGGTTGAAGCGTCTCGAGAGGTAGAGACATCACATCGAAGCTTGTCTATCATGGAAAAACAAATGGATATGACAAACTAGTTTGCTCCCCCACCGTGGTGGTATACTATGTACTCTATTTTTATACTGAAAATAAAAACTCCAAAAAATCATACATAAACCTTCCAAAATTAATAAAATACTACAATACTATAGTACATCTATACACTCAACCAAACCACCAAAATAATAAACAATCATTCCCCACAAAAAATCAACAATCAGAAATACACTTTTACAATACACTCAAAACCAACCAAATAACAAATATCCAACACACGTCGAACAATACAACAAAATACACTTTCCATAACAAAAACACTACCAGCAATAATACCTACACTTCCACCAACAAACCTAATATATTTAGTAAAAACATCTCAATACACATTTGACAAATCACACCTCCTTCACAGATGTGGCGATATTGAATATAATCCAGGACCAATGCCTAACCTTCTCAAAACCCATCCATCCTCACACCGACGATGTGCAAAAACATATTTTATCCCTGGTACAATTAAATTACACCCTGAATACCAGCATTTAGCACAATCTTTTGCACCTTACCTTAACTCAAACCATAATTAACATATAGAACAAAGTGGCCAATTTCCATATTTAAATCAATATATAAATAGTTTAAATAATTACATAGCTCCTTATATTTTATAAGCTATAATTACTACTATTCATCCCTCCATAATAACTTGTAATCACATCCTTTCTACCCCAGACAATTTAACAACGACATTACAATGGACTCAAACACTTCTACAAAAACTAAATTCCCTCACAAATAAACCCGAAAGACATATCAATATAACACATCCCTATACAAATTTCCAAAATAACTTCAACCACATTCTTACAAACCAAACTTCAATCCATAAAGACCTCTACCACTTTTTATGCACTGAAATACCAACCCCCACACTAGAAAATCTTAAAACTAAATTTCCTTATTTACCCGAGCACTTATTAAATGAAATGAATCGCATATTCCAACCTATACCTGAATACTTACAACCACTTCCTCTCCCTTCTCTCGTCGCACCACCCTTACAATCTATACTCACTAATAGTCCACAAACACATATTATCACCTGGAACACCTCCCACTTACACACCTCACTTCCTAATATTCAAAACATGCTTGTTGATAATACAAACCTTCCAACAACCATAAACATCCAAGAAACAAAATTAACTACAAAGAAATCAACCACATATATACAAAAACTATTTCCACACTACAAACTCATATTTAACAACACACATGCACTTACACGCTGCATTCAATGCAGAATCCCTTATACTCCCGCTAGAGGAGGCCTTCTTACCATGGTACACACCAAATATGCATTCCCTAGTAACATTTCAAAAATCCCAACCCCAACCTCCATCTCACCATATCTTTAAATAATCCGAATAAACAACCAACCATTCCAACCTTGGCTACTCCTAAACATCTACATGCCTACACATCCTGAAGACCTTAGACTCATTCATTCCCTCAAAAACACTATTTCCAATACTCTTAACAATCATCCAAATCATATACATCTTTTATGTGGCGACTTTAATAGAGATATTGCTCTAATTGGCTGAATAACTGATAATATTCATACCAACCCAACAACTGACGATATACACTGGAAATTATTCACCATAAACAATAATTTAACCTACATTCCTACAAATACAACCTATTCAAGACAAGGAGGTCTCCACTACTCCTCCACTAGCCTAATTGACGGATTCTACATGAACACCACTAACCACCCCAACATCACCTTAACCACTAATACTACTTTCAATCTAAATTCAGGCCACTACCCCATTCACTTACATTTACTACCAAACACACTAATATCGAGATTACCACCTCCAGAAAATCAAACACAAAAAGAATTCTCAATCCTATCCCTCCACAAAACATTTCACCATTAAGAACTCAATTCATGGAAGCAAACTCACATACCATAGACAATCTAATCAACATACTTGAGACCAACCCTCACCTAACACAAACACAATGGGACACAACATGTATAACCTTGGATACACTTATATCTAACTTATCCAACACCATTGAAAAAACATGTTCTGCAATCCCTCTCCAACAACTCACCTAACGCACTGCTCAACAAGGAGGTTTTATCCCTAATAAACTCTCTAAACAATGGAATAAACACCTCTCTACATATCACCTTATAAGGAAAATAATCTACATAGTCAATAACACCGACAACTGGAGAGATCACCCTATCATGAATACAATCCAACACCACCTCTATGTCCAAATACCACCACCCCCGGCCAACTCTGTCCCACATGAAGATTGGCTTCAGAATATTGCACTCATTGCAAAAAATGCTAACCACCTTGCCCGCAGAATCGCCACCAAATACTCCAAAGACGCTATTAAAAAAAATCTCTAAATATAGAAAAAATTATGAAGAAAGCCCAAAGAAAATCAACAAACAAGTATTCAAAGACAACACCTCATGTCCATTAGATTGTATTATAGATCGACACAATAATCTACTTACAAACCCTGAAGATATAGCACATGAAATATATTTACAACAATCTATAAATAATTACCCCTTTGTTCCTACTTGCCCTTATCAACCCCAACATTCATCCACTTGTACATGCGGAGTACGACAATATCCTTGGCAAGACTTAGACGGTTATACACTTGAAAAAAGAGGAGAACAACAAGTCCCTCTCTATGAATATTATACCCAAGAACTCTTTGATTTATGCTAAAAAAACCTTGGTAATAATAAAGCTCCCGGTCCAGACAAAATCTCTAATTCTTTTATCAAAAATCTTCCCTTGCGCTTTCAAATATTGCTATTTACATTTTTCAAACACTGCTATAAACAAAAACAAATCCCACTCTCCTGGAAAACTAGCCTAACAATTTTATTGTACAAAAAAAGAAATCCATCCTACTTATCCAATCACAGACCAATTGCCCTTGCAAATACAATATATAAACTATTTACAAGCACACTGACATCCATCTTGTCAAACTACAATGAAAAACACCGCATTCTTCACGACAGCCAGGAAGGCTTTAGAGCAGAAAGAGGAACAGCCAGACAACTTCAAACTCTCATCGCTGCCCTTGAAGATGCCAAATTTACAAATCAAGACATTTATATACTCTATATAGATTTCAAAAATGCTTTTGGATCCATTGATCACGCCAGATTACTTGCTGTCATGCAAGACTTAGGATATCCTTTAGATGCAGTTGCTCTCGTTGGTAATATTATTCTAAATCTAATACTACATTCATAGGAGAACGTTTTGGACACACTCGCCCAATTCCCATTCATAGAGGAACTATCCAAGGAGATACGTTAAGCCCGTACCTCTTCATCATCTTCCTTGAACCCTTACTCCGATGGCTACAACGTGGTAACAATGGTTATACTTTTCAAACATCCAAAACTACTATTACTACGGTTGCATACGCTGACGACCTAGCCGCTCTAACCACCCAATTACATTCCATACAAACCCAACTTGACAAACTTGATCGATATTGTCAATGGACCGGGATGGACCTGGGAGTCTCAAAATGTGCACTAATAGGTAGCCCTAACAAATTCAAAGCTCATCTTCAAGCAACAAATATTAACTTTCGTGGACAACCTATACCTACTTTACACCAAAACAAATCATACCCCTATCTTGGAATTCAACTTGTACCTTCTCTAAAATGGAAAATACAAGTACACGCCACGACCACTAAATTGATAAAACAATGTAATGATCTCATACTATGCCCTTGTACAATGAAACAAAAAATACATATGGCAGATACCGTCATAAGAGCAGGCATAGCTTATAGCTTTTATTTTGTACCATATTCCATGTCTGCTATTAAAAAATTAGATAAGAAAATTATTGCGCTACATAAAAATATTTCTAGTCTCTCTAAATGCATGTCAAACATCATAACACAACTCCCAATCAACTTCTATGGTATGAATGCCTTCTCACTCAAAAATGCATACTTTAGCTGTATAGGAGACCAATTACTTAAAGCCCTTAATGACAAAGGAAAAATCGGAATCATCTACAATGGTCTCCTAAAATTCATCCTCACTAAATACGGAGGATCTCAATTCCTACCTCACCTTAAAAAATTAGATTGCATACTTTCCCCCATCACCCGTACTTTATTCTTACTAAAAAATCATGTTGGCCTTCATCTACGTAGTACTCTTGAACAATTTCTGCTCAAACCATCGCCACTAGAACAAGATTGGACCACTGCAGCAACACAACCACCCAACCTAAATAACACATTATCAAATAGACTATTACAAAAACTTCACACATACAACATTACAACACTTCAGCATACTACTCTTCCTAATGGTACCCATTTAATGAATCAAGATGATTTCAAAACTTTCTATACCCGCCCTACAAAATTAATTAAATCAGCGCTTCACATTGCTACACAATTATTCTGTTACCCCACCTGTAGTGTACAATGCCTCACAACATGTAATATACACTATCCATCACGCACACTAAAACCCACATACATTATTTCACAAAATAATACCAACACTCAAACCCCAATACCTCCTGACCCCCCAATGACACACAATACCATTAACTTCACACGTCCTCCCTCACACATACTCAAAATACTCAAAAATCCCACAATCTATCCCATCTGTAATATAATAAATCATCGCACTCGGAAATATACCGACATAAATAATATCATAAAAAATGACACAGTCTTTTTATGTCAATGGATAATACATGAAACACAATTTATAAAATGGCAACCACAACGTCATCTTTTCCCCTGGAATAACACTAACATTACCAACCACAACATTTCCCTCATTATTAATTATTTTCAACAACAACAATTCAACCACTATGCCAATATAGTAGCGGCCCACCACCCTCAACTTCAAACTAGTGATACCCGCTATGTCCACCCACCTATAAACATCTCACTCCTTTCCATTTCTACCACTGAATGCAACCCTGATTCTGACATTGATATCCCCACACCTACCATAATAGTCCATAATAATAAAGCCCAACTCTATGAACATAATGGACAACACCACACCACTATAAGCACTACAAGATTAGAATGGTTATGGAAACAATATCACCTATCCAACCAAACTATTCCTAATATCACTCCATGTAACCAATCTTTTGAAACCGAAATAATATGGTTATACCAACAATATAAACCCCAAATTTCCAATAAATCACCCACTAAATCGATACAATACATGCTACCAACTGAAATTCTTCACTCCCTCACATCCTTATTTGACATAACTCACTCCTACTTCTCATCATCCCTCACATGCCCCACAACACTACAGAAAATTTTTTCACCTTTTGACAAAGACAAATTTTTTGGCTCACTCGGGAAAGCATTTGACTCAAAATGGCAGGGTATAGGACTTGCACATCCCCACACAAGTACAGATATCAAACAAGCCATACACTGGGCCAGATTAGCTCCACAACAACACCCCAATAATATAACCTTCATAATTGCCCTGGACATAAACTAGTACACAAATCCCACACCATTTATAGGACCATTTCCGGATACACATATCATTACACTCTTTGACGCCGATACCATTATATACACCAAACCCACCCTTAATCAACCATCTTCTAAATCACACCATGAACCATCTAACTTACAAATCCTATGTATACATCACCAAAATAATATCATAGGCAATGAAGAACAACTAAATATAATTTATACCATAGCACAAATCCTAGGCATTGAATACATATATACTAACCCCGCACCATCAGCCCCAACACACCTCAAAGTCAATCGTAGCAAACACTGGTCCACCGTTCCATACACTACCTTCCACTGTAATAATACCCTTTCTCTACCTTCTCTTCCATCTTTCAACACACGTCTTCCCCAAAAATTCAACCCTGAATATTGTTATTATACTGACAGCTCCTTCACGGAACGTATGGAAATTAGTCCTCGAAACTAGAAAAGTGAAACCGCCGAATACAACATTTATAACAGCTTAAAAGAACTAAATATCTCCAAACGATTACCTAGACTACAAAATATCCTTCGAGCTGAAATGATGGCTCTTTATAAAACTTTGAAAATTATACTCAAACATTTCCCAAATGAACCAGCATATATCTTCATAGATTGTCTAAATATTCTTTATCTTATTAATACTCATATCACACATCCAACATCACATAATAATCATCCAGACCACAATCTTTTAACTTCAATAATTAACCTCCTACTTAAACGAACACATCCCACTACACTACTAAAAGTTAAAGCTCATTCCCAAATATCAGGAAATGAACAGGCCGACAAATTAGCCAAAGAAGGCACCAATAAACCTTACACACATGCCTCCAAACCACACGAATACGTCCATCCTACCCCCTACTATTATCACCAAGACCAATGGCCTGACATGACAAACTCACCAGACAAAGGACCAATATGATTTCTAGAAAAACACCTCCTAAAATATGATAGAACTCACAACCTAGAAATCATAGCAGCACAATTCTCCAACATAGACAAATGGCTACATAATAGTGACATTGATATAAAACTATCAACTGGCTTCTGGAATAACTCCACCCTTACTGATACACAAATTACTTGCCTTATCAAATTCCAAATTGGACAATACATGGGAAACGCTAGAAAACAATTATTCTTTGGACATACTCGATTCCCTACTATAACATGCTCGATATGCAATACAACTCATCTTGATACATGGCATCATGTCTTGTTAAAATGCCAACACCCCCACATACATGCAATAATAACCAAAAGACATAACAAAGTTGTCTGGGAATTACGAAAAATGTTACTCTCTTCCAAAAAATCACGATGCTACACCCTCATGCATGCAGGCACATATAATAACAACCCACCTAAAAATACCGTCCCACCCTGGCTCCTATCATGCACATGTCTCAACTGCCGTTGTCAATGTAATGCTCGACTTAAACCTGATATACTATGTGTGCGAGGCCTCCCATTAAACACCACCCCTCCCACCACTATAAACCCAAATTTAACAATACAATTTATAGAATTTGCATATTGCAATGATAGATTCTCCACTCAAACAATTCAAAACAAAACTATTAAATATCAATTGCTAATTGACAGTATTACTAACCACGGCTGGAAAGTAGACCCTATTATCATTGTCACAGCCGGAGCTAGAGCCACCTCACACACCTTGCCAATAAAAATACTTACTGAGAAATTTAATATTCCTACTACCACCATTCAACACACTTTTTAAAACATCAACACCATCGCCGCGCATCATGCTATGTCTATATTACTACACAAACGCCGTATTGAAAATAATCAACCAATACCCACAATCCACGATCCCCCATAGCCACTATATATACCTAATAACATGAAATACTACACTATTACTAACTCATGCTCCACGACAAAGACCCTAGATTCGATATCTATATCAAGCAACCCGCCAAAGTGACAACTGACTTACGACTAAGATACATAATTCATTACCGCCGAACCCACTGTCCCATAAATTATGTCACAAATTTAAACGGTCCTCATATATCTTGACATCTGTCTAAATTTCACAGGAAGTTGACTTTGCCTCCACACTAAAATATCTTCCCTAACGCCAACAAAATTCAATATAAAGATACTTTTGCACCTCTAACCATCCACAATTATACCCCACCACCAGCCAACCTCTAGTACGTCTCACACCACTATGTCAAACACCATTTGGTATCGCTCATTGAGCTCTGATAGTCGCGTAGATGTAAACCTTTCACAATCCGTCGAGACAAACCCCCAACCAATGTCTATATCAGAAGCTCCACAACCGGCACAAGAGCTTTCATTTTCTGATCTTCTAGATCACCATCTGTCCCTCAGCCAACCACCGTCTCCTCAGAGTAGATATCGCTCATCTCTACCCATGACAGATGTGGTTTCACAACCCCCAACTCAAAGGCCAAGATTAGATACATCTCCAAACTTTGGCCATCGTGGTAGAGCTCCTCTTAGTCCAGGACCTCCAATCTATCCCCCACTACCTACTCGCGTGCCAGAAAGACCTGCGCCATCTGCAACTAACAGAGACCAAGTACGATTCATTGGAGATCTCATGCACGATCAAGCCAGAGTGCTAGGCCAATTTCTTTGGGTGGAGAAGATTGAAGCTGAAGGGCCAATTCGCTACTTTGAAGCAACATATGAAGGACCCAATCATGACCAACTCTGGGGTTTGATTGCAAACCCTATACCGCCACAAGAAGGAGCAACGCACTAGGGTCATAATCGATGGTTACTCGGACATCCAAAGGAGTTATCTGAAGAACAGATGGCGGCTCAAGTTAAAGACATGATACAAAGAACGCTACGGTTTCTGCACCTCCCTTGAGCTGTTTCTCTTCTTAACGGCATTAATATTCCATTTTTTTGCAATTAACTTCTCAGTATCTAGTTCAACTTCGTAAAAGTGTTAGAATATTATCTACTCTAAGAAGAAGAAGAAGAACACCAGATCCCTATGGGTTGGCGTGAATATAGTGCCCGTTTGACCTACCCTTGATGATATGCCCACAGGACATAACAACAGTGGTATAGGACTACTAACCCCTCTCAGGGTGGACACTGTATAACAGAAACCAAGAACCAGTACACTGTAAAGTGATTGTTTGGGGTGTATTCTGTTGTATAAAAGTAGAAGGTTGGTTTCGTTGGTCGTCTCATTGTTGACATTGCCAGGTTGTTTGGAAAATACATGGTTGTGTTGTAGTGGTGGTCCGGGTTCGGTTCCCGTTGTTCTCGTTTAAGCATCGTTACGATCATCCGGCGCTATCAAGCTAGAGGGGTAGGAAATTCCAACAACTTGGGCCCCTATATTGTGACAAGGTTACTATTATAAATAAAGGTGGTTATATTTCACTACTTTTTTGAATAGTTGGATTTATGGTGGTTGTACGCCTGTTGGTAGTGGCTCTCCGCTTTCTATTTTTCTTTTGTGTAATATTATGGACATGGCATGGTGTAGAGCAATTGTGTTTATTTCTCTAAATGTATTTTTTATAAGTTTCTTTGGTAATTTGAGTTTGGTTTTTAGGATTTTCATAGGAGGGATGTATGTAGATGCTCTGGCACCTGTTGTAATTACTATTAGTGGTTCAACTATCCAACCTTTGTTGATAATATCGTTGATGAGAGGTTGGTATTTTTCTATCTTTCTCTCAATGGTATCTGATGAGAATCTGTCATTACAGTATGTGAATTCTATAAATTGTACCTTTAAATTGATGTTGGGAGATGTTGGGAGGTTTGATTGGTAGGGTAGTCCTTTTATGCATAGTAGGTCTGGTTTTAGTCGTGCATTACATTGGCATCTTTGTTGTACGCATGTACATGGTAATAGCCATGGAGGGACTGTATTCTCTGGTGGTTTATCATTACATGTGCCCGCATTCATGAGGGTATAACATATTGAATTTTTTGATGAGACTAGTAGTTTTTTAATTTCCCAAAGTGCTTTATTGTGTCTTTTTGTTCTAAGCGCATGTATATGGTGTTGCTTGCATTTTAGCAGTACATGTAACCATGTGTCTAGATCTTGGGAGTCGCATATTGAGCATGTGATTGATGGATATAATTCTTTGCCAAAAAATAGTTGTTTTCTAGCATTGCCCATATATTGACCATGTCTTAGTTTTAGGAGGCATGTTTTTTGGGAGTCTGTTACCTGTTTATTAGTCCAAAATTCATTGGATAGTTTATCGTCAATGTCAGTGTTACTTATCCATTTATTTATATTGGGGAAATTTGTTGCAGTGTTACTTATCCATTTATTTATATTGGGGAAATTTGTTGCAATGTCTGTTAAGTTATGTTCTTTGTCATATTTAATAATATGCTTTTCAAGGAATCTTATAGGGCCTTTATCTGGGGTTTCGTCCATAGAATGCCACCAGTCTCTCTGAAAGTAATATGGCGTAGAATGTGCAAATTCATGTGGTAGGGCTACATTGTGGTAATCTTTGTCTCTACCTTGTTTCGCTAGTTCGTCAGCTTTTTTGTTGCCATCTATATTTGCGTGAGCTCGTACTTTGTACAATGATGTAGGTTGTGTTCTTTGTTGCAAAAGTGTTACTATATCTTGTAGAATGGTTTTGTCTGGGTGGTTATTATGTTGGGTGGGGTGTTTGAGTTGTGTTTGGATACCGTACAAGCCATTTAAACAGTCTGTGAAAATGTGTGCAGGTTCATTAGGGTATTTGGAGGTAATAATTTGTAGGGTTGTGTATATTGCCATTATTTCAGCTCTAGATATGTTTTGTAAACTTGGGAGTCTTATGGCTAGTTCTGTATTTTTGGATTGATTGTATATTCCATATCCTGCAGTTTCACGAGTCCAATGATTGCCCATATCTTGTGGTGGGAGAAATGAGCCATCATTGTAGTAGCAGTATTGTGATAAGAATTTGGGTTGTTTATCATTTATGATGTTAGGAATTGATGTTGTATTGTAGTTTGTGACTAAGTTGTCTGTTGGATATGTGAGTGTGTTCCATTCTTTGCTTTTGTTAACTTGTGTATTTAGTTGTGTTGGCGGGGCAATTTGTATGTATGGTTGAGGGATTTGGAGTTTGTTAAAAATTGTGGTTAGGGCGGTGATTTGTTCATTATTTCCAACACTGGTGTTTTTATGGTGTACACATAATATGTGAAGAGCAGAAGGTTCTATTTGTGTTTTAGTAAATTCGGGTGTTTTTGTTGGTTCTTCATATGTTATTGTATCTGCTGGTATATATGTAACAACATGTGTGTCTGGATAGGGGTCTTTATGTGGTGTTAGGTTATGGTACCAGTTGTTGTCGGGAGTAGTTATTATGGTAATGGTGTTTGGATTGTTTTGTGCTGCAAGTCTAGCCCAGTGTATAGCTTTCTGGGTATCTGTTTTGTTATGTGGGTGAGCATAGCCTATTCCTTTCCATTTGTAAGAAAATGCTTGTCCCATAGATCCAAAAAATTTGTCTCTTTTGAATGGTGAGTAAAACTTATCTATTTGAGTGGAGCAAGTTACTGGTGAGGAAAAATACGTGTGAGTTATATTGAAAGATGTTATGATGTGGTCAAGTAATATTTTTGGCAAAGAGTAATGTGCAAGTTTAAGTGGGTCGGTTTTTGGAATTCTATATTTGTATCTTTGGTATAGCCATATTATTTCTGTTTCAAATGGTTGTGTAGGAGGTGTTAATCCGTGTGGTGAATCTTTTGCTTTGGAGTATTGGTTCCATAGCCATTTTAGTCTGGTTATAGGTATAGTCATGAGGTGCTTGCATGTTTCATCGCAAAGGTATGCCGTTTCATCTTTTATTTGTATGGTGTTTTGGTTGGTGTTGATATCTTTTGAGGGATTGCATTCATTTACATTGATATGTATAAGGGGGAGGGGCATGGTTGGAAGTATATATCTTGTATCTCGGGTTTGTTCTTCTACAAAATGGGTATTTATTAAATTTCTATAATGTGTATGTTGTTTTGTGGTGTAATATTGAGCAAGCAAGGAGGTGTTGTGTTGTATAGTTATTGGTATGTTTAGTGGGAAGAGGACACTTTGTGGTATCCATTTATTATATGTAATATCGTTTGGCAATTTCCATTGGCATAGGTAGGTGTGGTATGTTTTTGGAATTTTGTATTTGTCTTTTGTTTTGTTTTCTTTGTGGTCTAATATTGAATGTATAGGAAATGTAGTTGGGTTATTGGTGATTTTAATTGTTGGTTTCAAATAAGGGGGGTGTGGTGGTGGTGGGGGGTGTATAGGATTTGTACCAAGGTTGGGTAAAATATGATGGTCGTGTGTTCTATATTCATGTTTTAGAGTTCATGGTGTAGGGTGCTCAATGCATGGGTTTTGGCATTGTGGATTGCATGTAGGATAGCAGAAAAGTTGTTCAACTATGTTAAGGGCTTGTTTGATTACTTTAGTTGGTGTACTGTAGTATATTTTGAATTCATCATGTAACATTAGATTTAGACCATTTGGGAGTATTAAATGTTTTATCTCATGTATGTTTTGAAGTAATAATTTGTTGAGGAGTTTGTGATTTTGCTTAGGGGTAAAGTGTGGTAATATTTCTGATGATAGGTTTAGCCACATTTGTTCAAGAGGTGTGGCTTCAAGTGGAAAGTTTCTTGTTGTACTTCTCAAGTGAGCGCCTCCACATCGTTTGATAAGATAGAGTGTTCTTGTTGTAGGTGATCTTAAACAATCGTATTGTTTAAATCTGGGAATCTCTTGTGCTCCGCCGTATTTGGCAAGTATAAAATGTGTAAGACCTCTATAGATTATTCCCAATTTTCCTGTGTCATTAAGAGCATTGCGTAGTTGTTCACCTATGCACCTTAGGTATGCGTTCTTTAATGAGAATGCTTCTATGCCAAACATATCATGTGGCAATTGGGTAATTACGTTGGGAGTACAATTCGGTAGCCCACAAATTTTCTTTTGTATTGCTATAATTTTTTTGTCTATTTTTTTAATAGTAGGTAGTGAGTATGGTACCGCGTAAAAACTATATGCAATGCCTGCTCTTATAACTGTGTCTACCATGCTGACTTTTTGTTTAATAGTAGCTGGACAGTTTACTAATTGGTTGCATTGTTTAATTAGTTTGGTGGTTGTTGTGTGTGTCTGTATTTTCCAATTCAATGATGGAACTAGTTGTATTCCTAGATACACATATGGCTCATTTTGATGTAGTATGGGAATCGGTTGGTTTTTGTATGATATATTTGCAGCTTGTATTAGTGCTTTGAAGACTATTTGATTTGTTTTGGATTTGTTTGGGCATCCAGTAATTGCACATTTCGGAATTCCTAGGTCCATTCCAGCCCATTCGCAGAATTTGTCCATTTTATTAAGTTGATTTTTTATTGAGGGAAGTTTGTTTGTTATGATTGCAAGATCGTCTGCGTATGCTGCTGTATTTATTGTTGTTTTTGAAGTTTCCAAGGTATAGCCGTATTTTCCTCTTTGTAACCATCGTAAACGTGATTCTAGAAAAATAAGAAAGAGATATGGGCTAAGTGTATCTCCTTGTATTGTGCCTCTTTGTATGGATGTTTTTTGGGTTTGGCCAAAGTATTCACCAGTAAAAATGGTGTTAGACTGTGAGTAGATATCTCCTACTAGTACTACCGCGTCCTCAGGGTATCCTAAATCTTTCATAATGGCTAGTAGATGGGCATGGTCAATCGAGCCAAATGCATTTTTGAAATCTATATAGAGTAAATATATATCTTGCGTTGTTAGTTGTGCATCTTCTAAAGCCGCTATTAGTAATTGTAATTGTCTAGATGTGCATCTTTCGGCACGGAACCCTTCTTGGCTATCATGTAGAATTTGGTGTTTTTCTCCGTATGCTGAGAGTATTGATGTTAGTGTACTTGTAAAAAATTTGTATATAGTGTTGGCTAGCGCTATAGGTCTGTGATTTGGTAGTTGGGATGGGTCACCCTTTTTGTATAGTAGTATTGTGAGGCTTATTTTCCATGATGCCGGAATTTGTTTTTGTTTATAGCAATGTTTAAAGAATAGGAATAAGATGCGGTGGAAGTTTGTAGGCATGTTCTTCAGGATAGAGTTGGGTATTCTGTGCGGTCCTGGGGTTTTGTTGTTTGCAAGGTTTTTTAGGCATAAGTCAAAAGTTTCTTGATCAAAGTATGTATGCAACGGAGTTTGTGGATGACCTCTTTTATCTATTACAAAGCCTTCTAGGTCATGCCATGGGTATTGTCTAACTCCGCATGTGCATTCAGGAGGGTGGTCTGGTAAGTAATAACATGTTGGAACAATGGGTTTATTAATAATTGATTGTTGTATGTAAATTTCATTGGCAATGTCTTGCGGGCTCGTTAGTATGTTATTATTGCGATCTGTGATGCAGTCTAATGGTGGTATTTCTTGGTTTTTGAATACTTTATTGTTTATCTTTTTTGGGCTTATTTCGTATAATTGTCTGTATTTGGATATAGCCTTTTTTATACATTTTTTTGTGTATTTTGACGTGATTTTTCTTGCTTTTTTGTTTGCGGTCTTGGCTAGTGTAGCTAGATCATTTATCCATGGTTCAATAAGTAAGTCGTCATTTGATGGTGGTGGGATCTTGACATGGGTGTGTTTGTTTAATTCATTGATAATTGGATGTGATCGCCATTGTGGTGTGTTTTTTGTGATATATATTGCTTTTCTAATTAGGTGGTATGTTGCAACATGTTTTTTCCATGTTTTTTGGGTTTTGCGTGGTAAGTATCCTCCTTGTTTTGAGATTCTATCATTGAGTGTAGGTATGGGTGGTGCGCTACACGTATTTTCTATAGTTTCTGATATTTTTTGAGTGATTTCGTCCATATGGGAGCATGCTAGTTTCCATTGATCGGGATGTAGATGTTCGTATGATAATATGGTGTCTAGGTCATTTAATTGTAAAGCGTTGTTTTCATAAAAGTTTGTGTTGAATTTATCTAAATTATCTTGCGGTATAGGGTTGAGTATTCTAATTGGTCTCGAGGTAGGTGGTGTGGGGTGGCGTGCAATAAGTTTGTTTTGGGGTATGTGTAGTGAAATGGGTGCATGGTCAGAGTTAAGATTGGCTTCTGTAATTGTGGTACATGTGTATAGATTGTGATTTTGTATTTTGATATGAAAGTCGTCTATTAGACTTGTATGTGTATAGTTGTATCCACCTTGTCTAGAGTAGTTTGTATTTGTTGGGACATATGTTAGTGCCAAGCTATCAATATATGTTTTCTATGCAAAATCTTCTTCTTGTGGTGGTGCGGTATTATGTTCATTTTGTCGTCCTATTTAAGCTATGTCTCTATTAAAGTCTCCACATAGTATGAGAGTGTGGTTAGGATATGTGTTAATTTGTGTTGTAATAGTTTGTTGTATTATTGGGATTAGTTCAATATCTTCATGATGTGAGGGCATATATAGGTGTATTAATAGCCATGGTTGTAGTGGATGGTTTTTTATGTGTATAATTTGTAAGTAGGGTGAGATTTTTAGAAGGGCTGCTATTTTGGTGATATTTCCTGGGAATGCATATTTGTGATTTATTAGTGTAAGTAGTCCTCCTCTAGTGGGTGTGTAAGGGATCTGTTGTTGAATGCATCTAGTTAGTGTGTGAGTATTGTTAAATATTAGTTTATAATCTGGGAATAAATTTTGTATGTACTTTATTGACTTGGTGGCAGTTAGTTTAGTTTCTTGGATGGTGATAATGGCCGGGTTTGTATGTAAGGCAAGTTCTTCTAAACTAGGTAATGCAGTATTTAGTGTAGCTGCATTCCATGTAACAATGTTAGTTTGATGGCTATTGTTATGTAATATGTATATTGGATTGAAATGGTGATGAGATATGGGTCAATGGAGGGGGGTGTGTGTATTCATCTAGGGGTTCATAAATTCTTAGTGTTTCTTCGAGAAGATTGTTTGGTAGAAAAGGAAATTTCATTTTTAGCATTTGTATTGATAGCGCATTTTGTGTTTGGTGTATGAAATCATATAATTCTTTGAGTATACTAGATGAGGGGTTTATTATTTTTTGATTATTTGTAATATATTGTGTATATGGGTGTTCGATGTGAATATGCCTTTCGGGTGGGTTTGGTAGTGTAGACATCTTGTTTAATAGCTTGGCGGTCCAATCCGGTTCGGGAAAATTTATTAATTGGTGTTCACATGAATTTATGTTAGGGCTGATGGTTGTTATTAGTGCGAATAATATTTGTGCTAAAGGGTAATTTCTTATTCGGTTGAGATATGTGTTTAAGTGTGGGAAGTCTCTGATAGTAATTTGGTGGTATTGGTGATCTTGTTTTAGGATGGGGAAGAAACTTTTTGCAAGGTGTTGATACTCAGGTTGGAGTTTGATTGTAAAAGAAATGAAGTATGTTTTGTATCTACGTTTATGAGCTGATGGGTGGGGTTCAAACACATCTGGCTTAGGGCCAGGCTTGGTTTCAATATCCCCACATTTGATTAGATGATGTATATCATTATATTTGTAATAATATGTATTGATGGTTGTCTTGGATACATATATTGAGGTAGTGTTAAAAATAGATTTTTTATAACATTTTGTTTTGGTCAAAAAGTAAGTAGGTTGAAATAATGAGTTTTCTAAAAGATTTGTGTCAAAAAATATTTTGTCTAAAAATATGATTTCTAAAAATAGATTGATATTTATTTCAAAAAGATTTGTATATATTCTTACTTTCATTAGAATTTATATTTTTACTAAGTCTATTTTTGGTGCCTACGGCGAACGTCCGGCGAGCCAAACGGACATCCCCGCATCAATTTTTTTTCTTCTACACATTCTCAACAAATTTCTACTCTTTAATCGCAAACTCTTCTCATCTTTATATATATCAAGTTTAATTTTATTATTAACTTTCTTTTTATCCCTAAAATTTGTATTCCAACTTCTTTTTTTAGTATGTATTGTTTTCTGCTTATTTTTAATCTAGAATTTGTGTTTCTCATTACTAATTTGGTTAATTTTCCATCCTTTATTTTTTATTTTCTTAGGAAACATATTCTATTTTTAGTACTATTGTTTGTTGCTATGTTCTTATTATTTGTATTCTTATGATAATGGTTTTCTACCTTACCCTTTATTTTCTTCTTACATATCCTCTCCAATTTTGTTCTTTTATTTTTAATATTACTTGCTCTATTTGAAACCTTTGAAATTTTATAAATATCTATCTTCTTCCTATTTAATTTATTATATCTCTTTTTACTCTCCTTGATTTTCCTATTTTTATCCATTTTAATATTCCTTGTCTTTTGATGGTTTTTGGGTTTAGATTCCCTTCTACCCTTATTTATCTTTATTACAAAATTTCCATTATTGTTTTCTTTATTATTGTTTCCTTTTTTGTTATATGTAGTTATGATAATTATTTTCTCTTTCCTTTTATTATTTATTCTAATTCCATCTTTTCTCTTATTCCTTTTATTTTTTATTTTGGTTTTGATAATTTTGTTTTTTGTTTGTATATTTAATCTATTCCTTTGATTAATTTTATCCTTTTCATTTATATTTTTGTTTGTTTTCATTTTATTACCTTTTTTTAAAATTTTTGTTTATTTACTTTCTTTGTTTTATTTCCTTTCTTTAGTTTTATTTTATTTCCTTTGTTAGTTATTTCTTCTCTTGTAGTTTTTTTTTGTTTTTTAATATTCTTCTTAGTATTTATTTGTTTTGAATCAATTATAATCTTTGTTTTCCATATGTATTTCATGTAAGTTCTAAATTTTTCATTTCTCTTTGTATTTTTTACTTCTTTACTAGGTTTAAAATTTTTCTTACTTTTTGTGTTTGTCCTTTTTTTTATTTTGTGATTTTGGAGTTTGTTGCTTGATTTTTGATTTTGAGTATATTTGTTTTGGATGATATACCTTTTTGGATGTATTTTGTTTAACAATCGAACTTATTTTTTTCTTCATCCGAGTAAGATTTTTGACATTTTCTTTGTATTTTTTGTCATTGTTCTTGTCACTTTCTTTGTATTTTTTGTCACTGTTTTTGTCACTTTCTTTGTATTTTTTGGTAATCTTTTGTATAATATCGTTGGTAATCTGTATTACCTTTTTATTACATATCTTTTTTGTTTTTTGCCTATATATTGTCTTCCTCCTATATACTCTATCCTCTATATCTCCCTTCAGCCATATTCTGCTAACAATGCCTCTGCATCTGCTGAAATTCTCCTCAAGCCTATTACTTAGTAATCTGTCTATATTTTGTAACTTAGTATTGCCATCTTCCCTGCTCCCGTCTCTTTTCCTCCCTGCTACGATTTGTTTCCTGCACAAACTCAGAAATTTCATGTAACATGTCTACAGGTTGTTTTGCCGTGTCAGTTTTCCAATTGTGGTTGAGGTAGTGCACAAAGAACGTCAACTGCTAAAATGCAAGCTCTAAGTTGTTCTTCACTTCCTCCATCTGTATTTGCATCGCGTTCTGCAACTCGTTTGTCAGTTTCTGTGCGTGGATGTTGGCCTCCTTCACAATCTCCTCCTTAAAGACTCACAGCTCCTCATGCATCTCTTCTTTCAGTTTCTCGTTCCCCTTGTTCACTGCTTTCTCCACCAAATCTGCAATTTCACTGTGTGTGATGCTGCCCCTCTTCTCCTTTGGTGCGTTCTGTGTAGCCTCCAACGTACTCACAATAGCTGTTGCAATGTCACAAAACCCAAATTTTTCCTGCTCATCTCTAGTTGGTGGTAGTGTACCTTCCAGGCTACGAGGGTGAGGTGTGAAACTTACGTGTTTCCCCAGAATCTCCTTCGTCTTGCCTACCCATTGTCAATAGACGATGGGATTCAAACATTGGACGTTTGCTGCTCCCTTGTGCAGATCTCCAACCTGTCCCGGAAAGAAGAATGTCAGAATGTTCTTCTCTCCCATTGTTGCCTCAATAGACAACTTTGTCTCTTCCACTTTCTTCATCTTGTGTAACCCATATAGGCACAACATTGTTGCATTCTTCTTCTTCAGTTCTTCCTCCGTAAGTCCTTCTCCTTGAGCGCCTCATTCACCCTTTGCGGTTTGTGGTGTAATCACGTGTAACAGCTCGTTTTCGTACGATATCATATACTGGATTATCTTGTGGGCCTGTGACGGAGTTGTAGCAACCAGCCAACCCCAGGTCTCTCCTTCGCTCTTCTGCACGCTAGCGATCTCATAATCGTGTCCACTTCTGAAGCTCTCCCTTAGGACATCTCTTTGTAGTTCAGCTGCGGTTACTTCCTCCAGCTTCATATTCTCTATCTTTGCAGATAGTAGAGAATTCCTTGCGATTGTGTCCCAGCTGTTGCATACCTTCCCCACAATTGCCAGATCATGATCCAAATCCAAAATAAACAGTCTGGTATCTTTCAGGAGGGCAATTATGTCGACTCTCGGGTGTTTCAGGTGGAGTTTGATCGTTCCTGTCCAAAACTTCTGCTTACTGCCTTTCACCTTCTCTTTGCATGGGATGTAGACTGGTTCTGCCATGTTCTCCCCGACTTCTATCTCCATCTTCTTCAATCGTTCCTTGGTCCTGGTGAGTATTTCACCATGTGTGAAATCGGTGGCTGGTCTTACAAAGAAAAAACAACAACTTGATAATCCAGCGACAGCCCGCTAGCATTGTCCACCTCTGTCTCGATAGGTAGTTGTGTCAGATTGTAGTGTTGTCCTCCTTTGCCGTTCGGTCACTTCAACGGGTACAGTTTCTGTGGCACATGGAGAAATGCCACTTTCGCAGCATTGTGAACTTCTTCTGCTTCCGCCCTTGAAAATCCCTGCTTCACTTTCTCAGCCACACTTTTACTCCTCACTCCTTCTCCTTCAATTTCTCCTTCCTTCATCGCCAACTGCTCCATTGCTACAAACCCCAGCCAGAATGCTTTCGGTATTTCCTGAATTGCTGCAATGTTCTTCTTCCTTTTGCTGCCACTCCCTCCGCTACCTTCCTGGATTCACTTTGTGTGTTGAGTCTCCAACTACGTCACCCTGCAATCTTCAGCATTAGCATCCACCATGTTCGTATCCATCGTCTTCCCGGGTGTGATTTCGGTCATGATTGCGTTGTACACTGCTTTGCCCCTGTTCGCCATCTGCATAACGGTTTCCTTGTATATCTTTTCTGTGTTTCTTTTGGAAACCCTCATGTTCAAACTGCTAACTAATTTTTGCTTCCAATCTGTTCCCTTCTGCGCATGCATAGGGGCTGTACACAGATTGTTGGCTCTTCTTATCTAACTTAATCTTGATCTATTTAGGAAATTTGACCTAATTTTTGTTTCTTCGATCCTTGCTATAATCTTCTTTTCGAATGTAATGAGCAAAAATGAAATTAGGGTTAGATACTTACCTATGTAGTGTTGTTTGAAAATCTCTTCTCTCAAGACGCTCGAACTGTTCTTCGCGATTTCTAGATTCCCACTAGCGCTTGATTGAGTGTCCTTCCGTGTACTCGACGTCGCTCTTCACTCCTGCAAAGTCCATAAACAAATCGCCCAAGTTGTCGGCGGTGATTGCAAAATTCTTCAATTCAGCTCTACAACTATTTTGCGTCTAGGGTTTCAGATCTGGACAGTAGCGCTTACACCAATCAAAATCTTCAGCTATAGATAGTTTCTAGTCCTTCAATGTTGGATCTGAGCTCTATTACCCAGCCCGCTCTATCAGATCTACAAGATTCAGCTCCAACTACTCAGATCCTCATTCCACCACCATCAACTATCTTCACTACAATGTGTGCATTCGTGATGCGGTTTGATCACTCCTAACACTATTACACACACAGATTACAATCACAGCATCGCTACCACACCAGATCTGATCCCTATCCGCGCCTTACTCCTCTCTCTCCATGAAAAAACCTGGGAGCCTTATCTACTCTACTTATCAACTACTCCCTTAAACTCTTACTAGAGCTTCTTTGTAGACATATACTAGTGTTATGCACACTTCCTTTACAGTTGTCCTGCATTTGAATTACAAGCTACCTTTCATGGATTCTTGAAATTTTCTTTACATCCCACATTTATACTCCAAAAAAAAAAAAAAGTATTCCCTTCTTTCAAACAATAAGCTAACCTTCTATTTGTTTCACTCTTAAATCCACCCGTTCAAAGGAGATACTTCTCCTTCTCATCTGCCATTTACATAGTGTCTACCCTCGAAAGGGGGAAGTAGTTCCCATCCACTTTTCTTTGTCTTTATGGACATTGATATAGTGTTGGGAACGAACAGATACTTTATTCACGCCGACCTTTCCAAAGGCCGGAGTTCTTACTACTACTGTGTCCTCCATCGAATGGATGAGCTTGAGGGGAGCCATGCATCTCTCGTTTAGTCGATGGTAGCATTTGCATGAAGAGTTTAGTGTGTACTGGTTGCGGAGGAGTTGATTTGAGGTTATGCTGTTATAACCGTTTGTGGCAATCAATGAATAAGGTTGGATGACCTATAACCACCAACTTAAGCTTTCTGACCCATTTATAGCATTTGTAAACATGGCAAGAATTTTTTTGGGAATTCAAAATAGGATTTCATGAATATTGCAATTGTCGTGACCATTTATTTCTTCATATTGAAATTGCTACAAATTTTAAAGTGGATAGTAAGCCGTGACCCATTCCTCAACATACAAAACTCTCTACTTCCACAACAAGTTGTGCTAATGGCCACTTGTCAAAGCACCCATCACTATGAGCACAAGAGACTAAAAATCGAGAGTTGTGAACCAATTATAAACTGATAAACTGATTTTCCAAAAATTTCGAAAATTGGGTGGGCAGCTGGCAATTTTTGCCCACGTAAGACTATTGATTCTAGGATTGATGGTGGTGATAGGTTATCCAACCTTAGTGCCTTTGTCTCAATTATGAAGTTTTTCATTTGTGATTGAATGTTGTAGGTTGCAGGGAGCTGTAGGTTAAACGCTGTAGCTGCCATGTTGTGAGTTGCAGGTTGTTGTGAGTTGTCAGGTGTTTGATGTGTGTTGACAAGATAAGGGATATTGAGGCAGTCAGTAAAAAAGTATAGGCATGTTTGTTTGGGAATTGTTTGAGTATGATCATTAGAGTTTTACCAATGGCCATCATTTTTGCTCTTAGAATATTTTGTAGACTAGGTAGTCGTTTGGATATGTTTAGTTATGTTTTGAATGTTATGGATGCCATATCCAGTGGTTTCGCAATGCCAAGTGGTAGGGCTTATTTCAACGGGTTTGTTGAAGGATCCATTTGTGTAATAGCAATGGACTGGATTAAATTTAAGGGGGGGAGGGGTTGCATTGTAATTTGGGAGGGGTGAAAAAAGTGTGCTCGATTGCGGAGAGTGGGATACATGAGTGACGACCAATTTCTACTATGGCTGACTCTTAAAGGTGTTAAGGTTGGTGGTGTGGAATTAGTGTAGGTATATTCGATGCTTAAGATTTGTGCAGTAATGCGTATTGTATTTAATTGTTCTAAATATACTACGTTGTTGTTTTGGTGGTGTGTGCAAAGGATTTGTAAGGTTCTATTTTTTTTTTATGTGGGTTGTGGAAAGTGGTTTCCATGTATGTTATTGTATCCGATATCGGCATTGAAGAGTGTGGTTATGTGAATATTGGCAAATGGTCTTATAAATGGTGTTGGATTTTGGTACCAGTTATGGGCTGGGGTAATTATAAGGGTTATATTCTTTGTATTTTATTGTGCAGCTAGTGAGGCCCAATGTATGGCTTGGTGAATATCTTCATCAGTGTATGAGTGTGCAAGTCCTATGCCTTGCCATTTATAGTCAGATGTTTTTCCAATTGAAATAATGATTCTATCTCTATCAAAAGGTGAAAAGAATTTGTTGAGTGTTATGGGGCAAGTTAGTGGGGATGAGAAGTATGTGTGTTTGATTTGAAATAGGTTTGTTGTAGAGTGTAGGATTTCAGTTGGTAGGGTGTATTGTGCGGACTTAAGCGGGTATTTGTTTGATGTTTTGGGTGTATATCTTTGGTATAACCATACTATATCTATTTCAAATGATTGAATGTGTGGCGTAAGGTCTGTGACGTTGTTGGTGAATTGGTAGTATTGAGTCCATAACCATTTTAATCTTTCTATGAATATAGTGGTGAGGTGATGGCCATTTTTTTCGTAGATATAGGCCTGGTCGTATTTTATTATGATGGTGGGTGTAGCGACGTTAATGTTAGTTTTCGGGTTACATTCAATGGTGGAGTTTTGAAGGAGTGGGATGTTTGTTGGTCAGTGTACAGTAGGAGGACAAAAAGTTTGGCGTTTTAGGGGGACAAAAAGTTTGGCATTTTTGCATTCCAGCAGAAGAAAAAATCAAGTTTGCAATCTTTTAAAATGCACCAAAGGCACAAAAATTGTCCCCTACCTACCAAATTTGGAAATTGGGTACTTTTATAAGCTGATTACATATTTGCAAAGTTTTGTGGCCTAATAATTTACCAAAATGGTTTTATAGCTAATTTACCAACTAGTACCCTTTTCAACATGAATTAGAAAGTACATTCTAAATGTCGAAGAGAATTAGACACCTCATGCTTCTTAAATTAAAATATTGTCATGGAGGCTTTGTTTTACATAGATATTACACAAAAGCATCATCCACTTGTCGATTTGAAGATTTCCACTTGTCCTAAAAACATTTGATGTGTAAGTTTGAAAATAACAATAATTTGGTTATGTAAGCAACAATACCTTTGCAGTTTAGACCACACAACTTGTTGAAGTTGACATGAATTGAGTTGCAAATGTGAGACAAGAGTGTAGTAGAGAGTTGATGAAGGTAATGAGGATTTGCAAGATCAAAATTGGTGGGTGAAGAAGGTTTTTTTGGCTTCTGTTAGTGAGTGACTCGTGGGTGACTATTGATGTTGAGCACTATGTCCCCTTGTTGAGCAATGAAAAGCCACTTAGTTGATTTGGGATTTGGCTTGTTGATTTGGCATTTGGCTTGGTGATTTGTTCTATTTCTTCAATAAGCTAGATTCTTTGCTTACCTGCAATCAGTTTGATTGAAGACAATCATGACAATTCCAGATGAAATTCGTGCCCGCATAGTGGGAATGAGTGAGGGGGAATGAGTTGTGCTAGTATTGCAAGAATTGTAGGAGAGTCAAGTAGGATAGTGCAAAGAATCATCAATCAATTTAGAGAGCATGAAACTTACCAGGAAAATTCAAGCACTCGAAGACCTAAGAAACTTAGTGAGAGTGATGTTCATCAAATTTTATTATTCTCCAAAACTCATTGTTGATCATCACTTTAAGATATCACCAATGCTTGCCCTGTGGATGTGAGTACTAGGAATGTTTGCCGTGTTTTGCATTACCACCACATTTTTAGTAGAATTGCGGTGAATAAGCCATACTTGATACCTAGTGGCCACGACAATTTTTAAATAAAGTCTCTACGTAGGTTGTCAATTTGGTGCAGAGGACAACACCGCTACTGCGCTTGCCAGGGAGTTCTCGTACCCGAGATGACTTAGCTGTCGTTCTAGCCTTCTTGCAAAAATGCGGTGACAAAGATTGCATTGGAGGGAGTCAGTCTTCCTGCCTTGTACTTCAGTGCTTTTGATATACCAAGGAGACCAAGGTTTGGTGGCCATTTTGATGGGTATAGTATCGAGAAATGAACGAACGTGATATGTAGTATGTGGAAGAAATATCTGGAGTTCCTAAAGAAAATATGATATTGAAGACTTCCGAACTCGATGATTACCAAGCAATGGATACATAGTGCAGCTCAAAGCTCTTGGGGAAAAAAAATTCAGAAGTGAAGTGAGGCTCCATGTGTTGTTTTCTTTATACTCACGGTGATTCTGATCGTTGGGAGACGATAGAATGTCAATCTAATAGCAGACGAGGTCGGAGGAGCTGTCGTGAGAGGGCCGTTGGCCGCGGCGGACGAGGGACGGCCGTGCGGTCAGCCCAAGTGGACGGAATGGGCGGTCGGCCGGGGCTGCGGACGACTCTTTACCCCCGGATAAACTGACGAAAGTCGTTATGTCACCAGACGTCCTCATTGGCCCAAGGACGTCCTCCGTTCGGACGTCCGAACGTCACGGACGTCGAGCGTCCTGACAACTCTACACCTAGGGTTTGGGGCGCTTCCCCCTCGCCGAATGCTCTCACGCCAGCTCTCTCCGCTGCCCCATCTTCGTGGGGCGCTTCCCCTCTGATCGTTCTTCGACGCTCAACTCCTCCGCAGCACGAGCTTCCCTCGCGCCTTTCACCGCACAGACTCCACTACGCCTCCGTCATGTGCTATGTTCTTCGTATCGCTCACAACCGCTCCATCAGTGACCTCTTGCTTCCCTCCGAAGCAGAAAATGTGTTCCGGATTCAGCGATCTTCTCCTTGAGCTCCCCGGTGCAGACACTCAACACACCTAACACTAGCGGATACCTCAAATGTGGCACTGTTGTCCCCAGCCATCGTAGCATTTATCTTGTCACCCTGCTCCGCCATTGGTCAACCGGTCTGGGTCAAATGCTCACGAATCTGTCCTTCCCTCGCTCCCACGCATCAAACCACGTACAACGCCGTTGCTGCCCTTCAGATTTAGCGGCGCTCATCCTTTGGTGCTCAAAAGCACCATCCACACCTACTCTAGAGTGGTTTTTCACCACTCTAATAAAACACCCAAGTGTACCCACACCTCATAGGATTCGTTACGAGGATGATCATACGCCTAGTTTTAAGTAATTGGAGATTAATTGTGTCGTTAAAGCTATCTTTTGGTTAATTCTTAAGGTTATCTATCTATTTTTAGGAAATTAGGGTTGTTAGCATCACTCTTAAGGGATCCACAAACAAAGTCTAAACCCCAAGGATCTCTCGTGCCTTAAGACGGAACATTAGTCCTTTTAAGATTGTGCTTATGCCACTAATCCTTAAACACTTGCCACACTGGGCTAATGGAAGTTTCCATTAAGTCTCATTGCATTGGTTCTTTAATTACAATCTTTAAGAATTCACATTCTTACCTCATGCAAAAACGCTCCACTTTTCACGTCCGTCCACTCGGTCCACGTGATCACGTTCTTAAGACAATGGTTAGTCTCAAAAATCCCATACACAAGTTAACTTAAGTCTTAAAGAGTTCACCTCTTAAGTCTCCACTTAAGTTCACTTACTCACAATTATCCCTTAAAGACCACGGTGTTCCACACTTACTCCTACCACTTAGTCTTTAAGATGTCTGAATTTTACTTAACACCTCTCTCTCGGTCGGGTCCATGTTCTTAAGAACACAGTTTCTGTCCTTGAGTTCTTAAGCACTCACTTTCTCACTTAGGATTGATTCTTAAGAACCTGCACTGTCTAGACCAATTCGGTCCTACAGTGTTCTTAAGTTTATGTCTTTAAGACTTCCAGAACCGGGAGTGCATCTCACTGAATGCAAATGTTGTCCCGTATTCTCACTCATACGAACCTTTAAGTCCGAGCCCTTAAACTTAAGGGTCTCATGGTACTTAAGGTCTCACTCTTCATAAGCTTATGTATCCAAACTTGGACTTAAGATTCTTAAGTTTCTATGTTTTCTTCTTAAGTCTTTCTTTGGGATTTGTTCCTTATTTTCTCTCTTATGATAGATTCTTAAATACTCACAACTTAGCCTACCTTAGAGAATCCCTTCTATTAAGGTTAGACTTAATGCCAATTTTTTGTATGCATACTATGGCACTCTTGCCATGCATCAAGGTATGCCACTCTTGATGATTATTGCATAAATTGCATTAACACAAATAAGATTTCCACTCTTATTCTTATGATACTCAAGTTATGCTCACTCACACTTGAGATCTTATTAAGTACTTATGTACCACACATCTCATGCACTAAGTCATTTAATTTCACATTATCTCCATTAATCTTCACACTCATGATTAATGCTCCAACACACACACATGGTCACACCCACGACCTTAGTAGTTAGGGTATTTCCCTAACTTATTCCATGAAGAATAAATATACAATGCATTCATGCATAAGAATTTTATCCACAATTAATACCTAATGCATGCAATTGCATTTACAACACACAATGTCAAATTTATTCAATAAAGTTCACATATTATTGCAATTATACATATGACTCAAGTTACAAGACTCTACATATGCAAATTCAATAACAATTATATATTCATATATAAAATTAAATACTCTTACAACATTAAGAGTCATCAACTAGCTCTTTCACCTAAAGCTAGGGCTCACTCCAATCTTCCTCCAAGGAATTGCTATGGTAATGGCCAAGAATGCTAAAAATTCAAGCTAGTCATTCTACTCAACATCCAAGAGGTACAACTCTTGGAAAGAGGTTTTCCCTAGTATTAACCATTAAGATTAATTCCACTAAATCTTTACATCTCTTCATATCCATTCATGAAAAGATACATCCTACCCAAAGGGTGTAAGTTCAACCCTTTTCCCATTATTTCCTATTTCTTGGATATGAATAGGTACTTTCCAATTAATTAAGTACTTAGTGTAAATTTAATCATTCTTTTTTAATTCTCCATATATCTACAACCCTTTTTACACTTAATTTTCGGAAAAAATCTATTTTTGTCATTTTGGCTCTACACCTACTCTCCAACTCACACACCCACACTCTTCCGGGCAAACGCACACACTCTTTAGGGTTTTTCCCTCCGGTCGTCTTTCTTCCTCCTTCCTACCGCTCACACTCTCATAGACTACACGGAACACAAAGAACACTCCAATTCATACTTATGCAATTCCAGCGCTCTTTCCTAACTACTCTCACTAACTACCGCACAATACCGGGGCTCTTCTCCTTCCTTGACCCTCTCTCGAACTCACATGGTCCTTCCCTTCTCGCCGAAATTTGCTTGGGTCTCCCAACCGGAGCCTCCGATTCTCTCTCCAACCTCCTCTCTCTGCGGCTCTTTTGCCATCTCCTCTCCAGCCCCCTGCGCTCTCCCGCGCTGGAGCTCTCACTCGCCGAACTCCGCTTCGCACCGGTCGCAGGGTACCCCCCGATACCCGTATAATACCCTCGGAGGAACATAACCTCGGCAGCCTACGGAACTTGCAGGGTCACGGGGCCTCAGGGGAAATTCCCTCTTAGAATCCAAAAACCCCCTTTGCCAACTCGGGGGAAAAGGTGTAGTTAAAAAAAAAAGGTTCAAATAGTAATTCAAGCCATGCTACCAAGGCCAGCCCATGATCGCCAATAATTGGTGCTAATTTTTCCCCTCTTCATTATCTAAACTTTTCTAATTTCTTCCAAGGCCATGTGCCACCACTTCATGCATGGGTTCTTAAAGATTAACTACAAAAGTGGCCACATCATGGTTGCACTCCAAGCTTTAAATTTGTTTTCTTTTGTTTTTTGATTGTTTTATTTATTTACTTATTTGTTTACTTACCTCTTTGGTTATTTATTTTGTTTTTCCGCCAAGGCTTCCTCCCATTGTGTTAAAAACACATGGGGTTTAAGGTGTCTCCCTTTTTGTAAGAATCCCTTTTGACTTCAAAATTTTTAATCCTTTAGTTTTAACAAGGTTAAATCCCCAATTGGGAATGATGACCCCCTTCTAAATTAGGAAGCAGCACGTAAAAGGCCTTTTTGAGCCATGTAACCACAATAGGTGGCTTAGCTTAACCATCTCACCCTAACTACCACTTCCTAATGCTAATTAGTTAATATTAATGCCCAAATGACATCGTGAGCCATTTTTGAGGCTCACAATAGGTAATGTTGATTTGTGTATCCATTCTTGCGCCTAGGAGGCTTCCCTGACTTTTCCTCTCCTTGCACGAAGAGCCCATCCCCTCACCTGGTGGCTCCTCACATCTAACGTGGCGCCTTGGCACAACCATGGGGTGCCCCTCTACACTTTATAAGTAGAGAGATCACCCACTTCACCTTCATAGCCCTACACGTGGACTAGATTGCAACAGATTTTGTGCGGAAGATCCACAAATTTTCTCACAGGTTTAGTAAGAGTAAGAGTCAAATAAAAGGCGTAAGTGTGCATAGCCGGAAGGCCAAAGAGACCTGGTACTAGGCAAAGATTGGTCAGACGTTGGGTGATAGGAAAAAGGGGACGTAAATTGGAGAAGTACAATTGTTGCGTGAAGACGGTAATTTATGTCACAGAGTCGTCCATCCTAAAAGTATGTCACTATGATGGACTAGTATCAGTACCCATCGTTCCGATCGGGGAAGGTTTTTTATTAGTGCTCCTCATCATAGAATTTGTTTGATATATTATCTTTTAGATTGCAATTTGCATCCCTCGGAACGTTGTGCGTTGATCCGCAAAACGTCGTCATTCCGTGCGGCAAGGATGGCACGACCGCTGAAGTACTCGCGAGCATTTGCTTCGACATTAGCAATTCCTCCATAGACGGCATTGATCAAGTCATTCAAGGTGTGATTGCCGACAATCATCGCCCGTGGACACCTCATCATGTCATCATTCACTTTCTCCAGCCTGTCCTCCCCTAGTGCCAGGAGCCACTCTGGAAATGTACGGTTGCCCAAATCCAAACGGCGTTCACCAACAACAACGTGCATGTTCCGGCGAAGTCTTAGGTTTAGGGTAGGGTTGGGGTTTCAGGATTTTAGGGTTAGGATTTAGGGTTAGGGTTAGGATTAAGGGTTAGGATTTAGGTTTAGGGAGTGGCGGGCAGACAAACTGCCGCCTATTATATAGGTAGATACTATGATGTTATTACTATATATGGTGATAAATTGAAGCTACAAAAGTATTGTGGAAGCGATCCCCTTAAAAAGCGTCCTTTGTGGTACTTTTGATTCCCTAAACTTTATGTACACTCATCCCTCCGAACCCTCTGATAAATTATAGCCAAATCTAGTGCCAGTGGATGGAGGTGGTAAGAACTTAGTAGAGGTCAAAAGTTAGTGGTAGCTTTAATAGAGGACCTGGTAACTTCAGCACAATTTCATCTCCATCCACATATTGTCATTTCCTAAACTTGGCCTAGCATCAAGCGCCACGTCAAATGGCATGTGAAAATGTCAATATTGTAATTAAATAGGGTACAAGAGTGCCAACTCAAATGGGCATGGTCATATGGTGGCACTATTGTAATTGAATAGTGATCCTGTTGTGATTGAATAGTGACATGTGAAGGAATAGTAGCACTGTTGAGTGATGTAGTGATATAGTAATTGATTGGTCTCAAACACATAAAACATCATTCATTGATTCTGTGCTTTAACCCCTAAAAGCCCAAGTGTACCAAACTAGTACGTTTTGGATTTTGGGCATGTAATTTTGAGTTGGAAAAATACTCCGATTCTCATGAAAATTTTACACTGCATTGTCCTTTAAGAAATCTACATGGGGAATTTTTCAAATATGATTTTGGACTTTTGGTTCAAAAGTTATTAGCCTTCAAAGGTCAAAATGGGGAGTTTGGACTATTGGGGCAGCCATGTCAACCAATGCAATTTGAGGAGAAAAATGGGGCAGAATTTTGGGACAAAAGGGCGAGGAAAGGAATCCAAACTTCTATGCACGAAGTCCAAGTAGAAAATGCATTGAAAATTATTAAAAGAGTTGTTAAAATATTTTTTTTTAAAAACAGCAATCAATCAGCCGTCAGCTGGCCTACCAGCACCCAACGCCAGATGCAGGCCCGCCAAAAAAAAAAAAAAAAAAAAAAAAAAAAAACTTTTTTTTTTTTTTTTTATAATTTTTTTTTTTTTTTTTCCCGTCCAGCTGCGAGGGCGGTCAACAACGGGATATGTTGGCCACCCATAATGCTTTATTTATTCCATATATTCATGAAAATTATGGATTTTACTATTTTTAGTCGTTTCTTTTTCTAAAATTAGTGAAAAAATAAATTGAAAGTTTCCACCATTGGGATTCTCAAATGCAACAACTTGTATGAAACAAACAATTTCATATCACTTACGTAATAATTGTCAACATTTTGTTCCCCCTTTCACTAAAGTGTATATTTCTACATCTATTACCCCTCGAATTGACCTCAAATTTTGCACACAAATAGCTAACAACATATAAGTCATATTGGTAAAAGATTTGATCACATTTCAATGTAAAAACTAGAAGATATACCTAGTCAAAGTAGGCTGACCTTGCCGGGCAAGGGGGGAAAATAACTTTTCTTTGCACTTCAAACGCCATAATCTTCACATCCGTGCGGTGGATTGCAACCAAATTTTTATTGTAAGTTCATATACGTGTCTATTTTAATTTTGTACGGTTGAAAGTCTAAAATTAGACTTTAATGTTAGATTTCGTTGCCTCTTGTTGATGATGGCAGTTTTGGAGTGTTTCATGAGGGAAAATGCCTGGGCTTTTAGGGGTTAATTCTCAGACACGTCAACACTAGTCATATGGCAACACTAGTTAGAACTTAGTCGAGGTTATGGTTAACTAGTTAGAACTTAGTTGAGGTTATAGTTAGCAAGGTTATAAATTAGTGGCATTATAACTTAGCGGAGGTATAACTTATGGGAGGGATGAGTGTAGTGGTTGCAATTCTTAGGTATAATTTGGTCATTCTCTACATTTATATTCTACTGGAGATCATCTGTAATTAAAAGAATCAATATTAGAAGGGGTGATTTGATGAAGTCCACAATTCTCTCCTTGTGATAAGATCCTTGTCTTTCTTCTCCTCTTTCTTACAATGGATTGGTGGCTACATGGAATATCAAAACTTGAATAAGCAACTCGTTACACAGAAACTTGAAATTTTGGCAGACTTCAAGGTACGTTATGCTAACTCACGACAAAAGTCATGCTACAATATACACTTTGATACCATAATGTTAACCCTTTAACCCCTAAAGGACCAGAGTCTCCTTCGGGGGGATTTCACATTTTGGGTAGGTTCCTAAAATTCGAAAAAAAATCTTTTTTTTTAAAAACTTTTATAGTAGATCGGCCCTGATAAGAGCTTCGTGGAGGTCTTTTTAATTTTTTTTTTGGATTTACGGTTTGAAAGTTAGTACTACCTATTGTCAAAAATGGGGAGGATGGGCAGCCTGGGCACCCCTGGGAACCAATGAAACACAAGTGTGAAAGAGGGGCAGTAAGTAGGGGCACAAAGGGTGGAGGGAGGGTGGGGTAGCCCAAATCAAGGGGAAGAATAGTGGAAGGGAAGACCCCACAAATTCCAAGAAAAGGGATAAATAGATTTTTTTTTAAAATAGCATAAAGTGGTGCATGGCAGGGGCTGTGGCGGGGCCCGGGTATTGAAAGAGATGGCACGTGTGAAGGAGGAAAAAAAAAACGTTGCCTTGCAGTGACGGGCCACCCCCGAGGAGCTGCGCGGGTCCCGCACAGGGGAGTGGGTGAATGACGTGGACCTTCATTTCTTGAAGGGTCCCCATTTTGAAGCCCTGCCTTCACCTAAAATATTTGAATAATCCAATAAATTCATTAAAAATTCCACATTTCAACCATATGGATTTCTAAATTTGTAAATTCATATTTAGAAAATAATTTCTCACTTCATTTGTAGTCATTTGCATTGTTTTATACCCCCTTTCACTAAAGTATTTATTTGAGCATGATGTACCCCTCGAAATGACCTCAAATTTTGCACACTTAGCTAACATCATATTCTTTACATTGGTAATGGTTTCCAACACAATGTACAATAAAAACTAGAAGATATGCTTAGTCAAAGTGAGCTGACTTTGTCGGGCAAGAGGGAAAAAAAACTACTTCTTGCACTTCAAACACTATAATCTTCACATCCGTGCGATGGATTGCAACTAAAATTTTACATGATTATTATACATGAGTCTAGTTTTAGATCTTACGGTTAAAAGTTGAGAATTCTTCTAAAAAATGTGATTATTGCGGCCATGTTTGACTATGGCAGTTTTGGACTAGTTTTGGACAGAAATTGTCAAGGAACTTTAGGGGTTAACCCCTAAAGAACCACGACCACTTTCGCTCTAAAACCAGTCCAAAATTGCCACTGCCAAAAAGAGACATGAAAATCACATTTTAAAGTGAATTTTGGATTTTCAACCATAAGATCTTAAAATAGACTTCTATATAAACATGTCATAAAATTTTGGTTGCAATCCACCGAACGGATTGATAGATTTTAGTGTTTAACCCCTAAAGGACCGAACGTCCCCCCGGGGTCATTTTGGATTCTGGGCATGTACCTACAATTCAAAAAAAAATCCTTTTAAATTGATTTTTTTTTCAAGATAGGATCTGATAAGAGCTTCGTGGAGATTTATTTTTTATTTTTTTTGGATTTGTGGTTTGAAAGTTAGTACCACTTAAAGCCAAACGTGGGACTTTGGGCACCTCCAAAAATTTTGACAAAAGTTTCTATTGACATTGAGATTTTCACACATATAAAGAATATTTCCTTATTTAGATTTTTATAAAAAAATCTTGTCTTTAGTGTAAAATGGCATTTTATTCCAAGTCAAACATTTTCACACATTGTTGGGCAACAGGGGAAAAAAACTTCATCTTTTCTACATAAAACCTAGAGATCTTCAAACTTTTCACTTTTTTTTTTCAACAACAATACATGGTGAAAACCTTCTTATTGACCGTTTGGATTATCATTTGAATACATATGTAGTTCACAAAAAAATGAAACGTGAAATGGCAATTTTTGAACCTCCACTCCTTGCATACTTGATTTGAATATGCTACCCCCCTTTTTTACCTCTTAAAATTGGTATGTTGGGAAATAACATCATGCTTAAGACAATGGTAAAAGATTTAGACCTTGTACAGTGCAAAAATTTGATACAAAATGAAGTCAAAGTTAGCTTATCTACTCAATGCAGGGATGAAAATGAACCATTGTTTTTACTTTAAACACTAAAATCTATCAATCCGTGCGGTGGATTGCAACCAAAATTTAGGGGCATGTTTACATGAAAGTATCTTTTAAGATCTTATGGTTGAAAATCCAAAATTCACTTTAAAATGTGACTTTCATGTCTCTTTTTGACAGTGGCAGTTTTGGACTGGTTTTGGAGCAAATTAGGTCGTGGTCCTTTAGGGGTTAAAATCAAAACAATGGTTCATTTTCTTCCCTGCGTTGAGTAGATCAACAAACTTTGACTTCACTTTGTATCAAATTTTTGCACTGTACAAGGTCTAAATCTTTTACCATTGTCTTAAGCATGATGTTATTTCCCAACACACCAGTTTTTAGAGGTAAAAAAGGGGGGTAGCATATTCAAAACAAGTGTGCAAGGAGTGGAGGTTCAAAAATTGCCATTTCACGTTTTATTTTTTTGTGAACTACATATGTATTCAAATGATAATCCAAACCGTCAGTAAGAAGGTTTTCACCACGTATTGTTGTTGGAAAAAAAAAAGTGAAAAATATGAAGATCTCTAGGTTTTATGTAGAAAAGATGAAGTTTTTTTCCCCTGTTGCCCAACAATGTGTGAAAATGTTTGACTTGGAATAAAATGCCATTTTACACTAAAGACAAGATTTTTTTTTGAAAATTTTCAAAAATGAAAATATTCTTTATATGTGAGAAAAATCTCAATCTCAATAGAAACTTTTGTCAAAAATTTTGGAGGTGCCCGGTGTCCCCACGTTTGGCTTTAAGTGGTACTAACTTTCAAACCACAAATCCAAAAACTAAAATAAAAATATTTCCACGAAGCTCTTATCAGTGGCAATCTAGAATAAAAATTTCAAAGAAAAAAGATTTTTTTTTTCAAATTTAAGGAACCTGCCCAAAATCAGAAATCCCCTCGAACGAGACTCTGGTCCTTTAGGGGTTAAAGATGAGGTTGCCGAAACTGAAACCAAGTGTCGGAGAGTAGCAGCAAATACCTCGATACACGGCCGTACAAATCAACCTTACAATCCTTGAGCGTCCACATTTACCTTTCCCAATTAGGATCTGGCCTTTTACATTGAACTAAGGTTGGATGACCCATAACCACCACGAACCCCATAACGGATAAGCAAAAGTGTACCAAAACCACCACAAATCCACCCCATTTCCGAAATTTTAGGAAGTCATATATGATTGGGTGTCAGTTCATGATTGGTTCAAAGCTACCGGTTTTTAGTCAATGCAGAAGTGGTTTTTAGTACAACTTAGTGTGGAAATAGAGAGTTGTGTATGTCGAGGAATGGGTCACGGCTTACTATCCACTTTGAAAATTTGTAGCAATTTCAATATGAAGAAATAAATGGTCACGACAATTGCAATATTCATGAAATCCTATTTTGAATTCCCAAAAAATGTCTTACCACGTATACAAATGCTATAAATAGGTCAGCAAGCTTAAGTTGGTGGTTATAGGTCATCCAACCTTATGGCCGTTGACATTTCTATTCAAGCTGACCTCTACTCGAGTTCCAATGCACTCAACAAGAAGTTTCCATGAGTCTTTCCACGCGAGGAGCAGACGTAACTTCCGGCCGGAGCATCCGCGGCTACCTCGAGAGTCGAAAGACTGCGCCGATGTACAGTACGTGCACGCCCAGGAGGTGGCGGATGTGAGGACGTGGATTACTCCACCCAACATGCAAAGTAAGGACGACGAAGCCATTTCACTGTCCTTCCGGTCGCCTTCCATTTCACTGTCCTTTCGGTCGCCTTTCATTTCACTGTCCTTTCGGTCCTTCTGCTTAGAAGTCTCAAGTCACTGTCCTGGCCGCACTTCAGTGTGTCGTTTTGCTAAAGGGTTAGCCCTTCCGCTGGGAGAGTTGGTGCACCGTTAGACGCCACGCTTGGGGTTTCAGGGTGCCGAATCATCATACCTCCAGGGTTTCAGGGGTTTTTTTTGCACTGGAGCTAGATTTTGGAGTTTCTATGGACAGCAATTCTCTTCATGGGGCGGGGTTGCACGGTGTGAGGTGCTGCTTAGCTTCACATGTCACCAATGGCGATGACAACGCGAAGCCCACTGGGCAGAGCTGCTGTCTTTCGCCCGGATGCCATGGAGGAAAGGAGTGTGGAGGTTCCGCTCGTGGCGTCAAGGATGAGAAGAAGCCTCATGTGCCGATTAATGAAGTCTTCAACCCTGGAGGTGGAGGTTCCCCTGGCTCTGGTGATGCTTCGCTCTGTTCTCCAGAGGTTGTGACCGTGGATGTGGATCTAGTCGCCGTTGCCGGTGGCGGGAAAGCGAGTGACGAGCATGCGTTACTACTAAGAAAAGAGAAGGATCCTTTGGGTATTGACCAGGTCTCCTCGTGTGAAGATGGAGCTCTAGCTGATGCCGTTGATGCACGAGATGTCGTTGTCGACCAGCCTTGGCAAGTGCACGCTACCAAGGATGGCGACGATGAGGCTGTGCATGTTTGCAACGCTGACGGTGACCAGGATGCACCTGCAGATGTTTTGGTCAACGGGGACAGTGAGGCGGGTGGCGACGCTCCGAAGGGGGGTGGCGAGGACTCTGAGACGGGTGGTATTGGCGTCGTTGATGAGGACGATCGTGATGACGACGAAGGGGATGATGGCGACGGCGATTGCGGGGATGCTGGCGTTGGCGGGGAAGCGACTGACGAGCATGTGTCACTACTAAGAAAAGAGAAGGTCTCCTCGTGTGAAGATGGAGCTCTAGCTGATGCCGTTGATCCACGAGTTGCCGTTGTCGACCAGCCTTGGCAAGTGCACGCTATCAAGGATTGCGACGATGAGGCTGTGTATGTTTGCAACGCTGAAGGTGATCAGGATGCACCTACAAATGTTTTGGTCACCGGGGACAACGGGGACAGTGAGGCGGGTGGCGACGATCCGAAGGGGGGAGGCGAGGACTCTGAGACGGGTGGAATTGGCGTCGTTGATGAGGACGATCGTGATGACGACGAAGGGGATGATGGCGACGGCGATTGCGGGGATGCTGGCGTTGGCGGGGAAGCGACTGATGAGCATGCGTCACTACTAAGAATAGAGAAGGTCTCCTTGTGTGAAGATGGAGCTCTGCCTTATGCCGATGATCCACGAGATGCCCTTGTCGACCAGGCTTGGCGAGTGCGTGTTGCCAAGAGCGGCGACAGTGTGGCAGATGGCAACGGTATCAAGGATGAGGCTGTGCATCTTGGCATCACAGAGGGTGACCAGGGTGTACTTGGGAATGGTGAGGGTGAGGCAGGTGCCCAGGGCGAGGGTGAGGCGGGGGCCGAGAACGAGGTGGGGGGCGGGAACGAGGCGGGGGGCGGGAACGAGGCGGGGGGCGGGAACGAGGCGGGGGGCGAGGACGAGGCGGGGGGCGAGGACGAGGCGGGGGGCGAGGACGAGGCGGGGGGCGAGGACGAGGCGGGGGGCGATGGCGAGGATGAGGCGGGGGACGATGATGGCGAGGATGAGGCGGGGGACGATGATGGTGAGGATGAGGCGGGGGGCGAGGATGACGATGGGGCGGGGGGCGATGGCGACGATGAGGCGGGGGGAGACGGCGACGGTGGCAAAGATGTTGATCTTGGGCGTCAATCAGATTATCAGCAGTTTATGAAGGAATTCCCTCCATTGCCATGGTATGAATAAGGACTGATCGCATGAGAGTGAAAAATATCGCTACTGTAGTACTGCGTCTTCCATCTTTATTATCTACGTATTAGTTCTTGGGGCATAAGTTGGTGATGGTTGTTAGGGTTAGGGTGGGTAACTTATCAGTGGCAAGGTTTTATACTACTGGATGTCAGCAGTAGACTGTTTGTTGATGCGACTGTCTGTCCAGATAAATATAGTTTGGTGTGCTTGTATTGTTCAATTTAATCTTATTTTATGGTTATGGAACGGGTTCTGGAAAGTGCACTGGATCGATAAATGTTCACAGCGGTGACAAATGTCGACGTCTGTACAGTCGCCTCTATTTTATGCACAATGCTCCTAGTCATATGTGCGGAAATGTAAATACGAAGAGATATGTTCTAACCCCCTTAAGGAAAGTCATAAGAATCCAATTCTCTATCAATGTGTTCTATGAAGAAGTGTATACAATATGAAGTTATTGAAACTTCACCAAAAAGTGTAAAATTTAGAGTGCCAAAAATAATTAAAACATGATATCAAAAAACACAAAATTTTTTGCAATGATATATTAAATTCTAGATAAAACAACAAATGTAGCCACGTATACCGGGATACAGTCACATAGACTTTTCAACACCATCATGGCTGCTTTCTACTGGACATCCATCACCATCTCCATCATAAGTTGTAAGTCATAACCCTCTCTCCTTCCAACTCACACCCTACAACCTAGGATCATGAGTAAACAACCAGTTGATATATGATGACCAACTCGCTCATCGGATATCTAATACATAACTAATGAACCTAATAAAGTACCTGAAATGACATTCCGAGCATCAGCATGAATTTTCACTTGGCGCGCTCCTTGATGACCTCCAGATCTAGCTCGGTGGGATCGGTGGCCTGGACCTCGTAGTGAACCCCGTTCAGCTCCTGCTTCAACATGTCCTTAGAGCTCGCGTAGATCATCTTGGCGCGTACCCGGGCCACGTCTGGAGACCACGCGATGAAGAAGATCTTGCTCTTCTGGCTGCTGATGATGCCGTCCTGCGCCGTAAACTCGAAGTCATACACAGCATACCTGAGAAACAGAGAAATCAAGTCAAATAATACCGAAACTTCTCTTACAAATGGCTAGAACTGCCAAATTTTAGGCACAAGTAACATAAAAATATAGGATTAGTTGGCTCCATCTTCATGATTCTTTAGCATTTTCCAAAATATGAATTGAAAGGCCACATTTGGACGTAAGTGAAATATGGATGGATGTAGGATTATTAGGCTCCATCTTCACAAATCTTTAGGATTTTCCGAAATATGAAAGATAAGACACTGACCTGCACTCGTTGGGAGGCAGTGATGAGGTAAGGTCCTGGTACGTTGCGTCCGGGTCGCCCAGCTTGTCCACCGTGATGAGCTTGGCTTTCTCGTCCAGCTTGAACACGATGAACCGGAACGCCTTCTTCCGCTGCAGCTCCAGGAACTTGAGCTTGCACTCCTCCGCCACCGGCACGCCTGACGCCACTCTCGCCATGGATCCCAAGCGCGCAAAACTTGAATTATTCCTGGTCTAGAAGCCTAGAGACAGCAAACATGCATGAAACGGCTCCTGATAGTTGATCTAGAAATACTCTGAAGAAATTTGGGCTAGAACTGATGATTCTCAAAGAAGCATGAACCCCCAAGTGCAAATTTTAGTGCAAAAACAGAGAAGGTTCGGACAGGAAAGTTGCATGAAAAAATTCTTGATCTAGAAAAATTATGAGAAAACTAGGGCTATACCTGATGATTCTCAACGAAGAATGGACCCCCAAGTGCAAAACAGAGGAAATGTTGGGAGAAGCAAACTTGCATGAAAAAGGTCATGACATCTGATCTAGAAAATTTGGGCTATAACTGAGGATTTCAAGGAAGATAAGCGTACAGGTGACGCAATGGAAGCAGTCCAGGTAGTACCCACGTTGTGAAGACCAACTGTATGACAAGGTCAAAGGCTCAAGCTTACATGTTCAAAGTTGGAGTGGGCTTTGTCATGCTGACTCTTCATCTTGATGATTCGAGGCGTTTAAAGGGTATTAACTTGTCCACTGATCTGGCGAAAGATCTGCTCTGCACCTGCATCGAGGAAGTCTAGCTCATGCAGAGGGCCACAACCTCGCAGGATTAATATGATTTAAAGGACGTGTTCGTGCATGAGGCCTATTAAAAATACATGAAAGGGGATTCGGAAGTTCTAAAATACAATTTAGCCATATTCTGAAATTACAATACAAAGTTCTGAAACCATGAGCGTGATGGTCTCAGAATTACATAAATTGAATGATGGAAATTCAAGAAGTCATATATTCATGAATTGATAACTTCATGAATTGAATGATGGAAATTCTCGGAGTGTCTAGCACTATGTGCCAAATATTGAAGAGCCTCTCTCTAGAAAGCGAATGTCTATGAAATGCATCTATGAATAATAGAAGTAAGAAGTTCTGTTTCGAGGGAAGGCAAGATGATTAACTGCGACAATCACATGATGAGCCGCAGCATTCCAAGACCAACGGCTGTCACTGACGCAATGGTACCTGAAATTCAATAAACCATTAAGCACATCAGTGAAGTGACTGGATCAATCTTGAATATAAAACAGAACATAAAAATACTGAATGATGTCATACCTATGCAATACTTAATCACATCGAACTTAGCTGCCTCAAGTTGTGTCTTCAAGGAATGTATCTCCTGCTCAACATTTATCAATTGCAGTAGAGTAATTGGAATAAGGATATGCTAAGTGTGAGCCAGTAAGTTGATGAGAGCTTATAAAAGGCGCTCAAAACTCTCGAGACCCATGAAAAAGAACATAAAAATTCCACCATAAATATTCAGTTTAATGGATTATTAAGCTTACCCTGTCCAACTTGTTGGTCAAATTAGATGTTTCTGAAGCTTGAGTGGAAAGTTCGTCTCGAATCCGCCTGTAGGAATAAGCCAAATTATCAGCCAACTCCGCTGTATGACAAAGAACACAATCTAGTTCCACCTTAAAAGTGATTAAAAATCTTGTTACTAATCTATCTTAACTAAAACAGTACAAAATCCTCCGAATCAAAAACGTCAGGAAACTTACAGGAAGATAACTACCTTACCCCCTTTCTAAGTTCAAGTCTAATCGTTGCCCTGATGTTACTTTGTCAATCGCGTATCTGCAGCCATCAAACAAAATGTGAGATAGCGATCATGAGGTGAAGAGATCTCTTCAACGTCAATCCTGGCAGTCATTCAACTATACATCGTATAATAATCAGAATAAGGAAGCCAGATTCTATTGCCAATCAGAAACGCAGATTGATCATGCAATACAAGTTTGAGATGAAAAAAACATTCAGAGATTGTCTAATTTATACATGAAAGTAAAGTTACAAACTTGGATTCATCGCGCATCTTGTCAATGTCGGTACGGAGTCGCTCCGTCTCCTGCTGCAACAGAGCGAAATGATGGTCCTACAAAACGAAATATCCATTTAGACAAACAGAAAACAAGTGAGAAGCTACACCCATTCATCATGTAATAGTAGACGATCATTAGACAAGGATTTTCTTTCTAGTTTGTTGCACCTGGGAACTTTGCATGTATCCTTTAAACTTTCCGAGAGCCGCATCCGCCATCATCTCACTCTGCCATAGAATGAAATATAAGCATTTCAGCGATGAAATTCCTCAAAATCACACCAGTTGTAAAACCTGCAATCACGTTACCACAATTGCGCACGAAATCTCTAAGAGAAAATCGGCTACATTTCAGGTGAAATATCTTTAAAGTGTCAATGCAACAAAGCACAGAAATATTTCAAACATAACCACCGGATAACTTGACGCAGAGAAAGAGAAAGTGAGGACTGCAAAACTAAACTGCAAGTGTCTAGTCTGTAAGAGCTTGTGAGAGATGGTAAGAGCAAGACTCACTCGCTGCATTTCGTGAATCGAGGTGAACGTCTGGCCCACATTCTCCAAGCTGTCGTCCAAAACCTCTGTGATCACCGCAGTGATGGCCTCCGACTGCTTCGGCGTCAACCCCTCGGACTCCAACCTCCTCACCTGCACAAAACCCACAAAGCAACCCCCTCAAAACCCTAATTCACGCCCAAAGCCCCAGAAACCAAACACCTCGAAACCCACCAGAGCCAATGTATCCACGAGGAAGAGACGCTTGCCCTTGGGCGCCACCAGCTGCGAGATGCTCCGCGCGGAGGAGGAGGCCTCGCGGCTCCACGCCCACGGCAGCACGGGCTCCGCGCCCTCGTTGTGCACGTCGATCGCGTGCGGCTGCGACGAAATCCACCTACAGATCAGCCCCTCCGATCGCAGCGCCACGACGCGCCTGATCACACTCGCCATGCCGACCCGATTCTAAATTTCACGGCCACCACCATGTGCATTCCATGAGTTGAGGTCACTCATCTGTTCTCGTTGTGGGGTCAGGACTCAGGCGTGCGCGGGCCGATTTGCATGGGGATGCGAGCCAAGGATACTTCGAAGTTGTGCGAGATTATCATCAAGTCACGCGCGTTTCGCGTCGTGACAGGCGCCCGCTTTCCAGCGCCGCGACGCGACGCGACGAGACGAGATGAGACGCTGCACGTCGCGATGTCGCGGCGAATCGCCCCTTCTCGGAATCTGGGTATTTCCTAGATTTGAGGATTTCACGAGATCTGAGATATTTGAATCAATTATTGTAAAGTCACCCAAAGTTTTTATAAGATACTAGAGTGTTACCCGTGTCCTCCGGACACAATATTTTTTTGTGATGAGTCCCTACCTCCCCGTCCCCTAGCCCTTTCCCTCCAATCCATCGTTCCGCGTCCCCCATCCCCGCCCCATCCTTTTATCCAAAACCCTAACTTTTAGTTTTTCATCCAAAGGCGTTTTTCATCCAAAGGCGTTTTTCATCTATGCGTTCATCCATGGACGCGTTCATCCAAAAGGATCATTTGTCATCATGTATTCTTTTATAGATATAGATTGTAGTGTGATTACCACTTCTATACTACTTGAAGTATTTTTGTTCGAGGCTAGAGTTCTTCTTCATCTTCTGAAGTATTTTTGAGAAAAATACCCAAAACATTGAAATTGTTTTTTTAACTTCTTAAACATCAACATGGAAATGAATGATTTTAAAAAAATTAAGCAGCTACATTATTTGATTATGAATAGTTGAGATGGTCCCTCCCATAAGTTATACCTCTCCTAAGTTATAATGCCACTAACTTATAACTTTAGCTAACTATAACCTCAAGTAAGTTCTAACTAGTGTTGCCATAGCACTAGTTCTCACTAGTGCTAACGTCTCTCAGAATTAAAGCACATAATAGAGTTATTTGTAAAGGGAACCGGTCTTTTCTCCTCCTTTTTTCATGGAAATAAAAATCTAACATGTATTTGAGTGTACCCGCAAAGTAATCTTGTAAAATAAATTTAGGTTTTGTGGAGGTATCAGTTACGTAGTATGGCACAAATCTCCCAAACACAAACAAGAATAGTGTTGGCTGATTGGACCAGTGTGGTATGCATATTCACCAAAGTCGCTGACATGGCTGATTGAACAAGTCTGGCGCATACAAATGGAGAATGTCGCTGACATGGCTGACTTGAACAGTGTATACCATGTGACAACACTCGGCGCTCAATAAAGCCACGCTCAAACTGGAGTTTGGAAATTGTAGGGCTCAAAAACTAATCTGTCCAGTGTTCTATTCAAGGTCTACAGTAAAACCCTGCCAGTGGACTCGGCGACCCTGGCTTTTCCATTTTACGTGTCAGAAACTGAGGATTTGAGGTACTTTGTAGATAACTCTAATGGGTAGATGGTGTTGTTTTATGTTTTTGAACCCAATCAATTACTATATCACTATATCACTCAAGGGTGCTACTATTCCTTCACATGTCACTGTTCAATCACAACAAAATCACTATTCAATTACAATAGTGCCACAATCCTCACATGTGTTGCCATCTTCCTTTCAAGACTGTTTTGAATGGTTTTAAAACACTTTTTGAGCTTTTAAACCATCCAACTTGCCAACGAATAGGGTACAAGAGGGCCAACTCAAGTCGACATGGTTGTATGACATTTTCACATGCCATCTGACGTGGTACTTGATGCTAGGCTAATTTTAGGAAATGACAATAGATAGATGGAGATAAAATTGTATTGAAGTTACCAAGTCCTCTACTAAAGCCACCACTAACTTTTGACCTCTACTAAGTTCTCACCACCTCCATCCACCGGCGCTAGATTTGGCTATAACTTATGGGAGGGATGAGTGTATATCTTTTTTTTATGATACTAGTTTTTTGATTTTTTTATAGCTATTAGATATGGAAGAGCTTGGTTGTCTCTCAAGTAGAATTTTTAATAAGTATGAAAGAGCTTGGCGGTTTTTTTACTCTAGTTAGATGTACTTTTTGCCGTTTTTTGAAAAGGAAGAAGGAGAGGTCATATCGTACCATGAATCTTTGCCCCATTTTTCCTCTTTATAGAATAGTTAAGACCTACATAGGGTTGATTTTAGTTATGAAAATGAGACAAGAAGTCAAAACCTATGACATCAATGTCTCGCTCTCCTAGACCCATTATCCGTTACTCCACCCATAATAATCCCACTTCTAAACATCTTTACAATGGAATGTAAACCCGAAAAGGATATTCTTACATCATCTAATACAATTATAATAGACAACGACCAAGCACATCTCTACAAAAAAAATGGTCGACATTTATTCACCATCCCCACCACAACACAGTAATGGCTATGGAATCAATACAATATGAAACTACAAACCCCTACAAACATTGAACCAATTATCCAACCATTTGAAACCAAAATAATTTGGCTATATCAAAGATACAAATATAGAATCCCAAAAAATAACCCCCTCAAACTCGCACAATACACAATACCCGCACCCATTCTTGACTCATTGATTACATCTTTTAACATTCAACACTCATACTTCTCTTCCCCCATCACATGTTCCACCAAACTAAACAAATTCTACTCTCCCTTTGCAAGAGACAAAATATTCGGCTCCTTGGAAAAAGCCTTTGACCACAAATGGACCGGTAATGGTATAGCACATCCCCATAATGAAGAGAAAACACAACAAACATTACATTGGGTCCGCCTCGCGGCCAAACATGATCCAAACCACACCTCTACTCTCATTATCACGCCGGACAAAAATTGGTATCAAAACTTTAACCAACACCTAGGCCCATCTCCAGACTCTCATATCATTGCACTATTTGAAGCAGATTTAGTACCATGCAAAGAACCTACTATCCCACCAGAGCTAAAAAAGCCTCGGCTAGAACCATCTACAATACAAACAATATGCGTACATCACCAAAACAAAACAATTGGCACCCTAGAACAACTCACAGAACTTACCTCCATAGCTAAAATTCTAAACATACACCAAATACACACAAAAATAGCCCCACCTACGTCCACCCAAACTCGAGTAAAACGTAACAAAAAATGGTCAAAACTACATTACATCAATAATACGATAAACTATCTTAAAACACCTCCCCCTCTCTCTAACTACCAAACACACACTTGCCCAAAATATGACCCCACATATGGCTATTACACCGATTGATCCTTCAAAGAACCAGAAGAAAGTAACCGTGGACATTGGGAAAAAAAAGTTGGATATGGTATATACAACTCCACTAAAGAAATTAAATTAGCCAAAAGACTCTATGGACACCAAAATATCATCAAAGCAGAAATGATGGCCATTCACAAAACACTACAAATTATCACTACAAAATACGCCAATGAACCTGCACACATATTCACAATTTCACAAATTGTATCAATGTACTTTACTTACTAAACACCCAAATATTACACCCCACCCTCCACAATAGTCACCCCGACCAAACCATATTAATGTCCATGGTGCAAATGCTACAAAACCAAACACAATTTACAACCCTTCATAAGGTAACAACCCATGCCAATATCGAAGGAAACAAACAAGCAAATATATTAGCAAAAAAGGAAAGAGAAAAATCACAAAAGACTGCCAAAGACTCATACAAACACGCCAATGCTACCCCATACTATTTTCAAAAAGAAGATTGGCCCTCCAAAGAAGATACCCCTGACAAAGGCCTAGTTAGATTTTTGGGCAAATATCTCAAAAAACAAGACCTCCACAACAACCTTAACACCATTTCAGAAATTTTCTCCAACATAGGAAAATGGACAGGCAACAACAATATAGACAACGAACTCTTATACAAATTTCTGGAAAAACCCCACCATTTCCGACTCACAAATAACATGCCTTATTAAATTCCGCACCCGTCCATACAAGGGCAACACCCGTCCATACATGGGCAACACCCGTAAACAACTCTTCTTTGGAATAGAAAGATTCCCATCCATAACATGTCCCATGTGCACTTCCATAGACCCCGACACATGGCTACATGTTCTACTCAAATGCCAAAACCACCACATACACTCCCTAATTGTGAAAAGATACAACAAAGCGGTATGAGAAATCCGAAAACTAATTACCTCCTATAAAAAATCTTGATGTTATATACTCATGAATGCCAGCACCTTTAATAAGAATCCACAAGAAAACACGGTTCCCCCTTGATTACTCCCATGCACATGCAAAACTTAACGATGTCATTGTAATGCTCGACTTAAACCGATTATACTCTGCATCAGAGGATTAGCATACAATAACCCACCACTCAACCACATAAACCAAGATTGCACCATGCAATTCATTGAATTCACATATTGTAACAACAAATTCTGCCCAGAATCAATTGAAAACAAATTAGATAAATACCAACCCCTTATTGTACCAAAGGCACCAATCAAAGATACCTTCAAAAACATTAATAACATCGTAATACAACACGTTATGTCCATACTACTACATAAACGTAAACTTGAAAACAACCGAGCCCTCCCTGGCATACAAGACACCCCATAAAATCCACCCCCTCCTCCACCTCAATCCACACACCCTCCACCTTTGACCGCCTCTTACTTCTTAAAATGCTTACATCTCAAAAATACTTCGGTTCTTCCTCTTGCTCTCCTCTTCCGCTCCCCTCCCTCTGCCTCGGCCTGTCTTTATTTCAGTTGGTTTCTCGGGTGTTTTGTTACTTGCTACATAGTGTGTATCCTTGAGAGGGGGAAGTAATTCCATACTACTAATTCCTTGCCTGGTGGGCATGGTCTCAAGAGTGGAATGAACAGACACTTTATTCACGCCGGGACCGTACTGGGGACCGGCTTTCTTCTTCTTCTTCTTCTTCTTCAAGTTTTTGTTGTTTTTAAAAAGGAAGAAGGAGAGGTCATATTGTACCATGAATCTTTGTCCCATTTTTCCTCTTTATAGATTAGTTAAGACCTACTTAGGGTTGATTTTAGTTTTGAAAATGAGACAAGAAGTCAAAACCTATGACAACAATGTCTCCTTTTACAAGTAACTCCTACAGACCAACTTAAAGGCTCCAACATGAAAGTAGGAAGTAGGAAGTATGAAGACTTCTACCACTTCATCATTCTTTTATGACAAGGTACCATTAGATTAGAGAGTCAATATGAAAGGATTAATAGAAAATTGATACCTTCTTCCATCATATTTAAGTGTCTATCTTTTCTAATTTTGTCTTGTTATATCAAAAAAATGAAGTGACAAAGTCTCCATATTTCCTACTTTTATGTTAGAAGTGTCTCATACTATATCGCAGGTGAAGGGCACCTTCAGCTATAATTAATTCAAAAAAGTCATGCCGAATTATTTGGGAAATTATTGAGTGAAAATGCCGAAATTGAAGAAAATATGAACATACCAAATCTTTGGACACCAAGGACATCAATGGAGAGTTATGGCTTGGAAAGCCTTGATTCTTGGAAGTGTGTGCAAATGAGCTCCAAGTAGGGAGCATGAGGTCTTAGTTTCAATCCCCTTGGCCGTCAAAATAGGCTAATTATAGTAATATGTGAACTCCTGCCAAAATCTACAAAAACATCTTTTAGAAAGCCAAACCAACTTTTTTGACTTTAATTAATTATTCGGCGTCCAAGTGCCGAAGGTGCCCTTGACCTATGGTATAGTGTATTTTTCTTAGGACTTCCTGCTATTATTTAAGATTATTTCATGTGGAACTATTATTAGAAGTGTCTCACACTGATAGCATCCTCCTCCGTTGTGCGGAAATAAGGCTCGTTGGCAAACATTGACCGCATCCATCCCGATTGTGCGGAATAAGGCTTCTTTGCAAAACATTGACCGCCTCATTCGTTGCAGAATCAACCTCCTCACCAACCAATTTATCTATATCTATGGTATTAGAGCTTCTTTGGTTCGGTAGAGTTAACATATCCGTAAGACAATGTTCCTCCTACAAGTATACTAGGAACTTCTTCATAACTATACCAACTCAAATCATCAACCATTGATCGACAAGAAAAAAGTATGTATAGCCATCAAAATTTAATTACTTGGTACCAATATTGGGTGTTAATGCAATTACTCCAACTTCCTCTCGAAATTGTTCATCATCATACGTGGCAATATGTTTTCTTTTGCCCTTCTCTACACATCCGATAATCCTCTGCTTCCACTTTCAACAGTAGATTGCTTCCTCATCATCGTGTAAAGAAGAGTTGTTGTCACTGTCCTCATTATTAAAATTTGTCTCACCTTCTTCCCAAAAAGATTCATCTCCATCCCTTGGAGTAATTCAATTAAAAATTGTTTTCTTCCATTCGTACAACCATAAAATCATGTCTCCATTTAATTCAAATAATATCATCTATGTAGCCTTTCTTGCAACTATATACATCATATGTGAAAATCCATGGTTCTACTATCATCCATGATGCAGGGCAATAAGATGATGAAATAATTTCGTACAACAGCCAAACATCGTGCAATGCTATCATTTGTGCAAAATTCTCATCCTTTGTTATATTTAAAGAAATTGGGTTCAAGTTTTTTTCCGAGCAGCTAGATTATCTGTACTTGGAGTTGTGGTTAATGGTGAAGTACAATGATAATAGATCCTACATGTCTATAAGTCGCAAAAAAATACTAACTATCTTTTATCACTGCCCCATAAACCTTATAATATCAAGCAAATAGATATTGTCAATTTACAATTTGATTTCCTGGACCCTTCTTCACATTTAATAATTTCATGACTACATCAACAATTTCTCTTATAGGAAACATAAAACTTGCATTCCAAGAATAGAAGTTTATTCACTTTGAGGTTATCCCCATAATGGTTTTGTACTCCATCGTTGTCCAAAGAAATCTTATGTACTGTATAGATCTTTGCAACAATCAAATACCTATATCGTTGGATTTCCAAATTTTCCAAATTTTCCAGAGAATATACTGTCTCTTACATTTACAATAGATTCTACAGTATTTGGGCCTTGAACACTCACATATTTAAATTTCAACTTCCAAACAGTTTCACTTCAGGGAACAATTATCTTCCATTTATAAAAATGTCAATTTTACCCTCTTGCACCAACTTCACATTGATCACAACCTTAAAAAAATGAACAAAGCATATTTTTCCACAGTCTTCATGCCAATGAATTCTTTTATATGGATTTATTTTCTCTTAAACTCCTTTGTAGCATCCCTTCTAAAAAACTCATGTCTTTGTATCTGCAACATTCTCGACATGTTCTCTCTAGCAATTCTTCTTCTTATTCAAACTACCAAATGCTTGTACAAATAATTGCTCAATAGCAATTATGAATCCATTAGTGATAGCATTAGAAATAGAAATATGATTAAGCTAAATGTCATGTCCATTTTTTTTAAATGCATGATTTCGATGTCTATTTTAGTTGTAGTCTTAGGAGAAACTCAAAAATACATTTTTTGTTCCAATACTTCTTCATTTTCAGTGGCACCTTGACATAGTAAGATAAAATCATTAGCACATTTTTCTTCCAATAGTCTAAGCCATGTAATGGACATTTGAGGTCTTTTGCTTAATTTGGAATTTTTTGTTATAGCAACATCCCTAGTTCTTGTCTTTCTACAAAGTTTTAAGCAAACTTCTACAACATAATTGCTTTAACTACGGGTATGAGTTCCTTGAAGTTGAGTGTTGCGGCATGGACAAACAAGTTCTCTAGCTTGCCGAGCTTACAAATGATTCCATAGACAAAGTATAAATGCTTGCAATTAACCCAAGACCAACCGAATTGATTGACCTTTGCTTGCATTGAAACAAAGTTTGTACATGTTCAAGCCGGAATTGAGTTCAACATAACAATGCTCCAAGGCGTGGGTAATAGAGGAGTCAACCTTAAGATCTACAATGCAATTAATCCGGTGAAGGTTAACATTGGGCGCATCTAAATCACTGCCTTCACCATAGGTGGGACCTCCATTGATGAAGTTAGGTAGCAATTGGCCGCCAGAATGACGCTCCACCACTTTGGTGAACCGGAACGTGGGATGCTTGTCAGCATCCTCTGGAACTAGATATGCAACAAGGCCAATACCATCAAAATTGATTAATTGGAAGTATTGGAGGGAAGACACTTTTTGCTTTTGTAGAAGCTCAAAACCAGCACGTTTGAGGGCAATGATCTTCGATCGCTTGAGATTGGTGCCTCTTAACATGCCAGATTTGTAGAACGTTTCTCCGGCAAGTAAAACCCCACTTTTGCGAGAGTCCAACACGCAAGGATGAACATCATCAGGGCAAAAAATGAACTCATGTTGCTAGATTCTACCAATGTGATAGTCCATCCACTTTCCAGTGTATGTGGGATATATAGTGGCCTTTCTTCTTTTGGATGATCTTCATTGTGCATTGCTTTCTTGAGAGGCCTTGAAGAGCCCAACATGCTACACTGGAGCAATATTTAGAAACTTGAGTGATATACCAATCGGTAACATCATGGTTGAATTCCTTTACCCCACAACATGAATAAGTCGATTGTGCACGACAATAACGTTGTCCATACGTTCCGGACTTGGAGAATTGTATGCACCAGTAGTTAAACCAACATCCACATCTAGGTTTGCACCTTCACCAACCTCTCAAAGAACTTCACGAGTCCTCTGGGCCTTGGCCAAGTTGGTCTCCACATGGAGACGAAAGAAATTGATATTTTTGAGGGAAGGGGGGTGAGTCAAACTTTGATCATGGGGTACTTAGTCAAGCTTTTGTCATGTGCATTGCATTCTAATTAGATTGATAGGAGATGTGATTTGTTGCATATTCTTGAGGAAATTGTGACTTGAATACATGTTCATATAGTTAAGGTAAAGAAGAAAAGAAGGTAATGCGATCTTTCATTTCTCAAGTAGTAAGCAGTTGAGGAAGGCAATGATGGGAAGAAGCAAGGCCTAGAAGATGACTTAGGAGATATCTCTCATGCCCTATCATTAGAGATTGGTGAATGTGAGAGTTTACCAACTATTGGAGAGGATAGTGCAACTCCATTGGTACACATGGAAGACGACATCAAGGACCAGGGACAAGGGCATGGAAGGCTCAAATGTTTGAAAGTGTGCTCTAGGGGGCCGCCGACAGCGGCACCCCTTCGAGAGTGCCCACAACAAACTCCAAGGCACATTAAAAAGAGGTGCCATTAACGGCATCCCATTGGTGCTTATGAAGATTTTATTTTCCTTAAACCTTGCAATAGACCTTGTGATGCACTTTCCAAAATGGCGTGGCACGCTAGGAATTGAGCCTCAACGAGTGTATTATGTTCGGATGAAGTATGTCAACACAAAAATTCTTTCATACGAAGCTCTCTCATCCGAGCTTCATTGCTATTGTGCCACACCATTTTAAAAACCGCATCAAATTCTCAAGAGTGTGCTCTAGAGGGCCGCCGGCACCAGTGCTCTTTCAAAAGTGCCTACAAAAAACTTTTGGATTGGAGGTTCTTCAAGAAACATCTTTCATTTGGTTGTCATTTCAATATATGGCTATTCTAAGTTGATATCTGCATGTACTCTCATTGTTTTTGTTGCTTGCCGATTGAGATTGTTGTTGCGAGCATGGGGCTGCCGGGGCCAACATGGGACCTATCGGTGCCGGCATGGAGGCTTTCGGTGTCGGCATGGATTTGTAGTTTATACACAAACTGTGAAAACAAGGCCTATCAAGGCTCTTGTCTTTTATAATCTAACTCTAGAAGTGACAACAAAGATAGATTACATTTAGCGATGAAAGCAACATTTATCAAGTTTTGAATTGTTCATCCACAAATAGGATTTGAAAGTTGGGTTATTGATATCGTGAGGCAAAATTTCATTGCCTTAGGGATGCTCAACAAACGTGCTCATATGCATCTCTCGACAAGTATGCCATCCATTTGGAAGCATGGACTATGTTGATCTTAGCTATGACCATGGTTCTTCATATCGCTTTGGGTGGAGGAGTAACCCTAGTGGTTGGATGCTGACGAAGCCAAGGAGGCGTGCTGGTGCCAGCACCTTCCAAGCATGTGACAATCCTCAGTCAATTTCACGAAATCATCCAAAAGGATATCAACGAGTGGATTGCACAATTCCTTCTATTGAATGTTGCAGCGTCTGGTTTCCTTGCCTCAAACTGTAGACATGACATCGAAATCAATCAAAGAAATTGAGGGTGCAATCCTTAAGAACATCTCAATAGGTGAGTATTTTCATTTTCAATGGCCAATCGTCATTCAGAAGTCGACATTTTATCCACAAAAGCATTTACCTAGGGTTTAGATTTAAGGAGCTTGGTACGAGATTTTTTTATTTCTTTTGGTTTTATAAAGAGAGATATCGTCAGCTTGAAGATGCCATTGCTGCCACAAGTGCAAGTATAACTTATTAAAAGTGCCTTTTCATGCACTCAATCTCCGTTTAATCATTTCTAAATCTAATGTTTTTAAAGTTCAAGAGCTTTTATTCTTGCAAAAAAGAGGCTAGATCGACGTGTAATTGGCATTTGAAGTCAATCCACTCATTTTTAGGCTCTTCTTTGTTCTCTTCAAGAAGAAGCAACAATTTTATCAATTTGAGCCGGATTAAATAATGTCTTTGGTGAAGATGAGGTTCTAATTTGTCATGTGGAAAAGTGCAACCGTTTAAGTAAGTTCATTCTTTTTATGATTTTGCCATCTTTACACTAGAATCATATTAAATTATCTTTATTTGGATTACCTATTCTTTGGCAAATTGATGGCCTTTGCCATGTCTTCTCCAAAGTCATTTACTTTTCCGACATATTCCAGGACTATCGCACACGCCTTTGCTACAACACATTTTCCACCGTCAGTTCACAAGTGTTGTGGTTTCAACTGTGGCGTTAATTAGTTTGTATATGTGGTAGCAATAGAGGGCAATGAAATTCAACTTAGATTTTTTGTACGAGTTGTTGTGACTAATGTGGCTTTGGTTTTGCGAGTATTGTTCGTCTATCTTATTTATATATTTTGTACTTCATTCATTGGCTTCATATACGGTATAGAGATTCTCTGGCCTAGATTTTGATTTATGACAAAGATATATCCTACACATACGTTTTCATTGGTGATTGGTTGTAAACATGAACTAAATTTTCCTTCAGTATTGGCACTTTGTATTTATCTTGGTGTGTTTGACATAGTTCAATGTTCCATATCGTTGGTGTAGGATAACTAAGTTATGTTTGTAGAGCAAAAATAGGCACAACTTGTTAGGAACTACAATTATTCTAACAACCTAGGGGTGAGAAGTGATAACCCTTTACCGTTTGGAAGTTTGAAACTCTAAAACAAACAAAAGGTGTTCACCATAGAGTAGTTAAAATTAAAGTTTTCATTTTTTGATAAGATAAAGGAAAAATAGAAAGTAACATAAATAGACTCACACATAAAAGATATTTACTGTCATTCTTATCAACCTATAGTAAAGGGTGTTGGTGAATGAAAATAAGAGTGTGAAATAATAAAGAAATGCCCAAATAATATGAGTTAGTAATTATTTTTTTAAATCACCTCCCAAAGGATCCTGGTAATGGCGACTCTACCATGGCATCTCGTCACAAAATATCTAAACATGTCAATGTCCCGTATCATTTGTCAAAGCAAAGTATGCACTCCCTATTCAACTTCACCCATATGTATTTATCCACAGTATTAGGCATCCTTTATCACCCTCTCTCATTGTACTTATCATTGTAAGGATTTTTTATTGCACTTAACTATATTTCATGACGTTAATTCCACGGCAATAGGATAGTATACTTCACTACCAATATTTGTAATTCCTAAATAATGTAAATATCATCCCCGATTATAGGATTACAAGATAATAATCAACTACCGTACTTGATAAAATTCCACGGCTTTAGGCCCTAATACTTAATACTTCCAAAAATAAAACTAAATACCTGCCTATAGTTTATTGCTCACCGCTCACCACTCACGTTGACTGCTCTCCGACCGCTCACATGGTCAAGTTTCCCTTTTGGCAGCTTGGCAAGGTACTATAGTGATGAATAGTAGTGCTCTAGGGTTGACAATCACACTTTTTTGAAGCGGGTAGTAGTGAGGAAAAGTTCTTGGCAACCTTGATTGTTTTCACTTTAAAACCCATAGAAATTCAAAATCTTATATTTTTTCTAATGTTAAAATAAGTTAATATAAGGATATTCACTCTTTAAAATTTTAGATCCAACAACTATTTCTCTATTTAAAAAATAAAATTGCTTTCCTAAACAAAGGGCCACTTTCTCTACCCCTAATCATTGTAGGTCCATATTTCTTATTGATAACACTTCCAATACTTGTGATTTTTGGCGTGCAATGACGTATCACAAGGTAGAACATAGATACATTGACTTCATGCAATGTGTAGTGAAAAATCACACCATTATCTTGAGTCAAAGTATGTTGGACCAGTCAAAGTATGTTGGACCAGTCAAAGTATGTTGGACCTGTCCAAGCACGGTCGAAAAAAACTATTTTGCACTCTTCACATGCATGTATCTTACAATCTGCACGATGAAAGTTCACGAAATGTTTTGGGTGTCTTGTTTAGTAGTTGGCTTGAAGTTCCTACAATTGAAAATAGTAAACAATTGATTGAATTTGTCTAATAATTCCTCAAAGTGGTAGTTTCGGGGTGGTTTTAGTGAAGCACAAGGCACGGTCCTTTAGGAGTTAATATGCTCTTTTTCACTAAAGACAAGAAATGTTTTATTTGACAATTTGAAAGGAAATACAAGTACTTGCTAATACTAAAAATCTTGCATTCAATGTAGTTTTCCAGCAAAAAAATTTGGAGTTGCCAAACGTGCCAGCTTTCAGGACCTTTTCCTACAAGATTGGTCAACATTTTTCATTGAATGTCGGATTTAAAGAAAAATTGTACTCACTTAAAGCTTTCCGTAATGTCCATCTATAGTATAAATTTCAAAGAAGAATGTTATAAATTGACACCATAGGAACCCAATTTGACAGGATATCCTCATGCTAAGACTTACTAGACATGGGGGCGGATGATTGACGCAACCTAATTTTTGGCCAAAACATCCTTGCTCCTTAGGCAACCGCCATATTTGCCTGGCCTTTGCAAGGGCCCCGCTATGCACAACCCCACCCAAGCCCGCATTTTTCAGCAACTCCATTGTCTCCTTCCCACTCTTTTCTGAATCCGCTCAACTCCTGCATCGCCCTACGCCCTTGCTCCGTGCTCCTTCCGCTTTGCTCCAACATCGCCTTGCTCCAACATCCGCATCCATTTCTGCATTGCCGCGCTCACTAGTCCTCTGCCAGAAACCTTAACTCTCTCGATATCTTAATAAAATATTAGACCAAAATCATATACCATGTGTATGGAATACTATGGATTGCGTGGCATTGTATCTATTGATATTCATTATATTTTAGTGAATGTGGCTTTCTTTAAGATTTGGCAATGATAGCCATGCTAGGCAACTACGAACAACTCCTAAAACTTTTGCACGACATTCTATTATATGTGAGAGTTTTATATTCCTTACCTGGTGGGCACGGTCTTAGTGGTGGTGCGAACAGACACTTTATTCACGCCGGTCCCTTCAGGAACCGGCGTTCTTCTTCTTCTTCTTCGAGTTTTAGGAAGAGTACAGTAAAATAATTTCTTGGATATCATAAAAGAAGTATTTGCTGATGTCCATGTATAAATTGTTGGTGTTCATCAATTTTGCGACTGGAAATTGTTGCGGTTTGTGAAAATAACCTAATTTTCAAAATCTAAGCCGAAACTGGATATTAGAAAAATGTTTGGAAGTTGACTTCCTATGAACAACACCATCGTCATTGCTACACTAAAATTTATGTTTAGTGTAGTGGTACGAATAGTGTACTTACCCTATTACACTATTTGTAAATGAGTTGACAAATAGTGTAAGCCTCCAACATCATTAATGTACCCTCCAATAAACCACCTAACCTCCAATCAAACCAATGTCCTTTATGTAACCCCCAATCAACCTCCTAATCCATTATTAAATAATTCAAGCCACCAATGTTATGAATGTGACCCTCCAATCAACCGCCTACCGGCCGCCATGTCTTTACTCACCCCGTTGACTTTAGCCCCCTTATTCCTATGTATTCTCCACTCTTCCATCCTTCAATCTTGCATTCTTGATTTTGCATCCCCCAATTTTGCATTCCACACTTGCACTCTATCTATTTGTTGGTGAGTTTATTCTGTACTTGTTGTGCAACATTATGTTTTTTGATGTTAGTTATGTTTTCTGCTGTTAGTTTTGTTTTCTGTTGTCCTCATCATCTCTACGCGGGGGGGGGGTCTTGTAGTCCCTGGTTTTGGGGTGTTGCGCACAACATTATGGGATTATGTTATTTATGATTCTGGTATCTCCTGTCGCAGTTTGGACCAAGACGGTTGGAGCATCGTAGCTCCAGGTCAACACCACCATCCTTCCTTCACCCAAGCAGCGTCATCCTCCACATCGCGCCACCAAATGGCATCACTATCAAATGGCAACGCTTCGTAGGATCAGCCCATGCCACCACACCCCATGCCTGCAGGTGAACGAATTAATTTCATCCATCAACCAAATGTCTAATAGAAATCAGGAATGATAATCCCATTTTCCGTTCGCAGGGATGGACGCCGCCACCAGCACAGGCCAGCCATGGGCACTTCAGCAGGCATCAACCATCCACACGCGCAGAACTGTAGTCGCCTGGATGATAGAAGATGAAGAGCTTCGGGGAAGCCAAGGGCTCTACAGCCACACAGTTCAAGCATTCCCCCAACATTTTCGGGCCCAATACAACACTAACCTTGTCCGAGCTACCCGGTAGTGGGCTTTACGGGATACTCTCTTACCTCCGACGGACGGCAATGAAACCATTGCGTTCTCTTCCAGCAGAAGTAATATGGGCAAACGAAAATGGATTCTTAGTAAGGCGGCTAGCGGACGGGGCCCACGGCGATCGGAGTGGGTTCAATGGCTCTACCCACGACTTTTGGAATCTTTTGAGGCTTACAAGCGGGTTGGAGTTAAGTTTTCTTCCGCTCTTCTTCTCGAACTATGTCAGTCCCTTCTTTTAGGCCTAGACTCACCCTATACAGACCAATCTAGGGACCCTAAAGATGGTTGACTTTTAACCGATAAATTAACATCATCATGGATTCAACAATTGATGGATGTTAAGAGTATTGTTTTACTTTCTCAACGGGGCCGCTTGAGTTGTAGCCCGGAAAAAGAGATGCAAATAGAACAAAATACGGCATATCATTTGGGAACTTTACAACAGGGATTACAATCCGGTGTTTTTGATGAAAATCTCATCGAAAACATGGATGAAACCTACTTTACCATTATTATGGACAATGGACGTGCTCTAGGGTTTCCAGGAGATGTTTCGGTTAAATACGTGGATGTGGTAGCTAGAGGAGAAGCCATAACTATGGTCGAACGTATTTCGGGGGGACGTAGAGCCATCATAGAATCTCCAATGCTTATTTTCAGTAATGAAAATAGGAATTATCCAATTCGAGGTTTAGATGACAACATCCCCGGAGTTAGTTACCGAATGGGACCGAAGGGGTGGATGGATCAAACTACATTTCCACAATACTTTGAAGAAACTAGGGCATATCAAGCGGATCCACACAACCGCATAAAATTTTCTTTTATTTCCTCCTATAGCCAACTTCTTATGTTTTTCTAATGTATATCTTGCATTAATTTTTCTATTTTAACCCCTTAATTTTTCTATTTTAACCCCTTAATTTTTCTATTTTAACCCCTCAATTTTCTTGTCAATCTCAAACCAAATGCACTTCACAATTGTTGTCGCTATTACAATGAGTAAAAAAAACAAAAACTACTTATTTCTAATTTTAGCCATATGATCTTAATTTAGATTTATAACTCAAGTTCTTCAAAAAAATTCACCAACTTTGACCTTACGGATTAAAAGATTATAGTATTTGAAGTAGTAATAACGATTCTTTGTAATATATTCAAAGAAATTGTGCTAGGAGTGGAGGTTCAAGCATTGTCAAAGCATGTTTTACTTATTTGAGAACTTTTTTTCTTTTTAAATGAAAATCTAAATAGTCAATACGTAGTCAATAGTAGAAAAATACAAAGTGATATACCAGGAAAATCTTAACATTTTATGCGAAGAATAAGACATTTTTCTACAAGCTTGCCAAAAAATGTGTGAAAGTGTTTGATATGGATTGAAATTTTAATATTCACTACAGACAAAAGACTTATTTTCAAAATAGAGAAGGAAATTAAATTACTTGCTTCTATTCAAAATTTTACATGAAAACACTGTTCTACAAAAAGTTTTTGGAGTTGACCGCACTCCAAAAACTTGCCCATACTTAAGAAGTTTTCTTAGTAAGATGTCATAACTTTTTTTCCAAAAGTCCAATGAAGATAAAATTATGTAACCATGTAGCGCATATCTTCTTCCATCTTTGTACAAAATTTCAAGAATTTTCAAACAAATTTGCAACCATGGAAATATGCCGGAGATTTGCAAAAGCCCACCTCGGGACTTTTTGCATTGAAAGATTATATTATAAATTTACTTTCTTTTTATATATAAGTTAGTACAATTTCCCAATATTCTTCTACCATAATTTTAATCCCTTAAGATGCAATTTCTTTTTCCTCCCATTTGTAAGTTTTTAAAACATATTCTTGAAAAGTGCACATTGAGAAAAAAATTGGGCTAATAAAATGGATTCATAATATAGGAATTTTGTTGTATAAAAGTCAAAGTTTGACAATTCCACCTCAAATTTTCTACCTCATAATATTAAATTTAGAAGTAGGCAATTTGTTGAAGCCCAACATCTCTTTCAAATTTTATCTTTTTGGTACAAAATATTTAAAATTTTAAAAATCATTTGAAAATTTGAAATATAGAGTTAATAGGAGTTAGACTTAAGCCTGACCCCCTCTTCCCTTTCAAAATTGCACTCTTTTAGGAATCATAACAAAATGTTACAATTCAATAATAATTCATGTAATTATTATTTTGAAATATAATGGTGGAAGTTAGGCTTGATCTCGATTGCCCCCCTACGTTCCAACATTGCACTCTTGTATTATGATTTACAAGTTGTTCTACAAGGATTATGTACCATGTTAGAATGTATCCCTTAAAACACATTATTTAAGAAAATGTCACATAGCATATGAAAATGACACAAATGACGATCAACATAGAATTTATGGAATGTCACAAATGAATACAATTGAGACCAACCAAAAATAGACATACAAAAAAAGTTTCATGACAGATTTGTATAAAACAAAATATACATATTAACATCTCATGATTTGCACATGAAGTCAAATACAGTTGGCTTGTACAAAAAAATGTCACATGCGCATGTGACATTTTTACAAATATTTAAATATTTTTATTTTTAACTTCAATGTCAATTTCTATGTAACAAAAGCCTAATGAACATAAATTGTCAAAATTCTAAACATGTGGACTTTATTGTAGAATCAATTATAGTAAAAGTTTGAAGCTTTACATAGATAGTGCAACTTTATGGGAGGAGGGTCGGGCGTGAGCCTAACCCCTTACACCTTGATATTTGGTATTTTGAATTTGTTATAAAAATTTAAATTTGGAAATAAAGTGTTAGAAAATGAAAATTTGAAATGGAAGGGGAAGGCTTGGGCTTAAACTAACCCCTCAACTTTCATATTTGAACTTTGAGTTGTAGAATTTGTTATGAAATTATAAAAATGGTGTCAAAGAGTTAGATAGTGCAATTTTAACCTTTAAACTTTGATTTGAAGTATTTGTTATGAACTTGTAATCTTCCGCATTTCATATTAGGATGTCATAAGTGCATTATGAACTTATGATATAATATCAAAATTAGATAAACATTAGATTTACAAATTTGAATTGTGCCTAAGCACACATATAATTTCTATTAGAATACATTTAGCAGCTTATATGGTGACGTTTACTGATTATTTGTGCATGTAGATTGATGTAAAACAAAAGTGCACATGTCTATGTGCACTTTTCATAAATATGGTATTAATTTATTATGTTCCCCAATTTTTTTCTTCCAATTTTTTCTTTTTTCTTAGGAGTACACTCTTCCTTTCCTTCCATGTCTATATTCTCATTGTCACAAATGTTTCTCATTTCTGAAGTTGTAATTTTTTTATAAAAATTTCTAGGTTCTTGTTTACCCAATATTTTTCTTCCAAATATTTCTCTTTTTTCAAGTTGGAATTTCACTTTTCCTCCATATGTACGATTTTTTTTCAATATATTTGTTGCAAATTGTTGATTTCCAAAAGTACTCAAAACCTATGTTACTTTCAATGCACTTAATGTCCACAAGTAAATAAAAATGATAATGCAATCATTAATAGAAATGTCACAATATAAGCTTCACCATATATTTGTGCAAGCACAATGCAATCTTTAAGGTAGGAGCACCCATAAGCATACGTGTACCCATGGGCGAGACCTATATTTGTATCCACGGTCGAGCTTTTGAGTCCTATTATTGGCTGTAGTGGAAAAAGGGCGGTAATGGATGAACATGGGAACAGAATTAGGTCCAGAAGGGTTGCTTATAGATTCTATATATGACAATGAATAGTACATCATTGTAGCCTTGTAAAAAATAGAGAGGTAGTTGGAAGCTTGGTTTAGGGTGCATACAATGGGTGCCTTAAAGGCTACTGAACACAATTAAGGGTGTAAGTGGAGGCGGATCATCTCATTTAATGGGATATATACGAGTTCTAGGGTGGCGGTTTAGAGTAAGTAAAAGGTCATTAAAATGTAACTCTTCATGGCGGCTATGGAAGTACAAGCTCTTGGTATAAGGTGCTCATTGGGAAACTGTGACATATGCTTGTTTTTTGTATGTCTTGCTTCTTGTTTCCATGCTTTAACTTAGTGATTGAGCTACAACCTTCTTGACGTATTTACTTCTGTTTTTTGATTTGCTTGTGTCTACTATTGTGATATGATTTTGTTGTCAATATGTCAAATACATTGAGGCAAAGTCAAGAGTATTTAGAGGATAGTTTCAATGAGCCTGAATCATGGGCACCTGAGCTACAACAATATGGAATATCCAGAAACGGGGGGTGGACTCGAGGGTGGACTCCATGTTGCAACGAATATGCATCCCAAGAGTCAGATCAACTTGAGTTCGATGTCAGTGGCCAAAGTACAGTGCATGCAATTTCTCAAGGAGTGATGGGCACACGGCGCCCAGTTTACGGGGATTTTCGATCGAGTACCAGAAGTTCCGGGCCTCCAAGATCACGGCGTGACTTCCTACAGTCCGTAGATGTGGCTCCACCTGCTGAGGCGATGTCGCCGATAGAACCTGCTGATTGCGCTGCAGACATCGGAGACGATCAACAGCGACATGGCGCACCGCGTGGACATTCACGAACAACAAGGCGGACGGGCACCTGGTCCAATGACACCCTCGCGGCTGCAATTGCAGCAGTCAATGCTGGTGGGAAGCTGCGGACTGTGGGTCGGGACTTCGGCATACCGGCTTCTTCTCTCAGAGACCACGTCTACGGCAAAGTCATACAACAAAAGAAAGGGCGGCAGGGAGTACTCACCACACAAGAAGAGCCAGATTTGGTCACGTGGATGTTGAGCATGCAAGATCATGCGCACCCGATCTCCGTGCAAGAGCTCCAAATCAAGGTTGCCGAAATCACCCAGGAGCGTTGGACGCCATTTACGGAAGGAATTCCTGGCAGGGGTTGGATGCGTTGGTTTCGTAAGAGACATCCCAAACTTACTCTAAGATCTGCACAAGGATTAGAGGAAGGCCGAGCGCAAGGTCTAAATTCTGTTAGCGTAGCTTCTTTCTATGAAAACCTAGGGCTAGTTTATGAGCGGTTTCATTACTCCCCGTCCCATATCTGGAATGCATATGAGTCAGGTGCTCAAGCGGGTCGGAATGGAGGTGGGACTCTAGTTTTTGCGTGACGCGGGAGCAGATCTTTGCATACAATAGTGCCAGACAACAGAGAGCACATAACCGTGCTCTCATGCGTGAACGCAGCAGGTGCGTACATCCCTCATTTCTACATCTTTAAGGGAAAGCGCAGGCTGCGAAACTACATAGTTAGATGTGAGCATAAAGCTTGCATGGCAATGCAACCTAACGCATGGATGACAACGTTTTTATTCTCAGCATGGATCTTGCATTTTATTAGCATCGTGAAAGAAAGATATGGGATCTCGATACAAAACAGACACTTACTAGTACTCGATGGACATGGATCACATGTCACCTTAGAGGTAGTTCAAAAGGCTAGAGAGCAAGGACTTGACATCGTGACGTTGCCGAGCCACACAAGCCACAGACTTCAGCCATTAGATGTGAGCAAATTTAAGCCATTCAAGGTAGCATTCCGAGCATGCAGAGATCGTTGGACAATAAACAACAAAGGCAAAGGTGCATCTAAAGAGGACCTTGTAGACTGGGTTTCTCAAGGATTAAAGAAGGCTCTTACCACAGAGAAAATCCAGAAAGGGTTCGCGGCCACTGGAATCTGGCCACTCAATCCGAACACCGTGGAAAAGTACATGGCTCCTAGTTCATGCTTTGCCTTGGGAGCCGGACCAGACTTGGAAGGCACGGAGGACTCGGCCTCTGACTGCGACGATTTGTCCGCCGATGGACACGGCCGTGAGGTGCACTCGATCGGAGTCAGCGAGGGAGGCGCTGCAGAGCAAGATCCAACTGCGGACCCGCACTTCTTCGTGCAATCAGATCCCGAGCTTGGGTCCGATGGTGATGGCTACGCTGGGGTGGACTTTGACGCCGACATTGGCTCCGCTGCAACAGCCCGCAACTTGTTTGCGCTGCCTCAGATAGCGCGCCGCACTCCACGAGCTCGCCGAACTCAAGAGCCCTTAGTCAACTACTCGAAGTCCATCATCATGACCTCTCAGGACTACATCAACGCAATGGAAGCCAAGGCAGCCAAAAAATTGGCAGTTGCAAAAGAGCGGGAAGAGCGCAAGATTCAAGCAGAAGCCATGAAGGTCCAGAGAGAGGAAGAGAAGACTCGGAAGGAGGCAGAGAAGGTCATGCGCAGTATCCAAGCCGAGAGGCGGAAGGTAGAGCGCGAGCGCGAGAAGGCCAAGAAGAGTGCGGAGAGAGCTAGGAAGAAGGCGGAAGGCGAACTGATGAAACGGCAGAGGCGCTCCGGCACGTTCATATCGGAGGCAAGCTTGGCGGCCCTCGTTGCTGATCAGCAGCAGACTGGGTAGCAGGAGCCATTGTCAACGGCCAGGGACAGCCAAGCCTCCAACAGACCCTACGTTTGACTGTGGGAACAATCGCATGTTGTGGGAACCGATCCCGCATGCTGTGGGAACCAATCCCAATGACTAGATTAGCCAATGTAATTCCAGCAGTAGCAAATGCCACTAAGGAGTGACAATTGGGTGTGAGGTGGCCGATTTTGGGTGCCCATGAAAGCTAATGTGGAGGATAGCTTGAACATGATAAGATATGATGGTGTTTGACTTTAAAGCCACCAAAGTTTAGTTTTTGGGGTCCACGTGTTTGGAGACTAGTGTGTCATTGTTACACTTTTAGTAATCAATGGATGGTTACCATCAAACATAAGTGGACGGTTTTGGGTTCTATAGTCCTCCTTCTTAGAGGCTCTTTGGCTTCATTGTAGATCACCACAAGGCAGTAAAGGCTTACACTTTACCCCATTCTAACAACCTCTATGGACAAGTTTTGAAATAAATGGATTTTTGACTTTGCAATATTTTTTTTTAAAAATGGTTTTAGTTCACTAACTTCTACGAATACCGATATTTTTGCCTTCCTCTTGCTAATCCAAAAACATAGTTTTCTCACTCCTTTGTTCAAGGTAACTCAACACAATCCCTTAAACGCATGCTTATGGGTGCTCCTACCTTATTACAAATGTGCTTAAACTTTGATTTTCAGCCAAGATATCCATGATTCTCCTCAGTCACAACTTTCAAATGGCCATAACTCATTCAACTTTTGGCCAAATTAGGCATATGAGGTGTTTTTTGGCATCTACATTTTCTGTAAATGCCCAAAAACACCTCATATGCCATATTCGGATAAAAAATGAATGAGTTATGGCCATTTGAAAGTAGCTAAGAAGATTCTCTGGCAACCCTCGACTTCTGGACCCTTTTCAGCCCTCGAGTGCTGGACCTTTCTTTGTACTTCTACTGTAGATACACTAATTGTGCACAAGTGAAAAAAAATATGTTGAAATCTTTACTAGAATTGACAAATAGTGTATAAGTTGGCATTTAGTGTATGGTTTTGTCACTAAGAAGAAGAAGAAGAACGCCGGTCTCTGAAGGGGGCCGGCGTGAATAGAGTGTTTGTTCGTTCCACTACTAAGACCATGCCCACAGGACAAGGAATTAGTGAGCTGGAACTACTTCCCTCTCTCGAGGGTAGACACTATGTAACAAGAAACCAAAGAACCACAAGTCAACCAACCAACGAATCACAAACCAAGCAACTAGCCAACGAACTAACCACAAACCAGGCAAGTAGTCAAAAGCCTTAAAACCAACTAATCATGAAAATCAATGCGGGGGAGAATTTAGGGGGGGTCCTGAGTATCAGGGAGGGCTTGGTTGTTTTCGATTTTGCGTTTATGTAGAAGAATGGACATGGCATGTTGGATAGCTATGGTGTTAATGTTTTTAAAGGATGTTTTAATTGTTTCAGTGGGTATCTTGAAGGTGTCTTTTAGAGTTTTCATAAATGGGATAAAGGTGGTGGCCCGAGCGCCGGATGTGATTACCATAAGGGGGTCGACATTCCATCCGAGGGCGATGATGTCGTCAATAAGGGGTTGGTATTTGTCTATTTTATTTTTGATTGTTTCTGGGGAAAATCTATCGTTGCAATATGTGAATTCAATGAATTGAATGGTGTAGTCTTGGTTGATGTTCTCGGGTGGTGGGTCATTGTATGGTAAACCTTTGACACAAAGAATGTCCGGTTTGAGCCTAGCGTTGCAATGACATCTTTGGGTCGTACATGAGCATGGGAGTAGCCACGGGGGGACCGTATTTTCTTGTGGATTGTTATTGAAAGTGCCGGCGTTCATTAGTATAAAACAACTCGATTTATTGTAGGAGGTGATTAGTTTTCGGACTTCCCATACCGCTTTGTTATGTCTTTTAACAATTAGAGAGTGTATGTGGTGGTTTTGGCATTTGAGTAAAACATGTAGCCATGTGTCGGGGTCCGTTGAGGGGCATATGGGGCATGTTATGGATGGAAATCTTTCTATTCCAAAGAAGAGTTGTTTACAGGCGTTTCCCATGTATTGACCGGTACGGAATTTGATAAGGCATGTTATTTGTGAATCGGTGATGATGGGGTTTTTCCAAAAATTTGTAGAGAATTCATTGTCTATGTCATTGTTGTTAGTCCACTTTTCTATGTTAGGAAAGTTGTCTGTGATTGTGTCAAGATTGTTATGTAGGTCTTGTTTTTTGAGGTATTTGCTCAGGAATCTGACCGGGCCTTTATCGGGGGTGTCTTCTTTGGAGGGCCAATCTTCTTTTTGGAAATAGTAAGGGGTGGCACGGGCGTGTTCATGTGGGTCTTTGGCATTTTTATGTGATTTTTCTCTTCCTTCTTTTGCAAGCTTATCCGCTTGTTCATTGCCATCAATATTAGCATGGGCTCGGACTTTGTGGAGGGTTGTGATTTGTTCTCTTTTTAGTATCATTTGGACCATTGATTCTAGTATGATTCGGTCGGGGTGACTATTATGGAAGGTAGGATGTGTTATTTGGGTGTTTAATAAATATAGTGCGTTAATGCAATCTGTAAATATGTGCACCGGTTCATTGTTGTATTTTGTTGAGACGATTTCTAGTGTTTTGTGGATGGCCATTAGTTCTGCTCTGAGGATATTTTGCAGTCCATGTAGTCTTTTGGCTAGTTTGATTTCTTTCGTAGCATTGTATATTCCATAACCAGCTTTTTCTCTGCGCCAAGATCCCGGGCTAATTTGTTCTGGCGGTTTAAAGGAGCCATCAATATAGTAGCTATATTCCGGGTTAAATTTAGGTGGGGTGTTAGTTTGATACTCCGGGAGGGGTGGGGGTGTTAAGGTGTAGTTTAGTGTATTGTTATTGTAGTGTAGTTTTGACCATTTTTTGCTTCTGTTGACAGGTGTTTGCATTGGCGTTGGTGGGGCCAATTTTGTGAGTATCCGATGTACGTTTAGAGTCTTTGCTATGGAGGAGAGTTCTTCTAGTTGTTCTTGTTTTGCCACTACACTAAATGCCTTTACAGCAATTGGTGTATGAGTTCACATTTGGTGTATACTACACCAAACATAAATTTTAGTGTAGTGACAACATAGTGCATGAGGGAAATGAGTGGCTTATGTTTTGTAGATTTGAGCTCAAAATGGTGTCGGTGTGAGCTGCAAGGCAGTGACCACATGGTGTTCAACACACTAACACCTCAACTATTTCAATTGCAAACAATGGACTGCTATAAACAACAATTTTTTCATGTAGGCTTCCTGCAAATTCAATACCAAACTTGAAGACACCATACATGGTTGTGATTGCCATTAACCCCTAAAGGACCACGACCACTTTCGCTCTAAAACCAGTCCAAAACTGCCACTGCTAAAAAGAGACATGAAAATCACATTTTAAAGTGAATTTCGGTTTTCGAACCGTAAGATCTTAAAATAGACTTCTATGTAAACATGCCAAAAAAATTTGGTTGCAATCCACCGCACGGATTGATAGATTTTAGTGTTTAAAGTCAAAACAATGGTTCATTTTCTTCCCTGCGTTGAGTAGATCATCAGACTTTGACTTCACTTTGTATCAAATTTTTGCACTGTACAAGGTCTAAATCTTTTACCATTGTCTTAAGCATGATGTTATTTCCCAACACACCAATTTTTAGAGGTAAAAAAGGGGTGTAGCATATTCAAAACAAGTGTGCAAGGAGTGGAGGTTCAAAAATTGTCATTTCACGTTTAATTTTTTTGTGAACTACGTATGTATTCAAATGATAATCCAAACGGTTACTAAGAAGGTTTTCACTACATGTTTTTGTTGAAAAATAAAAAGTGAAAATATGATCTCTAGGTTTTATGTAGAAAAGATGAAGTTTTTTCCCCCGTTGCCCGACAATGTGTGAAAATGTTTGACTTGGAATAAAATGCCTTTTTCCACTAAAAACAAGATTATTTTTTGAAATTCTCCAAAAAAAGAAATTATTCTTTATATGTGTGAAAAATCTCAATATCAGCAGAAACTTTTGTCAAAAATTTTGGAGGTGCCCGGTGTCCCCACTTTTGGCTTTAAGTGGTACTAACTTTCAAACCACAAATCCAAAAAATAAAATAAAAATATGTCCACAAAGTTCTTATCAGAGGCAATCTAGAATAAAATTTCAGAGAAAAAAGATTTTTTTTCGAATTTTAGGAACCTGCCCAAAATCAGAAATCCCCCCGAAGGAGACTCTAGTCCTTTAGGGGTTAAGATGTTGTTAGCGTGCAAATATTGAATAAGTCATTTGGCACCTGATCAAACTTTCTCATGTTAGTAATATCAATACGTGTTACTAATTCCATGTCCGGTGGGCATGGTCTTGGTAGTAGAACGAACAGACACGTTATTCACGTTGGTCCCCATACGGGAACCGGCGTTCTTCTTCTTCTACCAATACGTGGGAGGTTATAAACTTGTCAGTCGAGAAATTTAGGCCAGGGTGTAGACAAGGGGTGCAAAGGCGGTGCAAAACTGGGCTGATTGGAGGGGGGCTTGCCTAAGGAGACAGTCTATAAGTGAAGATGCCATTCATCCACGACCCACGCGTGGCAAGTACCAAAGTAGGGATATCTTGTCTACGCCATAGGAACTTGCCACAACCCTTAAAAGTTCTCCAAGGGGACTTTTGGGAATTTAGTGGTTAAAACTTTTGATAAAGAACCTAATGTAAATAGTATAGCTCTGTTGGTTTCAAGGTAAAGTCGAGGTTATTAACTTAAGGTTTTTAAAAACAAGATTTATTTTCAAAATATAGTGGTGATATTATAGAGTTTACAAAGCACTTAATTAAGTGAGTCCAACAACATATGGTATCCCAATCTTTTACTTGTATATGACTTGTCAATGACAAGAAATTAGATACGGTGAGGTAAAACAATAATTCAAATTTTTTGCTTATGTATGTTTCCACTACATTGCGGCCAACTTTGGCGCCCTTTCTGAGGACTAAAAACTGTCAATCTACCTTGAAATTTTTGGCACATGATCACTTTTGTGTTGAAAAAATGTGCGCCAAATTTCAAGGCCAAGAGATTCATACAAAAAAGATATCCAAGATTTATCAACATGGGATAGTTGTAAAAAAAGTTTCATTGCTCCCAACTTTGACACCCTCCCAAGAATTAATTTTTTTTTTTGGCCCAATGAAAATTTTAGCATGAGACCACTTCTATGTAGAATATGTATTAGAAAAATTTCAAGTCCAAAAGTTCCACACAAACAAAACTAAATCAAAATCTAGCAACATGTGTAGTTGTGAGAAACATTTCACTCCTAGCCAACTTTGACACACTCCCAAGGGTTGAATTTTTGTTTTTTCCCATGAAATTTTTGACATGAGATTGCCTCCATGTTGGGTATACATGTGTCAAATTTCAAGTCCAAAAGATCCACAAAAGAAAAGAAACAAATCTAAATCTACCAACATGTGTAGTTGTGAGAAACAATTTGGGAAACCATTTCACTATTGCCAAACTTTGGCACCCTCCCTAGGTCGGATAAATTGTTAGCTGACCATGAAATTATTGAAACAAGATCATCTTCATGTTGATAACATGTGTGCAAAAATTCAAGGCCAGAAGATGAATACCAAAAACCATCTTCGAAATCTACAAAAATATGTAGCTATGAGAAACAATTTTGAATATCCTTTTTTGTATTCTTCATGTGGCCTTGGAATTTGGCACACTTATTTTGAACATAGAGATGATCTTGTGCCACTAATTTCACGATAAATCAAAAAAATAATCAGCCCTAGGGAAGATGTCAAAGTTGGTAGCTGTGAATGGCTCACAACTATACATCTTGGTAGATTTTGAATACATTTTATTGTATTCTTCTTCTGGACTTGAAAATTGGCACACATTTTGTCAACATAGAAGTGATTTCGTGCCAAAAATTTCATGGTAAATTGACATATTTTCAGCCCTCATGAGGGCGCCAAAGTTGGCAGCAGTGTAGTGTGGAAACGAACATAAGCAAAAAATTCTAATTATTGTTGTACTTGACTGTACAAGCTAATTAATTAAAACTTCAAAGAATTGCCTTGAAGTGATTCATTCACTTGAATACATTTTCACCAAAAAAATGAAAATGAGTTTGATTTGATTTATTCACATACATCATAGCACATAATATGAAATAGTTTAAAAATTATACAAATAAAAATAAAGAGGACAGATTCTTTCATTTCGTATAGGATTTTATTTTGAATTCAAAACCTTTCAGAAATTATATCATGGAAAGACAATGAGGGTTGCTAAGAGCTTTCCGACATGGTGCTTGCCTCAAAGATTTGTATCATTTACCTCTATTATAGTACTACTACTGAGCTTTACAGTGCATGTGCCTAGTTGCCCCATTTGAGCTTCTAATGTTTAACTCCTAAAGGACCAAGTGTCACAAAATGACAATTTGAAAATTCGGTCAGGTTCCTACCATGTCAATTTCCAACATTTCTCTTTGAATTTTTTACCATAGAAAGGCATACCAAGACCTTAGTGGGAAAACAAATTTTTCCTAAATTGGGCATCTTATGAAAAAGTTATAGGGTTTTGAATTTCAAATGGGGAGAGCGGGCACCTCGGGCACCTCCAAAAACTTTTGCTAGGACACTCTATTGAATGTGAGATTTTCAATACTTGCAAGTAATATTGTTTTCCTTCATATTGTCAATAAAAGTCTCTTGTCTTTAGTGAAAAATAGCATATTAACCCAAGTCAAACATTTTCACACATTGTCACTCATTGTCACTCATTGTCAGGCAAGGTACCCAAAAAACTTCTTCTTTTCCACATAAAACCTAGATAACTTAATATTTTTCACTTCATATTTTTCCCACAACAATATGTGATGTAAACCTTCTTATTGACCATTCGGATTACCAATCTAAAACATAACAAGTTCACAAAAAATTAAAGTGTGAATTGGCAAATTTTGAACCTCCACTCGTTGCACAGTTGTTTTGAATATGCTACACCCGTCCTTTACCTCCAAAAATTGGTGTTTAAGGAACTTACATCATGCTTAACAAGATGGTAATGGATTTAGACCTTGTCTAGTTCAAAAATTTGACACCAAATGAAGTCAAAGTCTGCTGATCCAGTGAACACATGAAAGAAAATGAACCATGTGCTTGACTTCAAACACTATAATCTTTCAATCCGTGCGGTCAAAGTTTATGAATTTTTTTAAAGTATGTTACTGAATAAGTGTTAATTGAGATCCTACGGTCAAAACTAGAAGTCAAAGTTTTTGTTTCCTTCTTTGTTCATTGCACTAGAATCCAACAATTTTGAAGTGTTTTTGGGGTAAAATTGTCACATTACCTTAGGGGTCAAAGCACACAACATATTCACCATAAGTCCAAAAAAAGAAAAAGAAAAAACTCAAGAGATAACTTGTATTCCTATTTGCAGTAAAATTTCCAAATTATTATCTTTGAAATTAGATGTTAGCCCTTAAAAGACGGAGACTATGTTTTACCAAAACCACTTTAAATTTGCATCTTTGAGATGGGACGTCATGAGACTAATTTAAACAACTTTTTACTATTTGAAATTGTGGTGTTATCAAGTTCACTACTACAGGAAGACACTCAAATTGTTTTGGAAGCTTTAATTGTACAATGGTAAGACACACACATTAAAAGAGTGCGATAATATATTTTCCTACTCATGCGGACATGATCAACGTACTTTGACCCAAGATAATGGCATATTTTCCCAATTCACATTGCATACATTTTAGAGATCCATGTTCTACCTTGTGGTAGGTCATTGCACACCAAAAATCACACGTAATGAAAGTGTGTAGGATTGGAAAAATGGAATTCCAATGACTAGGGGTATAGGAAATGGCCCTTCACTTTGGAAAGCAATTTTATTTTTTGAATAAGGAAATAATTGTTTGATCAAAATCCAAACAATGGATAGAATCATTACAACTTCTTCTAACTTTAAAAAAATCTTGAAAAAAAGTAAAATCCTTCATTTCTATGCAATTTTTAGTAAAAACAATGAGGGTTGCCAAGAACTTTTCTTTGTTGCTATCCACCTCAAAAAAGTGCAATAGTCAATTCTACAATATTATTATTCATCTTAACAGTACATTGCCCAGCTGCTCCAAATGAAGCTATTGATGTTGAAGCACTATAATTTGTTCCTTATAAATTCGGATAAAGGAAAAAAAATCTCCCCAAAGATAATATGTACTCCTACTCTCACTATAATCTTAAAAAATTTATCTTCAAAATAAGATTTTAGGAACCTGCCCAAGATTGATTTATACCCCGTTGGTACAAATTATCTTTTAGAAGTTTAGAACCAGGCTCAAGTTATCCTTTACATGTCAAAAGGTGCCATTGGTGGCCGTAGTATTCTACATGTATGGTGTCGTACTTGAATATAATGAGGATCACATATTAAAATCACTTCCAAACAAAAGATGTTAGTTGGAAAGTCTCCAATCCAAAGGTGTAAGTCTTGCGAAAATTTCATACATTTTTGTATTCTACAGAATAAAATACATGCATATATATTGTTCCCAATTGACATTTTACCCTTTAAGGACAAGCAACCATGTAAAGAATCTAAAATTTACACGCTGCCATCATGTTTTTTTCGACAATCTATGATGCTCATAGATTCTCCAGCTGGTAGATGGTCGCTTGTCCTTGAAGGGTTATGGATTAAATGTCACTGTGCCTTTCAGTATTCTTTCCCCAAGAAAAGAACTTCCAGGAAAACTCCAATGTGACAGATTTTTTCATGACATGTTGGCAGTGACCCAGAAAGCAAAAGAGGTAGATTCAGTGCCAGGTGCAGCTCATGGATAGCACCATTATTTGGAAGTGAGGGACTCAAGCTTGGGCACAGTAATATGTAGACACCTGGAGGGTCACTCAGGCTTGAAACAATCACATTCTCATCACAATTCGCCTCAAACTCAGAACCAGGGACTAGAATTTGGTGTTCATGTGGCGACATGTGATTGACTGCTTATTCAGGCGTTCAATATGTATCAATGAATTAATTTATTTTAATTATTATTTACAAAACTATTATTAATTTTCTTCATGTGACAGACTGTGTTGACTTCTCAAACGAGAAACTCAACCAGCTCCCAGAATATCCATATTTTAATTCCCCGCTTTGTAGGTTTTAGATCAAATGATTAGAATCAAGTTATGGTAAGAATTTTTATTATTTGATGAGGAGAAGAGTGCAGTTAACCCTTTCTAGCCTAATGTCCATTTTGGGGTCGTCTCGGCACATTAATCTCGATAGCAAACATTGCAAGTCGCCTCCATGAAAAATTTGAAATGAGGGCATAGAGTTGGAGGAAGATGGGTATCTATTGAGATCATCACTACAAAAATCGGTGCAATCATAGGCAAGCTACAGTGATTTCCGATAGGTGGAGTCATGATGAAATCCTCCACTTTGCGTTGATGTTGTTCTACATGGTCAAGAACACTCGTAGATTCTCGCAGGATAAAAAAGCTCATCGGCCTAAAAGGGTTAACCCTTTAGCGCCTAGGAAGCCCGGAATGGGACTCTGGAGGTGCTAATACTCAAATTGCATGAAATCCATGAGGAACTAGGCTTTGAGATGTGAGGTTCAGATTTGCGCACTCAATACACAAACACTCTTCAACAATCAGATCATGATTTGGATTTGTAGAACTCTTGGAAAAGCTAGGAATACAACTCATGATACACCAAATATACTCAAATATTGTGAATACAATGATTACTATGCCACATGCTAAGAAGAAGAAGAAGAAGAAGAAGAAGAAGAAGAAGAAGAAGAAGAAGAAGAAGAAGAAGAAGAAGAAGAAGAAGAAGAAGAAGAAGAAGAAGAAGAAGAAGAAGAAGAAGAAGAAGAAGAAGAAGAAGAAGAAGAAGAAGAAGAAGAAGAAGAAGAAGAAGAAGAAGAAGAAGAAGAAGAAGAAGAAGAAGAAGAAGAAGAAGAAGAAGAAGAAGAAGAAGAAGAAGAAGAAGAAGAAGAAGAAGAAGAAGAAGAAGAAGAAGAAGAAGAAGAAGAAGAAGAAGAAGAAGAACGCCGGTACCCGAAGGGACACCGGTGTGAATAAAGTGTCTGTTCGTTCCACTACTAAGACCATGCCCACTGGACAAGGAATTAGAAAACTGGAACTACTTCCCTCTCTCGAGGATAGACACTATGTGACAAGTAGCCAAGGAACCACAAACCAACCCACGAGCCACTAACTAATCAACAAGGCAACGAACCAACCACAAATCAAGCAATTCATCAAAAAACCTCAAAACCAACTAGTCATGATAAATCAAGGTGGGGAAAAATTTAAGGGGGGTCCTATGTATCGGGGAAGGCTTGATTGTTTTTGATTTTGCGTTTATGTAGGAGAATGGACATGGCATATTGAGTAGCAATGGTGTTAATGTTTTTAAAGGAGGTTTTAATTGTTTCAATGGGTATCTTGAAGGTATCTTCAAGAGTTTTCATAGATGGGATAAAGGTGGTGGCACGAGCGCCGGATGTGATACAATGAGGGGGTCGACATTCCATCCGAGGGCGGTGATGTCGTCAATAAGGGGTTGGTATTTATCTATTTTGTTTTGTATTGTTTCCGGGGAGAATCTATCGTTGCAATATGTGAACTCAATGAATTGAATGGTGTATTCTAGGTTGATGTTATCGGGTGGTGGGTCATTATATGGTAGACCTTTAACACAAAGGATGTCCGGTTTGAGCCTAGCGTTGCAATGACATCTTTGGGTCATACATTAGCATGGAAGTAGCCAAGGGGGGACCGTATTTTCTTGTGGATTTTTATTAAAAGTGCCGGCGTTCATTAGTATGAAACATCTCGATTTATTGTAGAAGGTGATTAGTTTGCGGACTTCCCATACCGCTTTATTATGTCTTTTAACAATTAGAGAGTGTATGTGGTGGTTTTGGCATTTGAGTAGGACATGAAGCCATGTGTCTGGGTCCGTTGAGGGGCATATGGGGCATGTTATGGATGGAAATCTTTCTATTCCAAAGAAGAGTTGTTTGCGAGCGTTTCCCATGTACTGACCCGCACGGAATTTGATGAGGCACGTTATTTGTGAGTCTGAGATGATGGGGTTTTTCCAAAAGTTTGTAGAGAGTTCATTGTCTATGTCGTTATTGTTAGTCCATTTTTCTATGTTAGGAATATTTTCTGAGATTGTATCCACGTTGTTGTAGAGGTCTTGTTTTTTGAGATACTTGCCCAAAAATCTAATTGGGCCTTTGTCGGGGGTATTTTCTTTGGAAGGCCAATCTTCTTTTTGAAAGTAGTATGGGGTGGCATGAGCATGTTCGTGCGGGTCTTTGGCATTTTTGTGTGTTTTTTCTCGGCCTTCTTTTGCAAGTTTGTCTGCTTGTTCGTTGCCATCAATGTTGGCGTGGGCTTTGACTTTGTGAAGGGTTGTGATTTGTGTACAGTTTTGTAACATTTGTACCATTGATGTTAGTATGGTTTGGTCGGGGTGACTGTTGTGAAGGGTTGGGTGAGTTATTTGAGTGTTTAGTAGGTAGAGTGCATTTATACAATCGGTGAATATATGTGCAGGTTCATTTCTATATTTTGTTGTGATGATTCGTAGTGTTTTGTGAATGGCCATGAGTTCTGCTCTGAGGATATTTTGTAGTCCATGGAGTCTTTTGGCTAGTTTAATTTCTTTGGTAGAATTATATATGCCGTATCCAGCTTTTTCTCTTTGCCAAGAGCCCGGGCTAATTTGTTCTGGTGGTTTAAAGGAGCCGTCGGTGTAGTAACTGTGTGCGGGGTTAAATTTTGGTGTGGTATGAGTTGGATAGTCTGGGAGAAGGGGAGGTATGACGGAGTAGTTTAATGTGTTATTGACATAGTTTAATTTTAACCAGTTTTTGCTTTTGTTTACGGGGGTTTGTATGAGTGTTGGTGGGGCCTGGCTTGTGTATGGTCGTTGTATGTCTAGATTGTCTGTTACGGAGGTAAGTTTCGCAAGTTGTTCTAGGGAGCCAAGGGTTTGATTTTGATGATGGACGCATAGTATTTGTATTGTAGATGGCTCAGTTCGGGTTTTTTTTAGCTCGGGTGGAATATTAGGTTCTTCATATGGTATTGTGTCTGCTTCGAATAATGCAATGATGTGGGAATCTGGGAATGGGTTTAGATGTTGGTTGTTGTTTTGGTACCAATTATTGTTCGGTGTAACAATGATTGTTTTTGTGTTATTTGGATCGTGTTTGGCGGCAAGTCTAGCCCAATGTATGGCTTGTTCTATGTCTTTCTCGTTGTGGGGGTGAGCTATTCCATTTCCGATCCATTTGTGGTGAAAGGCCTTGCCTAGGGATCCAAATATTTTGTCTCTTTCGTACGGTGAGTAGAATTTATTTAGTTTGGTAGGACATGTGATGGGGGAGGAAAAGTATGAGTGTTCGATGTTAAAGGATGAGATTAGTGAGTCTAAAATGGGGGTGGGTATTGTGTATTGCGCATTTTTTAGGGGGTCAGTTTTTGGTATTCGATATTTATACCTTTGGTAAAGCCATATTAGTTTGGTTTCAAAGGGTTGGGATGTTGGTTCAATGTTTGTAGGGGTTTGTAATTTTGTATGATATTGGTTCCATAACCATTGGAGCCGGGTAATGGGTATGGTGTGTAAATGTCGGCCGTTTTCTTTGTATAGATGTGCTTGATTGTTATCTATTTGAATTGTGTTTGAGGATGTAAGGTTATATTTTTCGGGATTGCATTTTGTTGTGTAGATGTTTAAGAGTGGGATAATTATGGGTGGCGTTACGGACCTTGAGTCTGAGGATTGTTCTTGTGGATGGTGGGCAAGGATGATATGTGAGTATTTTTTGTTTTGGATCTCTTGGTAGTATTGTTTTAAGTTTTCAGTGTTATGTGTGGAAGTATTGGTGTCATGCCGTGGAAAAAGGTCTCTTTGGGGGAGCCATTTATTGTATGTATTTTCATTGTGTTGCCATTGGCATAGATATTTTGTGTAGATATTTTGTATGTTATTTGTGTCTGTGTGTTGGATATGTTTATGGTTTATGATATTATTAATGGGGTATGTGGTAGGGTTTTTGGGGATGTATGTTGGGGGGCGGGGGTGGTATGTATGTGGAGGGTTAGGGGGATTGGTTAGTGTGGGAATATTTCTTGGGATGATGTAATTGTTGAGGGTGATGAATGGATCTTTAATTGTATGAGAGTATGGGTGTATGTTGCAAGGAGTATGACATATAGTGGGGCATGTTATGTGGCAAAATAGTTGTTTAGCAACACTTAGGGCACTCTTCTTTAGTTTAGATGGGGTGAAGTGGTAGGTTTTGAAGTCCTCATTGTTCATGATGTGTGTACCGTTACGTAAGGTAATTTGGTTTAGTTCAAAAATATTTTTTGAGAGGAGTTTTTGTAGAAGCTTTTGGGAGAGTTGGGCATTGAGTGTGTTATGATTTAATGTTTCTTGGCGCCATAGTATTTCTAGTGTTGTAGGATTAGTGAGGAAGTTCGGGAGCGTACTTTTAAGGTGGGCTTCAGCTATATGTTTTAATAAGAAGAATGGTCGTGTTATTGGTGATCTTATGCAGTCACTTTTTTTAAATTCTCGGTATGTTTTCAGCGCCACCATATTGGGCAAGGACATAGTGAGTTAATCCATTATATATTTTCCCAAGTCTTCCTTTATTGTTTAGAGCATTTTGCAGTTGTTCGCCTATACATCGGAGGTATGCGTTTTTGAGGGAGAAAGCTTCAAGTCCAAATAGGTTATGTGGAAGTTGGGTTATTGCGTTTGACATACATTTTGGTAATCTTCATATGGTTTTTTGTATGGCTATTATTTTTTTATCAAGTTTTTTCATAGCTCGCATAGAGTATGGTACACCGTAGAAACTGTATGCCACACCTGGGCGTAGTACGGTATCTACCATTTTTATTTTTTGTTTCATGGTGGCTGGGCATGTTGTTAGTTCTTTGCATTGTTTGATGAGTTTTGTTGTTGTGGTGTGAATTTGGATTTTCCATTTTAGTGAGGGAACAAGGTTTGTGCCTAAGTATATGTATGGTTCATTTTGGTGTAGTATGGGGATCGGTTGATTGCGGTAATTGATGTTCGAGGCTTGCATTAGGGCTTTGAAAGTGGTAGGATTCAGTTTGGATTTGTTTGGGCAACCGGTAGCAGCACATTTTGGGACACCTACGTCCATACCGGCCCATTTACAATATCTATCAATTTTGTTTAGTTGTATTTGGATTGATTTGATTTTGTTAGTTATGGTGGCTAGGTCATCCGCGTATGCGGCAGAGTTTATTATGTCCTGTGATGTGCCAAAAGTGTATCCATAATTTCTTCTTTCTAGCCATCTGAGTAGTGGTTCTAGAAATATAATGAATAGGTATGGGCTGAGGATATCCCTTTGTATAGTTCCTCTTTGGATGGGTATAGGTTTTGTTTTCCCAAAGTGTTCTCCGGTATAGCAAGTAGTTGATTGGGAATAGATGTTTCCAACAAGTGTAGTTGCATCTTTTGGGTAACCAAGGTCCATCATTATTGCTAGAAGTCGGGCATGGTCAATTGAGCCAAAGGCATTTTTGAAGTCTACGTATAGTATGTATATATCTTGGTTAGTAAACTTTGCGTCTTCTAGTGCGGCTATTATAGTTTGTATTTGTCGCGCGGTACTTCTCTCTGCTCTAAATCCTTCTTGACTATCATGTAGGATTTTGAATTTTTCGCCGTATGAGGATAGTATGGAGGTGAGTGTACTGGTAAAGAGTTTGTGTATTGTGTTAGCTAGTGCAATTGGTCTATGGTTGGGTAGTATGGACGGGTCGCCTTTTTTGTATAGTAGAATTGTTGTACTTAATTTCCATGAGTTTGGTATCTGTTTTTGTTTATAGCAGTGGGAGAAGAACAGAAATAATAGCTTGTGAAATCTTGGAGGCATGTTTTTTAGTATTGAGTTTGGTATGTGGTCTCGGCCTGGGGCTTTATTATTTCCAAGATTTTGAAGGCATGTGTCGTATGTCGCTCTGTTGAGGTATTTATGAAGTGGAATTTCTGGTTCGCCCTGTTTGTCAAGAGTATATCCGTCCAGGTCATGCCATGGGTATTGGCGTATTGCTCATGTGCATTCTATTGTATGTTGTGGCTGGTAATTACATGTTAGTACTGTTGGTCTATTGATTTTTGTTTGTTGGTTAAATATTTCATTCGCAATGTCTTCGGGGCTAGTTAGAATATTATTATATTGATCTTTGATACAATCCATTGGTGGGGATTCAAGGTTTTTAAAGACTTTTTTGTTAATTTTTTTGGGGCTGATTTCGTATAGTTGTCTGTATTTTGAGATGGCTTTTGTAATGTTTTCTTTTGTGTATTTTGTGATTATTTTCCGGGCTTTTATGTTGGCATTTTTTGCAATTATCGCGATATCTTTTATCCATGTATCGTGGGGAAGGTCCGGAGGCGGCGGGGTAGGGATTTGGATGTGTTGTATAGTTAGTAGTTCGTTGTATATGGGGTGGTTACGCCATTGAGGGTTTTTTTTACAATTCTAATGGTTTTGCGTATGGTATGGTATGTGGTTAAGTGTTGTTTCCAAGTTTTAGAAAGTTTGCGGGGTAGGTACCCACCTTGTTGAGAGGTTCTATTTGTCATTTGGGGTATTGGGTGTGCTCTACAAGTTTGTTCTAGTGTATCAGAGATTTTATTGATGAGTTTGTCTATAGAGTGGCATGCTTTTGCCATTGAGCTTGTGTTAATTGGCTATTGTTTTCAAGAGTGTTTATGAGGGACTCTATTTGTATGGAGTTTTCTTCGAAGAATTTTGTGTTGAATTTTTCTATGTTGGTTTTTGGGATGGGGTTGAGTATGCGTATAGTGTCTTTGTTTGGGATTGTAGGATTTCTACTAATTAGTGTGTTATTTGGGATGTGCAGTTGTACGGGTGGATGGTCCGAATTGAGAATAATATCTTTGTTTGTTGTGGTGGTGTATTGTGTGTTGTTGTTTGTATTTATATAGAAACCATCTATTAGACTCCAATCACTATAATTGTAGCCACCTTGTCTAGAGAATTGTGTATCGGTATTGATGTAAGTGAAGTTTAAGTTTTCTGTGAAGCGGCACCATTGGTAATCAATGTTTTGAGGGGGGGATGTGGTGGTTTCCATTTTGGCGGCCAATTAGCGCTATGTCTCTATTGAAGTCTCCACATAATAGGTATGTATGATTGGGATGATTATTAATATGGGTTGTAATAGTGTTTTGTATATCTAAGAGAAATCTAGTGTCTTCGGGATGGGATGGCATATATATGTGAAAGATTAACCATGGTTGTAGTGGGTGATTAGTGATTTTAATTATTTGAATGTATGGTGATATGTGCATTGGGGTAGGTATTTTGTTGATGTTGCCTGGGAATGTATATTTTTTGTGTATTAATGTAAGGAGGCCACCGCGGCCCGGTGTGTATGGTCTCCTTTGTTGCATGCATCTTGTAAGTGCATATGTGTTGTTGAAGATGAGTTTATAGTTTTGAAATATATTTTGTATATATTTTGTAGATTTTGTGGCGGTTATTTTTGTTTCTTGTATAACTGTGAGGGCCGGTGGTGTGTCTGTGTTTGCGACTAGAATTTGTAAGCTAGGAAGGGCAGTGTTTAGTGAGGAGGCATTCCATGTGATTATGTATGTATTTTCTTGGTTTGATCTAATGTTTTGATTTTGAGGAGGGATGTAGGGAAGAGGTGGGGGTTGGTGGGTGTATTCTGGTATAGGGTCTAGGCATTTTAGTGATTCATTTATGAGGTTGTTAGGGAGGTAAGGGAATTTTAGTTTTATTGTATCATTTGAGGGTGGTATGTCTTGACTATGTAAGAAGTCGTATAGTCTTTTATGTATTGAGTTCTCATGGTTTATAATATTTTGGTTGTCTACTAGGAATTCAGTATAGGGGTGTGGAGTGTAAATGTGTCGTTCTGGTGGGTTTTGTAAGGTTAATAAGGTTTGTAGGAGTGTATTAGTCCATGTAATTGTGTTTAAATTTTGTGGATGTAAAAGTTGGTTACATTCATCTATGCTTGGATGAGTAGTGATTATTAGTGCATATAAGATGTGGGGTGGTGGATGCGTATTTTTTTGTTGTATGTATTGGGCAATGTTTGAGTGGGAAGTGTTGTGTATGTGGTGTAATGTGTGTGTGTTTTTTAGAAATGGTGCGAAGGGTTTTGCAATGTGTTCATATTCTGGTTGGAGTTTTATTGTATTAGGTATAAAGTAGATTTTGGCATTTTTCTTATGTGATGTAGGATGTCTTTTAGTATATTGGGCATGGGTCCCGGGTTGGTTTCAATGTCTCCTCCTAGAAGTAGTAGAAGTTTGTGGTATATATGTTTAGTAGTGTATTTTATAGGCTTTGTTGTGTTATTTATGGCTTGTTGGTTTGGGTGTAGGTGGATGTTTGTATTTTGTGTGTGAGTTGCGGGTTTATTTATTTTTATAATAGGTGTAGTTGTTTTTGTCTTTAGTTTATTTTTTGTCCATGTATTTTTTGTGGTTGATTTTGTTTTAGTGGTGTATGGATGTATGTATGATTGATTGTATTTTATCTTGGTTGTTTTTGTCCGTGTGTATATGTAACTATTATATTTAAGACTATTTGTATGTGAGTTTATGTTGGTTTTTAAAGTGGTTTTTAAGTCCTTTTTTTCATATGCGGTGTTATTATATACTTTGTGGTTTGTACAATTGTTTGTTTTGGTGTTTGTATAAGTATTTGGTATGAAATATGTTTTGGCATTCTTTTTGTGCGAAGTGGGGTGTCTTATTAATATGTTCGGCATGGGTCTTGGGTTAGTCTCCATGTCTCCTCCAATTAATATTAGAAGTTTGTAGTAGATGGGTTTTTTGTTTTGTTTTAGAATTTTTTGTTTTTGAATGTGACTTTGGTGTTTTTTTGATTGTATGTATTTGTATTTGTGTGTGTGTATGTATATGTATGTGTTATGATTCCCGCCGGCCTTCTTTGGAGACCGGCGTTCTTCTCTGTATGTTTTACGTTGATGGTGTGTTGTTGTCTTTGTGTGTGTATATGTATTTTGATTTGTTTTTATATTAGTATTTATTCGTATGTTCGTATTAGTATATGCCTCGGTTTTTGTCTCGGTGTTTGTATCAGTATCCTTGTTAGTATTCGTGTTATAATTTGTACTAGTATACGTACCAATATTGATATTAGTATTTGTATTAGTGTAAGTATCAATATTTGTATCAGTATACGCAACAGTATATGTATCTATATACGTACCATTATACATATAGTTATACGTATAAGTACCAGTATACGGAAAAAATATATTGATATTTATTTCAATCAGATTCGTATATATTCTAACTATCATTATAATTTCTATTTTTAGTAATTCTATTCTTGACGCCTCTGGCGCCCCTAGGCCGGCGAGACATAAATCCCCCCTTCTATTTATATTATTCTACATACTCTTAACAAATTTCTACTTTTTAACCTCAAACTCTTCTCATCTTTATATATATCAATATTAATATTACTATTAATTTCCTTTAATCCCTGTAATTTATATTCCAACTTGTATTTTTGGTTTGTACTATATTATTATTACTACCTTTTCTATTTATTTTTACTCTGAAAATTTTATTTCTCATCACAAGTTTGGTTAATTTTCCATCCTTGATTTTTGAATTTCTTAGGATGCATATTCTATTTTTAGTACTGTTGTTAATTGCTATGTTCTTCATATTTGTATTCTTATAATAATTAAATCCCATTACTAATTTGGTGAATTTTCTTACCCTTATATTTGATTTTTTTGGAAGCATATTCTATTTTTAGTACTGCTGTTAATATCTATGTTCTTCATATTTGTATTCTTATTATAATAAATTCCTATTACTATTTTGGTGAATTTTCCATCCCTTATGTTTGAATTTCTTATGAAGCATATTCTATTTTTAGTACTGCTGTTTATAGCTATGTTCTTCATACTTGTATTCTTATTATAATTAATTCTCATTACTAGTTTTGTTAATTTACCATCCCCTATTTTGGATATCATTAGGAAGCATATTCTATTTTTAGTTCTCTCGTTTGTTGCTATATTCTTAATATTTGAATTCTTATGATAATTATTTCTCGTTACTACTTTGGTTAATTTTCCATCCCTTATGTTTGAATTTCTTATGAAGCATATTCTATTTTTAGTACTGCTGTTAATTGCTATGTTCTTCATACTTGTATTCTTATGATAATTACTTCTCATTACTAATTTTGTTAATTTACCATCCCTATTTTGGATTTCCTTTGGAAGCATATTCTATTTTTAGTTCTGTTGTTTGTTGCTATATTCTAAAAATTTGAATTCTTATGATAATTATTTCTCGTTACTATTTTGGTTAATTTTCCATCCCTTATTTTTGAACTTCTTAAAAAGCATATTCTATTTTTAGTACTGATGTTTATAGCTATGTTCTTCATATTTGTATTCTTATTATAATAAATTCCTATTACTATTTTGGTGAATTTTCCATCCCTAATGTTTGAATTTCTTATGAAGCATATTCTATTTTTAGTACTGCTGTTTATAGCTATGTTCTTCATACTTGTATTCTTATTATAATTAATTCTCATTACTAGTTTTGTTAATTTACCATCCCCTATTTTGGATATCATTAGGAAGCATATTCTATTTTTCGTTCTGTTGTTTGTTGCTATATTCTTAATATTTGAATTCTTATGATAATTAATTCCCATTACTATTTTGGTTAATTTTCCATCCCTAATATTTGAATTTCTTATGAAGCACATTCTATTTTTAGTACTTTTGTTTATAGCTATGTTCTTCATACTTGTATTTTTATTGTAATTAATTCTCATTACTAATTTTGTTAATTTACCATCCCTATTTTGGATTTCCTTTGGAAGCATATTCTATTTTTAGTTCTGTTGTTTGTTGCTATATTCTAAAAATTTGAATTCTTATGATAATTATTTCTCTTTACTATTTTGGTGAATTTTCCATCCCTTATTTTTGAATTTCTTAAGAAGCATATTCTATTTTTAGTTCTGATGTTTATAGCTATGTTTTTAATATTTGAATTCTTATGATAATTACTTCTCATTACTAATTTTGTTAATTTTCCATCCCTTATTTTGGATTTCCTTAGAAAGCATATTGTATTTTTAGTTTTGTTGTTTGTTGCTATATTCTTATTATTTGAATTCTTATGATAATTATTTCTCGTTACTATTTTGGTTAATTTTCCATCCCTTATTTTCGAATTTCTTAGGGAGCATATTCTATTTTTAGTACTACTATTTATTGTTATGTTCTTATTATTTGTTTTCTTATGATCATGGTTTTCTACTTTACCCTTTATTTTCTTCTTACATATCCTCTCCATTTTTGTTATTTTATTTTTTATATTACTTGCTCTAATTGAAACCTTTGAAATTTTATAAATATCTATCTTCTTCCTACTTAATTTATTATATCTCTTTTTACTCTTCTTGATTTTCCTATTTCTAGCCATTTTAATATTCCTTGTCTTTTGATGGTTTTTGGGTTTAGAATCCCTTCTACCCTTATGTATCTTTATCACAAAAAATCCGTGATAGTTTTCATTTTTATTGTTTCCTATTTTGTTACATGTAGTTATGATACTTATTTTCTTCTTCCTTCTATTATTTATTCCATCTTTTCTCTTATTCCTTTTATTTTTTATTTCGGATTTGATACTCTTGTTTTTGGAATTTTTACTTAGTTTGTGTGGGAAGTAGTATATTATTATTATCTTTTTTCTATTTTGTGTATTGATTTTTGTGGTGGTTGATAAGTTGTTGTTTGAGTATTTATACTTATATCTGTATCCGTGTCCATATCCTTACTTGTATTTGTATTTACATTAGTATTTTTTTTCGTACATGTGTTTATGCATGTATTCGTATCTGTACTTATAGATGTATTCGTGTATGTATTCTTATCTGTATTTGTTTATGTATCCATATATGTATCTGTATCTGTATATGTATCTGTATCCGTATGTGTATATGTAGTTGTATTTGTATACTTGTTCGTATACGTACATATGTTCCAGTATGTATATACATATATTTTTTATAGGAGTTCTACTAATTAGTGTGTTATTTGGGATGTGCAATTGTACGGGTGGATGGTTCGAGTTGAGAACAGTATCTTTGTTTGTTGTGGTGGAGTATTGTGTATTGTTGTTTGTATTTATATAGAATCCATCTATTAGACTCCAATCACTATAATTATAGCCACCTTGTCTAGAGAATTGTGTATCGGTATTGATGTAAGTGAAGTTTAAGTTTTCTGTGAAGCGACGCCATTGGTAATCAGTGTTTTGAGGGGGGGTGTGATGGTTTCCATTTTGGCGGCCAATTAACGCTATATCTCTGTTAAAGTCTCCACATAATAGGTATGTATGATTGGGATGATTATTAATTTGGGATGTAATAGTGTTTTGTATATCTAATAGAAATCTAGTGTCTTCGGGATGGGATGGCATATATATGTGAAAGATTAACCATGGTTGTAGTGGGTGATTAGTGATTTTAATTATTTGAATGTATGGTGATATGTGCATTGGCGTAGGTATTTTGTTGATGTTGCCTGGGAATGTATATTTTTTGTGTATTAATGTAAGGAGGCCACCGCGGCCCGGTGTGTATAGTCTCCGTTGTTGCATGCATCTTGTAAGTGCATATGTGTTGTTGAAGATGAGTTTACAGTTTTGAAGTATATTTTGTATATATTTTGTAGATTTTGTGGCGGTTATTTTTGTTTCTTGTATAACTGTGAGGGCCGGTGGTGTGTCTGTGTTTGTGACTAAGGTTTGTAAGCTAGGAAGGGCACTGTTTAGTGAGGAGGCATTCCATGTGATTATGTATGTATTTTCTTGGTTTAGGGTAGTGTTATGATTTTGAGGAAGGATGTAGGGAAGAGGTGGGGGTGGGTGGGTGGGTGTATTCTGGTATAGGGTCTAGACATTTTAATGTTTCATTTATGAGGTTGTTTGGGAGGTAAGGGAATTTTAGTTTTATTGTATCATTTGAGGGTGGTATGTCTTGACTTTGTAAGAAGTCGTATAGTCTTTTATGTATTGAGTTCTCATGGTTTATAATATTTTGGTTGTCTATCAGGAATTCTTTACTGGGGTGTGTAGTGTTAATGTGTCGTTTTGGTGGGTTTTGTAAATTTAGTAAAGTTTGTAGAAGTGTATTGGTCCATGTAATTGTGTTCAAATTTTGTGGATTTAGAAGATGGTTACATTCATCTATGTTCGGATGGGTAGTGATTATTAGTGCATATAGAATGTGGGGTGGTGGATGTGTATTTTTTTGTTGTATGTATTGGGCGATGTTTGGGTGGGAAGTATTGTGTATGTGGTGTAGTGTATGTGTGTTTTTTAAAAATGGTGCGAAGGGTTTTGCAATGTGTTCATATTCTGGTTGGAGTTTTATTGTATTAGGTATGAAGTATATTTTGGCATTTTTTTAATGTTTTTTGGGGTGTCTTTTTAGTATATTTGGCATGGGTCCGGGGTTGGTTTCTATGTCTCCTCCTAGGAGTAGTAGGAGTTTGTTATATGTATGTTTAGTGTTGTATTTTAACGTTTTTATTATTATTTTTTGCATGATAGTTTTTTTAGGCTTAGTTGTGTTTTTAAGGTTTTGTTTGTTTGGGGGGAGGTGGTTGTTTTGTATGTGGGTAATGAATTTTTTGTTATTGATTTCTATAGTGGGCGTAGTTGAATTTATTTTTGACTTTTTATGTGCCTGTGTGTTTATTTTTTTAGTGGTTATTGTTTTATTAATGATGTATAGGTGTGTGTATGTTTGTTTGTATATTTTTGTGGTTGTGCTTGGTTTTGTGTGTATGGGTTTTTCATTTGGAAAAATATTTGTGTATGGGTTTGTGTTGGTATTTGCGGCAATATTTAAGTTACTTTCATATGTAGTTGTGTTAGTGTTTATGTTGGGTTTTAGAATGGGGTTTGTTTTGGTGTTTGTATGAGTATGTACCTTGTTTATTGAGTTTTCATGGTTTACTAGGGCGTAAAAAATGTGTGATGGGGGGTGTTCATTATGTTGATTTATGTATATGTCGATATATGGGTATGTGTCATTATATTGTTGATGTGTTGTGTGTGTTGTTTTAGAGAGGGGGGCAAATTTTTTGGCACTGTGCTTGTTTTTGGGTTGTAGTTTTATGGTGTTTGGTGAAAAATATGTTTTGGTATTCTTTTTGTGTAAGGTAGGGTGCCTTTTTGGTACGTTTGGCATGAATCTTGGGTTAGTATCTGAGTCCCCTCTCAGTAGTGTTAGTATTACATAGTAGATGGGTTTTTTGTTTTGTTTTGGAATTTTTTGGTTATGTATGTGACTTTGGTATTTTATTTTTTGTTTATTTGATTGTGTGTATTCTTCTTTGTATGTGTGTATGTATATATTTTTTTGATGTTGTGTGGTTGTCTTTGTATATGGGTGTGTAGATGTGGTTGTCTTTTCTATATTGGTATTCATGTTTAGTACTATCGTTTTGTAGTAGATGTATTTTTTTTTTGTTTTAGAATTTTTTGGTTCTGTGTGTGGCTTTGGTAATCTGTTTTGTTTTCGTATGAGTGTATGTATGTGTTTTTTTGATGTTGTGTGGTTGTTTTTGTATATGGGTATGTGTATGTAGTTGTATTTGGTTTTATATTGGTATTCATATTTAGTATTAATGTTTTGTAGTAGGTGGGTTTTTTGTTTTGTTTTAGGATTTTTTGTTTTTGTATGTGGCTTAGGTTTTTTATTTTTTGTTTATTTGGTTGTATGTCATCGTTTTTGTATGTGTGTATGTTTTTTTGATGGTGTGTGGTTGTTTTTGTATATGTGTGTGTGTGTAAGTAATTATGTTTGTATTTATATTAGTATTCATACATTCATTTGTGTTAGTATGTGCCTTAATATTTATCTTGGTATTTGTACCACTATTCGTATTATTATTTGTGTTAGTATTTGGTCCAGTATTTGTACCAGTATTTGTATTAGTATTTGTATCGATTTTTTTCAAGTTTGTATATGTTCCGGTGTTTTTATTAGTGTACGTACCGGTATACATATCAATATACGTTCTAGGACACATACCGGTATATGTATAGATACACATAGCAGCGTATGTACCAGTATTTGTGTGAGTAGTGGCGTATGTACTCGTGTTTGTATCATGTTTTGTACTAAGTGTTGTATAGTATTGTGACAAATTAATTTTTTTGTATAATTTACAATGTTTTTTTATGTTTATTGTACTATTTGGGGTATAGTAGTTTTTCGTATGGTATTGAGTATAGTCTTTCGGGTATTCGGTATAGTATTTGTATTGAATGTGGTATCGAATACAATGCTTGTATTTTGTATAGTAGTTTTGAATTTTGTATTTTTTATTGGTATATTTGTATACTAATATTTTTTTGGAGTATTGCTCAAATACTATATGTAGTACACTATGGGTATTTACTATATGATTTCTATGTAGTCGTATGTAATCTTTGTGCCTATCTAGTTTGGCCTTCCATCTTCAAGCATTGGGGTGGACATAGTGCTTGCCATGGCTTGTAGTGTGGCAAGGGCGGCCTTCATGGAGTCTTGCACACTTGCCATTTGTTTCTTCAACTCCTCACTCTTCATATCGGCGTATTCTTTGTTCTCCTCCCGAATTTTCTTGTTATTTTCTTCCAATAGTGCCACTAGCTCTTCCTTGGTCACATTGTTGGTCTTGTCTTGTGTTTGGAAGGTGGACATGGTGTTGACAATGGCCGTGTTGATGTCATCAAATCCAAAGGATTTGATTTCTTCCATGGTGGGAGGGGTGTCTCCTTCCAAGCTACGCTGGTGAGGTGCAAAATCAACATAGTTACCTCCAATGATGTGGGTTTTCCCCACAAAGGTCCTATACACAATAGGGTTAGCACATAAAATATTGGCATTGCCATTATGGCTAGTGCCGTTATCCTTGTGGAACCATATGGAGCGAACATTTGCACCACCCATGACTTTGTAAATTTCGTGGGTGGTGTGTACTACATCCAAATGAATGGGGAGGGGAGATAAGGTTAAGGTTAGTGCATCTTTTTTAGCTTTAGTTTCGAGTTTACCTTTTGGCCCGTTGACTTCGAGCACTTGTTTTGTTTCCAATACTTCGTGTTGTGCGGTCACTTGATGGAGGAGGATTTTCTTCACTTGCTTGGGAGTAGTAGTAATAAGGAAGGCGTGGGAGTCTTCATATTTCTTTTGCACTCCCGTTAGCTCGAATTCAAAGCCTCGGCGGAAGCTATCTTCGAGAACTTCCTTGAAGAGTGCTTGAGCTGTGATATCCTTCAATGCAACACTTTTGACCTTCACGGAGAGGTTAGTACCTTTAGAAATGCCTTGGTAGGCTTTGCAAATTTTGCCAACAACTAGTTCTCCCTTAATTTTAAGAATAAAGGGTCTAATGCCTTTTAGTAACATCAACCCATCTACTTCGGGTTTGAGCAAATGTAACTTAATGCTTCCCGCCCACACCCCCTTAATCTTCCCTTGTTTGATGCTTAGACATTGAATAGCTATAGGGTCAATTAATTGTGTGCCAAGAGAAATGTTCATCATTTTTAACCTTGCAATGACCATCTCCTTTACCTCATCATGCATAATAGGGGTTTGTGGAATTCGAAGTGAATTCCCACATGAAAGTCAAGAGACATACCAGAGCTCTCGTTTGTGGGAATGTCGAAAGGAATTTGGGTAAGGTTGTAGTGTTGTCCAACCACCCCTTTCCTTGACATTGGATATAGCACTTGTGGGATTCGGGGAAATGCTACCCTTGCCATGCTGACCTCCTTGGCCTCCTCCGGTTTTAGCCCTCTTGTGACCATGTCTTCCACCGTTTCACCACTATATAGAGGTTCAGCTCCTTCTTCGATTGCAGCTGCTTCCATATCTTGGAAGCCCATCCAAAATTTGAAGGAGCATAGTTCTGGTGTGGAGATTATCTTACCTTCTTGTCTCGGGGAAACCTTGCTTTTTTTGCTACTCCCCCCTTCCTTGTCCATCCTTCTTGGTGCTTTCGCGGTTGGAGTCATTGTGGAGTTGTCCTCCATGGTCTCTATCTCCATGTGGGCGTTGAAACTTTTCCTAGTGTTACCCGCCATTAGTTTGTCTATAACAAAGTTATGGGAGGGGCGAAAGTTACTATGGAAGGGGGGGAGGTCGTTATGTGGGGGAGGGGGATCTCTGTGGGTGGTAGGTGGTTCTCTCTGGAGGAAGGAGAGATTGCTACAAGGGTTAGGTGGGTTGCTGAGGTTAATTAATGGGTCTCTATTTCCTGTGGGGAGGTCCTTATTTTCTATGGGAAGGTCACTACAGGGAATTTGTGGGTTGCTGGGAAGGTTTGTAGGGTCGTTATGAGAGTTTGGGGGGTCGCTAGCCTATTTGGGAGGTTGCAAACGCTCTGCTATGGGGTCGCTACAGGGTTTAGTTTGGTTTTGGAGGGTCGTTGGGTTCAACGTCTTTTTGGTACAAGCTATGGGCGGGGGGGGGGAGGTCAGGGAGGAGTGGGCGATGGTTTCTTTTAGAGTAGTGAGGGAAGGTTGAGGGGGGGAGTCTGTTTGGTCGGGGATTGAGTGGGGGCGTGAGGGGGGAGTCAAGCGGGGGAGGAAAATTGGGGCGCTGTGGATCAAGTGGAGTTGTGAGAGGGGAGGGAATGTGCGCAGTCTGGGTGGGGTAGTCTGGTGTATAGAGTAGGGGGATTCAGGATAGTTTCTGGGGGTTTTGTGAGGACATGAGGGGGGAGGGAGCAAGCGCAGTCTGGGGGGGTAGTCGGGTAGGGGGAGCATGAGGGTTCTGTTATCGGCTGGGAGGGGGAAGTTAGGGGGGATCCAGGCTTGTGGTTTCGGGGAGGGTTTGGGCTCAACCTGCGAGGCGAATACAGGTCTTGGGGGGGCTCTATCTACAGGCGGGGAGTCGGTATGTGTATCTTTGTGCTAAGTGTGTCTGTGTGTGGTGCTTCTGTTTGAATTGCGGGGGGTGTGCTTTGCTAACTGGTGACGTGTGTATTCGGGTCGGGCTGGGGTCATGTGTTCAACTGGTGTGGGTCGGGCTGGGGTGATGTATTCTACTTTGAGATGTTCTAAAGGTTCGGAGGTTTGTTGGGTGAGGTGAGATGTGGGTGTGTTTGAGAGGGGGAGAGGTTCTAGTAAGTGCAGTCTGGGAGGGGTATTTGGGAGAGGGAAGTGGGAGGGTTCGGGTGCTTGCTAAGAGGGAGAGGTTAGAGGAGAACAAGATTTCTGGTTTGGGGAAGGGTTTAGTTTCGGGCTGCGGGGGGTATCCCGACCTGGGGTGGTTCTGTCTACAGGCTCTGGGTTGGTGTTTGTGCTTTGTCTGGAGAGGGTATGTCTGAAGAGAGTGTGTCTGCGTAGGGTTCCGAGAGGGCAGGGTTCTAACTTTGTCTGTGTTGTGGGTTCCTAGCTGGTGTGTAGGTGGGGGAGCTGTGAAGTTCCGAAAGGGTCGGGCACTAATTATGTTTATGTCGTGTGTTCGGGGAGTGTAGTGAGGGAGGGGATCTGTGAGTAGGTTGAGGGGAGGGCTGGGATGGCGTAGAAAGTCTTGAAGAGGGGGGGAGTTATGGTGAGCCTGGACGTGATGGAGGTTCCGAGAGGGCAGGGTACTAACTGTGTCTGTGCTGTGGGTTCCGAGCTGGTGTGTAGGTGGGGGATCTGTGAAGTTTCGAAAGGGTCGGGCACTAATTGTGTTTATGTCTTGTGTTCGGAGAGTGAAGTGAGGGAGGGGATCTATGAGTAGGTTGAGGGGAGGGCTGGGGTGGGATAGAAAGTCTTGAGGAGGGGGGGAGCTATGGTGAGCCTGGACGTGAGGGGGGAGGGGAAGTCGGAGTGCGGGGTAGGGTTTATGTTTCGAGGGAAGTGTTGATCACTATTGGGGTGTAGGGGGAGTGGTCTGCAGCCGGAGAGGGGGGTGTCTCTGTGGATCCAGGGTTTTTTTTGTGTTGGTTGCTGCTTGATCAGGACTTCTACTTGGTGATAATTCAATGGCTTTTCTATCTTACAGGGAATTTGGCAGCGCTTCCGCGGAGGGAGGATATATCTGGGCCATGGGATGAGGTAAGATGTGTGTAAGTAGGAGGTGGATCTGCTTCTTGGGGTGTTATGTCTATCTGTTGGTGTATGTGGAGGAGGCGAGGGATATTCCGGGCTTTGTGTATGTGATGTTTTCTGTCTAGGTGTAGTGCTGCTAGTGTTGTGCCTGTATTTGTGAAGCGTAATGTTCCATGCGGGAGAGGCAAAGGTTTGTGATCTAGAGGTGGTTCTTCTATTGCAAAAAGAACGAGGATGGTAATGGGACTTACCTAGATCCGGTAGGGCTGATCTGTTGGTGTGCTCGTGCAGCTCAGGTCTAGGAGGCGCGGTCAGGATCGCTGGTGTCGTGCTTCGCGTCGTTCCAAGATCTGCTGCTCTGTTGTAGTTGTTGTTGCTGGCAGCTCTACTGCTGCAGCTTGGTCCACTTAATAAAACATACAATTTTGTATACGTTTCTACATACTGCATTAGTAGAACAACAAGATAATAACAAATACTTGCACGAAATGGATGGATGAGGAATAGCCTTATAGAGTGCGCAAGATCTCCTGAACTCGTGTTTGCTTGCCCTTCCTCCAATGATGTATGTTGTGGCGCTGGTTCGAAGAGTGTGGGACTTGTGGGCGGCTTGCAGATCTGGTAACTCTCACAGATTAAGGCAACAAGGAATGTTGGCACTTTGAAGGACAGATCTGTGTCCAACACGAGTCCCCAAACTCTCAGACCTAAACTCTCCACAAATCTTTCATCAAAGCACCTCAATCACCTCACTAAACCTCAGATCTGGAGTTAGTGAGCCATCCCAACACAGCCTGCTTTCCAGGCCAAACCCTAAAACCAAATTAGATGCAAAATAGTGGCTCTCCACAAGGTCCAACACTCCTTGTGGCCTATGATGTATGATTTGAGACTAAGTCCCACACTCCCCCTCACCAGAAATTACGGAGCTCACTCAGCCACCCCAAAAAATCTCGCCACATACTATGTTGTATTTCACATACATGCACATTGATTTTGGTCTTAAATTTTGATTGAACTTTGTCTTTGAGACATTCTTCATTGTATTGTGATTGTTGGTCTCTCTCTTCACATACAAAAACTCCGTTTTGATTCGTATAAGGTTGGAACATTTTTATTTACAATCAAGTAAAAAAAAAAAAAAAAAAAAAAACCAAAAATTGTGTATAAATATTCTCCTCGCATATGATATGTCAATGCAAAGCTATCAACCTAGTGCACATGTGAACCGCTCTAATTCAAAGTAAAAAAATTCTTGCAAGAATCTATTGATGGTTAATCCCTAAAGAACTAAGGCAATTTTTCCTCAAAAACACTCCAAAAACTGCCATTTTCAGCACATTCAACACAAAATGATACAAAATCATTTTTTTGAAAATTTAACCGTAGGATCTTGTACTAGACTTATATGAGAGTGTGTGGTAAAAGTTTTGGTAAGTTTGACCGCACAGATTGAAAGATATTAGTCTTTGAAGTGCGACATAATCTCTTTTTTAGGTCATACTATACACCTTCAACAAACTTCGACCACCTTCTATGGCAACTTTTTGCACTACGGGCCGTGATTTTATTGTCTTAACTTGAAAAGGATCATGTTAGGCACATGTGCACCAAATTTTAGAAGTAGAAGAGGTGTAGAAGATGTCCTAAAAAATCTTGCAATGCACCTATGTGCCGAGAATCAACAATACACTATATATTTTGATATATCATATCCTTCTCAAATATTTGAAATTCACAAATCCGTACGGTAGATGCAAAGATCTCAATTTCTTTTCCAAGAGGACATTTTCAGTCTTTTAAATGGACAAAAACTCGAGTTTCTATTGAATTTAGAAGTTATTAAAGTTTGGTGATAGTATTTGTGATATGTCACACTAAACTGCTGCACTATTTGTATATGTAAGTGAAAATAAATTGTAACTTTTGAACCGTAAGTCGGAATTCTACGAAATTTGTGTCTACGCAAAGCTAATGAAAAGTTGGCCATTCAATAAAAAATCTCAGAAAATAATGCCTAGAATTGAGAACGTGGTACGTTACCCAAACCCCAAACGTCCCCCGAGGGAACATCGGTCCTTTAGGGGTTAAAGTAGAGCACCCTCCATAATCCATAGTTTTCACTACCAATACCCGGTAACTTTAGACACTATAATCTATTCCATCAACCGTTGGATGTTGTGCAAAATTTCCCCAAAGTTTAGGTCATGGGTTAAGTTCAATTTTGTAAGGTTAGATATCAATATTAGGCATTGTTTTCCATCAAAACCGGTGCAAAGAAAAAACTCAATAGAAATCTTGGTTTTTTGAGAAACATCCTTGGGTGGTAAAGGATTAAGTTGTTGCAGTAAATGAAAACTACCCCTACTTTGGTATTTAGTGTTATGCACAATAAATGACTTGTAAATGCTATAAGTTTTTGCTCTTGATAAATAGTTTTACCAACTATGTCTACAATGATCCCTATCTATGAGTAGTATAGATTATTGTGCTTCTAGTAAAAATCTTTATCAAAAGTAAAAATTTATAGCATTTACAAGTCATTTACTGTGCATAAAACTAAATACCAAAATCAATGTAGTTACCCCCTCCCTCACTAGAAATCCATGTTCTTTGTTGGTGTGCGATACTTTCAAAATGTTGCCTTCAAATTGGAGATCATCTTTGTGCAAATTATTGAGAGGATAATGTTGGCCAACAATGTGCATGAATAAAATGTTTGATGGAGATAGTGCATCTAAATATGCCTAGAGGACTTGAATAGCGCATGCTAGCTTTAATGCCTCTTTTTGAAGGTGAATCCTAAAAACTGATTATCATCAACCTTCAATTGCTCATAATAATTTTTGAATAATTTGTATGCTTAGATTGAGAATTTACTTATTGGGTAGGATGTTTTAGAGTTAATTTTATACTACACTTGTTCAATGCTTTCTTTTTCAACAGTGTGACATGATGTGAGGCAAGTATTCAATCAAGTTCTATGGAAGACGGATTTGAGTTCATAAAGTTAACTTGCATTATTGTGTATAATTTGTTGGTAAAGACGCTATTATTTAATGATTTCACATCACCTAATTTAGTGACAATGAAGATGGATTCTATTTTCAACGTTTAGTAAAAAAAACAACATTTAATGAAAGAAGTTTATACCTTTGATTCATTAATGTGGTTTTGTATATGCTATAGGTACATTGATTTTGGTATTTAGTGCTATGCACAATAAATGACTTATAAATGCTATAATTTTTTACATTTGATGAAGATTTTTACTAAGAGCACGACAATCTATACTACTCAAAGATAGGGATCATAGTAAAATTATTCATTAAGAGTAAAAAGTTATAGGATTTACTAGTCATTTGTTGTGTAAAATACTAAATACCAAAATCATTGTAGTATTTACCGTAGCTTGAGTTCTTTAGTGTAGACTAGATCAATCAAGTTCATGAAGACAATGTCAGTAGTAAAAATAAAGTAGTCATTCCCTGTGATCAAATACACTAGTTTATTAGATTTTACAAGTAAAGTGTCTTATAACCAAAACCAACCAATCCACTTTTGCATCGAGACCGATAAAATGTCCAGAAGCCAACCAAAACTAATCTGTCAAAGTTTTGTTTGATTGACAAAGTCATTTGCAATTGACCAAATCCAACCTGTCAAAGTTTAGACTGATTAATGAACTCTTTTGCAGCCGACCAAAAACTAACGCGTCAAAGTTTTGTTTGATTGATGAACTCTTTTGTAGCCGACCAAAACTGTCCTCATAAAGTTTTGTTTGACAGATGAGGTTTCTTGAAGCCAACGTAAGTTGGGTGAACCAAGTCATCATTGTTGTATGAAGCCTGTAGTAGACAAACCAATCAATTCAACCAAGCTCTAGCTGACATGTGATTTTATGGTGGTTTTATAAATCAACCAAAAGATTCTTTAATGGATAAGGTTGTACGAAGTATAAAACAAAATTTTCAATCAAAACTAAATTAGTTATGAATTTTCAAATTATGCAGCCTTGTTTAGTGGGTGGCCAACAATAGGTACCCTCCATAACCAACGACCAAAAGTAAGGGTCTTGACTAATAGCAAACCTCCATTTGGAGCTGAGTTGGTGGTAATGGGATGGAAGAGGGTTGGATTTACCCCAATGTTATAGGCGTTGGCTATGAGTTTTTGTTGGTTATGGGGGGCTTACCTTACCCTCTCCCATCTTAGCTTGGACATCAGTGGGAAACGAAAGAAAAAAAAGAAAAAAAAAGAAAAAAAATCAGAGAAAAGTAAAACAAAAAAGACAAAAAGGAAAAACAAAAGTGCACTTGGCAACAACACAGCACTCCCAGCACATCACCGCTGAGGCATCGAATTTAGCAGACGAATGTACGTGTCGGATTCAGTTCCCAAAATTCCGAAAACCAAAACGATGGAGTTCCAAACCAACAAAGGATGCTCCAAAGCATCACTGTAGCGAAGTAGATAATTATGAAATAGTTGTAGATATTGGGCTAAGAAGTAAGCAAAATATCTCAGTGTTTTCTGGAGGTTCACTATTTCCGGAATCGGTAGTAATTAGTGGACGACAGTGGTGCGGGATTAGCAAAGATCTGCGAGAATAATCAGAACGGGATTCGGTGTTGTTGTGACCTTTTGGCAAGTCCAAGCTTTCCATTCCTCAGACGCACCACCGCACTTAGTGTGCACACAGCAACTTAACTTCACCGAGGTCGGTGGCCGATGAGCCTGCTGAGCCCTCTTCTCTCAGAGACTAGAGCGTCAGTTTGGATCCATATCACCTCTCCCCTCATCCACAACCTGGCTCCAGACGGTGTGTCAAGCTGAATAATGTAAGCTATCATCTTACTGGCATTGGTGTTCGTTCGTTTGGGGGAGAGTTTCTCTAGGTTCGGTGATGGTAGCTTTTGTGTACGTGGCTTTGTGGATGTGGGGCTAGCTTTACAAGGCGGGTTGAGGGATCTGGAATCCAATTGTCAACTCAGCTTTTGAGATATGAGGTATCACAGGAAAGCCATCGCTGTTAGAGTGCCGAATTCTAGAGCTCGAGGAGCCGCCTTGCTGTGACTGAAGTCGAGCTGAGCCTTGATTCTGAGTCGGTTAGATTTTGTTGCAGGGTTCCTCTTGGCTATGGTTTGAGAGATTTTTAGATCCTGGACTATGGACACACTTGAAGTTCGGAGTTAGAGAAATCTGGAGAGACAGTTGGAGCATTGTCTTGGTCCTTAGTTGATTGTAGCGTCCTTTAGACTCCATCCTTTGCAAACTATGCTGATTCAGTCATGTCTGATGTAGCGCTTGCAGAGTTATTTGTTGCTAGCATGGATTTTATTTTGTGCAGAGAGGGGGAGCCTTTGTAATTTGCTAGTTTCTTCTTTCTCATGATTAGGCTTGTACCTGCAACTGGTAGTATTGCTCTGCTGAGCGTGCACTAGTGGGTATGCAGTGAAGGCAGCAAAATACATGAGCTGAGGTCATAGAGCTGGAGGACGGAGATGGTGTTCATCTTTCCCCCTCCCAGTCTTGCAGGAAACCAAGCTGGTGAGGTATTTGTGCCCTGCATTTTATACTAGTAATCCGTTTAATATTAGAAGGACTTGGATCTTGTCCAGACCGTGTTTCTGTGGCGGACCGAAGATCACAGAGGTCTGTCTCTGTTTTAAGTCGTCTCCTAGTTCGCTGTGATGCTGGGTGTTGAAGATATGCGGAGCTTAACCATACCTGGTTCAAATGACCACATCACAGGCAGGACCTCTTATGTCATGCAGTGTTTTTGCTTTTCAGTGCACTCATTATAAGGTCGTCTGGTAGATGATAATCACTCTCTTTTTAGCCCTTGGCTCTAGTGCTGATATGCATGTTGAAGCCGTAGTCCACCTCTGGATATGGTGGAGTAACCATTGTTATTTAAGAAACATGACTGGTTGCAGGTACGGGGAGCTTGGACGAAGAGATTTCCGCTATGCTGCAGAGCAATCACACGACATTTTCCCAGGCCTCGCTCGCAGAGGTGATGGCGTCGGACATCTTCTCCTCGCCATATCCACCTCACTCTGGAGGTGGTGGCCTCGCACGAACCGCTAGTGTAGGTCTCCCGAACAAATCCCGCCCAAGACCACATCCAAACAGCCGGAACAACATCAGCAGGCCCCAGAACCAACAACCATGGGCTCACATTACCGGAGACGCGAAGTGGATGCTCGACTCAAATGGCGAAGTCCTCGACGTGCACACAGGTTTTGATAGCTCCGGGTTCGGTATGATGAACGCACCCGCTGCTGCCCCAAGTTCTGGTGGGCTACATCGTCACCACTCTGCGCCGAGTGCCTTCCTACAAGCGCTGGCGGATGAGGCATTCTCCCAGATTCCGCCTCCGCCTCCGAGCGCTAATATGGGGCCTTTTTTCTCCGAGGGTGGGCTCACTCCTATCATCGAAGTGATGGACGTGGAGCGCGTGGGGAGTGGAAACAGTGTGAATGAACTCGAGCAGTTCCTGTCGCCGGACAGTGATTTCAGTCGGCGAGCAGCCATGTCGGCTCATCAAGTAAAGCCCGATAACGCTGGTACGCTGATGATTTCCCTACACTGCATTCAATGTTCACCCGAAGTTGCAGCATGATACCCCCTTTTTAGATACTCTTTCCTCACTGTCATTGTAGAAGAGCTTGGGAGTCCTTAACTAAGAGTTCTTCAATTCTGTCAATGGAAGAGCAGTGTAGTTCTAACCGTCTTTGAGAGTGAAGAAAGAGTGATAAGCCTTGAGCTGGATTTTGATATAGAGAGCTCTTTAAATCTCGTTCTATTTGGATTTAGAATGAGAGAAAAGAGAGCGGGTTTCTTGTTCAAACTTCAGGTGGTTTTACAAATAACTCTCTTAGGACATAGAATGCTTTCGGGCATGGCGTAGTAGTCCTATCAGCTTGTATGGTGTATTTCTTCATCTCGATTATGACATGGTTATGAAGGGTCGAGGTGAGTGGGTGTCTTCTGAAGTATGGTGTTGTCAGACTTTGTTGATCATGTGACGGTGGTGACGTTGACAGAGACGTTATCGAGTCTGTTCCCAGCGACGAAGAGTACGGGGTTACTGCGCCAGAAGAGTCTGCCGGTGGCACAGCAGATGGAACCCAAGCAGGTCGACGCGATGGAGGAGCAGCAGCAGTCGGAGGAGAGCATCTCGGGAACCTCCGAGGACAACAGCATGGTGAGCGGCTTCATCGACACGATCACCTCGTGGCCATCAAGCCCGACCACTTCCAGCGGCGGCGGAGGAGGTGCCAAGCGGCTTCGCAGCACCACCGTCCCCGCCTGGGACCAGAGCGAGATCAACTCCAGCGGGCTGACCCGGCACCTGAGCCTGCCCACAGATCAAGACCCCGAGATGCTGAACATGGTGCAGATGCGTGCGCGCGCGAAGCGGGGCTGCGCGACGCACCCGCGCAGCATCGCGGAGCGCGTGCGGCGGACGCGCATCAGCGAGCGCATGAAGAAGCTGCAGGACCTGGTGCCTAACATGGAGAAAACCACCAACACGTCGGACATGCTGGACGAGACCGTCGAGTACGTCAAGTCGCTCCAGCTCCATGTCGCCGAGCTGCAGCAAACGATCGCGAAGCTCAAGGCCCAGACGTCGAACTTGTGAAGCATCATGTCTCGATGTCGCCCAGACCTTGTATCATAGATCGACGTGCATATTGATGCTGATATCGACGTGATATTGACGTGATATCGACGTGATATTGAGTTTCTCGAGGACCTTCGCGTTTGTTGCTTGTACATTTGGAGGTGGCTATGATTCTAGATTCTTTGCTCCTGAACCGGTTGTATGTGTATCTTTGGTGCCTTATATTTCAATTGAAAACATCTTGTAATATTTTTGACAAGTTTTAATGTTGCAACTTTTTTTGGCGATAAATACTTGCAAATATTTGGATTGCTTTATTTAAACATGGAGATATTTGAATATGCATTGATTGATTTTTCCTGTCCATTGATTTTTGTGTCCACAACGACTTATTGCTCGCCACTCTCATGGAACCATCACAAGTCATTGACACACGATATAAGGAAATATCAATTCTTCTTCAGAGATGCATCATGGGCTTCAATTGCACATACAATTGCACACAGAGTCAACAATTGCACATAGAGTCAGCTCCCTCTACAGAAGCATCTGTTACAACAGCCATTTCGTGTATAATACTTGGCTTGAATTGTTGTAGATGGAGTTGATTGTTATAATTCCAACGGGCTATTGTAACAAGGAGTTGACTTTTACAATGAAGATTGGTTAACCCTTAAATGACGGAGCCTATGACCGTCGCATCAATCTAAATTTTCAATCAACTGTATGCTCTAGTTTCTCATCAAATACAAGGGGAATTTTTTTTAATTTTTTTTCAGAGATGATATCATATGTCTCAATTATGTTACAAAAATCACAGATTTTTTTGTGGAAATTTGAATTTATTGTGACTTTCTGAAGAAAAAGTGAAGAAATTTCATATTAAATCTAAATTATGCTAATTTTTTTGAAAATTTCACCAAAGGTGGACATTATAGTGCCAAATCTTGTGGTGTAAATGAAAGTTTCGTGTTCGGCTGAAATTAGAACCACGGTTATAGGTCCAAGTTCAAATTGCAATAACTTATTCAATTTTACGTATTTTTTGAATTTTCAAAATGGTATGGAAACTAGATATTATTAGCTTCATTTCATTAGTGGGACTCAAATTCAGAAAATATCATATTGATGGCTTGAATTCAGATCTAGAGCTAAAGCTAGAAGTTTCTCAATTTCACTGTATTGAGATCCGTGTCACAAGCATTTTCTTTCTTAGATAAAACATGATTACCTCAATGAGGCCAGTCTCATCATCATCATCATCTAATTCTTGTACATACAAGGAACTCTCCTAATAAAAAAATTGGACAAAAAATTGTCGTTTACGTTGATTATCATCCAACAATGTCATCCGAGAAACCAATTTTTGGCTGCTTGGATGTTTAAGGGTTAAACAAACGGGGCTATTGTAGAGGGAACTGAGTGTACAATACATCCTTGCATATGTGAATATATTTGTATTCACCTGCGTTTTGTATCAATGGGTTGGGTGTGGGTTGGGTGTCAGAGATACTTGTTTGTGAAACACAGTTGAAATTGGTCAGTGTAAGTGGTTTTTTAACCCCTAAGGTACCAAGGCAGTTTTACACCAAAAACACTTCAAAATTAATGGATTCTAGTGCAATGAATAAAGAAGGTAACAAAAACTTTTATTTTTAGTTCTGACCGTAGGATCTCAATAAAGGCTTATTAAGTAATACATGTACAAAATTTCATAAACTTTGACCGCACGGATTGAAAGATTATAGTGTTTGAAGTCAAGCAAATGTTTCATTTTCTTCCCTGCGTTTAGTGGATCAGTAGACTTTGACTTCAGTTGGTGTCAAAAACTTTCACTACACAAGGTCTAAATCTATTACCATCTTGTTAAGCATGATGTTAGCTCCTCACACACCAATTTTTAGAGGTAGAGACAGGGTGTAGCATATTCAAAACAAGTGTGCAAGGAGTGGAGGCTCAAAATTTGTTAATTCACACTTTAATTTTTTTTGAACTTAATATGTTTTCGATTGATAATCCGAATGCTTAATAAGAAGGTTTACATTACATATTGTTGTGGAAAAAATAAAAAGTGAAAAATATGAAGATCTCTAGGTTTTATGTGGAAAAGAAGAAGTTTTTTTGGTACCTTGCCCGACAATGAGTGACAATGTGTGGAAATGTTTGACTTGGGTTGGTATGCTATTTTTCACTAAAGACAAGAACTTTTTTTTGACAACATGAAGGGAAATAATATTACTTGCGAGTACCGAAAATCTCACTTTCAATAGAGTGTCCTATCAAAAGTTTTTGGAGGTGCCCGAGGTGCCCGTCCTCCCCATTTGAAATTAAAAACCCTATAACTTTTTCATCAAATGTCCAATTTAGGAAAAAATTGTTTTTCCACTAAGGTCTTGGTAATGCCCTTCTATGGTAAGAATTTCAAAGATGAATGTTTGAAATTGACAGCATAGGAACCTGACCGAATTTTCAAAAAGCCCGTTTTGGACACTTGGTCCTTTAGGGGTTAAGAGACTTGCATGAATTTGGTAATTGCCAATTGCATTTGGTAAGATTATGTTGATCCCTTGAACTTACTTTGTGATTGAATTGATACACTTCATTTGTTAATTGTGTATGAGATCCTCGTGAATATCCGTGATGTGCTACCCCCATAGATATTTGTGACTTGCTACCTCAAATAGATTTTCATGATGTGATACCTCCATGACATGATACCCCATATCCGTTATATACCTAGATTGCCTAGTTGTATTAAGTAAAAGTATAAATCTTCCAAATACATAAATAAGCTTTGCCAGACAAACAGATGAGCACTAATCTTTATTAACCCTATAAGGCCAAGCAACCGATTTTGGGTTGTTTTGGCAAGATAATCTCAATAGCAACTACTATAGGCCACCTCCATGAAAGGTTTAAACTATGAAAAAGTGGTGGAGGAAGAAGGGCATCTATTGAGACAATCGCCACAAAAGTGGGCGTAAGCATCGGCAAGCGGCCATGATTCCCAGGCGGCGTGAACGGGGGTTGTGATGATATGTATCCTATGCGTAGATGTTATTCTGCATGATCTAGAACACTCGAAGATTCTTGGAGGCTAAAAAAGCTCATTGGCCTCAAAGGATTAAGAGGATCCATTGTTGTTCCCAACGAACCGAGGGCAATCCCCACGTAAGTATACGTATGCCAGTTATTTATTTAAGAAACATATTATTTATTTTATATCCTTGTCATATACCCGTGTTTCCTAGCTATCACTTTAATAGCTGCCTTGAAATCATGACCTATAAACCACGATTGTATTAATGAGCTCAAAACCTATGTTTACCAAGTCTTTGGTTTGTACTTTTGTCACAAAACGTTTGTTGCAAGTGCATCCGCTTGAGTGTTTTAAGTGCCCAAAACACCCCAAGTGGTGACTTGTGTATCGTTCCAGGGATTTAGGTGAAGCTAGCTAGGTTAGGACAATCCGGTTATGACTCCTTCCTATACTTCCTCTTATTCTTCTTATTCAATCAAGCCCAATCCGGTCATCTTACCTTTCCAATTATCCGGATTGCCTCTCTTCACTTCTTGTTTCTGGTTTTGAATCCGGTTGTGGGAATATTAAACCACAAGTAACCGTAATCACCTCTAGTTTTCCCTCATGACGTTAGCTATCGGAAGACGCGCCATATTTGGAGAGGGACAGTGTACAAAATTCTCCCCTCATAGATTAGAGTGGCAAAAGACTCCACTATCAACCCAACAACTCCTATACATCACAAGCACACGCACCAGGGTGGTGTCTACCTCCTCACAACTGTAGGGACGCTGTCGGACAACCGGTCACGCAAGAGGTATTCTGACCCCTTCGCTTACAACAACGACAAGAATCCTAGAAAATCCAGATCCGGTTATGACCAGTTACGGTTTCTAATCCTCTCGTAGAATCCCAAAGAAACCCGGATCCCTCACCTCTCCTTTCCACTACAATCTAGGCTTCCAAAGGTTATTCAACCATTTTTGAATGGGATACGTCCGTGACATGACCACTTTGGAGCTCACACGAAAAGGGAGAGAAAGGTGTCAAGATTAAGGACACAAACTTATCATAAAAATGGGCAGCACACCTCATACAACCTTAGGGAACGGTGCCCCGCAGTTGGATGCTTGCAAAACCTCTTTCTAACACTAAGATAACGAGAACTGGATTCTAGTTGCAGCGCCGGCCATGCAAGGCGTCCGACCTACACACCAAAATCCAAGTCACCCGGGTCCGTAATCTCCCCGCGCTCTCACGATTATGTCAACTAACGAGACCTTAACAACCTCGCAACTAACAACTAAATACCCTTCCTTCGGGAGCAAAACACAAAATCCGGAACCCCACTATGAGCCTCGTGGACACCTGATTCCTACAATGACCATCTATCCATTAAACAAAACGGTCCCTCACAGCTGGCCTATCACTTTCTAACTACCACCGACAAAATCCGAAAGTTACGGATCAGATCCACCTTTCCCGGAATAAGTTCCGATTCCGGGTAAAAATCCTAACTATCGGGTCACCGCTGTGACCGTTTAACCCTAATACTAGACTTCTAACTACCTACGGCTAGCTCGTTGAGCACAAAACAGGGCTTGGCCCTAGTCCTTGTCTTCCTGATCCTGATCTTCGTCCTCCTCCAACAAGTCCGAAAGCCTCACCACCAAAGTTTCGACTCCGGATGATGCTTCTCCTTCCTCGTCGTCTTTGTCCTCCGGCTTATGCACCTCGATCCGCTTGCTTGCGAGCGTCTTCTCCACCACTTCCCGAGTGACAGTCCATGAAGCTGACCGAGTTTGCCACATGGAGGTTACCCTCTCGGAAACAGAAATGGTCCGCCTCTTGGAAACCCGTGAGTCTGGAGTATCGTCCTCCACCTTGCTCGTCTTCCTCTTCTAAACCCCCACCTTCAACTGAGATAACAGTGGGAGCTCGCCTTCCACTTCTTGGGTTCCGGACCAGGAGTTCGGAATCCGGCTTCCGGTTCCGAAACCGCAAGCACTTCCGAAAGCGCGTCTGTCGGCTCCGAGTCGGGAGAGACCTTCCGCTTACCTTTCCCAATGTCGCGGAAGATCCCTGCGTGGATCTTCCGGCACTCCTCCAACACCTTCTCCATCTTTGCATAGTACTCCACCTGCACCCCAACGAGCTTCTTCACTATCGGACCAGAAAGTTTCCGGGCTTTGTCGAATCCCACGTCGAACAACCTCGCCTTCAGCAACACGTCGCCCGGTTGCTGCACAAACTCCGTGACGCGGGTGAGAGCAATCGCGGAATCATTAGCTCTATCCATTGCCACAACCACCTCTTCATCCTTCCTCCCCATGGCCATCTTCGTCTTCCTGTTCCGGTTCACCAAGGAGACGAGATGAACCTCCAACTCCTGCACGTTTTGGGATTGCAAGTTCCTCTCCAGATGCCCGCACATCTCATCCGGTCCCACGTCTCCTGCAATCCGGCACGCCTGAGCCATGATCACTTCGATTCGCTCGTAGTTGTCCTTGGCTTTCTTGTACCCTTCCGCGATGATGTCGAAAGGATTGTCGTCCTCCCGTTCCTTGCTGACCATCTTCCTGCAATCGGAGGTGTGGAGTTGCACCTCTCGATCTACTTCATCTTCTTCCATGCGCTAGCTGATGCCGGTTGGACTTCGTCTTCGGAGGAATCCGAATCTGGTTCCTGATCAAGTTCCGCATCCAGTTCCGCATCCTCCCAATTGTGACTTGCCAGCACCTTGGCCGTCTGATAGGCGGCCTTCTCGTGGTCGCGCAACAGGTCCTCGTGCTGGTAGAGGTGATACAGGAATGGAGAGATTGGGGTAGGTCGCACCTTCCCAAATCCGGTTAGGAATTTTTCCACTAATTCCCCTATGATATCTCTCCATGCTACCGGTCTCTCACCTATGTACGCTTCCCATATCGTGTTGGCTAACGTAGTGGTCGTTTTAGAAGGCAGATCCGGATACAGGATTGGGAGTAGGAATCCTATTACCCTCCTTACTCTTGGATCCTTAGAGTCTGCCACGGTCAGCCCATCCTTCGGGTCTACTTTCCGGGTAAACTTCTCATCTATAAACAACTCCCTATGAGAGCACATACCTTCTCCTCGCGTTCAGAATCCATACATGGCGCTCCAGATTGCCGTAGTCCACTTCTCCGGCATCCCTTAGCTGGTGCCCTCGAATTCGTTGGAGACTCCCTCGATCAGCTCCCGGACCATCACGTTGTCCCTGAAACCCCACGGACATTCCCGCAATCCGAAACAACCCATCCTCATCAGGTTCGCGTCCAGCACCTTCCGGTCGCTCTCGGATTCAGGAATCACGAGGACCATAGTCCGGAGATTCACGATCGCCTCGATCGCTGCCCTACTACTGGTCGCCTTCTTAAGCGTCATCTCTGCAACCCTCGACTAAATCCGAACCCTTGCTTTTCCCCAAGACCCGTAAACGAATCTGCATCCAAATCCTAACCCGCACTTTATGATTTCCGACCCACACACGGCAACAATCCTGGCTACGAACGCTCTCACGCACAACTCCCAGCTTTGCACGCTTGCTCGTTTGCCGCTAACCAACCCAAAACTCACTAAGAAAGATGAGAGGAAGAACCCTGGGATTAACTATTTATTCCCAATCCGGTAATCATTACCTAAATCCAAACAAGCATCCGGTTATTGCCGTTGGACCGGGTTACGATTCTGACCGTTAGATCCTGATCCTGGTTATAACCGTTTGAGCTCGGTTTCTGATCACCGATACCCGGATTCCTCCTTAGCGGTTTTAGGGTTTCCGATTTTAAGCAACGAGGACTTACAATAGTTCTTTGTAAAATCATCTATTTACAATGGGGGTGTTCCTAATTTCCGAAAAACACCGCCCATTCTTCCTTTGACTTATGCTAAAACGACAACTTTTCAAAAACTAGGTTCCGACAACTTTTCACTTCTATGGCCGCCATGAAATCATGACCCATGAACCAAGACTGTATCAATGAGTTGGAAACCTACATTTTCCAAGACTTTGGTCTATACTTGTTAGTTCCATAGCTACGTTCAAATCATGATCTATGAACCTAACTGTATCAATGGGCTGAAAGCTTACCTTTACTAAGTCTTTGGTGTATACTTGTCATTATTATAGATGCCCTCACATCATAATCCATAAACTTGAATGTATTAGTGAGCTAGAAACCTACGTTTACCAAGTCTTTGGTCTATATCTCTAAAAAATAATAATATTGATTTTAAAAAAAAATCTTCCAAAAACATAAATGAGTTTTGTTGGACGGACGGACGGACACTGATATTTTATTAAAAGAGAATGATGTAAATATTACTTTTAGACATGTTAATGTTACTTTCCTTTTAGATATGAATATATAACTTTCCTTTCAAATATAAAAATGTGAATGAATGTTGAAATTGCAGTTTGCTAGTATTGGAAGGAAAGAAGGAGAAAAAGAAAAAGAAAAAGACAAAGAAAAAGGAAAAGACGAAGAAAAAGAAAAAGGAAAAGACGAAGAAAAAGAAAAAGCAAAAGCAAAAGCAAAAGAAAAGAAAAAGCAAAACCCTTGATAGGAGTACCTTTATATTCCAATAAAACACCTCAACCACGTACTTAGGGTCTATAAGTGAACTTAGGTCCACGAACACGGGTAGAGGAAACACAAGTGGGTTGTGGACCCATGACCGTTGTGTGTGAACAACCGTGTTTTGTAATCAGAGGAGAAGCGAGATTGAGGTTTTTGTGTTGAGAAGGAACGGAGTTGTTGGATTGTTGTTAGGGTTTGAGAGGGTTTGACGTGTTTGGTGCTTCGGGAGCGGCAGCCATGGCGACGGCGTCGGCCGCTTTCAAGAGTAGGGAGGATCATCGCAAGCAATTGGAGTTGGAGGAGGCGCGGAAAGCCGGTCTCGCGCCTGCGGAGCTCGACGAAGATGGCAAGGAGATCAATCCCCATATTCCGCAGTACATGTCGTCTGCGCCTTGGTATCTCAACGCCGAGAGACCGGTACGTTTCTGGTTCTTCTCTAGGGCTCAATTAGGGTAGCGAACGTTCTGGCGCTTATGTTTCTTTTCTTGTGGCGGTGCAGAGTTTGAAACATCAAAGGAATTGGAAGTCGGATCCGAATTACACCAAGGATTGGTATGACCGCGGGAAGAAGGTGTTCCAGGCGGACAAGTTCCGGAAAGGAGCGTGCACCAAGTAAGTTTTTTGAGTTAGGGTTTGGTGGAGTTAGGGTTTGTGGAGTTAGGGTTGTGAGGAGGCTTACTTGGAACGTTATTTCGCAGCTGTGGTGCAATGACACATGAGTCGAAGACTTGCATGGATCGGCCGCGGAAGACGGGGGCGAAGTTCACGAACAAGTTCATAGCTCCGGACGAGAAAATTGAGACTTTTGAGCTGGACTATGACGGGAAGCGCGACAGGTGGAATGGATATGACCCGTCCACTTACAGCCGGGTGATGGCTACGTATGAGGCGCGAGATGAGGCGAGGCGCAAGCATCAGAAGGAGGAGCAGCTGAAGCGGCTGGAGCAGAAAAACAGCAATCCTGACATGGACCAGGACAAGGACAGTGACGAGGACGAAGATGAAGATGAGGATAAAGATGGAGGAGAGGTTGACGAAGCGAAGGTGGATGAGAGTCAGCAAATGGACTTCGCTAAAGTTGAGAAGCGTGTGCGTACAACCGGAGGAGGCAGCACTGGAACTGTGCGGTAAGTGTGCTGAAGCCAGTTTGGTGGTGTCTTAAGTGTGATGTTATGGTGCCGTAACTTAAACCTGACTAGCTTCGTGCTTGGGCATCTGCTTTTCTCGATCTCAGAACCTCTGTAGCTTGTAGCTTGTAAACATGAACTGGTTGGTTTTACTCATTTCGTCCTGTTCACTCTGATGCTAAGGGACTAGTCGATGAAATCCTCCTTGACAGTTTTTTTCGGTGGCTCGTTGCAGTAATTTGCGTATCCGAGAAGATACCGCAAAGTATTTGCTCAATTTGGATGTTAACTCGGCATACTACGACCCAAAAACAAGATCTATGCGTGAGGATCCACTTCCAGACAGCGATCCTAATGAGAAGTTCTATGAGGTATGTGATTGTGTGTGCATGTGATTTCTGTCTTGTTGTTATTGTGCGATGTGGCACTACAGTGGGATTGTATAGGATGTCTATTCAAGGTAAAGATATCCCAGCATGGTCTTGAAGTTTAGTATGATTCGTGCTCTGTACTGCTGGTTGATAGAGGAGCCTCGGCGTATTTAGTACTTCTGGGCAATATTGTAAAGTTCTGACATAACAAATAATCTGATATTTGTTTCAGGGTGACAATCAGAACAGGATATCTGGGCAGTCTAATGAGTTCAAGCAACTGAACATTCACGCTTGGGAAGCTTTTGATAAGGGTCAAGACATTCATCTCCAGGCTGCACCCTCACAGGCAGAGCTGTTATATAGGGAGTTCAAGGTCAAGAAGGACACTCTGAAGACACAAACTAAGCAAGATATCATGAACAAGTATGGTGATGCAGCGTCTGCGGATAGACCCCCCATGGAATTGCTGCTTGGTCAAACTGAGAGGCAAGTCGAATATGATCAAGCAGGGCGTATTGTTAAGGGACAGGAGAAAGCTGTGCCGAAGAGCAAGTATGAGGAGGACGTTTTCATCAACAATCATACTACTGTTTGGGGTTCATGGTGGAAGGACCATCAGTGGGGATACAAGTGTTGTAAACAATTCACTAGGAACAGTTATTGCACAGGCCAAGCTGGAATTGAGGCTGCTGAGGCTTCTGCTGAGTTGATGCGAAGCAACATCGAACGGAAGGAAGCTCTTCAGGAGAAACCTGCTGAAAAAGTGGAGAAGAATCTTGCCAGTTGGGGTTCGGAGGTGCCTGAGGATGTGGTGCTTGACAAGAAGAAGCTCAAGGACGCTTTGAAGAAGGTAATTCTATTTTGTTTTGAAAGTCACTTTCATGATCCGCTTGTCACAGTTTCGTGCTGTATTCATGCGTGATACATGTGACACACAGTGAGTAATCAGCTGTTGTGAGTTCCATCTACTAACATCCCTTGCCTTATTCCAGGAGGATGATAGGTTACGAGAGGAGAAAGATGATAGGAAGCGCAAGTATAATGTAACTTACAGCAATGATGTAAGTTTTGCCCACCCAATCCTTTGCTGGAATCTATTTCCCTGCTGGTTGTGATTAGTGTTATCACATTCTTCCAGTAACTAGTCAACATGTTTATTAGTTTGCTTCTGGATGTGGTTGGTAATAAGTATTCAACATTTGAATGACTTTTTAGAGTATTTCATAGATTGTCGGGCTTTGTAGTTGCTAATAGTTGTGAAATGTTACCTGAACCAGGTCACTCAAGAGGAAATGGAAGCTTACAGGATGAAGAAGGTTCACCATGATGACCCAATGAAAGACTTCATGTAAGACCTGCTGGATCATTCCATTGGCTCTTTCAGTGACAGATTAGGCATTAGTTACCGTGAATTTTTTTTGTATAGTTTAGTCTTTCTTTCAGGTTAAAGAAAACTTTCGACAAATGACATGCCAGTTTTAGGATTCACCTAATGTACATTATTCTACATGAAGAGGTTACCTCTGTGAAGGCTTTGACAAATCACAGCATTTTCAAGGGACCACATTCTGTGCACCCATTCTTCAGAGGTTTCCATATCATTCCAAAGAATGTTTGGGAGAAGGTGACTGCTTGGTTTGGCGTGCATTAGAAGAAGAAGAACTCCGGTCCCTAGAAGGGGTCGGCGTAAATGAAGCGTCTGTTGGTTCCACCGCTAAGTCTATGCCCAGCCTATGCCCAGCTAATAATTTTATACATGCTAATAATTTTATACATGTATTGCTTAATTAAAACATTTTAATATTGTACATGCATTGCTTAATTAAAACATTAGAGGAATTGGAGTTCATGAAGAAATCATAGGTACATTGGTGGAGAACATTCCTTTTTCAATGCCAAATTTACAATTAATGAACCCTCAGTTTAAGGAATTTATTAAGAAAACACATTCAGAAACAGATGCTGCCTCACCGCCAAAACCCTCCCAAGGGTGAATTAGCATTAACCCTCACCCAAGCTTAACCATTTAATGATCGTGCAACCATAGTTTGGTCTTTGCATGTGTCAAATCTCATTTTGCATGAAATCCATGAGGAACTAGATTGTGAACTCCAAAGTTCAGATTTGCACACATTGTTCAAAATTGGATTGTGATTTGGAGTAACAAAACCCTTGAAATACCTCTGAATACATTGTCAAATATGCTCAAATACCGACATATGCAATTCTACATACTATGTTCTATTTCATACACATGGAAAATAATCCTGGTCTATGATTTGATTGAAAGTTGCTCCTAAGAGACTTTGTGAATATGTTGATCTCTCTATTAACATATGAAACTTTTGTTCTAATTTGTTTAAAATTTGAAACATTTTTGTACACAATCAATTAAACAATAGATGAAAATCCATAAAAAATCATGCATAAATTGGTACTTCACGTGTTGTATGTCAAAGCAAAGCTTGAGATTGTGGCAAAAGTCCCAAGTCACTAAAGATTAAATAGGTTCCCTCCAAACAGATGATTCCAATAATTCCTCAGTACATACACCCGAAATTATTCACCCGGAGCTATTTAACCGGAAATTATTTACCCACCTTCCCTAGAGCGGGTAAAATCGTCCCAAAAGCACATGGAAGGTGGTTGTATGGTGGTAATGGACCGGTCAGCCAGGGCAGCAAACTCGTGGTTCCAATCGCGCTTTTGCAGGACCCCGGTCACCGCGTGCAGACGTCACCGTCGCTTCCCGGTCCGCGACCGTCCACCACCAGTCACACCATTGGAAACCCCCGCGCAAACCCAAACACATCCGAAATATGCTGCCGGCCGTGACGAGCGTGTATCGCAATGACCGGGTCAAGCGGTGCTAACTAAAGCTCACACCAGAAGCGAAGTCTTTCTTACGCCCTGAAACCGTCACCTAGTCTTATTGCCGGCACCCCTCTCAAATCTACATTTTTCCCGATTTAGTTTACGCTCCAACGAAGCACTTTCTGGAGAGGAATCTTGTGAATCCTGACATTTTAAGGATCAAAATGTACGTCTGTAGTGAACTTTTCGCCATGTAACGGTTCTATGAAACTCGTGATTTTATGTTTCGCGACGTGATTGATTTGCAATCATGGAGGATGTAGATCTGGGGATGGGGTTGTAGATGCGTGAGTTTTTGATTTCGTCACTCTGACACGGTTTCTGGAGAGGACTTGTTGGGAGGAATGCGGAGTTATGCTCAGATACAGACAGTGCTTTTCGTCTGCTAGACCTTGCCTCGGTGTTGTGCAATTCTTTCTCTGTCCGGAGGATCTTCTCACAGGTGCGTCGCGCCATCGGACTCGCCTCTCGCTAAGCTTTCGATCGGCGTATTGCGCTCCTGCTTCGGTGCCGTGTCGAGGAACTTGTGGCATAGTCAAGGTGCGGAATCGCTCGCTGCAATTGATCTCTGCTGTCGTTGTGGTTTTGGCCGGGAGCGGAACGGCTTTGTGGAGAGGAGAGGTTTTTAATTTGAAGCGCTGGATGAGAGAGCTTGTGGTGCGTGATGTTTGTGGTTTGGAGTGTTTTGGTGAAACGAGCGATTGTGAGGGTTATTAGCGCGATGACGCGACAGGAGCGGGAGAGTAAGGTTCATGATCGGGGTTTGGTGTGGAGGTTTTTGGTTTTGGAGGTGGCGTGAGTGATGAGTGATCGGTTCTGGGACGGGAGTTGGTGAGGCTTAATTATTTTGGAGTTCTTTGTGCCGCGGCGGGATGTTGTTTGCATTTTATTCTTTGATGCATTGCGGTTTCGGCCGTCCATTGATCGCCGTTAGCGAGGGCGGGATATTGACACTTGGTGAAGTAGCTTGCCTCGGTTGGAACGTGAGCGGTCGGGTCGTGAACTTCAAGGTTTATGGCTTGGTTCTGTGTTTGTGTTGTACCCGTTTCGACGAACTTTTTCTTGGCACTCTCTTCCTTAATTTATAGAAGTGAAGCTTCACCAGCGTGATTAAGCGACAGCGAGGCAAAGCTGTTGCGCTCAGCCTTCCTCTCGTGCTAGGCTGGTTTTGGTATCGGTCTCCTCGGGCATGCAAGGTGCGAGCTGTTGTGCAGGCGACTTTGTAGTTTCGATCGAGCTCGTTTCGATTTTATTCGAGCGAGTCTGTGGTTTGCTTAGCGGTGTATCAGTACCACGAGGCTTCAGATCTGTTGGTTGTTTCGTAGTCCTTCGGTTCTTAGTAGAGCAATTGGAATGCAGTTGGCAGTTTGTGGTGCATCTAAGGCAATTGACTTGGTCTGGGCCAAAAACTTCGACCTCTCGGTTTCGTGGACTCTGTTGTCACTTGCTTTGCTTACGGCTATTCGGCATGGGCTCCGTGACCGCGTTACAAGGCAGCGATCGGAGCATTCCGCACTTTTTGTTCTTATGTGAGATGCTCGCTCGTTTCCGACTTTGATGAGAGGTTGGCAGAGTTGACACTAATCGTGTACTCTACCCGGCGTTCTCGTCTTCAGAAGCACATCATCACCACGCACGCTTCGCAAAATTCCTTCGAAGAAGACGGTTGCCCAACAGGATGACCGAGGTTTCAGAGAGGTTTTGACGGAGGTTTCATGGAGCAGCAGGGTTTTTCGTTGCAGGTTACAGCGCAACGCCCTTCCAGATCTATGCTCTGTCCTGTCTTTTTGCTCGCCGAACGCATTTATAAGGCGCTCCGCCTCTGTCTGGCGTAGTGAGAAGGATCGATTTCGGTTACCTTCAATGCCATATTAGTTATGCCTTAAAAGTTGGTTCGTTTGGAGGGTTTAGTCGAAGGTTTTCCCCATCAGAGGTGTGAGGTTTCCTTGTACATTAATAATTGGTAACTTTTTTATGATGGCTTTTAATCCACGCGTTAAGTCCTGTTCTCTCGAGACGATTGCGGAGTTAGATTCACAGATTGGTGGAGCCGATGGTTTTTGCAACCGCGCCTTCACCGCGTTCTCTGGCGCGTAAGCATCGTTCTCCTTGGAGCGTGTCGTTAAGTGGTCGCCCCGGATGCCGCTAAAGGGGCGCGTTTGAAGGTCACCTCGCACCAGTATGTCAAATGACAGTTTTTGTACCGGATGAAGCTTGGTCGGCGGTGATCGTGTGTGAGGGTTTCGCTGTTCTTATTGGGGTGTCTCTTCTTGAGATTCGGTCTATGTAGACCAGGTCAATTGTTTTCTTCGCTATAGCATCCTTAAGCGATGTGAGGTTCCGTTACGATCGAGTCTCATTCTTTAGCCAGAGGTTTAACATATGTTCGGAGGCCAGATCGCGTGACTGGGCTTGTGATGCATTATGTCTGGGCTTGTGAATATCTGGCGCGGCTATTGCAAGGTTTCTGATTCTATCGTTGGTAGAGCACGAGGTGAGTCTTTGTTATATCAAGTTGTGTGATGGTTTTCGGATCCCATCTATTTTCTTTTTGCGATGAGTAAGGTTTTGTCTGATTTCGCACCCAAGTCGCCCTCGCTTCCAAATTTTTGACGATGACAGAGTGGCGGTTTTATTCTCTATTAGAGGGTCCTACTGTTGTCTCTTTGTTGAGTTTTTGCTGGTATTTTGGTGCTTGTCAATTTGCAGAGTTTCGAACATCTCATGTTACCAGGTATTGTTGGGGACGACATCGAATCAATTCATCATCAACCGCAGGAGTGAATGGCTTGTGTGTAAGGGAATCGTGAGCAAGGATGGAGGCTCGGATTGGAAGAGTTGGCGGTGGCTTTCCAGGATACGATGGACCTGCCCTCCCGCGTGGTATGCGGTCCCAGCGGGTAAGATTTTGGTGCAATATGACATGAATTATTGCAATCGCCTTGTTGGATTTTATGGCATTTTGAACATGCATACTTCACATGTCTTTGGATTTCCGTCCAGGGGCACAACCGGGTTTGTAATTCTGACTTGATAAGGTTTGAATGATTACCAGGGACGTGGAGGCGATGCTGCGAAGCGGCAGGCCAATAACTCGACTCGCACCGGAGTGTTTGACCTGCTTGCCACTGTTGCAGGCCAAATACTGCAGGACGCCGGTAGCGAAGACCCACTTAAGACGAAGCAGAGTCATCAGGAAGCGTGCAAAGTCAAGACGCAGTCTGATTTAGATTCTCAAATAACAAGTGTTGAGAGTGTGAAAGACTTCACAGCTGTAGATAAACCTCAGTCAGCTAGAAACCCGACGGTATTTGCAGATGGCCTCTCGGATGTGTGTACGATGAAGAATTTCCAATCTAGCAACGATCTGGAAACCTTGAGCTGTGCGGTTCGGACTCCATCACAGGAAAATGAGCGAAAGGACTTTGTAAAGGATGTTTTGGTGGATGTTGGCAATGATGCACCTGTACATATACATGCCTTGCCGGTCGATGATCTGGTACATCCTTTCGATGTTTGGCTTCCTGTCTGTTCCTTCGTTTGTTGTTTCTGGTTCTGGTTTCTGTGTTGGTTACGCAACGTGTTTGTTCTCAATACTGTAGCAGTTTGCCGTAGCAGTTATTTTTCTTAGAGTGCAGTTTCTGTAAGGATCTGTACCTCGAAATGGTCCATATGTATTTTAACATCTGGGCTTAAAATTTTATGCAGACTATACCGCCTCTGTGTAATAGCGACATGTCGACTACACGCATTGGACTTTGTCCAGCTTCTCCCTCTTTTGAGGTCAAAGAGATGCTACCTGTTTCCGAAGCATGTGGAGGAAGTACAGAGGTCGAGCAATATCCCGCAGATAAGGTCTACGTTCTAATGGCCGAAGATTCGGCCTCGGAGATGACACAGGAAGTGACCAAGCAATCAGTCCTGGAGATTGTCGAAGAAAGACCTTGCGTCAAGATGATGGTCGAAGCTGCAGTTGCTGCAATTGAAACGGCGTCCGACAAGGCAGAGAATGGATCTGGTGTAGTGCAGGGAAGTCCTTATCCCACATCCAAGAACTTCTTGATCTCAGGCTCGGAGATGCATAATCAGTGCAAGTTGTCCGAGAGCGGAGAATATGGTGAATCAGCTGAGCTGATGGAGGGAGCCGAAGCGGTGGGAGATGAAACGGCTCGCATGGAAATCGAAGACAACAAAGTGCTTGGGATGGGGAAGAATCAACCCACTGCTGCTTCTTCTGCAACTTTTCGTGCTGCAGCTCTGGGGCTAGCTCAGAGCCGTAGTACTAGGCCCATGGTGAAGAGGGTGATGGGTAGAATGGATGGGAAATTCTACAAGAGGGAACATGTTTATCGTTCATCTCAGCGCCTTCATCCGGAGACAGTGACGAAGAAACTGGAATCGTACAATAAGAGCTTGAAGGTTCGAAGGGCTGTCAAGGTTGCTAAACGCAATCACATCGCCGGAACTACGAGGACGAAGCGCCAGCACGCAGAAATGGAGTCAACAGATTCAGGTTCGAGCGAAGGTAGTAGTATTCTTGTATGTTGTAATTCTCATTGTTGCTGTGGCAGTTCTTTCGAAGTAGTAATGCTTGCTACCTAAGAATGAATACAGTGGATAGAGTAGCAAGACTTAGGTTTCGGTTTGTCTGTATTTTCCGAAGCATTTCTTATGCATCCTGGTTCGTAAGTCAGAGCATGCCTGTCAAGGCAGTACTGTTTGTTACGACGTTTCGGACCTTACTATGAGTCTGGCCTGTAATGTGAGGAAGCATTTCATTGAGGCCTGCTAATTGTTGGTACCGGACTTCTATGAGGCTTGCTTTCAGCAAGCTAAGGAGCTCTGTATTCAGCTTTGTTGTGAAATGGTGTTGCAGATTCAAGGTATGGGAAGAAGATATTTTTTAGCGGCATCGCTGCATATACTCGGCAGAGGACGACACGAGGATTGCAGAACAAAAGAAAGAAAATGGCCGACGGTAGCACTAAAACCTCTCCAGATTTGCATCTGGACACCAGTGATCTTATGGAGCTGGAGTACGAGTGTGTAGCTGGTGAGCCTCCTGCGGCTGCAGCCAAGCTTCGCAGTGGTATGTTTGCGTTTTTCCAGCTTGATTTTGTGTGTGTCTCATATTCTCAGCATAGTAGCTTGATTTGAAATTCTTGCAAAGTTGTGTTAGGAACGAAGTTGATTGATATCCGATTTAACATCGGATGCTACTGGGCTTTTATGATGGTGCACTGTGTTTCATGGTCATTCTCTTCTCATCTAGCTGTCTTTGATTGGTATGTTTTAGTGTGATAGCGTGGTTTTAAACTGGTTATGGTGTCATCACGAGTCTTACATAGATTAAGAAACCAACATACTTATTAATCAATATTGGGCTATGAAAATGAGTCATGAAGATCATGTAACTTATCGACATTGCTTGTTGATACAGCCAAAGCTGCCAGTGTGGCATCTTCTCCAACTGCCAGGTCGGCTAAGCTTGCTTCGAAGAAGTCACTGAAACCACTTGGTATGCCGACAGAATTCTTTCATCTTGGAACCATCATGACTAGGGTTTATGGATTATGGATTATGGCTAACCAACCAGCAATGAATGTGACTGGAGCTGATACGCATGTGTTCTCTGGGTGGTGCCAGTTAAGCTCAGCATCAAGTCATTTACGGTACCGGAACTTTTCGTGGATCTTCCTGAATCAGCAAGTGTTGCAAGTCTCAAGGTAAAGCTGCGAGTTCTTACAGTCCCTAAATCCCTGTGATGATCATTGCTGAGGAACCTGGTCATGGTTGTAGCTGAGTCAAGTGAGATTCTTTTGCCCAGTTGGTTTATTCTATTCTCTGACGCACACTCCGGTCATTTGGTTTTGTGTTGTTGTCTTCAGAGAGCAGTAATGGATGCAGCGATGAACTTGCTCGGAGGTGGCCTTCGAGTGCGGGTGTTGATGCAAGGGAAGAAAATTCCTGACGAGGGTGCCACCCTGTCACAGATTGGCATCTCCCGTAATGCAAAGCCAGAGTCTCTCGGCTTCATGCTGGAGCCTAGTCCCGTGCTTACTTCGGCCTCTGCTACAGCCGAAGATCCCTTGCTTGTACTCTCGCGTGCTGCCAATCAACCAGCACCTAGGTATGGATATTTCTGAACCGGCAACATCTTCTTTGGGAGCTGGAGTGAGTCGAACTTGTACTGTATCATGAATTTGCGTTTACGGTGATAGCTGATGTCTGCAGCCCTTATTGTGCTGAGCTCAGTGCTGAGCTATTTGTGAATTTGTGAACCGTCATGTGTTTAATGATGGTTATTATGCTCATCATCAATAACATTTTGTTGCTTTATGCAGGTATCCTGTGTATGGCGTCCCTGGGCTTTCAGGGGTTGGCGATGGGGGAATTCGGTGCCCCATGAAGGGACGCTCGAACAAGCCGAGTGGGGCAGTGGCTGACCCTGACCCATCCTATGTGCCACCCTCGATGTCGAATGACGAAGAGGATTTTATCGATGAAAAACGCAACGGGGTGGCGTTCCCTGCAACTCCCGAGGAATCTGCAAAGGGGTGCAATGTCGCGAAGACCAATAAGCACATGAGCGAGCGCATGGTACTCTCTCCTCATCCAACCCGCGTGGCTGCAGCAGGGGCTCTAGCAGCTATTCGCGCGCAGGCCGATGCTAGCAGGCGTGCGAGGAATGAGGCCGATTCACCTTCTCCTGCGCCATCATCTTCTCACGATTCTCTCGTGGCTGGATCACAGGCCATCATCTTGCATCCTGGGCTGGGCACTGGAGATAACGTCCCTGGCATGGCTCTCGTCCCTATGCGAAATAAGATATCTCGCGCCCTTGACAACGGCAAGCGCAGGGTGCGCCGTCCATTCAGCGTTTCTGAGGTGGAAGCATTAGTCCACGCTGTGGAGAAGCTCGGCACTGGCAGGTAAATAACCGCTGGTCTTTAGGCAGACTACGAAACACGGTCTTAGTTATGATCAAAGATGCTTACCAGCTGTCAGATCAGTGATAGGATTGAGGTTTTTATTTGCAACTTCATCTCAACGAAGTCCACTTTATGTTCAAATTATAGACATCTAATTGCATGGAGGTTTGGAAAACAGGTGGCGTGACGTGAAATTACGGGCTTTTGAACACGCCAAACACAGGACATACGTCGATTTGAAGGTATGCTTTGATTCCATCATCTTCTTGTTGATGATCGTTTGATGCTATTTTCTTGACCGCTGGTATCCTCTCGTTGGTTTGCGATGACTTAGATTGGTGCAATTTGTTGGTTTACAGGACAAGTGGAAGACGCTGGTGCACACGGCCCGCATCGCCCCACACCAGCGCAGGGGAGAACCTGTTCCTCAAGAGCTGCTGGAAAGAGTGACGCAGGCTCATGCATATTGGACTGCACAGGCAGCCAAGCAGCAAGCCGATCTCGACTTCTGAATGCCTGCGCTCTCCTGTTCTCCGGAAGAAATCACTCGGACGGGCTCAGCCTTTCTGTGGGGTTTCAACCGGAGGTGCATGACAGACATTCACGGATGTTGTGCTGTGCAGACTCTGCGGTGTCGGTCAGCAACGCCTGCCTGCGTCGCAGCTGAGGGTCGCCTGTAAAGTGTAACTTTGAAGAGCCTAGTTGATAATTTCTAGGAGCCTTTCCGCTTGTACCATCCATTCAACAGCCTGTAGGACAACGTTAGCCGTGACCACTGTTCCATGTCCATTCTTACGCAACAACCAATAAGAGACGCATAAGCGCGGAGGGTCAGCAGGATGCTCGGTTGCGCAGATACGAAGATTGCACCATTCGTATCACACCTCCCTTCGCTACTGCACGAAGGTTGGACCAATTGAGGCTATTTGGGCCTCAACTCAGCTGCGGTAGTACATAGAGAACGGCAGTTCGCATTCACACTGTAGATGGGTCACCAATTTCATGCTGTTAATCTTGTATATTGATTGGTCCCTAGCATAGACTGTAGTTTGTATCTTTGCACACACTTTTCAACGAATTTGCCGACATCACAATATCGCAGTGACTTACTTCGCTTCTGTTGTTCTAGTGCTTCTGCAGTTAGCCGTCTCTGGAGAAGGAGCGATGTGGATTCTCCGCACTTCCTTGCTCGTCTTTGTGCAGGGGTCCAACCCCTCTCATAATTCAATTCAGCAGTCTGTTCTAATACTTGGCACCGTTTTCTGTTTCTCGGCTTCTCTTGTTGATATCTGCACTGTATTCCATTGACGTTGGCGTCGTATGTATGGCTGCTGCTAGTAACCATAACGCATTTGTTTTGAAGTGTAGCTCCGCGAGGTTTGTGGCGGGCAGTTATATGTGTGTCAAGAACGCTTGGAGCAGTGAAGAGGCTCTTTCTTCTACTGCCGCTCTGCTGGTAAGCGAATGCCAAGAACACTACCCATTTCTTATGTTACAAACTCGTATCACACGACGTTTCATTGGCAACACACTCACGAAGGTAACGTTCCTCTTGAATCACGCCCTCTCACTCACAGTTCTTTGTTTCAACGCTTTCTGAACTGTCATGTTGCACTTTATGTCCTCTGTGTGACAAGTATTTTATTTCTCCTCTTTGTACACTATCAAAGTTCTGTATCTTTTGTTTATTTCTGTTTGTGAGATCTCTTAGACTATGAACATGATTTAGACATGTGTTTTGGGAAAGGTTTTGAAGAGAAGGGGTGCTTTTGCTTGGTTTTACAAAAGTCTCAAACGCTTGGCTGGCAATGGAGAAGTCTTTGGTCAGTCAACACTTTTAGATCTGGAATTAATACACTTTCACTGTACCTTGAAATTCTCCATCTAACTTTGACCAATTTCAATGAATCAAAATAAAGTGTAAAAAAAATAATGTTACACAAGATCAGTAGTATATAATTTTTTTAATGCAACATTTGGAAAAACAGCAGAAACTATAATTTGGATTGTGGAGAGTTTAAGATTTTGGTTCTGGAATAAGTAAAAAATAAATATCACCTATTTCTGAAATTTCATCTGAATTTAAATACATCCAATACAAATTTAAATTGTGTCTTTGATGGATTATTCTTCATTGCCGATACCTTTACAAAAAAGAGCGAATGTCAAATTCTTTGTCTTTAGTGTCACTATTGAAATCCATAAATTGAGCAACTTTGACATTTTTAAATGGGTTAAATTTCAAAAGGAGGATCTCTATATTCCCAATCCCAATATGCGATGCATTGAGTGGGAAGTATTTGTTGCTTCTTTGTGAATTTAGAAACTGCACTTTTTTTATTTGTCACATCTTCAGCCAAAATATATGTGTTCTTGCACAATTTGGAAATGATTCAAAATTGAACCTTGCACTTTTGGTGCAGTGAAATCCAATGGGTAAGTGTAGTGAAATCTACACTAAAATTGGTATTTAGTGTTACACTACATTTAATGTTACAACATCTCTTTACTACCCAACTCTAAATATATTTTTCTAGACATTTAGTGTTAAGGCTCATTAATTAATATCTACTTCCTAAGGTTTTAGTAATTACTCATTAATTTATTAAGATTTTCCTAACCTTAGGAAGTAGATTTAATAATTAATATGTTAATTAATTAACATTAATTATGTTAATATTATGTTAATTGATTAACATATTAAATATATTAATTACTAAATATGTTAATTAATATGTTAATCAATTAACATATTAATTGACTAACTAATTTATTATGTTAATTAATTAATTGATAATTAACTATGTTAACTAATTATGTTAATTTATTATTAATTTATTATTATTTTATTATGTTAATTAATTATTAATTAATTAATTATGTTAACTAATTAGATTTAATATGTTAATTCATTAACATATTAATTAACTAATTAATTTATTAAGGTTTTCCTAACCTAAGGAAGTAGATTTAACCTCTACTAAAATTATTATTTCTCAATTTCTTACAAATTGTTTTGTCTTTAATAACACTAAATGTAGAGGTAGTAAAACTCCAAAGTTACAATTCTCTGCATTTAGTGTTAATGTTGACATTTAGTGTTGTAACAGTATCGGCGTTGTTGACATACAATGTTAAGGTTTGTAATTAGTGTCTCGAACACTACATACCAATTTTAGTGTAATGGGCAAGTTTGGGCCAAGGAGAATTGACCCCCTTGCTCGTCCTTACCCGAGGTGGCTACCTGGTGGTGTGGCCAAACCTGGCTCCTATTTTGTTTTTGGATGGGACCCTATTTATAGCAAAGGAGGGTCTCAGGGGGTAAACAATGGACATAGGCCCCAAATTTGTCCAAAAATATCCAAAAAAAGCTCTAGACCTCCTCAAATAAGAGGGCCAGAAAAATAACCCCATGCAATTTAAATGAGGGCCCACCTCGAGTAAGGACGAGCAAGGGGGTCAATTCTCCCTGGCCGCAAGTTTGAGGCTCCTTGAAAGTTTCACTAAATTTGCTATTTTGATTTAATTGTATATACCATTATTACCTCTAGCCAAAACAATAAGTTCTCCTACATTGCATATTTGACTTTTGTTGGAGAGTCTTTGTGGTATTGTAACATCGATATTGTATCTTCAATGGCAATCAAATTACATTCAATGTACAAGAACTTCAAAATGTATGGTTCTTTCATTTTAATCCTTTATGGGCAAGTGACCCATTTTGGGTTGTTTTTGGCACATTACCTCCTGTAGCAAGCACTATAGGCCACCTCCAAGGAAAATTTGAGGAAAATTTAGAGGTTGAGCAAGGTGAGCATCTATCAAGACGAGCGCCACCAAAATTGATGCAAGCATTGGTAAGCTACAAAGATTTCCGCGAATTGGATTGCGATGAAATGTACCGTCCGTGTAGATGTTCTGCGTGATCTATTTACACTTGTGGATTTTCCTAGTTTGTTGTGAGCTTATCGGCCTTAAAGGGTTACTAAAAAATTCTTTGTGCTTTGATCTCTTGTTTGATAGCATCCTCAACCTTGGTAAACTTTAGCTTTGAACCTTGTTTTGACACTCAACTAGGCATTAAAATTTAGTTATGAAATTTAAGATAAGATCACATGTATAGTTTTGTTTTGATCAAATGTCTATATGTCTTTCAAATAATATCTATGTGTTATAACATCAAACTCCTTTGACAAATTTGGACCTCTACTATATATATTTATACATGTAAAGGGTTATGGATTTTTTCAAATCCCAAATATATTTCAAGTACTTCGAGGTTGTAAATGACTTTGCATTAGATGTTCCTTTACGGAATTCAATAGCTCTTGCAATTAATCAATGTTTTGTCATTCCTAACCCCTAGAGGACTGAGACTATGTTTCATCAAAACCACCCCAAAATTTTATAGATCCATGTTCTACCTTGAATTAGGTCATTGCACGCCAAAAATCACAAGTAATGGAGGTGTTTAGGATAAGAAAGATGAACTTGCAATGACTGGGGGTATAAAAAGTGGCCCTTTACATAAGAAGCAATTTTATTTGTCAAAGAGAGAAATAATTGTTGGACCTAAAACCTGAATGGTGGATAGAAGCATTACGACTTATTCTAAAAGTTGAAGAAAAACTTTTTTTCAAAAAAAAGTAAAATCTTCAATTTCTATGCGTTTTTAAGTGAAAACAATAAAGGTTGCCAAAAACTTTCCTTTAGTACTACCCTTTAAAAATTGCAATAGTCAACTCTAGAGTACTACTATTCATCTTTGTAGTATCCTACCCAGTTGCTCCAAAGTTGAGCTTTTTATGTTTGAAGCACCATAGCTTTTTCCCTACAAGTAAAAAAAAGACAGAATAAACTCCCCACAAAGATAATCTGTATTTGCATTCTCATATAAATTTCATAAAGTTATCTTCAAACTAGATTTTTAGGGACCTTCCCAAAATCAATTTGTATCCCATAGATACACTTGGTCTTTTAGAGGTTAATATGATGCCACTTCATTTATTAATGCCCTCTTGGGTATATGTATGGCAAGGTATGATGTCTACATGACATTTATATTTTGCAAGCATACCTTACATTTTTGTTAAAAAAATTAGTGTATTCAGACATGTTTTGAAACTCATTAGTGTTGTTCAAATATTAAAAGGTATCAAAGTCAAGAAGATTGATTTATATCTTCTTCTCTCTTCTCTCTTGTATAATAAAGGGGTGGGGTGAAGCCTGATGATGACAGGTGGCGTATACTCGACAAGGATTCAACTAAGGGCCTCTTTACATTAGAAACGAGAAGCCTCCGGCCAAACTCCACTTGGGCCATGGCACATTCTTGAGAGGCCAATCCTTGAGAAGCCATGGCCTTTGGGTGTGGTGTAAAGTGAGAGAAGGCCAAAAGCTCCAATGTTGAGCTTTTTCAAAATTCATCTTTAAATATATTAAATGATTGGTTGTGAGTTTTTTGGCCAATGGCCCCCCGGATTTATAGTTAGGCCCACCTCTTGAGGTAGGCCTAACTATAATTCCAGGGGCCCTCATTATTATGCACTTTCGTTGCCACGGAGGACAAAAGTGTTGTCCATGTCATTTTCTCCTCTTTCGTCCCTTGGACTGAAAAAATCTAGTGTAAAGTGACATTCTTTGGTCTTCTCGATTTCTACGCCTCCCATTGGCTGAAATTTTTCTCCTCACGGCCTCTCGCCTCTAGTGTAAAGAGGCCCTAAGAGATACTCAATCTGTACACCTTCAATCATTTGTAGGACATAGTATTTAATCTCAACTTAAGGGCATAAACTTCCCCATGAGAATCAAATTTCCCAATCAATCAATTAATTGTTGTCAAATGTCCTGAGTATTTGTTGTAACTATTGTAGAAAGGATGCAACTTTGCAACCACAAACCTTTTTTATGATTTCAACCTGGAATTGCATCTATTTAAATAATTCTAAAGCATTAGAGAAAGGACAAAACTCAAATTCAGGTAAATTTAGAAGGACACCATTATGAAGTCTCCTTTCTAGATTCTCAAAAGTTTTTATGAATTAAAGGCTTTAACTTTTCAAGTATAATCGTTGACTATATTCTCAAATTCTCCATCACATTCATATAATGATAAAAAAAACTAAAATAATAATCACTTCATTCAAAAACAATGTAGAGAGAAATATAGCCAGTAAATTTATGATTATATGGACATTTAATATTTTGTTAAAGATTGTAATTTGGCAAATTAGTGCAATTCATATTCAAAATAAATAAATAAATAAATATTTAAACAATTAAATTAAATTTTAACAATACCTTTTTATTGTAAAATAAACATGATACATTTAGGTTCCTTCATATTTTCAACTAAAACTAAGAGCAACTTATCAAGTTTTAATTAGTATTTTTAATTATCATTTATTTTGATGGAAAAAAGTATATATTTAAGTTTGCCGATATTTTAGAGGAATTGAAATTTGGAAATTGTTGAATTATCGGATGTGGTGGAACCGATATTCCTTAGAGCAGCAGAGAAATATTAAGTGAAAAATCTTATGATGTATGCAATTCTGGCAATGATAAAATAATGAGAAGCATTCTCTTGAAATGTATACTGAGAATTATAAAAGAAGCATTATGGCTTCTTCTTCCCAAAATGCCTGCAAGAGTTAGGGAACGCAGCAAGAAGAGGAACATGCTCCTTCTCTTAAATGACTTCATTTTTTCCGCACAAATAAATCAATTAAATGCCATCGTACCGTTATCCGCCACGGTTCTTCCATCTCAAAGGAAAACAAAGGTTCTTAGACAACTTCAATCAAGAGGACAAGGGACATCATCTAGTGCTAATAAAGGCTTATTCGACTTTGACTTTAATGCATCTCAATTGTCATTGGGACAAAAAAAATTCCCATCCTTGCGTTAATGTGATGGTTTTGGATACCTTGGCTACACTCTTGTGAAGACAAAAGGAGAAATTGGTCTTACTCTTATGACACAAAATTGAGAGTGAATATATGTGATAAAAACCACGATATTGATGTCAATGTTGCAGAAGTATGTTTAGCTTGCAAAATACTCACAAATTCAAGGGTCTTCAATGTTATAAATGCGGAGGCTGTGTATAAGTGCTTGAAGGTGAAAGCTTTTCCCAAGGTGAATTTGATGATTTTACACCATGTGGAATATCTTCTTTCCAATTTTGTCAAATTCTATGTCTTCAATTTTGAAATGATAATAACTAATTTATTAAAATGTTAAATAGCATGACATGAGATAGTTTTGAAGATGACATGGAATCCCTTGTTATATGGGAGCCTATTAACAAACAACATATTTTGCACGCTTGTCAAGTATTGGCCAAACAAGATTGACAACTTGGTTTAATTACGGAAAGTGATTTTAAGAAGTTTTTAAAAGATGACCGGGTCAAATATTGATATACGATGAAGAGTTTTGGTATATGGTGGCTTCGTGTATGAGAAACAAAGAAAATACTGAGAGAATATTCCATAACATAATGGGAGAAATATTAAAAAATAAGTTGGTAGTGAAGAAGAAGTTTGGTTATTCATATTCATACAATAAAAGAGGTATTTATAGGCAAAGTCTTTTCATATAATTTTTCTTTAGCATAACATGTGCAAGATTGGGGACAAATATAAGCGAGCTTATTGTTGCAAAAACAAATTTGTAAATTTAAAATTATGTGTATAGGTATATTATGTATATATTGTATTTACTGTATATTATATTATTATGTATATATTATATATATTATGTGTATATCATATTTATTATGTAATTATGTAATTATGTATATTAAAAAATTATTGTTGGGCAACATTGGACGGTACTTGTATATTCTATTATCTAGGTTATATAATGCACATGAAAAAGGCACAGAAGGATGCAAAAGTGACAAAAATATAGACAAAAGACAAAGATATCTAGATCAAGTGAAAGACCTTGAATGTCTATATTTGTCTCAGATCATTGCAAGGAACAAGTACAAACAATTTTATTTTATCATGTTAGAGAGCCACTAGAGATGAAGAAATATTTGAACAAAACGTGTATTTTGGGATTTTTCCTTAAGTCTGCAGCTCAAATGAGCACTTAGACCTTGTAGATTTTATCAAATAGTGCAAAGCTTCTAATTGGCATTTGTAATGCTATCAAATGATCATTGATTACATGTGCAAGCATGTAGTAGCTTGAATGACAAAAAGAATTGGTTACGTATGAATGTGCATGCATAAGTTTGAAAATATAAGGCCTTTAAGAGATGCTACAAAAGAGTTTAAGAGCAAATAGGTCCATATAAAAAAATTCACCAACTTTAAGACTATGAAAAAAAATATTATGTTCATTCTTTCCAAGGTTGCCTCTCATGTGCAGTTAGTGCAAGAGGATAAAGTTGACATTTTTGTAGATGGAAAATAATTGTTTCTTGAAAGTGAAGGAGTTTGGAACTTAAAATTCATATTTGCAGGTGTTCAAGACCTATGCACTATGCAATCTACTGTGAAAGTCAACGTTGTGGTTATCATAAAGAGTAGATCTACTGTGAAAGTCAACATTATGGTTAAAATCCAACTTTATGGTTATTTGATTGTCCCAAATGCCCTACAAGATTATTTTGTATAGCTCAGAATATGAAACCATCATAGAAATCATCTCAAATTGGATGGACAATGTCTCTTCTTAAATTGTAATTTTTATGTTGGCAACATGGGAGGATGTTAATGTTGTCATGAAGCTATTAAATGTTGAAAACGGTCAAGGATGTCAAATCATAAAGGAACAATGTTTGTTTGCTTCACAATAAGAAGGCTTCTAATGTAGTATTCAAAGGTGGTCAACAAATTATTGTGACTTATAGACCTGTAGATTATTTTTGTACTTCACCACCTTTACAACTGAAATTGTAGATAATCCAATCGTTAAGATTAAAAAATGGACTCAATATTTTTTTAACCTAGCGACGGATGGAATATTTGCACGAATGATTGCATTGTACAGTGGGGTGACACCCAAATTGGCACCTTGTGCAATTCCAAGGATAGTGCCCACACTCCTGCCAACTTTGACACCCTCCCGAGCGCTAGAAAATTGTTATTTGTACATGAAATTTTAGACACAAAATCACTCTTATGTTGACAACATGTGTATCAAATTTCGAAGCTAGAAGATTGATAAAAAAAGATATTCAATATTTTCTAACAAGGGGTAGCAGTAAGAAATGTTTCACACCTGCCAACTTTGACACCCTTCCAAGGATTGAAGAAATTTTTTTTCCACATGAAATTTTTGGAGTAGAAATATCTTTATGTTGTTTACACATGTGAAGAAATTCAAGTCCAAAAGACCCACAAAAAAAATGATATTCCAAATCTACCAACAGGTGTAGTTGTGAGAAACAAAGGGGAGAATCGTTTCACAACTTCCAACTTTGACAGCCTCCCTAGGGCTGAGAATCTGTTATTTTAATATGAAATTTTTTTCACATGATCTTTATGATGTTGATCACATGTATAGAAATTTTCAAGGCCAAAAGATACACAAAAAAATGGTTATTTTAAATCTACCAACGTGTATGTCCTCCATTAGCATCAATCACTGCTTGTAACCTAGAGGGCATAGAATGACATAATTGAAGGAGCTTTGTTTCACTAATTGACTTCCACTCTCTTTCAAGAACTACCTTCAACCCATCTATGTTTCTAGGACATGCCTTGTTACGTTGTACTACATCTTTTAGAATCTTCCACAAGTTCTCAATTGGATTGAGATTGGGAGAGTTTGCAGGCCAATTGAGCTTTTCAAGAAGGCGCAGTTGTCTCCATTCTTCACATATTTTGCTACGATGGACGGGTGCGCCATCTTCCATAAGCACTGCATGTGGAACTTTCACCATGAAATGAAATAATTCCCCTTCGTAAACCACTTCCACAAAATCCTTTGCAGAGCGTCGATCTTTAAGCATAAAAACAAGTTTTGACTTTTGGCCTCTAGCAAATGCGCCCCAAATCATCAAGGAAATTCGTCCACTTTTAAAAGTAGAAACTATACAATTTGATGAATATTGCTCATATGCAGTTCTCCAAACACGAACTTGTCTTGAATTCTTCCCAATTTCAAAGGTGGATTCATCTGTCCAAATTATACGCTCCCAATCTTCTGTGCTCCATCCATGGTACTTCTGAGCAAAAACCAGTCTTTGATACATATGACGAGGTGTCAAAAAGATTTTTTGACTGCAATTCGACTGAAAATTCCACTTCTATGTAAGAGCCTTTGAATGGTACGTCCACACATTGGAGTAGGGCATACACTAGCAATCTTTGATACTGACGCGCAACGGTTATTTTTTGAGAAACACAAAATACTACACACATCTGTATCACTATGTTTTGTAGTGTGACTTCCACCACAAGGTTCGTGCTTGAAAGTTCCATTTTCTCTAAAAAATTTCACCAACCTCTTAATTGTTCTAACCGAAACTTTGATAGTGGCTGCAATTTGAACTTGAGTATTCCCTCCCTCACTCATACCTATAATACGTCCACGAATTTCATCGGAAATTGCCATATGAAGTATGTTGAACTTTCTTTTACTAAGCTAACAGAACCTTAAACTCTCATTAACAACATTAACAATTTTATACAGAATCAGTCACTCAATCACAACATTTAGTTCATTAGGCATAACCACATGCACATCATTCAGCCTAGTAAGAATAACCACATACACATCACTCAACATGCATAAGCAAGCATGAATAAATTACTCATGCATCACATCACTCATACAACACATCATTCCATGTCTCACACATAACACATTCTTTCTCTCTGCTCTCACCATTACTCCAACATCCAATGATCACAAATCACATGCAACATTCCCTTAAGTTTACACAATAGTGCTCAATTGATATTTAGAGGGGGAAACTTCGTCATGCGTGTATGATGCAAGTGGTTTCTTCTTGATGTGACAACTCCACACTTCTACATTTGGATGTTACTGGTTTTTCTTAGATGTATTTATGATTAGGCATTGTGTCAAATGGATAAGTTCAATGAGGAAGCATGAGGTGTCAAAGAGATTTCAATATTTTCACCATGTCCTTGAATTGGTTATTGTCATTACACACGTTGGTAGATTTAAAATAACCATTTTTTTGTGTATCTTTTGGCCTTGAAAATTTCTATACATGTGATCAACATCATAAAGATCATGTGAAAAAAATTTCATATTAAAATAACAGATTCTCAACCCTAGGGAGGCTGTCAAAGTTGGAAGTTGTGAAACGATTCTCCCCTTTGTTTCTCACAACTACACCTGTTGGTAGATTTGGAATATCATTTTTTTTGTGGGTCTTTTGGACTTGAATTTCTTCACATGTGTAAACAACATAAAGATATTTCTACTCCAAAAATTTCATGTGGAAAAAAATTTCTTCGATCCTTGGAAGGATGTCAAAGTTGGCAGGTGTGAAACATTTCTTACTGCTACCCCTTGTTAGTAAATCTTGAATATCTTTTTTTTATCAATCTTCTAGCTTTGAAATTTGGTACACATGTTGTCAACATAAGAGTGATTTTGTGTCTAAAATTTCATGTACAAATAACAATTTTCTAGCGCTCGGGAGGGTGTCAAAGTTGGCAGTAGTGTGGGCACTATCCTTGGAATTGCACAAGGTGCCAATTTGGGTGTCACCCCACTGTACAATGTCTGGCTCTTGTAGATGAGATCATTTAATCAAATAATTGTCATGCATGGATGATAGTAGGTCATGACTTTTCACATAGGATGCATACACTTGTGGAAAATGTTACAAAGATGATATTTTAAAAATCAAATGCGAACATGATTTAAGACCTTCTCGATGAAAGAAAACAATAGTTGATAGAAATGTTTCAATGGATAGAAAAAAAAATTGTGGAAAGAAGGTGAGATGAAATTTGTTATTGAGGATGGTGACAAGAATTATGCTTGAAACTTTGATGAAAGTCTAGCAAGGAAGCAACCTAGAAATACTATTGAAAGTAGAAACAAAGGGACATGGGATGTGTAGAGAGAGGCGAGATGAAACATATTGCCATGGCCTAATGATGGATAGTTCTAAAAAGAAGTTAGAGCGATTGCATCAACACCCAATATTGGTACCGAGGATTAAATTTGATGGCAATAAATATTTCTCTAGTTAGGACGTGTGGTTTGATGATTTAAGTTGGTATTGTCATAAATTCTCTAGTACAGTTTCAAAGGGAGCATTGTTTTACAGATATGAAAAGCCTACCGGACCAAATGATATATTTCATGATCATCCACGAGGCTCTACAACCACTTGTATAAATGAGGTGATTGTTGACAAGGTTGATATTGTAGTGAATGTGGCGGCCAATGTTCTAAGAATAGCCTTAATTTTACAAATAAAGAACAATGCTTTCAACTTGGATTTTAAAATTTTGAATACTCAAGATTGAATTTAAATGCTATCAATAGAATAATATTAAAATACAATGCTAGATAGTATGACAAGAACTATATATTGTGTTGGTTATTAAATTTTTTTATCAACAACTATGTATTCAATATTTTATATATCATTGAATATAAAAGTGCAAAGATTTTTTAAATTTCTTTATAAACCGCCCAATTTGCATGCCCTTCCAAAAATATCAATTTTGATAGGATAGTTTCTGCATTAGATGTCATAGTATAAAAAAATATGAACTCCTACAAAAGCTTCAAGAATGACATCTATGCTAATAATCACAAATAGAAATATTAAAAATTGGCACCACATGAACTTGCCCAAGCTTTTTAAAAATTATGTTGCGGGACAATTTAATTTTAGGGATTAATGCTTCATTTTAAAGAGAGAATTATAGGAAAGTACCTACATCCTTTGTTGTTTTATCTTATTTGTTATTAAAGAAGAGATGGTTAACGTAGGGGTAGCGCAGTGTTTTTTGATCTAGTAGAGGTCTAGTAATTGGACTTGCTCAATGAAACTAGACATGTCGGATGAAAGTGGATAGCCAAATAAAACTTAGATTACAATAGTTTTTGTCCATACGGTCATGGCGGCTAGGGTTTGGGAGAGGATGAGGGATACTTTCATCCCTCTCACACTCCCTCTTGCAATTGTGGGCATGGTGTGGAATATAGGAGGATTGGAGATATGTTTAGGGCAGAGTTGGTGTATTAGTGAGGAATAGAAGTTGGACTAGTTGGTTTTAAGGCAGGATTGTACATGTTTTGAATGAGTAAACCCAATATGTACAATCCAAATGTGTGTATTGAGTAAGATCCACCCTCAAAGAAATATCTAGTTGGTTTTGATTGATTATTTTGGGAGTTTGGAGCTTTTGGTAGTGTAGATCAGGACCAAATATCACTAGATCTACTTTTAATCAAGTCGATCTACACAACCCTAGTTCTTTTAGAGCATAATTAGGGTCTAACATCATGGATAGTGTACAACAAGACCTAACACCGTAGATCTAAACGGAAACCATCTGATCAACCAAATAACTCATCTAAGCCCTAAGACTCAAAATTCTAAGGTCCCAAACTAGATCCAAGTACTAATCTAAACGATGCCTAGGTATTATAGATCGAGTTGGAGAAGTTCTATCATAACCAGGAATGAAAAATCTCTCAATTTCATCCTTCCATCGATCTAAGCCATATGTAGACATTTGAGGTCTTTCGCTTGATCTAGACTTCTTTGTCTTTTGTCTACTTTTTTTGTCACTTCCGCATCCTTTTGTGCCTTCTTCATGTGCATTAAAGTAAGCCTCTCCATAACCAATAAAAATCCATAGCCAACGCCTATAAAATTGGTCGTTGGTTATGGGGGGTACCTACTGATGGCCACCCACTAAACATGACTCCACACTTTGAAAATTCATAACTAATTCAATTTTCAATGGAAAAATATGGAATCACTTGGATTGGATTTGTAATTCTATTGGCTACCACTGAAAAATAATAGTATAATTATCTCCTCTCTCCATATATGCACATTCCTTAACTTGTCGGTTATAGGGGGGCTTACCTTATATAACCTAGATGATAGGATATACACGTACCGTCCAATGTTTCTCAATATAGTCATATATACATAATTTTAAATTTACAAATTTGTTTTTGCAACAATAAGCTCGTTTATATTTGTCCCCAATCTTGCACATGTTATGCTAAAGAAAAATTATATGAAAAGACTTTGCCTATAAATACCTCTTTTATTGTATGAATATGAATAACCAAACTTCTTCTTTACTACCAACTTATTTTTTAATATTTCTCCCATTATGTTATGGAATAATCTCTCAGTATTTTCTTTGTTTCTCATACACGAAGCCACCATATACCAAAACTCTTCATCGTATATCAATATTTGACCCGGTCATCTTTTAAAAACTTCTTAAAATCACTTTCCGTGATTAAACCAAGTTGTCAATCTTGTTTGGCCAATACTTGACAAGCGTGCAAAATATGTTGTTTGTTAATAGGCTCCCATATAACAAGGGATTCCATGTCATCTTCAAAACTATCTCATGTCATGCTATTTAACATTTTAATAAATTAGTTATTATCATTTCAAAATTGAAGACATAGAATTTGACAAAATTGGAAAGAAGATATTCCACATGGTGTAAAATCATCAAATTCACCTTGGGAAAAGCTTTCACCTTCAAGCACTTATACACAGCCTCCGCATTTATAACATTGAAGACCCTTGAATTTGTGAGTATTTTGCAAGCTAAACATACTTCTGCAACATTGACATCAATATCGTGGTTTTTATCACATATATTCACTCTCAATTTTGTGTCATAAGAGTAAGACCAATTTCTCCTTTTGTCTTCACAAGAGTGTAGCCAAGGTATCCAAAACCATCACATTAACGCAAGGATGGTAAATGTTTTTGTCCCAATGATAATTGAGATGCAATAAAGTCAAGTTCTATTGAATAATTATTGTAATATTAGTGAATAGATTTCAACAATCATGCGAAGATGACACAATAGTTGTTTTCTAGTATTAGCCAAAAAGACTTTTAGGTCTATAAGATGACTATTGGAAGTTCTTACAAGGTATCAAAACTCCATCAACACGTCATGAAAACCTTTTTAAAAACAAAATATTTTGTCTAGTAGATTCAATATGCAATAGTTGTAAAATAAATTTTGACATTAAAAATTGGTAACAATCTTTAGAGAGAGAATAGAGAAGGAAGTAAAAATATCCAATGGCAAGAAAGTCTACTTCTACACCACTTGGAAAGAAATAGTTGGTAGCACTAAGTTAATATGAATTTAAATTCTAGGCTAGAGTAAAATTGTTAATCAAGACTTATTATAGAACAATTCAAAGAAATGAATTTTGTGTGATATTGTATCATTTTTGTAGTAGGTGTGACACAAAGTTAAATTTGATGTAAGTAGATAGCAATATATACAAAAAAATCTTATAGCACACTATTGACCACAACAAGAAATTAAAAGGTGCATTATTTTGAAATGTCTCTAAAATCATCATATGTGGTATTAAGTATTGGCTTCAAATCTTGGTTTATGTTTATTTCCAAATTATCTATGGGCATATGATTGATTATCCTTTAATGCATTTACAACGTCAATAATAGAATTTTGGATTCTTTCATCGTGCACTTTTACTATGGCATGTGCTCCTTTACTGAATGAAATATTTAGGGCAAAGCTTCTAACTAGCATCCATAATGCTATCAAGTCGTTTCATATACAAGCATGGAGGAGCTTGAGTGACAAAAAAAATTGGTTGAGCAGAAATGTGAAGAAATGCCACAAAAAAGTTAAAGAGAAAAAGGATTTGTATAAAAGAGCTAATTGTCTTTGAGACTATGCTCATTACTTTGAAGGTCGTCCTCCATGTGCAATTGGTGAAAGAGGATATAGCTAAGATTTTGTAGATGAATAAAAACTAATCTTGAAAGTGAAGGTGCTTGAAACTTGGAATTTAAATTTGCAGGTGTACAAGGCTCAAACACTATAGAGTCTACTATGAATGTAGAAGGCGGTATATATTTCCTAAAAAAATTAGAAAATTTGGAAACCAAGTGGTGTAGATATTTGATTGTCGCAAAGGCCCTACATGGTTGTTCCGGACAACAACAAAATATGAGATTATCATGGAAATCATCTCAAAGTGGATAGACAACGCCATTTGTTGGAATGTAATTTTTACGTTGCCAGCATGTACGGATGTTGATGTAGTCATGAAGTTTTCAATATTGAAGAATGGTCCATGATTTTGAATTATAAATGAACAATATTTGTTTGCTATACATTGTAAGGCTTTAAGCACATCTATCAAGAATGGTTAACAAAATGCTGCAACTTATAGATCTATGGAATCCATTATTTATGTATAGTGGGATGATTATCCAAATTTGCGCCTTGTGCAATTCTAGGGATAGTGTCCACACTGCTACCAACTTTGACACCCTCCCGAGGGCTAAAAAAATGTTATTTTATCATGAAATTTTAGACTCAAAATCATCTTTACACTAAAAACATGTGTACCAAATTTCAAAGCTAGGAGATATATACAAAAAAGATAATCAAGATTTACCAACAAGGGGTAGTTGTATGAAAAGTTTCACAACTGCCAACTTTGACACCCTCCCAAGGATTGAAGAAATTTTTCCCATGGAATTTTTGGAATGGAAAAAACTTTATGCTAATTATACGTGTGAAAAAATTCAAGTTCAAAAGACCCATAAAAAAAATGATATTCCAAATCTACCAACAAGTGTAATTGTGAGAAACAAAGGAAAAAAACGTTCCACAACTTCCAACTTTGACAGCCTCCCTAGGGCTGAGAATTTGTTATTTCAACATGAAATTTTTTTCCCAAGATCATTGTAATGTGGATAACATGTGTAAAAAAATTTCAAGGCCAAAATATACTCACAAAAATAGTTATTTAAAATCTACCAACATGTGTAACTAAATAACCAATTCAAGGACATGGTGAAAATGTTGAAATATCTTTATCACCTCATGCTTCCTCATTAAACTCTTCCATGTGAAACAACGCCTAGTTATAAATGCATCTGAAAAAAATTCAATAACATCCAAATGTAGGAGTGTAAAGTTGTCACATCAAGAAGAAACTACTTGCATCATACACGCATGATGAAGTTTCCCCCTCTAAATATCAATTGAGCACTATTGTGTAAACTTAAGGGAATGTCATGTGTGATTTGTGATCATTGAATGTTAAACTTCTTTTATTAAAAATACAAAAATTTGTGCAAGAATCTATTGATGGATAAAGTAGTATGCCCTCCAAAATCCACAATTTTCATTACCAATATACCATCACTTTACACACTAAAATCTATTCCATCAACAGTTGGATGTTGTGCAAATTTTTCCAAAGTTCATGTCATGGTTTGAGTTCAATTTTGTAAGGTGGGATTGTAAACCATAAATTCCACTCGCAAAAACACCCAAGCTTCACTACTAATTCTAAATTTGCTCCTGAGATGGTCTTGCCTATAATGTTAATTAGTTATGCTCTCTCATCCTTCTTCTGGCCACGCTAAAGCTCATTACACTTCAGAATTCGGAAAATGGAGAATTGAAGGAGCTCCAATTTTTCTAGTGAGGGCTGCTCTGAAAGTTAGTCGCAGATTGAGAGTAGAGGGCAACAAGAGGTGGTGGCTTGTTGATGATCCCACCTTTACTCCAGATCTAGAAGTGTATAGGCTTGGATAGAGACGTGAAGTGTTGGAGTAGGATCATGTTAGACAGATCTATTCATGCAAACTTTCTGGAACTTGAGAGTGTGCTAAGAAGCAGTACCCTATTGCAAGTCATCTGTAAGAGCTGGAACTTGAAGTGTTGGACAACTAGGTTCAGATCATACTCCAGATCCAAATTGCAAGTGGTAGATCTATAAGCATAGATGAGTACACGTACATAGCTCATACACAAACTTCGACGGTAGTCCAGATCCAAAAGCATCAACCCAACAAAGTTGGAGCAAGAAGATCAACACAAGCCGCCACCAGCTTCTACATCGCCCACCACTGAGCTACGTACTTCCCTCAACCCTCTCTCTCATTCCTGCACACTTCTGTTTTTCTTTATTGTTGTTTTTGTCCATGTTATCACTAGATACTCCACGATAAGCACACAGGTTCACTTAGGTTTCACAACTAGACCAAAATCACAAAATACTCACAAACCTCCTAGACCTGATAGCGTACAAGTTAATCACTATTGCCAACAAAAAAGATCTAACAACACGCTAGATAGACATCACAATCACTGACTGTCACACTAGTTGGCACTATCTTAGAAAACTCAAATCTAAAAAAATCACGCGAAAGCACAGCCAAAAAATTCACCATCATCACCATAGTACTCGGCACTTCAGTAGACAGTCAAAATTCAAAAATTACAAGCATTTCACGAGTTTCACAAGTTGAATACAGATCAGAAGGGAACAACATCCGGAGCAACAAAAAAGCCCTACGAAGTGCACGCAGTTCACAAAACCCACGGGATTCACACAAATTAGGAAGGAGTAAGATCCAAAGCAGCAGGAAAACCAACAGCAGAACAAACATTGCACACAAAATCAGCACCATGATTTGAGACACAACACCGCAATAAGAAGAGGAGACTCACGATTCATACAAAACAACACCAAACTACATGTTACACTCTCTCAACCTCCCATTACTCTCTCTTTTTCCATCATATATAGTAGTTTTTTGTCTTTGTGCAACAGATGCTACTCTAAATCCGTAAACCAAAGTCCAACGAAGAAAGGCCAATCCAGCTTCACCTGCACAAGTAGGAAAACACTGTGTCAGAAGATACACGTCTCTGTGGACAAACCCTAATTTGCAAATACAACTACTCACATATGAGATTGAAGAAAGGCAAGAGTAGTATTTACTACTGAAGAATATATCGTCAGCCACAATAGACGTGACTGCAGATTTGATATAGGTAGAGACAGTTTAAGAGAGCACCTACGACTACTACTCAAGACACAACAACAACACTCAATCAAGACGAAGCAACGACCACACAGGAATCACAACTGCAGCACCACAGGGGTCAAGGCAACAAGCAAGACCTACAGACGTCAACCCCAACCACAAAGCAATCACAACATCAATGCACATTAGACCCCACGCGCGCCGACCCTATAAGACCAGACTCGACCTGGACATCGAGACAACAAAGCCTAGACCCTGGACATTCGGACGTCAAGACCCACACCTCATCAACAAAACTGCAGGAGCTACACCCCATCAACCCAGAAGCATACTACAACAACGAGGGTCTTGACCACCACTTCAAGCACAGCCCTCCAGAATCGCTGCAGGACTCCAACAACAAGTCAACAGACCTACTTCCTTGAAGAACAACACTCGACAGGATCTTCTCTATCAACACAAGACTAGACCTCAACACCAAACCCTGACAACAAGAATTAGACCCAACACGAACAGCGGCAGTCTCCGCCAACTACGCAACGCACACACATCTACGACCCCCACCGACAACACCACCCACGAAGACCAACTCCCCTTCGACCAACGCAAGGAGGTACATCAGCAGGCAACAAAGATCCCAGACTCAATCAGAGAAAGCACGTCTACAAAGGTAAGTTCACGATACCCGCCATTTAAGTTGGAAACCCTTGTGTTTGGAAAATGAGTTTTTTTGGTACAAGAGAGGCAGGAAGTCCTAGGAGAAGGAGAAAAGAAGGCGCGCTCTCGGAGAACAACACACTCGGAGATCGAGGACGAGGAGGGAGACTCTACTACACGCAGCGGAGCCACATCGGGCAGGAGCCGAGAAGACACATACAAGAAACGAGCACAAAATAAACAAGACAACGAGACAGTGAAGGTGCAAAATAGACAAGGGAGCGAGAAGAAACAAGTGCAAGCATGAAACAGATGAGGGAGCGAGATAGTGAGGGTGCAAAAACAGACGAAGGAACGAGAAGAAACAAGTACTGAGCGCCTTGCTGCCTTAGACGAGGAAGCGAGAGTGAAGCTTAAGTGCAGTGCTACAATGTGGGAGCTCCCAGGCACAAGTGCGGTGCTCTTCCAAAGTTGTGGAGTTGAAGGGAGGCCAAACGCCTCCTTATATACCCGCAACTTTCTCACTCATCAGACAAGATCAGCCTGAGCCATCATTCCGAGCTACCAAGGTAGAGCAACCCACATATGTTGAAGACTTCACCAAAACTCCACAAGTCTACATCGACTCTCCTCCCAGGGTACATGTAAGTCCCCTCAAACCTCTCATTCAAACTCTATCACATCATAAAGACAAACCAACCATGAGTAGTAGAAGAGGTATCATATTTGATGAAGAGATGGATGTTGACGATGTGGTTGTGCAAAAAGTAACAGCCCCAAAAGAGAAAGGTTCAAGAAAAAACGCAGAAGAAATCGGGAGCAGCAAGAAGAGCAAAAACGCTCAAGATGACAGATGTAAGTCCACTAAACCACTCCTACTAACCAAAGACTTACAACTCTAGTTAGGATTTGAAGTCATGGAGCAGATCGCAATTGAAGAAGGATTGGAAGCACCTCCAAGTGAAGAAACAATAGAAGAAATGATGTCTAGTGGTCTCAAAGCCAACAAAGCAGAGGAAGCAATGGAAGCAAGAGTGACAATCCCACGGACCCCCCAACTCTTATACCCATGCAAGAAGAGAGGAGCACAAGAGCAACACTACAACATCACCCAAATCCCACTTGACATCAAGATCAACGAGGCCACATGTTTGGCCTTGGACTTCCATGTTGCAATTTTCTTCGAACTTGAGCCTACCAATCTTGTGTTGCATGATGATGTATACGACATGATAACTAGAAGACTTGAATCAATGGACATCAAACTAGGCACGAGTCTTATTGACCCAATCTACATCCAATGTCATAGTATCAAAAGAGGAGGTCAAATAGGAGTATGGACGGGAATGTTTAAACTACATTTACTTAACCCCGATGCGGATGGTCTCATGTTGCTCAAAGGTCTTAGGCCTTTCATACTTATGCTAGACAACCACAAGGTCATTGGCAAAGTATGCAAAACCTATCACCACACGGCTAATTCTACTAACCTCTCCGTGCGTATTAGAAGTGACTCCCTGATAGGTATTCCGGCGCACCAACTATTCATAGATATCCTCCATAATAGTTTGAACCGTGACCAAGACTTCAAAATCACCGGAGTATAAAAAGTTGTGAGCGATCCCCATGCCTTCGTCTCCACCACTACTCCACAACAAGCCTCCAAGATTCAACTCCACCACGTCACAACTCAACACGAAGTCCTTCAAGCCAAGAAAATCTTCACCGGAGGCCGCATGACACCCAAAGCAAAGGCAAAAAAGGATGTCCTCACTCTCACCCTTTCTCCTTTGCCTATTCTTTTGAGTGTTGTTGACACCACTAATGCCATATACAAAGTCCTAGGTAATGATTACACTAAAAACATATGGTTTCATAAAGAAAATGGTGAAAGACATAATGGGAGCGCGAACGTGGAATGTGCTAACCCTATGGTGTATAGGAAGTTTGTGAAGAAAACAATCAACATTGGAGGAAATAACATGGACTTTGCCCCCAATAGGAGGAGCTTGGACGGAGTGGAACCACCAACTCAAGAACAAGTAGAAAGCTTTGGGTTTAATGACATCAACACCGCCATGATCAATACCGTTGCAATATTCAAAATTCAAGAGGCCTCCACCGCCACCAACACCAATGTCACGAAGAAAGACCTAGAGGATGCATTGGAAGAAAACAACAAGAAGATGAGGAGAGAGAAAAGAGAATACACCGACAAACTACACGAAGAACTTGTTGCTCAAATGGAAAGCATCCAAAATTCCATGCAAGCTACCATTGAAGCCATGAGAGCCATCAAAGGAAGAGTCAAACCATGACTAATTGAAGACTCACCGTCAAACATGTGAAGAACAAAGACCACACAGTAAAATATACTTACCACAATAACTCATATAGTAAATTACCAATACTATACAAGCACATTCGTATACTATACCAATATTGTACCTCTCAATATACTCAATACAATTACAGTATACTACACACATGGCCAAAAACACATACAAATACATACATAGATATATACACACACATATATATATATATATATATACATATATACAAACTTACATACATTTACTACCATGAAAATAAAAACACACACACAAATATACATAGGCACACCAATACTCATACGCAAGCGTACATACAAACACATATCCACACGAATACATACTTCCACAGGGACATACATACACTCACCAACACAATACACTCACATAAGCAAACAAAAACACCTACACATACATACACACACACACAAACACATAAAGACACACACACAAACTTATATACACCCACACACATATATAAACACACATAATAAACCCACAAACACACATACACGCAAGCACAGTCACATAATAAAACATACATACAAAATAAAAAAACACACACATACTAATCCACACCCACATATAAACACTCAACCACTCATACACCTAAAAACATATAAAAATACAATCCACTTATATACAACATCAAAGACACACACAAAACCATATAAAAAAAAATATACACAAATCCACACAAACACCACCAAAAATACACATTCAAATATAACACTCAAAAATACAAGAAAAAACACAAGCAAAAACAAAATCACAACAAATCCCACATAAAAAAACATACACACATACATAAACAAAAACACTAAAACCAAAAACAAAAAAACAAAAAAATACCTAAAATATATATAATAACCATTAAACCAAAAACAACACATTAAACCCTTACACTATAAAACCCTATTACTACTAAGCAAAGATATAGAAGCCAATCCGGGTCTCATGCCTAATGTACTAAAAAGACATCCCACAACACATAAGAAAAACGCCAAAATATACTTTATACCAAACACCATAAAACTACAACCGGAATACAAACACATTGCCCAGACATTTGCACCTCTCTTAAAAACCACACATATATTACATCAACTACACAACACAACACACCCAAATATTACCCAATACGTACAACAAAAAAAATACGTATCCACCAACACACATTTTATATGCTCTAGTAATTACCACCCATCCAAACATAGACAAATGTAACCATCTTTTAAATCTACAAAACCCAAATACAACTACATGGACTAACACATTACTACAAACCTTATCAAATTTACAAAATCCATCCAAAAGACATATTCATACCCCACACCCTTATACAAAATTTCTAAAAGAAAACCTAAATATCATAAACCACGGAAACTCAATACATAGAAAATTATACGACTTTCTACACAGTCAAATCATACCACCTTCGAAAAGCACAATAAAACAAAAATTTCCTTACCTTCCTAACAATCTAATTAATGAGTCACTAAAATGTTTCGACCCAATACTTGAATATACCCATCCACCCCCCCATCCTTTTACCCTCCCCTTAGAACCAAAATATTAATTCCAATAATGAAAGCACAAACATAATTACATGGAATGCTTCATCTCTAAATATTGCTCTCCCTAGCCTACAAACTCTAGTCACACATACAAACACACCACCGGCCGTCATAGTTATACAAGAAACAAAAATATCGGCCACAAAATCTACAAAATACATACAAAATATATTTCAAGACTACGAACTTATTTTAATAACACACATGCACTAACAAGATGCATCCAACAACGTAGACCATATACACCGGGCTGTGGTAGCCTCCTTTCACTAACACACAAAAAATACGTTTTTCCAGGCAACATCAAAAAAATTGCTACCTCATTAAACATGCCCCATACCTTCAAATAATCAAAATTGCTAATCAACCACTACAACCATGGTTGATATTTCACATGTATATGCCCTCCCATCCCGAAGATACTAGACTTATGTTAGACATACAAAATACTATTACATCTCTATTAAATAACAACCCTAATCAAACCTACATGCTATGTGGAGATTTCAACAGAGACATAGCTTTAATTGGTCAGCAAAATGGAAACCATAACACTCCCCCTCAAACCACAGACTATCAATGGCACATCTTCACATAAAGTTTGAACCTCACCTACATAAATACCGATACACAATACTCCCGACAAGGCGGCTATAACTATTGCGATTGGAGCCTAATAGACAGATTTTACATAAATACATATAATAATACACAATATACCTCCACAACAAACAAAGACATTAGCCTCTACTCAAACCACTCACCCGTACAACTCCACATCCCAAATAACATACTAATTAGTCGTACCCCCATAATTACAAACAATGACACCACACGAATACTCAACCCCATCTCAAAAGACAACTTAGAAAAATTCAACACAAAATTCTTTGAAGACACCTCCACACAAATTGACTATCTCAAAAACACTCTTGAGAATAATGATCAACTCTCTCAAACACAATGGCACGAGACATGCCATACCTTAGATATACTCATCAATAATATCTCCAACACACTTGAACAAACATGCAAAGCACAACCAATACCAAAGATGACAAACCGTACAACACAACAAGGCGGATATCTACCCCGTAAACTTGCTAAAACATGAAAACAATACCTAGATAATAGACACATACCATGTAATACGAAAAACTATTAGAATTGTAAAAAAAACCCCCAGTGGCGAAATCACCCCATATGCAATGAATAACTAACACTACAACACACCCAAATTCCTACCCCACCCTCTCCAGACCTTCTATATGATACATGGATAAATGACATTGCAAAAATAGCAAAAAATCCAATAAACAAGCCCGAAATGTCACTACAAAATACGCCAAGGAAAATATCAAGAAATCCATCTCAAAATATAGACAACTATACGAAACTTGCCCTAAAAAAATAAATAGAAAAGTCTTCTAACATACTGACTCTCCACCACTAGATTCTATCATCGACCAATACAATAACATTCTAACTAGTCCAGACGACATCGCAAACGAAATATTCAACCAACAAATAAAAAACAATAGACCCACAGTACCAACATGTAACTACCAACCACAACATCCAATCAACTGCACGTGTGTTGTACGTCAATATCCATGGCATGACCTAGATGGTTATACCTTACACAAACGGGGTCAACCTGAAACCCCATTACATACATACTTCAACAAAACCACCTACGACACATGCCTCCGAAACCTTGGAAACAACAAAGCTCTAGAGCCAAATCAAGTACCGAACTCAATACTTAGAAACATGCCTCCTAGATTTCATAAACTATTATTCCTATTCTTCTCTCACTGTTACAAACAAAAACAAATACCGGACTCATGGAAAACAAGCCTAACAATCTTACTATACAAAAAAAGACCCCTCAATACTATCCAACCATAGACCAATCGCACTAGCTAACACAATCTACAAATTATACACCAGTACACTCACGTATATACTATCGTCATATGGAAAAAAAATTCAAAATCCTACACGACAGTCAAGAAGGATTTAAAGCAGAAAGAAGCACATCCAGACAAATACATACCATAATAGCCGCACTAGAAGATGCAAGATTTACAAATGAAGATATATATATCCATCATATTGACTTCAAAAATGCCTTTGATTCCATACATCACGCCAGATTATTGGCAATAATGATCTTGGCTACCAAAAAGATGCAACCGCATTAGTTGGAAACATTTACTCTCAATCATCTACTCACTACATTGGAGAACACTTTGGAAAAACCAAACCCATTCCCATTCAAAGAGGAACTATACAAGGAGACAACCTCAGCCCATACCTATTCATTATATTCCTAAAACCATTACTTAGATGACTAGAAAGAGGTAATAACGGGTACACGTTTGGTACTTCTCAAATCACCATAAATTCTGCCCCATACGCCGATGACCTCGCGACCATAACCAACAAAATAAAATCATTACAAACCCAAATCGATAAAATCGGCAGATATTGTAAATGGACTAGTATGGAAGTAGGAGTCCCAAAGTGTGTTGCTAGTGGATGCCCAAATAAATCCAAAGTAAACCCAACCACATTCAAAGCTATAATGCAAGCCTCTAACATCAACTTCCGGAACCAACCAATCCCTATACTACACCAAAATGAACCATACGTATATCTAGGCACAAATCTAGTTCCATCACTAAAATGGAAAATCCAAATTCACAGTACAACAACAAAACTCATTAAACAATCCAAAGAACTGACAACATGCCCGGCTACTATGAAACAAAAAATTAAAAAGGTCGACACTGTATTACGACCAGGAGTAGCATACAACTTCTACGCTGTACCATACTCTATGCCAGCCATCAAAAAACTAGATCAAAAAATTATAGCCATACAAAAAACCATTTGTGGTATGCCAAAATGTATGTCAAATGCGATAATCCAACTTCCATAGAATTTATTTGGCATGGAAGCCTTCTCCCTTAAAAATGCTTATCTCAAATGCATCGGTGAGCAACTACAAATTTGTTAAAATATATAGTTAAAATGCTCTAAATGACAAAGGACGACTCGGGAAAATATACATAGGGCTAACCCAATATGCCCCAACTCAACGCGGTAGAGCCAAAAATATTCCCAGAAAAAAAAAACGGATTGCATAAGATTACCAATAACTCGTACACTCTATCCATTAAAACATATAGCTAAAGTTTACATCAAAAGCACACTTCCAAGCTTCCTCCTTGATCCCACACCATTAGAAGTATCATGGCGCCAAGAAACACAAAATCACAATACACTCAATCCCCAATACTCCAAAAAACTCCTACAAAAACTCTTCTCAAAAAATATTTTCAAATTACTCTCGCAAATGGCAGACACATCATGAATAATGAGGACTTCAAAATCTACCATTTTACTCCATCCAAACTAATTAAGTGCGCCCTAAATATTGCCAAACAACTCTTCTGCCGACCAACATGTCCAACAACATGAATTACTCCTTGCCTCATACACCCATACTCCCATAAACTTGAAGACCCATTCATCATTACCAACAACAACATCTACCCGAGAACTACCCTCCAACAAACCCACCCCCCCAACCCGACACTACCTTATCACCCCCGGCCCCAACACACCTCCTCAAGAATCCCACCTTATATCCCATTAATAGAATAACACCATAAATATATACAACACAAAGACATCAACAACATAAACAAAACAGAGACATCAACAACATACAAAACACATACACCAGATATCTATGCCAATGGCAACACATTGACAATACATTTAACAAGCGGCTCTCCTAAAGAAAGCTTTTCCCACGACACGACCATAATACCTCCATCCACAACATCGATAAATTAAAACAATACTATCAAAGGATCCAAAATAAATTATACTCCGAAATCATTCAAACCCACCATCCCCAAGAACAACTCCAAGACACGAGATCCGTAACCCCACCAATAATTATCCCACTCCTAAGCATCTATACCACAGAATGTAACCCCAGAAATGATATCCTCACAACCTCAAACACAATCAAAATAGACAACAACCTAGCACAACAATATGAAGAAAATGGCTGACATCTACAAACCATTACCACTACTAGACTCCAATGGCTATGGAACCGATACAATATAAAACTACAGACACTCACAAACATAGAACCTATACCCCAATCATTTGAAACCGAATTAAACTAGTTATACCAAAGATACAAATACCGAATTCCAAAAAACAATCCCCTAAAAAATGCCCAATACACAATACCCACCCTCATCCTAGACTCACTAATATCATCTTTTAACAAAGAACAGTTATACTTCTCCTCCCCTGTCACATGCTCCACCAAACTACAAAAATTCTACTCTCCATTTGAAAGAGGTAAAATATTCGGCTCCCTAGGGAAGGCCTTTGACCAGAAATGGATCAATAATGGTATAGCACACCCCCACAACGAAGAGGAAACACAACAAACACTACACTGGGCACGCCTTGCTGCCAAAAATGACCCGAAGCACACATCTAAACTCATCATCACCCCAGACAAAAACTGGTACCAAAACTTTAACCAACAAGTAAGTCCATTCCCAGACTCTCATATCATTGCCTTATTTGAAGCAGATTCAATACCATATGAGGAACCCACTATTCCACCTAAACTAAAAAAGCCTCGGATAGAACCATCCACACTACAAATATTATGTGTCCACCACCAAAATCAAACCCTTGGCACCCTAGAACAACTAGGAGAACTTACCTCCGTAGCAAAAACTCTAAACATACACCATCTATACACAAAGATGGCCCCACCGACACCTATACAAACACTCGTCAACAGAAACAAAAAATGGTCAAAACTAAATTACAGCAACAATATACTAGATTACCTTTTAACACCCCCACCCCTCCGAGACTACCAAACTACCACCTCACCAAAATTTGACCCCGCATATAGCTAGTATACCGATGGCTTCTTCAAACCGCCAGAACAAATTAGCCCGGGAAATTGGCGCACAGAAAAGCCGGCTATGGAATATACAATTCTACGAAAGAAATCAAATTAGCCAAAAGACTGCATGGACTACCAAATATCCTCAGAGCATAACTCATGGCCATCCTCAAAACACTGGAAATTGTCACAACAAAATACAACAATGAACCAACGCACATATTCACAAACTGCATTAACGCACTATACTTGTTAAACACCCAAATAACACACCCTACCCTCCACAATAGCCACCCCGACCAAATCATACTAGAATCAATGGTCCAAATGATACTTAAATGAAGACAAATCACAACCCTCCACAAAGTTCGAGCCCATGCCAATATTGATGGTAACGAACAAGCGGATAAACTAGCAAAAGCGGGCCGAGAAAAATCATACAAAAATGCCAAAGATCCACACGAACACGCCTACGCCACCTTATACTACTTCCAAAAAGAAGACTGGCCCTCCAAAGAAGACACCCCCAATAAAGGCCCCGTTAGATTCTTGAGCAAATATCTCAAAAAACAAGACCTATATAACAACCTTGACACAATCTCAGACAACCTCCCCAACATAGAAAAATGGACTAGTAACAACAATATAGACAATGAACTCTCTACAATTTTTTTTAAAAACCCCATCATCACCGACTCACAAATCACATGCCTTATCAAATTCCGTACCGGACAATACATGGGAAACGCCCGAAAACAACTTTTCTTTGGAATAGAAAGATTTTTATCCATAACATGCCCAATATGCACTTCCACGGATCCCGACACATGGCTACATGTTCTTCTCAAATGTCATAACCACCACATACACTCCCAAATTGTCAAAAGACATAGCAAAGCCGTATGGAAAATCCGTAAATTAATCACCTTCCATAACAAATCGAGATGTTTTATCCTCATGAATGCCGACACCTTTAATAACAACCCACAAGAAAATACGGTGCCACCATGACTACTTCCATGTACATGTGAAACTCAACGATGCCACTACAATGCTCAACTCAAACCGGACATACTGTGCGTTAGAGGCCTACCATTCAATGACCCCCACCCGATCACATAAACCAAGACTACACCATTCAATTCATTGAATTTACATACTGTAATGACAAATTCTCCCTAGAAACAATTGAAAACGAAATCTATAAATACCAACCCCTTATTGATGACATCACTGCCCTCGGATGGAAAGTGGACCCCCTTATTGTAATCACAGTTGGCGCTAGTGCCACCACGTTTATCCCATCTATAAAAACCCTAGAAGATACCTTCAAAATTCCTATTGATACAATTACAAATACTTTCAAAAATATTAACATCATTGTCATAGAACATGCTATGTCCATCCTTCTACATAAACGCAAAATTGAAAACAACCAAGCCCTTTCCGATACACAAGACCCATCATAAAATTACCACCTTACTTTATTTTTAGTCCCTCACATGCGAAACACACCCTCATCTCCATCTTTCCCTCCTCTCCATTTTTCTCTCTTCTCTCTCTCTCTCTTCCCCCCCTCAATCCTTCCTTGTTACTCTTTTGATTGGTTGGTTTTGTAGTTTTCTGGCTACGTGATACATATTGTCTACCCTCGAGGGCGGGAAGTAGTTCCGGCTTACTAATTCCTTGTCCGGTGGGCATGGTCTTAGTAGTAGAATGAATAGACACTTTATTCCCGCCGGCCTCCTTTGGTGACCGGCGTTCTTCTTCTTCTAGTTATGCTCTAATTATGCATTAAAATGTGTCTTGTTATTGAATTTATTAAGGTTTTGAACTTCTTTTTTGAATTTAAGCCATTTTATACATCACTCTTAGCATCACACTCTCGAGACTTATTTTCCAAGGATCTAAGTGCCTAGGATGAGCCTTGCTCTTTAATAGGTGTGAATGTGTTTGGTTAGGGGAGGTTTACACTACGGACCAAGAACTTGTCCCATGCATCTCTAAAATCTCTGATTGTCTCCATCAACTCGATTGGCCAATTTCATATTTTAGAGGTGCATGGGACAAGTTTTTGGTCCGTAGTATATACCGCCCCTTAGACTCCTAGACCCAACCATCTTTGGCTAATGGATTCTATTTATTGCACTCATTGCTTGTTCCTTGATTGATCCTTTCATAAATCACGAGTTTACCTCGTGCAATAAGCTCCACTTCTCACGTACGTCCAACGGCTACATGCTCATTACAAGTGTTAGTCTCAAACAACATACAAGTTAAACCAAGTCAAAATTAATTATATTCATATTTCAGACGTAAGTCTGTTTGGCCGATTAATCTCTAACACTTTAATGTAAGCAATGTCTCACACTCTTGTTGCATTTAAATTCCTTTAAATTACGTCTCATAGACTTAATGTTTTTCATTTATACTTAAGTTCTTACTCATTGTAGACTTAAGTTACTCCATTACACATGCATAAGATAACCCTTATGACTTAATTCTTAAGTATCCACATTCTTACTTAAGAACTTATCCAATACTTATGCATTCTTCTCTTTAATGCATTTAGTCACTTAATCACACATTAACTCACAAAGTCACATCAATTTCACCTTCACTTATAATTAACTTGTTAACACACACAAAGTTGTTTTGACCTAGTTAGGGTCTTTCCGTAGCTTAATCAATGAAGATCAAATATGTAATGCACCTATGCATAGGGCTTTTATCCACAACTAAATCTTAATGCATGCAATTACATTTACAACACACGATTTCTAAATTATTCTATGAAGATCTAATATTATTGCAATTATACATATGAATCAAGTCACACACAAGACTTTAACACATGCAAATTCAATAATTAAAAAAATTATATATATATATATATATATATATATATATTGATATAAATGCTCTTACAACATTAAGAGTCATCAACTAGCTTTCTCTCCTAAAGCTAGGGCTCACTCCAACCTTCCTTGTGGTAATGGCAATGGCAATGGCAACAAAGTAGTTATTTATGCTACCTATTTTCTAAAAGGTGCAGCTTTTACCAAGAGATTTTTTCCCATTTCCTAATCAATAGGCTTCTTCTAGTTTAATTGCCACACCTCTTCATGAAAAGGTGTATCTCTAGCAAAAGATACCAATTGAATCCTTTTTTCAATATTCTTTAATTTTTAGATATGAATAGGTATTTTTAATTAATTAAGTACTTAGTGTAAACATTACCACTAATTATCTCATTGTTAATATATCTACAACCCTTTTTACACTATAAAAATTGAAAAAGCTATGTTTAACATTTTGGCTCTACAAGGAATTAAAATTAGTCGTTCTATTTCCATCAAAGCTAGTTCAGAGAATGAAATCATTACATTTCCTCGTTTTGGAGAAACAAGACCTGTGCGGTAAAGGATTAATCTTTGTCTACATATGTTGTACTTGCTCTAAATCAACACACAATTTTTCATAGATTTGATTCTCGTGCCCATATCGATTATCAATAACTTGGTTGTTCCTTTTTGATATGGGACACTTTACAGTGGAGTAGATAAAATTAGTACCATATATGAGGTATTGAGAAACGTCCACAAGGCTGTGATTGTGAAAATGTATTAGCAGTTGAGAAAAACTCAAGTCCCTGCAAGGGCATGTGTGAATAAAGTGTCTGTTCGTTCCACCACTAGAAACATGTCCACTAGACATAGGTTTAGTAGTATGGAACTACTCTTCCCTCTCGTGGGTAGACACTATGTAACAACTAACCAAAGATGAGAGACCAACCGGATCCGCAAACTTGCAAAGGTTCAATTCCAAGAGATGGTAAGCAAAGGGATAATGTGTATTTTGAAAGGTTTTTTTTTAAAGAGTGTCATGTGATTCCAGGAGTGGTTGATTATTTTCAAGTTTATGTTTGTATAGAAGAATGGACATTGCATGTTTGTCTTTTTAATTGGATTTATGGGATATTAAATGTTTTTTCAAGGCTTTTCATTGGTGGTAGTGCCCGCAACAATGTCTATAAAGACCTCTTTATATCCGAGAGCTTTTATGTCATTAATAAGTGGTTGGTATTTATTTATTTTGTTTTCAATTGCTTCTGATGAAAATATGTGGTTACAATATTTAAATTCAATAGATTGGATAGTAAGGTTTGGCTCTATATGGTCTAGTGGGGGGTCATTATATGGTAGTCCTTTAACACATAGTATGTCCAATTTAAATCACGCATTGATATGGCATCTTTGAGTTCCGCATGTGCATGAGAGTGTATTAACCCTTCAGTGCCTAAGAAGCCGTGACACAGTTGCTACAATAGTCTATTGTCTCTTGCGTACCCTGAACGCATTTTGAGCTTCTCATTAGCTTTCTAATGGATCATTCTAATCTCTAATCCATGCGGGCATCAACAAGCTATAGTGATTTCCATGAAGTGCAGTTGTAGATTTTTGTGCTGAAATGTATCCATTGTGTAGATGATGTTTTGCCTAATCTACTAGAGCTGTAGATTGTCATTGACTCTCGTGGTCCACGTAGGTGCTAAAGGGTTAACAACAACAATAACACAGTAGAGACAAATTAATGGGCACCCAAATGAAAGTTAGAGGCTTGGGTGCTGCTTTGATTGGCATTTCAGGGCCATCGTGCGAAAAGTACGCTTTCCCAGTGCCCAAAACCTAACCTCTTTAAAAACGACTGTAGAACTTCATAGCAACATTTACCTCCAGAACAACGAGTAGACAAAAGTCCTTAATGAAGCTGTAACTGTCTTCCCTGACATTTTCAGTTTCAAAACCAGATTGGAGCCGTGTCTAACATCGGGTGAGAGAAAATCAGGAAAAGATCACTACAGTGGCAGCCGTATACAGTCGAAGGGAAAACGAAGAGGGAAGAAAGAAGAAGATCATAGTGTGAGAGAAGATCAGGAAATGGTTGTGCAGACGAAGGGAAAATAAAAAGGATTAGCGGGGAAAAAGAAGATCAAGAGCCTGCAGCCCAAAATGTAGTGTTCAGAAGCGAACAGAGCGTTCCGGAATCCATAGCATAGAAACATGGTTTTTGTCAGAAAATTCAGTGACTACCCAGGCTTGCAGCAACGGAATTCTCTAGTGCACAATCTGTGAACAACTTACAATTCAGAGGCTCTGGGGATTTGCCTCAGATTCCCCTACCACCATATAAAAACTAACTCAGCCCGGGAGGCATGTGTTTGAATGGTAAAGTCTGGTACCTCATAGTTTGTATAGCGCATTATTACCAGTAAAAATTGATTTAGTTTATTGAATATTAATTTGGATCTTTGAACATCTTGGATAGGCTTTTTTTAGTTGGCCTTCGTTAGCCCTTTAAGGTCTAATGAGCTCACATGGCTTCCGAAAATCTACGAGATTTACACATAATAGATTATAGGCGATACATTTCGTCGCGACCCCACTTCAAGGAAACCACTGTAGTTTACCAATGCTTGCATCGATTGTGGTGGCGTCAATCCCGGTAGATGCTCATTTTGCTCCGCCACTAAGTCGTAGTTAAAAATTCTCACAAAAGGGGCCTACAATACCTGCTACACGGTTAACGTGCCGAAACGACCAATATATGGTTATTAGGCCTTAAACCTTCAAGGACAAGTGAACTTAGGACAATGGGAGAATTTGCAAGTGTAATAGATTGTGCAAAACATCAAGAAGGTAGCGGATACATTTCATTTTCTTTACATGGCCGCCCGTCTTTAAAGGGATAATCCTTTAGCAACAATGGAGGAATTATTGCAACCTCGCTTTTTGGTTTCCATCTCCAAACTGCCTTGAATTTACCCCAAGCATCTATGAAAATAATAGAAGGTTACCTCGTAGAATTTACAGTTGTCAACAATTCGGCGCAATTTGCAGCTCACTAAACGCAAGTATCTCCAACTGGGCGAGTTGATAAGAACTTGCGGGCTTACACAACGCTTTTGAGCTTCGCTTCATATTCTCAGCTGCCGAGAATCTTTCTAAAAGAGCAAAATAGCGATGGTTGCATCCAAAAGTGGCCAGTTTGCTGCTAAAGGGTTAGAGACATTTTTAGAAAGTATCAACACCTACAGGAAAAATTGTTCTTCAATGTGGAAGGGGTTTTTTTTTTTCATTACAAGACTAGAAACTCGTTGGTATTCTCAAGTTGTGTACAGGCTGTGGTAACTTGCAGCTTGCCATCAAATTCTTAATATCATGTGAGGATCTATAGAATCCTCAAAGGCATTAAAGATCCAAGCAGTTGCAGCCATAAAAAGTGGTCTGGCACCTGCACAGTGCACTGTGTGGTTCTAAAGTAGACTGGCATTCTCAGCTTGCATGCAGCTTGCATGAGCCTGGAACATGAAAAGTAGCATCCTGCTATGCCCAGATGCAGATTTACTGACATGGTCTAAATCTTTAATTTCTTATCCTTTAACAACAAGTCAGCTCAAACCCGATGGAGGGAGATACGGTAGTTTTAGAAAACTTAGGAGTTTCCTTGCTGCACAACCGTCCTAATTAATCCCACAATCCTTGTGTACTGGTTTGCCTACCCTGATTTGATTTCGGCCAGTTGAATTAAAATGTGGTTGTGTATAATTCAACCGTATACTTGGCTGGCCATAGTGGTCTGTAGTTGTTAAAGGGTTAATGAAAAACTGACTTGTGCAATGTACATCAGGTTTGACAAAAACATTGCATGTTCTTTGCATTCACTTGAGCTCTTTGCATTCACTTGAGCTCTTTGCATTCACTTGAGCTCTTTGATTGTGCAGAAGATGAATACCAAGAAGATTCAGCAAACATGTGCTGCTCTGTCTTTTTTGGCTACCTTTGTGTCACGTTATGGTTGAAGCCTTGTTACAGTTGAAGCCTTGTTATGGTTGAAGGTTTGGATGATGTTTGAACTCAGCAATTTAATCTCAGGGGTAAAAAATGGGTTAACCCTTAAATTTCTTTGACAATTTCACACCAAAAACACTTCAAAACTTCCTAAAACTCAATTGAACTTCAAAACCCTATAACTTTCTCATTAAATGTCGGATTTAGGAAAAAAATTTGGACTTACACAAAGCTTTTAGTAATGTCCATATACATTAAAAATTTCAAAGAGAACTATAATAAATTGACACCATAGGAACCTGCCCGAACCTTCTAGAGTCCCCCAAGGGGACTCTTGGAAATTTACGGGTTAATTTGTGAAATATGTATTACATAAATATTCCTCAAAATAATGTGACCCTTCGAAGGAAATAGACCATGCATAACCTCATTTACACAACGGGTACATTTCAACGTGACCCCACTTCACGGAAATCACTCTAATTGGTCAATGCTTGTATTGATAGGAGATCAGAGAGATGCATTGGAAAGCTCTCTTGGAGCTCCAACAACGTTCTGAGTACGGCGGCCACCACATATAATTGTGGTGAAAGTTACAACACCAAAAGCACAAAAATCGACCCTCCCAGGACCTCATAGGTGCTACAGGTTTAAATAGTAAACCTCCATTCATAAAACCCCATCTTCAAAATAAAATCAAACCTGAAATCTATATATCCTAGCAGTAAAAAAAAGTCCCATTCCCGCGTTAACTCACAGAAAAGTACTGTAGTAGTCCAACCCATATTTCACGTCGCATGAAGATCAAATGATCAAAGATCAGTCGAAACGGTCGATAAATACAATAGATCTGTATAAATATGCTTACATGTACGGTCCCCCAGAGTACATGTACGGTCCGCAGCGTGATACGTATTCCCCTCAGTCTACTCCATACATCTTTCTTGGGACCCCTTGAAAGAAACGCCCCGAACCTACAGAAAACTCTCGCCCTCACTCCCTCTCTCTCTTGATCCATCCGGCACTCGCACTATGTTACATGAAGCTGCTGATGCTCTCTCCAGGACCAGTATTATGGTTTGAGGACGAGTCGGAGCTCATGAGGTCGAAAATCAGTCTGTGACGAGTCTGGTGTGAAGTGGGATTCGGTGGGCTCGAGTGCTTGAGCCGGCGGCGATGGAGATCCGTGATGTGGTTGGGTGATGAATCTTCGGGAGAGGATCGTTGTGCGCGAGATCCTCGTGTCGAGGCAGCTGCTGTGAGAGGGGTAGGCCGGAGGTGCTCATGCGATGTCGAGCGAGCTGGGAGTGGTGCTTGTGAAGGATCTTCTCTGTGGAGAGGTTCTGTCGCCAAGCTGTCCCGCGACTCCGGAAGAAGAAGAAGAAGAAGAAGTTGCAGTTGCAGTTGCTGAGCAGGAGGATCTCGGGCTCCGTGGTGGTACCAGTTGGCAAAGCCCCTTCAACCCTTTGCGGGGGAGCTCCTTTCCGTCCAAATATGGAGAGACTCTATGTTCCTCTCCACGTTCCGTTCGACACCGGTCACCTACACTAGTACTCAGAGAGCCAGATGGTAGCTGCAGCAGCAGCAAGCCAGCTTTCGTAGAGCTCGGCGAGGCGATACGCGTGCTGCAGGAGCGCGAGGCGCAGGCGGTCTACAAGCTCACCGACCGCTACGTCGACGCGCTCGTAGCCAAGGACTCGCCCACGTTTCTGGAACTCCGTCGAGATGGAGTCGTCCACATTTTCAAGGTATGTCGTAGCTCTCCACATCTTCTGGTTCTTATTTTCACGTGGGGAAAGGATGGAGGAGAAGCTGCTCTCATGATTTTGTATCTACGCTTCGACCCAAGTTGTCTGTTGGAAGCTGTTGTTTTCTTTTGGACGGTTGGAATTGGAGCCGTTTTTGTTTGGGCATGGCTTTCTTTTTGGTTATGTTATGTTGGTGGCGCGCAGCTGGTGGAGGCCTTGCGTCTCGGGAACCTTATTAGAGCCCACGCAGTAGCGTATCTGGATCGTGTCCTCAATGCTCTGACGGTCTCCGCTTTGGTAAGCGACACGGTGAACCTGATTTGGATGAGATAAGTGGAATCTTGTGAGTTGATTTCTGACTGTAGTGTTGTCCTGCAGACTGGCGCAATGCAGTTCCAGTATGTTGCTGCAGCTTGTGTGTCGATTGCGGCGAAGATGGACGCCACGTCTGCCCCGTCTCTAGCTTCGCTTAGCGTAATCCATGGCACTTTTGGCTTGATAATTTTACAGCATTCTGCTTAATCCTCTATTAAGGGCATCTAGTGCGGCAGTGTTTTTACAGGCCACGAATGTCATCTGTGACAGACAACTATGTCATAATTAAAGCCTCCAATGTTTAAAAAATCATATCTGTTGTTTGAAGAGACATCCCACAACCCTAATATATCTGACATGCTCACGGACAGAATCTCACAATGCATGCACTATACTCATGTTCAAAATACCCCTCAAAGATTGCAAAGGACAGCACAATCCTTGTCCTTCCTCCCACTGAATCGACGACCTGGGCACGATTTTGTAGAGATTCGCCCACCTGAGCGAGGGAAAGCTGCGGGAGATGGAGGTCCTTGTGCTGCAAATGCTCGGTTGGAAGCTGCTTGGCGTCACGTCCTCTGACTTCGTCGACAACATGCTGGCGCATCTTCCTCTCAGCGGAGTGGCCTCGACGCTCGTGCAGACGGCGCGCCGACGCGCCGATGAACTCATCCACGCCATCCTCACAGGTTTGCAATCCACTCAGTAACAACATCCAATGATCATTGTAATAATCATAACAAAGCAACGTGCAAATTCGGATTGGGTTATTTCACAGGGGATGTCTCTGCAGAGGTGGAGTTTCTGGACTTTGCACAATCCATAGTAGGCTTGTGTGTGATGCAATGCATTGTGGACGAAACTGTGCCTCTGCAATCGGCCCTTCTCATGGCAGTCCTCCGCGCTGTTGTGGTTGTGGACACGGTACTACCACATGGTGATGAACCTCTAATAACCTTGTTGTAAATAGCTGCTCATCAAAACTATGATGCGATATGATCATGTTTCTGTTTCAATGCACACGATAGATGTATGTCGGTGACTGATTGCGGTGAAATGGTGGCGCACTTTTGTAGCTCGCTGCGGAGCAGTGTCACAAGACTCTGGTGGATTTGGTGGTGAAGGCTTTGCCGACATGGACGTCTGCTTCACTGATCGCACATCGTCATCATCATCTTCACTGATCGCACATCGTCATCGTCATCTTCACTGATCGCACATCGTCATCGTCAACAACTTGCCTCGATATCGACAACGTGACATGTAGAATTAGGCAGCTTCTAGCAGGTTCATTACGCTCAGTAAACCATATTGCATTGGAATTAAGGTACCCCCCCATAACCGACAAGATAAGAATGTATTTATCAGCCCTTTTTTTTGCTTTAAGTGGGATGGCCACAGTGGCTACAGAGGCCACTTCTCGCTTTCTCCTAGAACCATACAAAACCAATTTTTCTCCATAAATATCCATTTTGGAGGATATTCTCCATTAACATAGAATTGTACATCCTTCTTGGCGATAAGATGGAGTCCCAGGTGTTCATTAGTGGCAATATGGCCATACAGCGATGGTCATCAATGAAGTTTTGGCAACAAAAAATCATAGTTTTCCCACTTTTTGGGGATTTTTTTTTTGCAAATTTGGCATCAGATCGCTAAAAAAAAGGGTTGGTATACATGGAGAGAACAAATAATAATAAATATATTTTGCAGTGGTAGCAAATGGGAATAAAATTTCAACTCAACCAATTTCAAATGTTTTTTTATTTAATGTGAAATAATTATGGATCTCATTGTGTGTTGCCATGTGTAGTCGGTGCCTGTCAGTAGGTATTGCCCATACGCGTCGACTAAGAGTAAGGGGTGTCGACTAGTAGCAAACCTCCATTTGATGGGTGAATGGGTGGTAATGGGATGGAAGTGGGTTGATTCACTCCAATTTTATAGGTATTCGTTATGGATTTTGGTTGGTTACAAGGGGTACCTTGTTTGGAAACTAGATGGGTGTGTGCTTGGTTGTGCACCAATTATGCTTGATGGTCTTTGTATATTTAGATTATATAATGTTTAAATAAATTTTTATAGTTCTAAAGGGTTGTTGCGATACTGAAATAGTGAACTGTGCCTTGTATATGTAACTTGAAGTTAAACTTCCTATTTTTTACAAGATAACGTCTAGTTTCTACTAATAACTCTATCGGTTTCAAGCTGAATTGATCTAGATATAATCTTTGAAATAGTTGCTAGGACTTCTACATGTATCGTAGGCGGTATTAGAGTGGATGATACCAAGTATGAGAGAAAATTATGCCCAAATTCTATTCTTTGGAATGTTAGAGAAACTTGTGTTTTATTTTATGGGTATAATTGTACTACAATATAGGGTAGCTTTTGATGCACTTTTGACGTACTTTGATCCGTTTCCATACAAACCCACTTCAACTCCTAATGTTTCATACAATTGATGATTTATGAGGACGTGGGAAATCAAATAAGACCTGGCACTCTAAATTGAATCAAGTAGTATGCAATAACAAGAGTTTTGATTTTAGCTTTGTTTTATCACATTCTTTACTCCTTATCAGAAATTATACTTGAGTCTATTCAAGTCTTATACATTTTCAACAGTTCAATTTTCCATAATTTTTTATTGTAAACTGCATTCATTCATTTTGTAAAGTCTTATTTTCATCAATAATACAAGATTCAATGTTTTACAAGTGCAATCAACAATTATGTATATATTACTTCCCTATGCCTTACGCATTGAATGCTTTGAATAGAAGAAGAAGATTAGCGTGGATTAGTTTGTTACTAATTTACGGGTTTAGGGACATACGGCCGCACACCGCATTTATCCGTGGATGATTTCCATCCACTTAGAGTTGTGCGTGTGTGTGTATAGAGCCGCACACATCCTTGACTTAACATCTTTGTCAAGTCAACCTTTGTAAGTGAGTTTGAAAGTGTTTAGTGATTACCTTTGCTTATAAGTGATTGTTTATCATTAGTAAAGGCTCCGCATTCTCTTATAGTGCTTGCACTTGTTGATTCTTCCTTTGTGGAGTGCAAGATGCTTGACTACGCTTGTGATTTATTAGTTATTCAGTGCTTGACAAAGACCCTCCCACGTTCCTCTCTTTAGTTCTTGAATTTGAGCTCAGGGGATATAAATTTATTTTGGGTACTTTCAACGATGTCCTAGAGCACGTATAAAAGAAGAGAATGCAATAAATGATTCGCAAATCTGACAAATTTTGTGGAAGTTATGAAAGACAAAAGAATTGATGGAGGAAGAGGCGTCAAGCTGGAGCTTATTTCTTTAGTAGCGCGTTCACACTGTAAGTGGTTCCGAACTTTATTAGAACTAGTTTTTTTGTTTTGTTGTTCACACTGCGTCGAGCAAAAAGTTCGGACTATTGCGTGAACTGGTTTCTTATTAGCCGTGTTCACACTAGGAGGGCCCCAATCGCAGATTTGGTACGTTAGTCCGTTGGGATCCCAAACCGTGCCAAGAATCTTAAACCGCCAGTTTTGGTGCCAAAGTTGTTAGAATTGAATTTTGCAAATGCTAATTTTTGCAAAAAACATTATTTTTCAATTCCAAGTGCGGTTTTGGACTCTCAGAAATAGTATTAGTGTTGGAGAGTCGACAAAATGAAGTTTTTAGGACTTTGAAAAACCCACATTTTTATGTGGCTATAAAAATTAGTGTCCTAACTTTGGAGGTAGTTTGCATGGGCAATTTGACTCGGATGTGAGTGAAATTTGCGCTTCAAGTTGGAAATTTTGCCATTTTATCCAATTTTAGTACTGGATAGGCTTGTTGACACGTTAAACCACCCATGGGTAATGAAGTTGGTCAAATGACCGTCAGTCAATAATTGAATACCATCTGCGAGAAGCTCCATTTTGTCGTTAAAGATAAATGGAACAAGCGGATTGGTCTTCCTTACAAAGCACTTGACCATTAAGGTCTTTTGCATGCGGCCTCGGCGTGCGTAAGAGAAGAGGGAAGTCCGTTGATGGCAAACCACTTCGCTTCTTCTCGGAAATCTGCCCACAATGCCCAAGAAACCAATTCATTAGAAATAAACCTGGAATCTCGGTAAATCAGAATGGCTGCCCCTCCATTGCAAAGGAACTCCATTGCCAACTCAAAACACTTTTGAATCCACGGGGATTCCTTCCTGCCGTTTGGGGTCGGCATTCTGGGAAGCATGTTCCACACCGGGACCACAGTACCACCTTTGATGTTGGGACAGACAAGTCCTCAAAGACGTCGAACACAAATAAGTCCCTTGATTCGTCGTCAGACGGATCGCCGTTCAAGTACCGCATCCTCAATCCGGCCTTCAATCATTGTGCCATGTCCCTCCAAACCGACCGAACATCCTATGAGGATGCAACAGAACCAAACTCAGCAAAGATGAAGAGGGCGCTATGGCACAATACCTCAACGCCGACGCAAGACTTGACATGCTCTACCATGGGAATGGAATAGACTGTCTGCAAAGGCTTTGGAACGTAAGGTCCAAGCCATTTGTTGGACGCCTCGGGTTGCTTCAGGAACTCTTTAGACTTTACATACATGGGCTTCACCCCCAAGTGATTCTTAAACGCTATATTCCAGAAAGTCAGAGAATGAGACTCAATCCATGAACCGATGTCAAGGATTGGGTTTGGAAGGCCCTTTGTCTTTATAACAACATTGTCTTCCTTCACAATCTTCGCAAACAACTTCTCCGCCTCCTTCTCCAACTGCAAATTGTTAAATTGTTGTCAGAAACGTATTCATGTTTACAAACATTAAAGTTTAATAGCAACACTAATCCCAAAACCATACCTTTGCCCAAAATGAAGCCACGTTAAGCTAGAGGCAAAGATTGGTATCCGAGCAAGGAACCTTCAGGAAGTTGTACTCATCTCGGCTCTCCTTATGTTCTACCACCGCATCCACATGTTCCACCACAGCATCCACTGGCCCTTGAATCTTGCTGCAACCTTCGTCGTGGAGATCAACTAGAGCTTCTTTGGCGTGATCTCCGACTTGTTCTAGTATATGTCGTAATGGTGAAAAATCTGACTCAAACCATAACATACAAGAGGTAAACCCTTAATTATCGATGCACAAATTGGTCACCACCAACCTCCATAGATTTATAGGAATGGACATTTACATAAAATTGGGAGATATATATACCTCAATGAAGAACTTCTCATCGTTAGCCGCATTTGCGATTGCAAGCAGGCGGGTGAGCAACATACTACACTTAGTCTTCTTCCTCGCCACCACTTTAGAGCATTTAGTAACTAATTCCGTCGAGCTTCCAATCCGATCAGCTCCAACACTCGTGACACTCTCTTGTCTCCCGATATGAACAAACGCAATCTTCTTATGCTGCAGTTAGCTCCCGCTACAATGACAATCAACGATATAGAGTTGAACAAAGTTATCCACGTCAATTGATAGAGTTAGAAATGCAAAATAATCAAAGTCCATACATTGTGAACGTACTTGGTATAGTAACTTGAGGAATGCATCGAAGGTCATATGATAGCATTTCTTTGTTCCTTTCTGCCCCACTCCGAAACACTGCCCTAGTAATCTTCTTCAGTGATCATCCCCTTCAACTGATCAAAGCCCAATAAACCGAAATGTTGAATTCTTTAGCTCGTGTGTAAGCTGTTGGATCGCGTAATTGGAATCCTTCTGCATGTAAGTCAATGTACAAAAACCTCGATATTGTTGAATTTCCTTAGTAAAAATTATTAAGACGAAATTTCCAAATAGGTGCAATGCAAGAAATTATGAAATTATAAGTTAAAAGAACTCATTTGTTCCAGTCGGTCATAGCGTCACGAGGATGTGACGATTCCCCAACGTTGGCTCCAACAACACCACGTGCACCGAAATGTGGAACGCTACTTCATTCTTGTGTAGGGAAGATAATATGACCTCCATCCATGCAAGGTGTCGGTGATTTCCATCCCACACGTAGAAATATTGGTTTGAAAGTGCCTGTAGCTTTGACCTGCTCTGAATCATTGCCTTGAACTTTCTGTCCTCCTCTCGCCAGAGCTCTGACCAACCCGCACGCTCTTATGAAAGAACCTCCCTCTCCACCATAGAGAAATTCTTGAGAGCAATGTAGAAACAAACAAAACTCGAATGATACCATTTCTCAAACTCACCCTTCAGCTTCTCAATGTTGGGCTTCATTGGAACACGGACCTCCGTCATGGGCAACATCCAACATAAGGGGATGTAAAGCTCCGGCATGTGAGAGAAGAAAGACCTCTGAAGAACATCATAGGATGTCCCACGGATGGACTTCCTCAATGCTTGCTCCGTTGACTCCAAGCCTGGATCCAACCCCATCTCCTACGCTTGGATTGCCGGATCCCCTACATGTAGCTCTATGCCCAACTATTTTGCTGGCAAACGCATGCTCTCAGAGAGCATGCCCATATCCCCATCATCCTTGCTGAAGTCCAGAGCCGCCGAGTCAATGTCATGTGATGTTGTGCCCATGTCCAAAGACGGCGTGCTTAAATCCACTCGTGCTGGGGCTCGATCAAGAATAAAGTCCATCATCTGTATCATCAAAGAAACCACGACATCAAGACCATCGTATGACCACTAGTATGAACTCGACCAGGAGCAAATCCAAAACTAACATGCATTCCACATCCAATTCAGGGCCGTGGACAACAAAGAGCCCATACAAACATATCATGCACTCCACAAGCAATTCAGAGCTGTGCAAAACAAGGTGCGCGTACGAAGAAGAGCAAGAGCAAGAAATTCCGTTCCCATGCCACGCATTCAAGCAAGAGCATCTCACAAGGTTGTCATGAGCTTATCAATTTTCAACTTTCAGCGGACAACTCTGACAACTTCTTCTCTTGAAAATGAACATGACGACTTGAACATGAGTTAAATTTAAGCAATGAAATTGCTCAAGTTACCCCTCCCGTAGTGTGTTGGATCTGAGGGTCTCTCATAGGGGTCTCTAGCGTTTGTTAAAAGAATCATCCACTGGGCCACTCGGGAAACTTCAGCTCATGGAAGCAGGCATCACGACGTAAACAAGCAAGCATTTTGAAGAAAAAAGGTACTAGTTACCCCTTAAGGTGAGCCTCAAATCTAAGGGCCTCTTATAGAGGTCTCATTTAATTTCAAATTTTCAACTTTCATAGTGCATTGAACTCAAGAAGGGGTGTAGCATATTCAAAACAATTGTGCAAGGATTATAGGTTCAAAAATTGTCATTTAACGTTTTAAAATTTTGTGAACTTTAAATGCATAAGAATGATAATCCAAACGGTTTATGAGAATTTTTTCATCACGTGTTGTTGTCAAAAAAATAAAAAGTGAAAACTATGAAGATCTCTAGGTTTTATGTAGAAAGACAGAAGTTTTTTTGATACCTTGCCTGACAATGTGCAAAAATGTTTGACTTGGGTTGGAATTCTTTTTAACTCCAAAGACAAGTGTTTTTTTTATGCCTTCAAAGAAGGTAATATTCTCTATATGTACAAAAAATCTCAATGTCAATAGATACTTCTAGTAAAAAATTTGGAGCTCCCTAGAGTCCCCAATTTAACTTTGAAGACTCATAACTTACATATTATAATTCCAAATAAACATTTAAAATTAATTTCTACAAAGCTTTTATCATAGAAAATCTAAAATAAAACTTGTAAAAAAAGTTTTTTTCCAATTTTTAGGAACCTGCCCAAAATACAAATTATCCCCGGAGGGTTAAGTGGGCTCTTAGGGGTTAAATAACCTCCTATTAACTCCACTAACCACTCTTAAGAGAAAGATTGATGCTATCAATTTATTGTACGTCTAAAATTGTTTCTATTTAATTGATGGATGTCTTGTTTCTGTATATAAAAGAAAAACATATGATACCTTGTGATGCCAAAACTAAGGTACCGAAGTATATAATATAAACTAGGGTACCCGAGTATATAATATAAAATAAGGTACCCAAGTCTATAAAATATGATGGATATAATGGGTTTATAACAGGTGCATTTTATTTTGCGCCTATATATGTTTATATAAATGCAGACCGCACTTGCTCCGTCGAGGACATTCAGGATCTACACTTGTATATAAAAGATAAACATGTTACACCTTATGAAGCCGTAACCTAGGTGCGAGACCTTGTCCGAGAGAGTATTGAGTTGGGACATCATATTACGCTTGGACATGAACTCGCAACATGTTAGTGACTTGTACTTGTGTACAATATTGTGTAGGGAGGGGGTATTGTGCCAAAATAGGGCCTTGGGGGAGTGTCCTTGCCCCATCCAGGATGATGATGATCTAACTACACTAAATTTGATGTTTAGTGTAGGGGACACTAAATGCAAACTAGGACACTAATTGCAAACTACACATTTAGTGTAGGGACAATGTGGTACACTAAATGCTAACTCCAACACTATATGCAAACTTTAGTAAATTTTGAAATTTACTTATCGACAATTAGTGTATTAATCTGATGTTTAACCCCTAAAGGACCAAACGTCCCCCCGGGGTCATTTTGGATTCTAGGCATGTACCTACAATTCGAAAAAAAATCCTTTTAAATTGAATTTTTTTTTCAAGATAGGATCTGATAAGAGCTTCGTGGAGATATTTTTATATTTTTTTGGATTTGTGGTTTGAAAGTTAGTACCACTTAAAGCCAAAAGTAGGACTTTGGGCACCTCCAAAATTTTTGACAAAAGTTTCTATTGACATTGAGATTTTTCACACATATAAAGAATATTTCCTTGTTTAGAAACTTTCAAAAAAACATTTGTCTTTAGTGTTAAAAGGCATTTTATTCCAAGTCAAACATTTTCACACATTGTCGGGCAACGGGGGAAAAAAACTTCATCTTTTCTACATAAAACCTAGAGATCTTCAAATTTTTCACTTTTTTTTTTCAACAACAATATATGGTTAAAACCTTCTTATTGACCGTTTGGATTATCATTTGAATACATACGTAGTTCACAAAAAAATAAAACGTGAAATGGCAATTTTTGAACCTCCACTCCTTGCACACTTGTTTTGAATATGCTACACCCCTTTTTTACCTCTATAAATTGGTGTGCTGGGAAATAACATCATGCTTAAGACAATGGTAAAATATTTAGACCTTGTACAATGCAAAAATTTGATACAAAATGAAGTCAAAGTCAGCTGATCTACTCAACGCAGGGATGAAAATGAACCATTGTTTTGACTTTAAACACTAAAATCTATCAATCCGTGCAGTGGATTGCAACCAAAATTTGATGGCATGTTTATATGGAAGTCTATTTTAAGATCTTATGGTTGAAAATCCAAAATTCACTTTAAAATGTGATTTTCATGTCTCTTTTTGATAGTGGCAGTTTTGGACTGGTTTTAGAGCGAATTAGGTCGTGGTCCTTTAGGGGTTAAGTAAAAGTGGGGGAAAAAGTGTTGAAATAATGTTAGTTGGCTACCTAAGGTTGTGAAAAAATCAGCAACCTTGTGAAGGTCATTGGTCACTTAAATTTTGTCTAAATTTGACATATGAGGTATTTTTTGACATTTATGGAAATTTTAGATGTCGAAAAACACCTTATATGTTCTATTCGGACAAACTTTGAGTGACTTACACAGCCAACTCACATGATTTTGGAATCGGAATTGTCCCACATCTTGCTCGCTACACTAATAATGTTCATTAGTGTTCGCAACACTATTTACGAACTAAAACACTAAATGTCAATTACCTTACTAATGTAACAACATTAAATGTTAATTTAAACACTAATTGTCAATTTCTGTAACTTTTGCCCTTGTTATATTTTAGCATATTGACATTTAGTGTTGGTTATGTAACAATTCATTGCAAGTCACCCAAATCTTGCCGCATGTCAATAGCAAACCTTCCATGTTGGGCTGATTTTTTGAAGGTTTCTATTTTCAAATGATGATTTCGGGGGTAATTTTTGTCCAATTTGAGAGTTTTTGGTTCCTATCTCAATTGATTTGAAAAGGCGCTTCCAATGGCACCTTACTCATCTTCAAATTCGTCTTTAATAAAAAGTTATAGCGAATATTTTTGGGCAGATTTCTTGAGTTTTGGCCTAAAGTTTGAGGAGGCATATCTTTATCAATTTTGCACCAATTCTATTGAGTGAGGTAACCATCTTATGTGTTTTTTTCAAGAAGATTCCATTGATGTGCGATAAATCTTCTAATTTGTCGTGATGCAAAAGTTATGAGCAATTTTGTTAGGCTGGTTTTTTTTACATTAAACACTAAATGTAAATAGATTGACATTTAGTGAAAGTCAAGTCATAGGGATAGTTACACTATTGGTGCCATAACACTAATGAACATTATTAGTGTAGTGGACCTTAGGCAAGATGTAAGGCCGCATCCTTCATACAGACCTTGAAAGAAATCTCACAGAAAGTCCCCAGCACAGATACAAAATCACACGAAGGAAATGTGGAATTGCGCAAAGAAATGGCTCCAAGTGAGAAGGTTGCAAAATATCCGAGAGGAAGGGAAAGTTGGGAGAGGTGGTTGAAATGAAAATTTGGAGGGTGGTTGGAAAGGGAGGCCGGGTAGGAGGTTAAGTGGTGGCTATACTAAATGAAGTTGGCGGCTGATTCCAAAATGGTTGATTTCAAAATGATGTGGCATATTGATACTAATTGTCAACTTGATCACAAATAGTGTAGTGGGGTTAGTACACTAGTATTTGTACCACTACACTAAACATCAAATTTTGGGTACAATATAATTTGGGCAATACTACTGTAGTAGTAATGAGAATGGAAGATTGGGAAGAAGGGATTTGGATTTGGGCTTGAGTAGAAAAGTTGGAGGATGTTGTTGGAGATAAGCATGATCAAAGTAAAAAAAAAGGAAAAAATAACCCTTTGTATTAAGCCTTACACGTCAAAATAACCCGCTACACTAAAATTGAGAATTAGTGTTCGCAACACTAATTACGAACTCTAACACTAAATGTCAACTTGAGATATAGTGTTACAACACTAAATGCCAACATGAACACAATACAAAGAATTGTAACTTTGGGATTTAACTAGCTTTACCTATAGTGTAATGGCAAAATAATGTTTAGAAAATTAAGAATTAGAAAATATTACAAAGTTGAAAAAAATTGACAAACATTGACAAAGATCATGTGATTCAAGAAATTACTAAAAATTGAAGAAATCTTGTCACCAAAAAATAATAAACAACCAATCAAACAGGCTGCTCATCAAGATTCAACAGTCGGCTCATTAATGAGTGTTACACTAAATTCCAACAAATACACAATTAGAGTAGTAAGGTCAATAGAGGTTATTACATTAAATGTAGTGTAACACTAATTCTCAATTTTAGTGTAGTGGCCACAATATTCTACATGCATGTATGGTGTCGTATTTGAACATGATTAGGGTCAAATATTGAAATGACCTCCAAATGAAAGATGTTAATTGAAGAATCTTCAATCCAAAGGTACTAGTCTTGCTAGACATAAATTCATTTTTATATCCTATAGAGTAAAATATGTGCCTATATACATGGCTCCCGATTGACATTTAATCCTTTAAGGTGAAGCAATCCTATTTTGGTGATCTCTAATATTTTTCGGATGTAGCGAGCAAAAATTTTTGACATCAAAATCTGCTTTTTTTCATTTTGAATAACTAAAATCAATTTGAAACAACTCTAAGGGAAAAAAAAACTAATATTGAACAGTTGTTAAAGTGGAAAGGAAGTGGGGTAAATGAATGTACACCAAGTGTTGTTGTCATCAAGGGGATTCACTTTTGATTTTGGTAGAGAGGGAAAAAGAGGTTGGGAGAGATGAAGATTGAGTGAGCTCCAAAATTTCTGGTGAGGGAGGTGAGACTCAATTTCAAACAACAAGACTGTGGGCACCAAGAGGTGGCTGACCTTGGTGAGAGCTCACCACACGTCTTAGTTTTGAAGGGAAGGAGAGGCTGGGAAGTAGATCTTGTTGGAAAAGAGCTCACAAACTATTAGATCTGGGGTTTTGAGGAGTGTATGGAGGACAAGGCAATAGATCTATAGTGTGCGTTTCTGAGAAGCATGGGAGCAAGTGTTGGCACATAGATCTAACTTAGTCTCTTGCAACAAGACCTACCCCAGATCTGAATGTTGGCTACCAAATCTGCAGACCTCTTTGCTAGTCGCCGCACCTCCCCAAACCCAATTATTCATTCACATTATTGCAAGACAAGGCCTACAGCAGCAACAAACGCATCCACAACTCTGGAGAACATCACATCAGCAGCAACAAGCACACGCAACAACACAACTATCTTAGTAAGCTTGCCTAAACACTCATTTTCCAGCGATTCAAATAAGAAAACAACTCGATCAGGTGGATGCCATCGACCCAGACATCACAACAAGATACTTCTGACTCGAACAGAAGGAATGTCGACTCAATAGAATAGCGGCAGATCCAGACGAAGTCGACAAGGAGGTGCAGACTCAACAAACTTGACACAACAAGACAGAAGCCACACAACAAGATAAGAAGTCGACTTTGGCGGAGGAACCCACAGGAAACTCGTATCAAAGACGCCGACATCAAAAACCTACAAGAAACCAGCAGCTGAACCAGCAAGACACCTACAACACACATAGGAGACCTAGACAGCGAAGAAGCTACTCGATACACAACTTCAACTTCAAACAAGAGAGAGAAGACGAGCACAATACGAAGAGGACTCAGAAGGAGTACAAAACACAACTAAAAGAAAGGACCTGCCCAACAGACACAAGAGGCTCACCCAAAGTGAACACCCAGCCAAGCGAGCAACTCAAAAGGCGTACACAACACAAGAAGACATGACCTGCACAATAGACGCAAGAGGTTCACCCCAAACGAACGCTCAACCAAGCTAGCAACTCATCAAAAGACCAACAACCTTATATTTGACCCCTGCTTCATATCAGAGACCCCCTACTTCGTGCCAGCGACCCTTGCCTTGTGCCAACGACCTCCTGCCTCACATTAGCGACCACCCGTTTCATGCTAGAGACCCCTCCTACATACCAACGACCCTGCTTTGTGCTAGCGACCTCCTGTTTCGTGCCAACGACCTCCTGTTTCGTGCAAACGGCCTCCTGCACATGGTCCAGCGGTCCCCCCAAAGTCGACGTGCGACCCCTGCATGCATACTAAGCGACCACCTACTACATACCAACGACCCCTGCTTAGTGCTAGCAACCTCCCACTTCGTGCTAACGACCACCTACTTCGTGCCAAGGACATCCTGCACCTGGTTTATCGGTCCCCAAGTCAACTTGCGACCCCTGCAGTCGTGCTAGCGACCTTCTCAAATACGTGCCAGCAACCTACCCAATCCCGAACGACCCCTACAACCAAGCCATCGACCCATTCATAGATCCTGCCACCCACTAAGCCTCAACGAACTTCTCCAGCCTCCAGGGACCACTCCAGAGACCAGGAAGCCCCCCAAAACATGTACGTTTCTCACCTCTCTTCCCTTTTTGTTACAAATTAAAGTAGTAAGATTAATAAGACAACAAGTAGAGCTACACTATAAGAAAACCCTATTTTTTTTTATGTCCAAGTTAGACATCTTCAAGCTTGTAGGATGTCTTCGTATCTGCGATGATGTCTTAGAGGACATCCCGATGTCTAGGATGTCTAATAAGATCACTTGAGATTGGCGGGGCATTGAGACGGGGATGTCTGGGGATGTTGGTCCAGACGTTGGAGTTTATTAGATGTCTTACGAGACATCGCCGATGACATCAAATTGCCACGCTGGCAAGGGATTTTGGTCCAACGAGGTAAAAACGTGTCAAAGTTACTGGTAGGCGGGGTAAAAAGCATTTCTAATGTTAAAAAAGTAGCTCAATGGGCAGCGATTTTCAAGAGTGAAAAAAAAGACATCACACTTTTGAGAAGTGTTTATTTTTTTCCTATTAAAAAATTATTTTGTAACATGGCAATATTGGAAATATTAATTTCAGGATATTCTCACTATTTTGTCATTGGTCCATTTTTTTAATAATATTAAAATATAATTTTATAATTCAGTAAAAATATGATATGTAATTTTTTAATATTTTTAAATAAATTATATTATTATAATAATATATTAAAATTAAAATATTATTTTTTATTAATATGAAAATATTAAAATAATTAAATAATATTATGTAAGTAATAAAATATCAGTAAAATAATATTGGTGACGAAAAATAGATTTTCAGAGTATAAGTAATTTCGCTGATATTTAATCCTCAAAAAACACGTGGACATACATGAAAAAAGTAATTTACAGCGCTTTATCTACATGGCAAGGAAAACTCCACGTCGGACGACTTGACAAGTCATACTACATCTAGGCGGATGTCGAACAGGATGTCGAACTTACTATGACTACAGTCACGCATAAATGTCACCGTAGACGTCGACTGGGATGTCCATAAGGATGTCCATAAGGATGTCCTGTACGACATCTTACTATACGTCATTTACCGAGAAGCGGCAGTACGTAAGGGTATTATGAGTATTACCAACTTCTTCTGTTACTGCTCGTCCTACATTTCACCATCAGTGTCTGAATTTGTTGCGGCTGTAACATAGGACCCTCCCGTCGGCGCGCGTCTCTGATTAGGCTCTGTCTCCAAGATCTGCGGTTGTAAGCCCTGGAAGTTCGCGTCGTCACCGATTGCCATTCCAATCGCCACAGGTTGCCGATGCTGTAGTGTTGTACGCCGACCGCGGACGTCTGTTCGGCAGATGATCTTCCATCCGCGTCTTGTCACGTCATCGGAGAAAAAAACTTGTTGACAGTGCAAGGGGAATGCAAATGAATCCGGATGCACTCTATTGACCATGTGGTTGAAGTTTGCCATGCTAAATCCGTACTTGTCACGCTCAATACTGGGCACTCGCACGTCCGGTGAGGCTCTTACCCATTCGCATAGCAAAACCGTCGTGCAATGGTTACGGTAATCCAGCTCTAGTATCTCCTGGATATATCCCACATGCTCGGCGGTATGCTCAATGGGCCTCCCATTGCAAATCCCCCAACGTAATTGCTGTGTATAAGTGGCGACTACACATGAGTCTCGAGTAACAAGGCCCCCCTCCGCCGTCCGCACCCGCAAATGCATCCCGAATGCGTTCATTTGCCGATGAGAGGTTGCGAACCGCTCCGAAGGACAGGAGTACTGTACGACGTCTTCGTCAAGACGATCACCGGTCGCTTCTGCTTGCAGCACTCGTGCCTTTAGCCAATCTGCAAAGCATGGCAAATCCCTCAGCTCGGGGGGGTACGTCACAGGTCTAGAGGATCGATGACGTCTTGACTGTACTCGAAATGCTTCTCGCTCTTCCCATCGGCGTCCTTTCGCAATGATGTATTCCCTGTGCACCACTCCCACCTCTGTTGTTAGACTATTCAATTCCATGCTTAACACACACAGCACATGTGTCAACTGCTCAAATGTCCTCGACTATGTCTTTATAGACATCCTACCGTCCGTGCTGACGACATCTACTACATCTACATTGACGTCTTCAAGACATTTCTGAGGACTCCTGAATGTTGAAAGGGATGTCCTGCTGGACATCTTTGTTGACATCCACGTCTGTCAGACTTCGATTCGATCATTCATGTTACCAAGGCCCGGTTCTACAGGTGCCAACTACAGGGATGGCTTGACATGCCCAAGTACTGGTACAGGGACTCACTCTCGCCACGGTTCCAAGCACGCTGCATTGTCGATGACGAATGCATGTGCGTAGCCCCGTACCTCATCAGACATCAGGCGCTTTGTTGTTTTATTGCGCCCCAAGATCTCATCATTCATGGTAGCATCTTCGTTTGCATCCTATACCCGGAAAGTTGTTGTTCTATGGCGTTTCATGTACTCTATACAGAATCCAAGAGTTTCGTCCAGACGGTACCCTTCCGCTATGCTCCCTTCGGGATGTGCGTACGTCCGTACGTAATCTTTGAGCGTCTTCATGTATCTCTCGATTGGATACATCCATCTGCAATGGACCGGTCCACATATGAAGAGTTGTTCCACAAGATGTACAGGAAGATGCGCCATCACGTTTAAAAATGTCGGGGGGAATTCCTTCTCCAACACGCATGTTGCCATTACTACATCGTGCATGAGACTATCGCGGGAGTCTTCTCGTACCTCCTTCTCGCATATACGCTGGAAAACCCTGCACATTTTGATGATCGCAACCCGCACCTTTTCGTCTAAGACGTTCCGAATGGCCACAACAAGTATCTGCAACCCCCCATACAATCATCATGTGCACGTAAGAAAGTAATGATCCTCTAACATTGAGATGTGTGTGCCTGTAAGATCAGATCGTCAGTTCCGTCTACCTCAAAAGAGGGTTACAAAAACATCAACCGTGTGTGCAAGGACATAAGGATGTCCTTCTGGACATCCTTCTAGACACGCGGACGTTTGAAATGATGTCTCAAAGTGATGCGGGTTCTTACTATATTCACTTCTTTTTATCACCTCAACTCTTCTATGTACCTTAGTTTTCTCATAACTCATGTCGACTTCAACTTCGTACCTGCTGCATAAGGACATGGTAGTCGTGCGTCTTCATATATTGTAGTTTCCCGTCCTACAACCGCTTGTGAATTGCCCCCACGTACTTTGTTGGAGTTCGCATACTTGAAACTATGTGAACAAACTCTTGTTTCTCGTCTGGCTTCAAAATGTATGGGGCGTGCGGCATGTAGTACTCATCACCTCGACGACGTAGGGGCTGCAGCCAAATCTCCTCACGTATGTTCAAGTCCTGTAGATCTTGGCGACTTCTAGGGTTGTCGTTCATTCCAAACAAAGTCTTCAGAATGTTCTCGCATAGATTTTTCTCACTGTGCATGACATCCAAGACGTGTCGAATCTTCAGATGCTGTTACATAGTAACCATTCATGTGATTAGATCCATATACATTGTGGTCAATATGCCTTCATTGTGGGATTCACTGCCGTCCACGTCTACCTGTTCTAATTGATGTCTACGCGGATGTCTAGAAAGACATCTCTCAAGTCTCAGAAGACATCCCGGCGGAGTACTGTATCGATTATATGCCCGTAAAGTGCGAAAGACAAGTGTTAGAATAGCACATTGATGACTTCTTTACCTGCCAGTACGGTAGCTCGAAGAAGGCACTGAGACGCTTGACTCCCGTGCTGTGAACAGGGTCACCGGGAGCCCCTTCCCGCCCACCAAGATCCAAGTATGATTGCCGCCATGCAGCGTACCGGATGATGTCTAACCTTGAGACTGTTGGTGGCGCCGTTTGAGTCTCACGGTGGCCGTTAAACCTAGTGTACCTCCGATATGGATGGTGACGACCGAGATATCGACGTATTCCTCCATACACTATCTTTGAGCCTCTTGCCGTACGATCAGCGTGCAAATCCCCAGTCTTTGCCATACGAGCATCCGTCTGTGGGCCACAGCAAGGACAACCTTTATATCCCTTACATGATAGACCAGAAATCAAGCCGTACGCCGGGAAATCCGAAATTGTCCACATCAACAACCCGCGTAGGTTGAAGCGTCGAAACCCCACGGGTTGGCTGAAATCCTGTGCTGGTACACCTCGCCAAAGTTGTTGTAGCTCGTTCAACAATGGGCGGAGGTATACATCAATGTTTGTCGCCGTGGGCGACCGCTTCCCCGAAATCAATATGTACAATGATATGAAGAACTTCGTAACAAACCACGGCTCCAAGTTATAAATCAATACCAGCACTGGACACGTAGACCAGTTTGTGTTGCTCAACTTGAACGGATTGACACCGTCAAGTGCTAAAGCAAGTCGCATGTTTCGGTCCTCACTTCCGAAGATGTCAAATGCAGCGTCCGTGTTGATGTGCTTCCACGCAGGACTGTCAACTACAGATCGCATAATTCCATCGTCACTAACATGGTTCTTGTAACCGGTCAACATGTTGGCAATCTCTGGAGATCTCCACAGTCGTTGGAGCCCTAGAATGAGAGGAAAGTGTCTTATCACCTTCGCTGGGATGGAATTTGTGCCCTCCAACCATCTGGACTTCGAACATTGTGGGCATGTCTGCAACTCTGCATAATCATCCTCGTACAATACACACCCATCTGGACAAGCATGGATGTTGTTGTAGTCCAACCCCAACCTCCGAATTGTCTTTGCGGCGGCATAATGACTGTTGGGCAGCTTGTTGCCCTTCGGTAGTAAATCCTCAGCCAAGTACCTGAACAATTCAATTCTGAAATTGTTGCTGACCCCAAACACAACACACATGTTCATCAGAACGATTGTAGCAGATGCAACACTGGTTTTTGCTCCTGGATACACTGGTGTCGTGGCTTCCGCATACAAGTTCTGGAGTTCATCAACTATGTCGCTGTCAAACTCATCATTGTCTACCACATTGGGTTCGCCTCCTGCATCCCTGTGTAGTGCATTACCACGATCCAAAGCATCCATAACCTGGCGCTGGACGTCGTGAAACTCATCGAGTGGTATGGCGTCTCCGTTGACATCATCCCCTCTGCGGACATCTTCAACAACATCTTTGGGGACATCATCAGCGTCAGCCGTGCCAGCATCATGTACGACGTCGTCATCGTATGCAACATCCTCCACCCATATACCGTCCGCTGGATACCCGTGAGGCGGGTCAACCCCGATGATGGACTTAGTCAGAAATGGGTCTCTGCCAATGGCTGCGAGGTGCTCTCGGATGACGGCGATTCTCTGGCGTCGACCCTCATGGCAGGTTCGGCAAGGGCGGTAGAATGATGATATGTTTTGCGTCGTTGCCACTCGAAGCTCTGTCTGGAGGATAAGGTCCTCAAGCGGGATGTGATGCATTGTACGCCCATCAGCATCATTTCGAATCGTTGCGCCTTGGCGGCACCGCTCTGTACTCATAGCCGCAACTTTGCTGCAAAGTTTAGAAAATTATATTATACCATGTAAGAAATCATATTGATCGTAAGGAACACGCAAGAAATGACATGTACATGACTGCACATTGTTCAAATTTGGCATCCTTTACTGCATAACGTGTACGAGGATGTCCATTTACACGCACAGACGTCTATGTTAGCATCCGTAATGACGTCTCCTAAGACATCGTACGTGGTTGATATATCTACGTCAGAGACCACAACATATTATCCATGTTCTCTACAGCCATGCACGTCATTACAGATGGATGAATATACTTACTCCTTTGCAACCAATAAGGTCAACTTAGGAGTGTAGGGACAGAACAGTGCCAAGGATGACCGCAACCCGATCCCCTCCTTTCCAACTTTCTACAAGTAAACCTTCATGATTATAGTTGTTCTGCCATAGGTGAAGGTACTACACATCCACTGCATTCATCGTATGTGTACATGTGGAAGCCTACAATGCTGATAATAAAAAATGACCATCTTAAGAGTACTGAGTGCAATACAGAAAAGATAGTCTGCACACAACCATACATGGAACGTGAACATGCAATTGGAAATCTCAATCCTCTGTACAAATTCTAGACATATCATCATTAAATGGTCCCTGCAATCTAAATTTGTTTTTCCACGGACTGTAAAGCGTTTACATTGCATTCACCCGAACGGTACATACTATTCGTCTACCATGGCAATACATACATTTTCATACAACCATTGTTCGTAGTTGTACTCCCAAGGATCAAATGGATAACATTCGTCATAGAACTTTGCTAAGACTGTGTCTTGATCATGAAAGATGTCTATGAGAACATCCATGATGACATCACAGCAGACGTCCTCAAAGAACGAACCTTGAACAAATTTCGTTGCCCTTCAGAACTTAGACATGGAGAATGAAAATGACGGCGTCTACAACTGTATGCAGAAATTCACATCATGAATTTCAAATATGTGGATCGAAATTTTATTACACGATAGTATGAAGTAAATGATGTATTGTACTCAAAATGAAGATGCAAATATAGCAATCGAGTACATTGCATGGGTTCGTACCTTGGAAGTACGTCTTATACAAAATAGGAATTGCGCAAAGTAACGCCCTCATGTACAACTATTATCCACTTGTACACTCAATTTTATATGTAGATAATGTGATTTAAGTTTCCAATTTACTTCACCGTACACTGCATTTCAGAACATCAATGTGCATAGAGTGCGAAAAAACATCGCAACATTCTAGTCTCTCCAATACTCCTTATGTTCAAATAGTACTTTTTCATACAATGAAAGAAAATACATTCCTATTTCATTCCAAAGTCCAAACTTGGTTGTTCTGTATCAGTTGTAAGAATCTTCTCTTTTCTTCCTATGATGCTTAACTTCTTTCGACGTGAACTATGGAAGAACTTCTTCACCAGCAGATGTCTCTTGCGATGTCTACGCAGATGTCTAAATAGATGTCTAGCCGTCAAAAATGACAGTAGGAATACATAATAAGCAACCCTAATTCACGTGTCCAACATACTTAGCGTCGGCTGCGCATACTGTCAAACAGCTAAGGCAACTGTGATAAGCTACGACTCCCACTTTTCAGGCAGCCAGGGTATTCAATAACCCTACCTTAGTGCATACCATAGCTTTCTCAAAACATGGAGGGAACAAGAGGCTTTCATGTGCGTTATAGACATGGTGGATGTGGAAACACCGTACCAGTGAAGTTGGGAGAGCCCGTGGTTACAAACGACGCTCTCGACGTGTTCAATAACTTTGTCGATACCCTTGCAAGAGTCACACCGCCTACAACAACAATGAAAGAGAGATGTCAAATTCCCGGAACGGAAGTGCGGCGGAGCGCAAGATTCAAGGAAGCCATGGAAGCAAATCGGTGACCGTAATTACCTCCTCCTACAGCGATCGGGGAAAGCTATTTTGCGAGCCCAGAACCGCGAGCGAAGAGCGGCGAGCCTTGGTTTGCGAGCGAAGAGTCCAAAAAAGTCGAGATTTAATACAAAAAGTAAAAGTATGGGGGAACTTTAAGTATAAAGTAAAAAAAAAACCAAGGATTAGAATAGGGTCCTATAGCCGTGGTCATTGGATCACATCTGGAGATTCAAATGTTGTCATGATGTACTACTTTGCTTCTTGAATTGAAATTAGAAGTAGGCTTGAGGTTGACATGGATAGTACTACCCTATGACCGTGGCCACATTTTGAGTAGAAGAAATCAATCGATTGAACCAAAGTAGGGGAGCAAAGTTAAATTTCAAAATGAAATTTGCATTTATTTGGACAAGTTACTGGATTTTTAAAGAGTTGGACTATAAATTTATATCAATTCAAAATTTCATTTGTAAGTTCACGCGACTAAGTCTGTTGTTTAATATAAGATATACTAATATAGGAATTAGATTAGACGAAGGGGAATTTAAAAACCAATTTTGTGGAAAAGGTTTGACAGAATAAGACAAAGTGCGCTTCAAAACAGAGGATGCAGAAGAAGAGAAATGTAGAGAATTCCTTACAATTGAGAACGTGGTATTAAAATAAAATTCAAAAAAGGGGAAAAAAGGCACCAGAATGAAGGGTTCTATTGCCAGTATTACTAGAGTACGAAGTTCGGGAGGAGATGGGATTGGATCCGGTAGAATGCCTACATTGATATATATATATATATATATATATATATATATATGTTTGTATGTATGTATGAATGTATGTATTGAGATCTTAAAGAATGTAGGATGTACAAAATTTTATTTTACAAAAAAAAAAGAATTCTATTAAATGGATTATTGTCTTCGGCTTGAGCTCTTCAATTGAATGAAGTTGAATATTGTAATTCACCTTCTCAATCGAAGTGATGAATACAAAAGAGTAAAAGCACAACAATGCAAGGCAATATTGGAAAAAAGTAGAAACGCAAAGAAAACGTTGTTTATGGCCATGGATTGAATAGAAATGTAACTCAAAAAGAGGGAGCAATGAGGCTTCAGAAGATCTAGAAATCGGAACTGTCGGAACTAGGTGACAAGATGTGCAAGTCTACTTCTGCCTCATCATCAATATACCTACGAACATGTGTGTTAAAACGTAGAGGGCGCCAAGAAGAAATCGGAGACGATGTTGCTGCTTGTAAATTAGCGACTTCTGCATCCCATGGAGCCATGACGAAGTCTTTGACGGGTGACACGGTAGCAGCCATTAGTCTGCAGTAGCATAACGCGGATCAGTAGATACGAATGAAAATTGGAACGGCCTAACAAAACGAGAAGGGAAATAAATGAGAACGTACTTACTCAAGCGGTTTCTTCGTGTGACTTGACGGATGGGAACATCAATATCAGGTGCAGTCCGAGCCGTTGAAGTAGAAGCCTGGACGGAAATTACCTCTTTGATAGTCTTGAACGGTTTGAGCATTGCTTCAAAGACAAGGAAGTCATCCTCAAGGGCAGCAATATGACGGCCAATGGTTGTGCAAGCCCGAATAGAATTTCCTAGTCACAAAAACAACATTCATAATAGGTAATCAAAGAAAAATTAGAAATAGACAATATAAACTACAGTCCAGCAGTACGTACCAACTGTGGCGGTAATGTCGAGGACTACAGCTCCTCCCTTTGTCAGTGCCGCAATGAGCATTTGGAGGAAGACAGGGTCTTTCTCGCGAGCCCCTCTCCAAGGAACCGAACCATTCATGGACTGAGACTGAGACGAGGTGAAGTTGAAGAGGACGTCCGAATCAGAGACCCCAAACCCAAACTCCACGAGGTCTTTATTGACTGTGATCGAGAAACGATCACAATCCAAGGCACTGTGGATAAAGAGAAGAATTCGAAAACGTCGACACTGAAATAGTCCAAGGACACAAATTAGAATGAACTTAGAAATAAAAATTGAAATAAATATTATTAGCAAGGAACGGAGGAAAATAAAGGAGACAATGTAAATTGGACAGTGAAGCAAACCTTAACTCGTGGATTTCCATAAGCAGTACGAGGAAGGTCATTAATTCCCCACCACTCTCGATATAACTTGAAGTTATAGGCCGCCGCATATGAGAAGACGTCTGTTCGAATGTCAGGAACGTCTGGGGCAAAAACCAGCATGGCACCTTGTTTCTGAAGAAAATTCTCTGCAAATTCGAACAGGTAATCCACATCTTTGACTGAGTACTCATTCCAGGGTGGAATGTAAGTTGCGTCCAAAGAGATTCCAGGAATAGGGAGGCCATCCTTCAAATCTGCCATAATCAAATCGAATCCAGAATGTTTGCAGTATAAGGAGAGTGCGGCACTCCCAGACTCCTTTTTCAACTGCAAACAATGCAAAAGCCAAAGAATGAGAAAAGAGAGGTGAGCATTAGTCTTTGTAATGGGAAGAATGTATAATTTAAGGTTGAATGGATGGCCCCAATGCCGTGGAAGTAGTCTTCTACTGAGCAGAGACATGAATAAGTACCAGGGCACAGTGGAGAGGCGGCCCAAATAAACGCAAGAAAATAATTAATTCTAGAGAAACGGCAACCGAAACTGAAGAGGGTGTCATTGATAAATTATGCGGAGGGCGGCAAATGAAACAACTGATGAAAATCAATTTAGAAATTGATTGGAGGGACTCTACCTCGAGCCCGAAGTTGTTAAGCTTCGTGAGGCAGTCGTGAACTTCAGGTAGTTTCTCCATAATCTCACGTATGCTTGTGTGCTCCACCAAAATGGAAGAAGGATGAGTCAAAGCACTGACAGCAGCTGATGTACCTGTAGCCACCTTCTTCTTCAATTTCTGAGTAATTAAGGCCAAGGGACTACACTCGCCTTGCAACTGTGACGGCGGAGAGTGTAAGGTCCGAATAGCAACATACGGCAATGGAGAGTCATCAACTCTGTCACTGACTTCCACGTTCACATCCATGTCCACGACGGGGAACGCCAATTCGTGAGTTGCCTGCTTCGCCGTCATCTTCGCAATCGCAGCTTCGGCAAGGCGCTTCATACTTGCTTCAGCCTCGACTGCGACTGCCTTCAATTTCAGAGCAGCTTCAGCCTCTGATGCGGCTTTTGCCTCCAAATCAGCTTTCTCCTTCTTAGCCTTCTCTTCAACAGCAGCCTTCCTCTTCGATCCTCGAGGTTGCTTCACTGGCGCTGCAGCTTCAAGAGGTGGAACCACAACTTCATTGCCTGCTAAATCTGGCTGGATGCGGTTCCTGAGTGCAACATCAAATGACGGTGGTTTTGATAGTGGGCAATCCAAGTACCACCCGCAGTTCTGCCAATGCTGATGAGTCCACTTCTTTGAGATGACATCTGTAATCATGCAACTTTCAGAATCTCGATCCAAATAGCTCTCAAAGAAAGCAGGCGTCTTCATTGTCGCCTTCCTTGGATAAAGAATGTAGAAGAAGTATCGGTACATGACACGAGTCACGGCCTGGGAGAGTCCATCCTGCAACTCTGCAATGCGATTCTTGTGTACTCCCTTGGAACTCAACTCATCAAGAAACGCCAAGTCCCAAAGCTGAATTCGCATTCTCTCCACCCATTCCTCAATCGTTGGAATGGCGCTTTCTCCAACTGGATGATAGTTAATCGAATCGCCGAGCTCAGATAATGTTGAATCAAACAAGGCCTTCACTTCAGATGAAAGCTGCATGTATATAACAATGGATATTAAAAAAAAGAAATACTGAATTTGATAATTCAAGGAATTGGAAACAGACCTGTGCCCACCAAGTTGCCTTTGTTAGCCAACCAGGAAAGTTATGGTCTGGAAACTTGGCCTTCGGGAATTTCACAGCAGCTCGCAGGGAAGCTGGCTTGTTCCAACGATCCAACCATTTCACCTTAGTGCCGGCGTCCATCGCCGTGGTTGAAAGGTACCAAAGCTTTTCTTGAGTCATCTCTGGGTCATCCTCACGACTCTCATAATGAAGCCGTACTTGTTCAAGAAACTGAGGGGTGTGCTTGGGATCTGCAATCGGCAATTGCTTCTTCAATTCGTTGCACATTTCTTTCTTCGCCTGCTTCACTGCCTTACCAATTGCCTCGTGCAGCTTACCCGTTGTCCACTCTGATGACTTCTCTGGATACTTCTCTTGGAACATTCGAGTCGCATGTGCCACCGTATCACCAAGCTGTTGCTGTTAAACCATGAAAAATATAGATTGATTGCCAGTGACTAGGAGAGGGAAAAAATCAATAGTCGAGAGACACCAATCTCTGATGTACAACTTCTTCGAGGCAGCCGATAGCGGCTGCTGCAATGGAGTGCCTCATGGATTGCAAATATCATAAGAGGCAGACATAGTGGTTACAAGTACTGTGGAAAGGCTAAACAAGAGGAGAGTGAGGTAATATTTCGTACCTGGTATAATATCCCGACTAGTGAATCAATAGTCAATGTATACCAAGTATTTGGATTTGTCTTGTGCTTCTTTTCCGCGTCTGCAATTTCCTGCTTGGAGACAAGGTCCTCGAAATATTTGAGAGGCTGACCAGCAATTCCCTAAAGGCGATAGAGTTTATGCACGAGATTTGTTTTAACATGACCGGTTTGGTTTCGCCTGAACACTCCACAAGAACCTGATTAGAAAATTGATATTTAACTAAGAAACGAAAGAGAAACAAAGTAAAATAATTACCAATTCACTTGGTGAAGTGCCGATAGAAGAGAACCAATTTGACCCTCAACATTTAACACAATTGATTCGACAGAATAGTGCCACGCTGGATCGTCATCATGATCACGATTAATTATAGGCATCCAAGCAGCAAGTCGATGATTGCCATCCCAAACGAAGAACATCTTCCCTGAAAACTGCTTCCATACACTCTCACTCTGCAGCTCCTGCTCGAATGCATCATTAGCATTCTTCCATGCTTGACTCCACTTAGCTATGTCGCTAGGAGTCACATCCTGAGTCTTACCATCATTGTCTTGAATGGCGACATAAAACACCCCATGTCCATCCATATAGCCTGTGCCAACAAAGTGAGCACTAAGTGCGATGACATCATTCTTGAGGTACGGTCTCACGGCTGCAAGAGACTTCATCCTACATAGAGGTATATTCAGTTTAGACTTATTCTTTGGCTTAAATCGAAGCCTGTCAAGTACAACATTTGTATTCACAGACTCGTTAATCACCATCATGTCCATCTCCTTTCGAAGATCCTCAGCGGACATCTCCTCATGCTCCTCTGAATCTGCATCATCCTGAGTAGCTTCACCATCCTGTGTCTCCAAAGTATCTAAACCAAAGAACACAAAACAATCATAAGGAAAGCTCCACACCAATAAAAACAACAATAACGCTTTAAAAAAATCACAATGACAAACCTGATTCAAGTATTTCAGGCTGCGATAACTCCATAAGATCCTCTGATTGTGTCGACCTACTCGGCACCTCAGAACGCTCATCCTCTGAAAAACAAGGGCTGTTAAAAAGAGGAAAAACGAACCAAAACAAAGCTTTACAACAACTATGCACACACAACGAAGAGAGAAGCGTCGAAGTTGCGCCCAGGCTCACTCTGGCCATTGATACGCAAATGCCACCACCACGAGGCAACCGCTGTCGGCGGCCTACCTCGCCATGGCCATGGCCATGGCCGTTGTCTGTCTAGACGACAGCCATGGCCATGGCCACGGCGAGGAGGGAGCCGCTGTCAGCGGCCTCGGCGAGGAGGGGGAGGAGAGTCCTCGCCGTGGCTGTCATCTCCAGCGACGACGGCCATGGCCATGGCGAAGAGGGTTTTGGTCCTCTTTGCCATGGCCGTCGTCTTGACAGACATTGACACTACTCCATTACGAAAACCCAACTTCAAATTTGTGTCTTGCCTGCTGCGGTGCGCGTCGCGATCTCCATTTCAATGTCCACGAGTTGCAGACCTTCACTTTCGCTCCTCGCCATGGCTGCAGCTGCATTTGTTGCACGACAACAAGTTAGTTACTAACCTTCACACTAAGTTTGATGACCTACATCCTCTTCAACAACGGCGTTGCATTAAACAAAGGAAAAATAGACACCTCACTCATATGCGCCTTGCTATCTTCACACAAACCCTAGTGTATTCCAAAGGAGAAGTGGAGGACATACTGCAGTGTACACCAAGTAGAAATGGGTTCGTTCATTAGAACTAGGCGAGTTTATTATTTCATTCAATATGCATGGAATTCTCATTCTGAAGAGTTAAAATGTTTAACGAGACTAGATTTTTATGGGCTACTGATTGATCGTTTCTAAGCACGAAGACCCAGCATTAAGGTGGGACGTCTGAAACAATAATCTGTTTCTGCGAATCCTTCTGACAGGACATTCTAAAATTGTTTTGTTCAGTATCACACATTGGTTTTTGGTGTATCACCTGATTGTGGAAAGGACCACTGTGATGGATATTGGCCATCGATACGATTTGGTGTCGCATGAGTACTTTCGAATGCGCTTTCTCTCAAACTCATCTTCTCCGGTTCTCCAGAAGTCTTTCCAATCTCTACAAGACTGAGCATCTCTTCCTCTAGACTATCCTCCATTGTTAGACAATTGGTTTCCGCTTCTTCAAATTCTAGTGCTTTTACCGTATCTCCAACCTCTTCCACTCTAAAATAAGATCTCAACTTTCTCATCAGCCTCGACCTCTTCAACTGCTTTGGATTGGTAAAATACACAGCCTTTCTCTTACGCCTTCTTGGCATATTACACAATCAGTCGGACTCTACTCGCTCTCAACAACACAAGCTTCCTTAGGCTGAATCCTTATGTAATATGTTTTTGAGTTTTGATTTCCATCTAGAAGGTGCACAAAAGCAAAGACGATCTTTTTGTCGTAATTGTCAGCCGTTTTTGGAAGATTTCGGCCTGACAAAAATAACCTCACTACTGACAGCAATAACGGCACAAGTTAATGGGATTTTCATATCTGACTCTTTGAATCTATTGGGATATCGATATCGAATTTTGGGAGCCGCCACTTCAGATTAACATATGTCGAGCACCACCTTCTTTAGTCATTCAAACTCTGTTGTACTGAATGCAGATATAATAATTTAAACAATCTACAACTCAGTGCATTCATGTATTTTAAATTTTCTGTGGTCCTTGTCTTGCGCCTAATTAATTACTTGCAGGCCAATTCAGATCTAGCCCCCAACCACCTATTTATCAAAGATTTCCTGGAATTGATTAATTTGTTGAGCACCCTATTGAATTAACTTGATAAATTCATACTTCTCAAATGGAGTCCCTGTCAATCTTTAGAGTAACCTTCACTTTATTGTTTTCTTCGTCACCGATTCTTCTCATGCGTAGGCAATGGCTTCTGATCCTGTTGACATTTCTGAATGCGTTCTAATTAGATCAGATGATCATTCAGTTCCGATTTCATTTCCTCTAGGTGCAGATGGATTCTCGACTATCGCTAGCAGTCGTCTTGCATCGCGGTTTCATATTTTAGAGAGTTCTCTGCATGTAGACAAGGAAGTTCTTGACGCGGGGTCAAAGACAATCTCGCATACAGTAGCACAGGTTTCGTGTCAACGTGAGAGGGGTGATGTTTGGTTGTTGAAGCCAGGGAGGTACCGAGTTTATGGATCTCCTGATGTGACCCCATTGCTTCGGAAGGTGAAACTAGAGCCACCTGATCATCCAGTCATTCTTCTTAGTGACGACTCGGACGACGACCGCACATGTCCGGTCCCATCGAAGAATAGAGTAGAATCTCCGGTAGACCTCGGTGGTCCTCAGCTTATTTCGTCTGTTGTTAGTGATTACCCAATCCCTGGGCCTTCGACTTCGGAGCCTACGTTTTATTCGACCACGGATACTTTCCAGTCTGCTCCATCTACGGAGTACAAGAACATAGACCCTCATCCTTCCACTTCGGGGCCATTCTCGGAACGTACACCGGTGATTCAGGTATCGGCACCGCCTTCTGATAATGAGTGCATCTATCCGACTCCGCCCAATTCTGCTTCGGATTCCGTGGCAGCCTCGACAGTAGTTGGCAGTGCCCCGTCCTTGGCAAGCGGACAAACCAGTTCAAAACCTCCCCTCTCACCGAATCAAAGTATACTCCATTGCTTGCGAGTTCTTAGCAGTCGCAAGGGAGCAAAGTCAGTTCTAAGCAAGTTAGATTACAGTACAATTTCTATTAAGACAGTTGAGTATGTGCCTCCCGATTTTGATGGGGATGTCATATTTGAACTTCCTCCAATGGAGAAGTATCCGCAATCATCTAAGGCTGGTCAGCTTCATGGAATGGATAAGAGGGACGACGGCCATGCATGGACTCGAACAGCAACGTCGCATATTAAATCTGAGTTCAACCTTGCTTTTCGAACGTCGTCTTGTCTTGGGCACTTAAGATGCACAAATACTACCTGTGACTATGTTAGGCGTGTTCATCGAACATCACATCAAAATGAAACTGAATGGGATGGAAGTGCGACGTCCCCATTCTTTCCAGGTTGTGACCCTCCTCCACAATCCACTGTTGTTTGTGCTATTTGCCAAATGTCCCCTACTTGCATCGCAACCTGTCCGGCAAAGATTTATTATGTCCATGGAGATAGCCAAATGACACGAGCTTGCATTCATCTCGGTGTGCATTGCCATCCAGTGAAGACGGGAAATTATAGAGATTCCTCAGCAAAACTTCGTTCTCTAATAGGCGAACAAGTAGAGCGGACTCCATCTGCTACAAGATCAGCGATTGTCCTAGAAGCCAGTAAAGAGTACTTGGGGGAGTTACTGTTATCCTCGGAAGGTGTTCCCCAAACGATTCTTCCGTTCGATGAACTTATTCCAGTTCTTGACAAGTTTAAGCAGATGTCCTCTCCGAATATTCGTAATGAAGTGACTACGTTTCGATACTTGCGTCGGTTTGGAGTAATGGATAGTATAACGAAATTGAGGGGTTCAAGTAAGTGGGCATTTATTCAAGAGAACCGTTTCCCAGGACAAGGCTCAGAGTTGGACAAGGTATTCGTTTTTAAGATGTCTGAGGTTGGACCTGGATGCGGTGTTGATTTAGTTAGGCGAATGCAACCCGGGGGCGATTTGGAAGCCTCTTGGATGATGTTTGATCATGTAAAACGTGTCAAGGGCTGGACCACCATGGCTTGTCACGTTTACGATTCCACGTTCTGCCGAGTCATGACAGTTGCTGTGTGCGATATGCAATCAGAGGACGTTGCTGCTCAGCAGCTGTTCTGGAAGAGTCTAAATTCTGTTGCAAGGAGGCACGGTATTGCTGACCCAAATTTTAAAGGATTCATGGCGGACAGTGCACAAGCTAATTGGAATGCGGTGCGTATTCTCTACGGTAGTGGAGACCCCACACTGCCAATGGAGAACCGCGAGAGAACTTGCCTATTTCACTAGACACAATCACTGGAGAAGCACACTAAAGCGGACATCAGGGCCGACCTTCAAGACCAACATCGCCGTCTCTGCAAGGATTACAAAAATTCTATATCTCTTGAAGAGGCCCAGGGTCGATACTTGGCAATCCGAGCATGGTGGTTGTCATCTGGTGCGGCAACGGAGGAAGCGCTTTCGAGACTCGATTTATGGCTTGCATTTTGGCATTTCAGATACCGACAATGGGGCGGATTCATGCAACTTGTAAGTTCTTTTGCACTTTTTTTCCCTGTGCATATTTTAATTCTACCAAATTTTATGGCTTTCAAGTTTTACATTGTTTTCTCCTCTGTTTAGTTATTATACCTTCTGCTATCGTAGGGAAATTCATAGTTCTTATTAACTTTCAGCATATTTTAGTTTTTTGCCCTACTACGTTAGTTCGGCACTGTGTTGCTTAGCCAATTGAACTTTTTCAATCTTTGTTGATGTTGTGTCCACATTTGCATTTCAATTGCTATTTTTATTTATTTTTAATTTTTATTCATGTTTTCTTGACAATATATGTCTTCCGGGTTTCTTCCTTGCCTAATTTTGAGCCGCCGATATCGGCTGCCTATTCAGTGTGATTTCTTTTCCGTCCATCTTTCTGTGAAATACAAGCCGCCGACATCGGCTGCTTGTAAGAGCCCCGCATGATGTAGCAATCAATTTTTTTGTGAACGAATGGTTCTACAGGAGACCAATCAAGAGGTGTTGCCGATACGGGCTCCGATCAACCACGTTTTTTCCTACTCTACTGTTGTCTTTACAAATCTTTCACTAGAACTTACTGGATAGAACCAAACTTAATGTCCTTTCTGATCTATCTTCTTCATTGCAGGATCTTTCTAATGCCGAGCTTGCAGAAATGCCGTCCTGCAATTTGGCCGAGACAGTTCACAATAAATGGCTGCAACAATCTGGCAAAAAAGGGAACGATCTCTATGTAGCCGCTATTGATGACATGGTCCGCGCATTCATGCAGGTTGTTGCGTACTATCAGTTTCTCAAAGGTGAGAAGCCCGGAACTGGTCCTGACAAAGACGAACTTCGACTCCGTATTGCCCATCGTACCGCTCAACGCACTGGCAATGGGAAAGTTCTTCAAGCAACTCTGGCGAGAATGCCTGGTGGAGACAAAATATGCACCCGGGATCCTCACTTGGAAGGTGAAGAAGAATTCCTTTCTTTGAAACGGAAAGCAGACCTCCCTCCTGGCTCAGAATTTGATTCTCATCGCCCTGATAAGATTAGTGTTTCCCGTCCACGACTTAGGAGACGACGAGATGACCTGAAGATCGTTGATCTCACAATTGACGACTTTGATTTGCCACCTAAGCCAATTCCTCCTCTAGCAGCGGTTGATTCCTTTGAAAGTCCTATTGTTCTGCCTCCTGTTCATCACGTGAAATCTATTCAAGAGACTGCTTGCGACGAGGGGCTGTAGCACATCGCAAGGCTCCCAAAGACCTCAGCCAAAGCTTGCTTTGCCATGCATGGACGAAAGAAATGTGTTGCTAAGATTGTGCAAGGGGGACGACCTACGGCTGCTCCTACTTATACTGGCCTCATGGACAATTACAAGAAGACTAGGATGGATAAGATGCAGTTCTTCTTCTGTAGAGATGATATCCATCGTTGTGTCCATAGTTCTAAACGACCGTGGGTCGTTTCAAAACCCCCTATCCCAGATATTTGGCCAGTGAAGATAGACACAAATCTTAGCAAATCGGAGATACTTGCTCTTGAGGGCGGCGGCTTCAGACTTGCCGAACGTGTACAGATGTCTCCTTGCCAGTTGTTTGGTGAGGGCGTATCAGTGAACCTGTCGGACTACCCTCCACCCCCCAATCGTTCAGACCATCCCACCACGAGATTCGGGAAGGCTGTCCGTAGGAATCCTACAGCGCCTAGTACTAAGCATCACAATAGTTGTGCCTCGGCGCTTTCACTAGCCGCAAAGATCTGCGACATTCTTACGGTACCGCCTCCTGCTCTAGGCTGCATTGTTACTTTACAATCCAGTAGCATTTCGAAGGTCTCACGATATATGTTGACAATTGGCCAGTTCCCGTCCTGTGATTGTCCATCTTTTACTGAGATGTCAAAGAAATCACTAGGCAAACGCGGTGCGTGGACCTACTGCAAGCACTTTTACTATATCTTTACCGTACTATGTGGATTAGACGAAAACGTCGATGTCTTCATGCACTCTCCTAGTTTCAGTTGGAATGAGATCAAGCGAGTCCTCCAGATTCTCCTCCTAAAACACTACGGTGTTTGAGTATATTTCAGAACTCTTCGTTTTGTTTTATTCTACTAGTATAAATATTGCGGTGAGACTAAAAGGGCCACCAAAACTTTTTATTCCTGTGTAGTTTCTTCTATTTCGCAAAAGAATGATGGAATGGATGTGCCGTGTACTAGGTATCATAGTAGTGTGTTGTTATTCGGATTCAGAACTCCGCTCTATATCCGTTCACTTTCGTTGTCACTGTCTCTAACACTCTATCCTTACATGATTTCCATCACACTTCTCGTTAATCGCACCTAAACCGTACCCTAATCGTTTTGCATCTCCACACCATCACCGTCTACCTCTCTCTGACCCTAATCTTTAAAACCATACGGAGCCTTTATTCAGGCTATGTCCTCGTTGCTCCATAATACTCCTCCCATTCTAAACCATTTTCCTTTTTCCATCTCAATTGTGTTCCCGCTATCAATTTCCTTTCCGCTCTCTCTCTCTACCGATTAAACCTGAATTCTCCTTCATCTTCTCAGCCCCAGAAATCCTATCTTCTCATCATTGCACAACCGTATCTCCACGGTTATAGGCCTTCTTCCTCAATATTTGCAATTTCTCTTTCTCGTGCACACGTATTGTTCAAAAAGATTTTGGCCCGCCTGATGTTTTAGCCACCAAATCCACGGTAATAGGACCCTATATGTACAACATTTCGTGATTTTTTTCCTTCTTAAACATTATAAACTTTAACTTTTTCCTAGACTCTTCCTACTTTTTGCGCTATGCGCTCGCAAACCAAGGCTCGCCGCTCTCCGCTCGCGACTCTACGCTCGCAAAATAGCCTCGTCCTACAGCGATCTCCGTACCAAGTACTGTGAAAATGATGGATCAGAAGGTATGAAGCAACTGGAACCCTAAGCTCCACCTCAAATTTTGTCACTTCCTCCACATGCGATATGCACCTCCACTTCGGTCTTGGGATTGAGGTCGCAGTAGCAGATTCATGGGCAAAAGGGGCGGAAAATTTGCACGAAGCATGGAGGCATGAAATTCTCTACCTGCGCCGTCCTCGCAGAGTTGCAGCGCCGGAGAGGGTTCGGTGAGAGGCAGCGAGAATAGGTCACGGTGCGGTCGTAGGGGTCTAGCGGGCATGGGCCACGGGCCGCGGTCATGGGTCCCCGCGCATCAATGCGCCGGCGTCTACATGCTTCCGCCCTCCGACCTCCGCCCTGTCTCGGTGGTACTCATCGGCAGGGACGTCTCCCGCCCTCTCTCGCAGCCCTCGCACCCTCGCACCGTCGCCGGCCTCGCACCCTCGCCGGCCTCGCACCCTCCGCATCTGTTATGTCCGCCTCTGCAAGCGCTCCGCTCATCATCGGGCTCCGCCATCTCACGATGCTGCGAGGTCTCAGTTGCTCAAGCTCCACGATCTAATTGCAATTCGATCTTCCCCTCCAATAGTCTGCTTGCTTCCAACATTGCGGTTCTTATCCTTACCTCCACGTGTTTTTTGCAAGGAATTTTTAGCTTTTGTTTTTGTGATTTCGTGGGTGTGAATGAAGGTGACGGAAAAGTTCTGTTCTGTAGCATTCCTGTGCTGCAGGATGTGTGTTTTTTCAATGTATGACTCCCGAAAAGCAGTGGTACCACGACGTGCTATATCTGCTTGTCGTGATGTCCATGTTGTGAATGCTGTGGTTTGTTCTTGCATTTCTCTGAAAACCTTGATTGTGGTGCATGTATACTTGGAAGTATGAGCCACATGGCGCTTAGATGTCCGAGGAGATGTCTGAGTCGATGTCTAGAAAGATGTCTAATTTTTTGCTTCTGTTCAAAAACCGAGGTGCGTCAATGTCTGTGGCATGGCTGCGAAGTTCGAGGCATTTTTTCATGTGTTCAGAAATTTATTTTGAGTAAAACGAAGTCAATCGGGTGTGCTAACCTTGCTCTTGGTTCAGATCATGCCTGCAGATTGAGAATCTTTCTCTCAACCTCGGACTCATGGTTCTGTTCATGTTCTGATGTAGTAGGCATGAAAGTTGCTTCGTGGATTGAACATCATGAGGTAGGGTTGTTTATTCTGTTGGAGTAGGTGCTGTATGTATGGTCTGTATGTACTGCGATGTCCGTGAAGATGTCCGAAGAGATGTCTGAGTGGATGTCTAGAAAGATGTCTAGAATGATGTCTGAGTGGATGTCTAGGAGGATGTCTAAGAAGATGTCTGAGTGGATGTCGAAGTGATGTCGAAGTTTTTGCTTCTGTTCACTAACCGATGTGCGTTTATGTCTGTGGCATGGCTACGAAGTTCGAGGCGTTTGTTCATGTGTTCAGAAATTTATGTTGAGTAATACGACGTCCAGAGGGTGTGCTTGCTCTCGGTTCAGATCATGCCTGCATCTTGACAATCTTTCTCTCAACCTGGGACTGATGGTTTAGTTCATGGTTTGATGTAGTAGGCACGAATTTTGCTTTGTGGATTCAAAATCATGAGCTCTGGGGTTGTTTATTCTGTTGAACAAGGTGTATGCTGTGTATGTACTTTGAAGTATGAGCCAATGTCTGCGAAGATGTCCGCGGAGATGTCTGACTAGATGTCTAATAAGATGTCTAATTTTCTGCTTCTGTTCACTAACCGCAGTGCTTTCATGTTTGTGGCATGGCTGCGAAGTACGAGGCGTTTGTGGAGTGGCCAGCCAGGCGCGTCATGATGACGAGGAAGCGCGACAAGAAGCGGAAGCCATCGCCACGCAGAGAGGACAGCCACACCCGAGAGTTGCGGACGAAGAACCGTGAAGACTTCCAGGCTGGACCCAGCAACAAGCAGAAGCGGACCGTGCCAACTGAGGCACAGAACCGCACTAAGCGGATGAGAGAACTTCAACTCCAGCAGGATTTCCGATGAGTGCACTCTAAGTTTGAACACATGTGATTACTTTGTGGTTTTATGTTGTATTGTTTAATCAGGCAAGGTTTCTTGGTATACAGTCGGGGGTTTGAGGACCCCGAAGATGAGGAGGACGCAGAGGACACAAAGGATGAGGAAACCGAGGACGATGACATCATTGAAGTCGCAGCACCCGAGGAGACCCCTCTCCAGCGTGGATCAGCACGACAACCGAGAAGGGAAGCGGTGAAGAAGGTCTTGACCGTCGACAAGAAGGGCTTTCCTTACGGGAACTTGAAGAAAGCATACGAGGAAGATTTGCGTTTGATCGCAAAGGAGTTAGATCCAAACTGCAACTTCAAAGAGCAGACTCAGGTGATGAGAGAGAGATTCTTCAATCGCTTGGCAGGAGGTAAGAGAATTGGGCTTCTATTTGAGTGGTTTGTGGTTTTCTGACTAAGAGGATGTCTGACAGGATGTCTATAACGATGTCTTCTGGGATGTCTAGTGGGATGTCTGCAGGGATGTCTTACAAGATGTCTAGTGGGATGTCTGCAGGGATGTCTTACAAGATGTCTATGATGATGTCTGCAGGGATGTCTTAGAGGATGTCTATGAAGATGTCTGAAGAGATGTCTAACTGTGTCGATTGAATTCTGTTTTGTAGGGTGGGACGTGAGGGGGGACGGCTTGGAGGACGAAGTGGATGCAACATGGGTTTCTACGAAGGTGAACAAGGCGTTAACGAACCGACGCTATGCACTGAACCAGCTCATCGATAGAGGACATCGGAAACCACCAGAGGTGACGGATCAGCAATGGAACCAGCTCGTGAAGAGAAGGAGCACCTCAGAGGCGAAGGTGAAGTCTGAGAGAATGGCAGAAATCTCGAAGGGGAAGAAGGGCAGGAAGCGAGCAACGCCTGCAGCAATCAGGGAGGCGGCGATGGTGAGGCTGGTAAGCATCTTTGAAGTTGTAGGGGACATCCTGAGACGTCTGTGCAAATGTTATCTTCGATGTCGGTGTTGATGTATTTGCCTGCCTTTCTATAAATACTTTCCTACAGTGTTGCCGGCTTCACCGCCCACCGTACGAATCAGAGATCAACGAGGAGATAGAGGTGCTGTACAATGAAATGGAGGAGCACCGGGACAGCGATGAGGACGAAGAGGACGTGCAGGATGTCGAGAACAAGCTGTAAGAGCTCGAGCACAAGATGGAGGCATCAAACGAGTGTTTGGAGGGGAGGATTGATGCCTCCAGCACGCGCTTGGAGGCCAAGATTGATGACTCCCATCAAAGGTTGGAAGCGATGATCCGCCAACTTTTGGACTCCCAGACTTCCTCGACCCCGCAATCTCAGATGGAGCTGCCAGTACCTACAACACCCGTGTTATTGCAGGTTACTTTGGAATACTTGTCATTCTTGTCTTGAACATTGTATGCACACAAATGCTGCGATTTTCACACTTACATAATCTCCTTAACTAATCGGTTTATGATAAGATGTGTATGAAGATGTCCCCAAAGATGTTTGAGGGGATGTCTAAGATGATGTTGCAGAAGATGTCCGATGGGCTAACCTGCACGGGATGGCGTTATTGCAGGTTACTCCTTCACCAACAACCACCACGGACAAGACGCGGGCAGCATCTCCAAACCATGGCACATCGGGCGTGTCTGAGCACATGGTTGGGCAGGATGCCAACATGGGAGTTGCGACGGACAAGAAAGAAGGCACGTCCATGGAGGTTGCAGAAGGAGGGGGCTTAGAAGAAAGAGACACAGTGGTAGGCACAACTGCGGTGGCTGAACCTGTGGAGGATGTTGAGGAGGCCATTACACCAGCGCCTGCGGCAGAGACGATAGAAACGGAGCAGATTGCAAAGGTAAACTTAGAGTAGAGATGCAGTGACCATATTTGGAACTGTGCATGTCACCACGTTCGAATGGCCTTCTGCAGCGACATTTGGATGACGCACAGAAGTCTTTAGAGACATCCTTGCGTCTGTAGAGACATCCAACAGACATCTTTGGAAAGACGGTTATGTTTGAAGCATACTTCTGAATGTCATGGTGGGAAGCCAAAGCACACGGTTTTGAGTGTTTTATGGTAGCTACATGTTCATGTCACACATTTTGCTTATTTGTGCATAATATTTCATGTTTGAAATATGTTAGAATCAGGAGGCAGTCGAAAAAGGAGATGAGTCCTCAGGATGTTTTGTAAGGCGCAATGCAAAGGTAGGTACCGAAACAAAGGCTCCAGTGAAGACACCCAAGCCTGCAGGATTGTCAAAACCGGTAAAATCCGTCACACCAAAGGCAACGGGACAATCTCAACCAAAGAAGGCAGATGAAAAGAAGCAAGGAAGCCTGTCAAAACCTAAGAAGGTGGTTGAGAAGGTAGACAAGAAATGACTATTATGTTATGTTTGGACTTGTTTACTTGCATGTATGCACATTTCTTTCTGAAATTTACCCGTATGGTGGTAAGGAAAGCATAGAAAACACATTAACATAGAAGAAATAAGCCCCGCTTTGTGGTACAGAATGAAATTGCATATGCAGAGTAAGTGAGTTGTTGTTTTTTCACAATTGCAGAGAGGCAGCGAAACACGATCAGAGGTCGCGAAGAGAAAATGACGGGAGACGCGTGCACGTAGGTGAGTGGAACATGACATCCAGGAGATGTCTGCATGGATGTCATAGAGAATGTCTATAAAGATGTCTGCAAGGATGTTTGCAAGGCTGTCTATGAAGATGTCCGCAGGGATGTCTAACTGTGTCGATTTCTTGATGTTAGGAAGTAAACCATGTCTACCTAGGTAGAGCAAGTAAATGGAATTAAATATAAAAAATTTGCCTTTGGAAACCCTTTTTAAAGTGCATTCGTTGTTGGCTTATTGAACATGTGCAGCGGCGGGACATGCACACGACCGTAGGGGGGTATCGACAGCAAGCGATGGTAGTGGAGGGGCTTGAGGTTGTGGGTGCGTAGTATCTCGCAGTTGTTGACTGACGGATTACTGAACACGTTAGTTTTGTGCTATGTGAGGTCCTAAAGACCTAAACAATATATGTTTGACTTTCACTTTGTGATGTGACCATGTTTAGTGTTGTGCAATGCGAGTACGTGTGCAACATATCGTACAGCTGTTTGGATGGTCACTCCAACTAGCAGAATGCTTGGCTTCATGGTGACAAGCGTATGCTTCTCGGGACATCTAGGTGAACTAACAAGATGTCTCAGAAGACACATGTTGATGTTATGTAAGACGTCTGTGGTTTACGGTTATGATGTCTATATAAACATCTACAAATGTCATGCCAGATGTCCTTTAATATGCCCAATAGACATCAATCGTGACATCCTTAAAAACATCACCAAAACAGACAACGTTCACATCGATGTCCCACGAGATGTCGCTACAGACATCCGTGTCAATGTCACAAATATGACGGAGACATCAATCTTGACATCCTTCTAGGCACTGGAGACATCAAGCAAGACACAAAGATGTCTACATGATGTCTAACAGTAACGTCATTTGACCACAAAACCCCCGAAAACTTTGTTGACGTGGCATGCCACGTCATTTTCCCAGGTCCACGTCAGATTTTCCCGGGTGCCACGTCGGATTTCCCGGGTGCCACGTCGGATTTTCCCGGGTCTACGTCGGATTTTGGCGCCGCCACATCAGATTCTACGGGAGCACCGAAAATTCCACATCATGATGAAATTCATTGCCATGTCGCACTGCCCGTCCACATGGCGCTGATGTGTCACCTACGTGGCACACGTTTTACCCTCCCAAAGTTACCTCAAGACACCTTGAAAACGAGGATGTCTTTAGATAAATTTGGATGTCTGATTAGACATCCTCTTGTCTTAGGATGTCTACACGTCTAACAACCACTTACTAGACATCCCCGCGTCAGATTTAGACATAAAAAAAAATAGGGTTTTCTTATAGTGCTAACACCATGTCCATCACAAAACGAAACATTAGGTTCGAGGAAAACATGGATATTGATGGCATGGGGACAAGCTCAACACTAAATTGGAGACAGAAAGGAATAGGAAAGAACATAGAGGTGGAAAACGGCAACACCAAGAAGAGCAGAAGCACTCAAGAAGAGGTAAGCCAATCCCCCCCCTTAACTCAATAACCATGTCTCTTAAGTTTTGGCTAGGATATGAAGATATGGAACGCCTTGCAATCGAAGAAGGGCTGGAAGAACTCCTATACGATGAGAAGGTGGAAGACATAGTGACTAGAGGATTCCAGGAGCACGAGGCAAAAGAGTTCAAGATGTCAATGGTGGCCTATCCAAGGATACCCCAACTCTACTATCCCATTGCACGGGCGGGAAGCGATGAGCAACACTACAACATCACCCAGATTCCTCAAAACACCAAAGTCAACGGTGCCACAGGTTTGGCAAATGGTTTCCATGTGGCTCTTCACTTTGAACCTCCTCCCTCCATTTTATTGCATGATGATGTTTACAAAATGATAACAAATAGTCTTGACATCATGGACATTAAACTAGGAGAAGAGTTATGGACCCTATCTATATCCATTGTCATAATGTTAAGAGAGGTGGGCAAAAGGGTGTATGGACGGGCATGTTCGAGTTACACTAACTAAACCCCAAAACCGATGCTCTCATGTTATTAAAAGGCATTAGGCCTTTCATTCTCATCATAAACAACCAAAACATCATTGGGAAAGTATGTAAAGCTTACCCCCAAATTGCTAATTCTTCTAACCTCTTCGTACAAGTGCGAAGTGATACATTGATAGGTATCTCCGCACACCAACTCTTCAAAGACATCCTCATAAATAGCTTCAAGCATGGCCAAGACTATGAGATCACGGGAGTGTCGAAGGTAGAAGGAGATCCCCATGCCTTCATTGTTGCCACCGCTCCTATACAAGCCTCCAAGATTCAACTTCAACACATGACCACCCACCACGAAGTCATCAAGGCAAAGAAGACCTATAACAATGGACGCATGACTCCCGAGACCAAGGCAAGGAAAGATGCAATATCCCTCACCCTCTCCCCTTTGCCTCTTCTCATGAATGTGCAAGATGTCACTAATGCTATCCAAAAGATCATGGGAGTGAATAATGTAAAGTCCATATGGTTTCATAAGGAAATTGGAGGTAGGCACGATGGCAAAGCTAACGTGGAATGCGCTAACCCAATAGTATACAAGCAATTTGTTAGAAAACACTTCAACATTGGTGACAACTATGTAGACTTCACCCCACATTGGAAGAGCTTGGAAGGCATACAACCCCCCATAGAGGAGCAAATCAACGCCTTCGGTTTCAACGACATCAATGCCGCTATGGTCAACACCGTTGCAACTTTCAAGATACAAGACACCCCGACTGCCATCACCAAGAAGGAGTTGAAGGAGGCCTTGGAGGAGAACAACAAAAGGTGATAGAAGAAAGCAAGAAGTACACCGACATCCTACACAACTCTTTGATGGAGCATCTAGACAAAATGGAGGAAGCCATGAATGCCACAAGGCTTGCATTCCAAGCCATGAAAGGAAGAATGCCACCTAGACTTGAAGATAGGCCACCAAACATGTAAAGACTAAAGACCTCAAGGTAATGCACAATCACCACCTAGTACTCTCTACTCTCTACACACGGTATTTTACCCTAGATAAATACCTCCCTTTCGCTAGTATTATACACGTAGTAGTTGTCACATATTTTAAAACCATACATTGTACAGTCTATTATATAAATACCAAATACATTTTACACTACAAATATACTTACAAAATACCAAACCATTATATCGTCTACCAAACATATATTAAAAAATATTTCTTCTATACAAAATATAAGTACTATACGAGATACTACTCTAACCATTATAACAACTATTATACCAAATACCAAATACCAAATACAAAAATTTATACATTTACATGCACACATACACACACATATACACAATACTAAAATACATACACATACAAAGACACTAACAAATATACACATAAATACACAAACAAATAAGAAAACAAATAACAAACAAACATACACAAAAATACAAAATAAAACATATACACACAGATACCCATACATAAACACAAACGCACATACACATATACACATACCATAAAAAAACAAACAAACAAGAACACGAAAATACACAAAATACACAAAAAAATACGCGAACACACAATCAAACTAATAACCATACATAAAACACACAACAAAATTAACACCATAACCACAAAAAAGAATTCAATCCCACACACCAACAAAATAACAAAAACATCCAATATGCATTACAAATTAATTAAACATACATGCACCATAAAAACAACTACAAATAAAACAACCCACCCAAATAAAGACACACACACATCCCCAAACAAACATAACCTCAAAAACATCAAAAAACCCCAAAAAAATCACACAAAAAACAATAAATCTAAAACACAAATCTAAAGACATGAAACTCATACTACTTCTAGGGGGAGACATAAAAACTGACCTTTATACAAATACAAATACGAGTATGAACACCAATATAGATACTGAAACCCATACTAATACAAACATCAAAGCAAACACTAATATAAATCCCAACATATATACTAACACAACTACATATAACAACGACTTAAATATCCCCTCAAACACCAACATAAGCCCATATACAAATATTCTTACACATAATAATCACATACACATATGGCCAAACACAACCACTAAAATATACAAACAAATATACACACACCTATACATCATTAATAAAACAAAACAACTATACAAATAGACACAGGGACACATAAAAAGTTAATGACAAATACAATTACAGCCACTATAAAAATGAATAACAAAAAATTCATTACCCACATACAAAATACAAACACCCACCTACCCCCAAACAAACAAGACTTTAATAACATAACAAAGCCTCAAAAAATTATACAAAAAACAAAAACTTTAAAATACAGCAATAAACACACATCACAAACTCCTACTACTTCTAGAAGGAGACATAGAAACCAACCCGGGACCCATGCCTAATATACTAAAACTAGGGTTGGTACCCGTCATCCCGACGGGGAGAGCGGAGGGTGGTGTGTTAAAGTTACATTTGCATGTTTTGTATTTTAAAACCTATAAGCTCAAATCAAATCTAAATTGAATCAAGTCCATTCCCCATTGTCATCAACTGACCGGGGCAATCCCAAGTTAAATAAACATATGTAAATGCATAAATAAAATTTACCCATTATATATGTATTATGTACTATATATACATACTATTCACTTTAAATATCCATTATTTATTTTATATACGTGTTATTGTCTTTAGATAACTATCATTTATTTTATGTACCCGAGGTAGTACATTGTGTAGTTTCAATATGTTGGAAATTATGGTTTTATTTTTCTATTTTTGATACATAATACAACTTCAAAACTCAATAAGCCAAATTTGAATAAAAGGGCACTATAAAGGTTTCCTCCAAAGGGCACAATAAAAGATTCTTCCAAAAGGCACTATAAAGGTTTCCTCCAAAGGGCACTATAAAGGTTTCCTCCAAAGGGCACTATAAAGGATTCCTCCAAAGGGCACTATAAAGGATTCCTCCAAAGGGCACATATGGAGGATTCTTTCAAAGTTCACATTCAATTCAAAAGGCACATTTGATTCAAATGGCAATTCCAAAGGTCATATGACCAGGAGCGGCGGATGGACAGACATTGACGCCTATTATATAAGTAGAAGACACCCTACATCACATAAGAAAAATGCCAAAATATACTTTATACCTAATACCATAAAATTACAACCGGAATATCGACACATTGCAAAACCCTTTGCACCTTTCTTAAAAAACACACATACATTACACCACACATAACACTACACACCCAAACATTGCTCAATACATACAACAAAAAGATACGCACCCACCACCCCACATTTTATATGCCCTAATAGTCACTACTCATCCACACATAGATGAATGTAACCATCTCTTAAATCCATAAAATTTGAACACAATTACCTGGACCAATACACTTCTACAAACTATACTAAACTTACAAAACCCACCAGAACGACACATTCACACTCCGCACCCTTATATAAAGTTTCTTGGAGACAACCAAAATATTATAAACCATGAGAACTCAATACATAAGGAACAATATGACTTTTTATATACTCAAACCATACCTCCCTCAAATGAAACAATAAAACTAAAATTCCCCTACCTCCCTAACAATCTCATCAATGAATCACTAAAATGTTTAGACCCTATACCAGAATACACCCACCCACTCCCACCACCTCCCTACATCCCTTCACAAAATCAAAACATTAGATCAAATCAAGAAAATACACACATAATCATATAGAATGCCTCCTCTCTAAACACAGCCCTTCCTAGCTTACAAACTTTGGTCACGCACATAGACACACCACTAGCCCTCATAGTTATACAAGAAACAAAGTTATCCGCCACAAAATCTACAAAATACATACAAAATATATTTCAAGACTATAAACTCATCTTTAACAATACACATGCACTTACAAGATGCATTCAACATCGGAGACCATATACATCGGGCCGCGGTGGCCTCCTTACACTAAAACACAAAAAATATGCCTTCCCGGGGAACATCAACAAAATTCCTACCTCAATGCACATATCACTTTACATTCAGATAATCAAAATTACTAATCATCCACTACAACCATGGTTAATCTTTCACATGTATATGCCATCTCATCCCGAAGATACTAGATATATCATAGACATACAAAACACCATTACATCTCAAATTAATAATAATCCCAATCACACATACCTATTATGTAGAGACTTCAACAGAGACATAGCATTAATTGGTCGCCAAAATGGAAATCATAACACCCCCCCTCAAACCATTGATTACCAATGGTGCCGCTTCACAAAACACTTAAACTTCACTTACATCAATACCAATACACAATTCTCTAGACAAGGTGGCTATAATTATAGTGATTGGAGTCTAATAGATGGATTCTATATAAATACAAATAATAATACACAATGCACCTCTACAACAAACAAGGATGTTATTCTCAACTCGGACCACTCACCTATACTATTAGACATCCCAAATAACACAATAATCAATAGAACCCCTACAATTCTAAGCAATGACACTATATGCATACTCAACCCCATCCCAAAAGACAATACAGAAAAATTCAGCACAAATTTCTTTGAAGAAAACTCCATGCAAATAGACTCCCTCGTAAACACTCTTGTAAATGATAGTCAACTATCACAAGTACAATGGCAAGAAGCATGCCACACCCTAGACAAACTCATCAATGAAATCTCCGACACACTAGAACAAACTTGTAGAGCCCACCCAATACCTCAAATGACAAACAGAACCTCTCAACAAGGTGGTTATCTACCCCGTAAACTTTCTAAAACCTGGAAACAACACCTAACTACATACCATGTTATACGAAAAACCGTTAGAACGGTAAAAAACAACCCTCAATGGCATAACCACCCCATATGCAATGAACTACTAACTCTACAACACGCCCAAATTCCCACCCCACCGCCTCCGGATCTACCCCACGATACATGGATAAAAGATATTGCACTAATTGCAAAAAATGCCAACATTCAAGCCCGGAAAGTAACCTCAAAGTACGCCAAAGACAACATTAAAAAAGCCATCTCAAAATATAGACAATTATACGAAATTAGCCCCAACAAAATTAACAAGAAAGTCTTTAAAAACCTTGAATCCCCACCAATGGATTGTATCACAGACCAGTATAATAATATTCTAACTAGACCCGACGACATTGCGAATGAAATATTCAACCAACAAAAAAAACAATAGACCAATAGTACCAACATGTAATTATCAACCACAACAGCCAATTGAATGTACATGTGCAGTTCGCCAATATCCATGGCATGACCTTAATGGGTTAATCCTAGACAAACGAGGCAAACCAGAAATTCCACTACATAAATACTTTAATAGAGCCATATACGACACATGCCTTCAAAATCTTGGTTACAACAAAGCCCCAGGCCCAGATCGTATACCAAATTCAATACTCAAAAACATGCCTCCAAGATTTCATAAAGTATTATTCCTATTCTTCTCTCACTACTATAAACAAAAACAAATACCGATCTCATGGAAATCAGATGCAACAGTTTTACTATACAAAAAGCCGACCCGTCTATACTACCCAACCATAGGCCAATTGCACTAACTAACACAATAAATAAACTCTTCACTAGTACACTCACCTCTATACTATCGTCATACCGTGAAAATTTCAAAATCCTACATGATAGTCAAGAAGGATTTAGAGCAGAGAAAAGTACCGCTCGACAAATACAAACTATAATAGCTGCACTAGAAGACGTAAAATTTACAAACCAAGATATATACATATTATACGTTGATTTAAAAAATGCCTTTGGCTCAATAGACCATGCTCGACTACTAGTAATAATGATGGATCTTGGGTACCCAACAGATTCAACTACACTTGTTGGAAACATCTACTCCCAACCACCCACTTACTATATCGGTGAACACTTTGGGAAAACAAAACCTATACCCATTCAAAGAGGAACTATACAAGGGGACACTCTTAGCCCATACCTATTCATTATATTCTTAGAACCACTACTCAGATGTCTAGAACGAGGCAACAATGGATACACTTTTTGGCACATCACAAGTCACAATAAACTCTGCCGCATACGCGGATGACCTCGCCGCCATAACTAACAAAATTAAATCTATCCAAATTCAAATCAATAAAATTGATAGATATTGCAAATGGACTGGTATGGACGTAGGTGTTCCAAAATGTGCCGCTACCGGATGCCTAAACAAATCCAAATTGAACCCTACCACTTTCAAAGCCTTAATGCAAGCTTTTAACGTCAATTACCGCAATCAACCGATCCCTATACTACACCAAAACGAACCATACATATACCTAGGTACAAATCTTGTTCCCTCACTAAAATGGAAAATCCAAATTCACACTACAACCACGAAACTCATCAAACAATGCAAAGAACTATCAACATGTCCGGCCACCATGAAACAAAAAATAAAAATGGTTGATACCGTACTACGCGTAGGTGTGGCATACAGCTTCTACGGTGTGCCATACTCTATGTCAGCTATCAAAAAACTTGATCAAAAAATAATAGCCATACAAAAAACTATATGTGGATTACCAAAATGGATGTCAAATACAATAACCCAACTCCCACATAAACTATTTGGGCTTGAAGCTTTCTCCCTCAAAAACGCATATCTCCGATGTATAGGGGAACAACTACAAAAAACACGCAATTAAGCAATTTTGCCCTTGTAGTTTAATAGTGCACTTGTTTACTACGGCGGTCATTGCACACAAAAATGTCAAATTAGGACAAAACACAAAAAACTTTTGGAAAAACCACTAATTTGCCAAAAATTACCATATGAAAAGTTAAAGCTTTTGCATCTTGGAAATGCTAGAACATATTTGATTTGCCATTATATATTAAAGATTGTTGAATTATTTTTTACATCTTTAATGGAAAAATTGACCTAATTTGCCATTTTAATAGTGCTTTTAGAAGTTTTGGGCAAGTAATCTATATTGTCTCCTTTGTCCAATTAGGTATTTATAATCTCAATTTACTTAAATATAAAAAAGTCATTTTTAGAAGAGACAAAGATTGCTACACAATTCCCTAGACATAGTGTGGACCAAAGTAGTTCAACTTTTTACACCAATTGAAAATTTACATGCCATCGTTAATTGCTGCACACTTGTTCGACAACAAATACCCAATCAAAACTTGACATACATGTGCTTGATGTAAATTAGTGTTGTGGATCCACATCAATAATGAATCCACATTATACACAAGGAGCGGTGTAGTTTGGCTGGAGCTATCTCACCTTCACATGCCGCAAACTTTCCAAATCACATCCAAAATAATTGATGACAACATCCTAGCTGTTTATTATCTAGTCAAATGAATGAGTCGAGTGTGCGTGTTGAAATGAATGGATGTTTGAAATGAGATGAATGATTTCCATCGATAAGGTTTGAGAACTTTGGGGTTTGGGGTGTGCGGCTGCACACGGGGTGGGAGCGAGTTGTTGCTCCATGAAGCGATGCTCGCCGGGTGTGGGGCACGTATGCCAAGGGTATCAACGGTATGCGGTTTGGAGCACCTCCACAGCTCCATTCCGCATTCCGCAGAACGATCATTTTATCCAAACATCTTTCAACAACGCTTACAATGTTACTCCAATCTGAATAAACCAAAACTCAAAACCACAAGCAAAACAAACCCTAAAGAAGGAGGAAAGCTCTTGGTTTCCAAACCCTGGACTTGGATCTCACTTCTCCATGCCTCTCAATTATGAGCCATTGCAATTAGAAAACGTAATTCACTTCAACATTGAAGCACAAGAAAGACGAACCCCACCAGATTGAGCTTTGATAAGAACAAACCTTGAGAAAAAGCAAGAGAACGAAGCTCTTGTTTTCCAAAGTCTAAACTTCAAACCCACTCTTCTCTCCCCATTCAACATTCAAATTTGCCAATGCCATCTGCAAACGAATGCCTTGTCTTCAACCAAATGTCATGTCTGCAATCAAACACCAATCTGCAATCGAATCGCCAATGCCATCTGCAATCGAATGCCATGTCTTGCGCAACGCCGAGATCGGAATGGTGTGAGAAGGAAAGTGACGAGCACATCGAAGACACATCCAAACCGTCCACTAGGAACCTTCAAGGGTGAAGGTATCCGTCACCTCATCGGTTTCATGTAGAATTGTCATCAACTCGGATTAGGGTTCCTTCGCCGCCGCCGCCGCCGCCATCCCTTAATTAGAGCTCTACATATGGCTCAAGTTGTCAAGTTGCTGCAGCACATGCCACGACTTTGCTTGTTGGTACCTATTTAGTGGAGTGTGTGTTTGTGCATGGGCTGCACAATTTTTTTGGTGAGGATGATGTTAGCGTTCTCAAGAGACGAGGAATGTGACGAGGTATGCTAAGTCCATGCTGAAATAGAAACTCGTGAAAATGTACATGTTTCCTCCTAGTTTTTGGTTGATGGAATATTGTTGCAGCCATCTAGAATTGTTGGTCAGAAGAAGCCGTCAGGTTTCAATGCAAAAATGCCCTAGTTTGTACATGGATGCCGTATCTAAAGACTATGTGTTGAAGTAAGTTAATTTTTTTTGTGTTGAGGCTGATGATCGATTTTGGAAGCGGCTGACAAGATGCAAGATGATGCAAAATGTATCTGTATGAGTGACATAGTGCCTGAGTGTGCATCAAAAGGTGTGAAAGGTGTGCAGAAGAATGTGAAACGATTGCTTGAGAGGTGCTACGGAGGAGAGCTGCGGAGGGGAGCTGTGGACGTGCTCCAAACCGCATACATGATACCGTTGATACGCTCGGCATACCTGCCCCATACTCGACAAGCATCGCTTTATGGAGCAACAACTTGCTCCCACCCCGTGTGCGGCCGCACACCCCAAACCCCAAAATTCTCAAACCTTATCGATGGAAATCATCCATCTCATTTCAAACATCCATTCATTTCAACACGCACACTCGACTCATTCATTTGACTGGATAATAAATAGCTAGGATGTTGTCATCAATTATTTTGGATGTGATTTGGAAAGTTTGGGGCATGTGAAGGCGAGATAGCTCCAGCCAAACTACACCGCTCCTTGTGTATAATGTGGATTCATTGTTGATGTGGATCCACAACACTAATTTACATCAAGCACACATTGTATGTCAAGTTTTGATTGGGTATTTGTTGTTGAACAAGTGTGTAGCAATTGACAATGGCATGTAAATTTTCAACTAGTGTAAAAAGTTGAACTACTTTGGTCCACACTATGTTCAGGGCATGGTGTAATAGTTCTCAGAAAATTCCTTGCAATTACAAAATCCAAATTGCAATGAATGCATTCATATTCTATTGCTTTAAAAGGAAAGGAAATAGTGAAATGTACATGTGGACTTCTAATTCATCTCCAATAAGAACTAAGTAATTGTTGTACGCCAATTTTACTTGCATAATGATGTACAATGACATTCAAGGTGTTGTTTTAAAATTAAAATAGAGAAAAAATGTGACTAATGTGCACATGAAGAGGCCAATTTTGAATGCAAAAGACATGTAAACTCACTTTTAAAAAGTACCAAAATCCTGCCATTTTTTCATTTTTTAAAGATTTGAGCAAAACTTGCCGTTTTTGACTGCTCATCAATGCACTTGGCTAAGTGCATAATTTCTTAATTGCATGTTTAAATGCTTTAAACGATAAAGGTAGACTTGGAAAAATATATAATGGATTAACTCATTATGTCCATGCCCAATACGGTGGTGCCGAAAACATACCCAAAATTTAAAAAAACTGACTACATAAGGTCACCAATAACACAAACACTCTTCTTATTAAAACACATAGCTAAAGTCCACCTTGAAAGTACACTTCCAAACTTCCTCATTAATCCTACACCACTAAAAACAATATGGCGCCAAGAAACACTAAATCACAACACACTCAATGCCCAAATCTCACAAAAGCTTCTACAAAAACTCCTCTCAAAAAATATCTTTGAATTAAACCAAATTACTTTACCTAACGGCACACACATCATGAACAATGAGGACTTCAGAACCTACCACTTCACCCCATCCAAACTATTAAAAAGTGCTCTAAATGTTGCTAAACAACTATTTTGCCACCCAACATGTCCCACTGCATGTCATACCCCTTGTAACATACACTTATACTCCTATATACTTAAAGATTCATTTGTCACCCTCAAAAATAGCATCATCTCAAGAAATAGCCCTCCACCAATCAATCCCCTTAACCTTCCACATCCATACCATCCCCGTCCCCCAACATACATCCCCAAAAATCCTACCACATATCCCATTAATAACATCATACACCATAAACATATCCAACACAAAGACACAAATAATATACAAAACACCTACACAAAATATTTATGCCAATGGCAACACAATGAAGATACATACAATAAATGGCTCCCCCAAAGAGACCTTTTTCCACGACACGACACCAATACCTCCACACACAACATCAAAAAATTAAAACAATACTACCAAAAAATTCAAAACAAAATTTACTCGGATATCATCCTAGCACACCACCCCCAAGAACAATTCTCAGACTCAAGGTCCGTAACAGCATCCATAATTATTCCACTCTTAAACATCTTTACAACAAAATGCAACCCCGAAAATGATATCCTTACACTATCAAACACAATTAAAATAGATAACAATCAAGCACATCTATATGAAGAAAATGGCCGACATTTGCACACTATCCCCGTTACTCGACTCCAATGGCTATGGAATCAATACAATACAAAACTACAAACTCCTACGAACATCTAACCAACAACCCAACCCTTTGAAACCGAATTAATTTGGCTTTACCAAAGGTATAAATACCGAATACCAAAAACTGACCCCTCAAAAATGCGCAATACACAATATCCACACCCATTTTAGACTCACTAATCTCATGCTTTAACATCGAACTATCATACTTTTCTTCCCCGGTCACATGTTCTACCAAGCTAAAAAAATTCTACTCACCCTATGAAAGAGACAAAATATTCAGATCCTTGGGAAAGGCCTTTAACTACAAATGGGTCGGTAATGGTATATGTAGAGCCTAAATCCTTGAAATGGCTTTTTTCAGAAAATTAAGTGTAAAAAGGGTTGTAGATATATGGAAAATTAAATAATTAATGATTAAGTTTACATTAAATAGTTAATTAATCAAAAAGTGTCTCTTCATAGCTAAGAGATATAAGATAGTGGGAAAAGGGGTGAACTCACACCCTTTGGAAAGGGTGTACCTTTTCGTAAGTAGATATGAATGGGTGTGAGGTTCAAGTGAAGTTAGTTTTAACGGTTAGTTGTTGGAAAAACCGTTTTCCCAAGAGGTGTGCCTCTTGGTTTTGAGTAGAATTAATAGCTTGAATTTTTAGCATTCTTGGCCATTTCCGTAAACATTCTTTGGAGGAAGATTGGAGTGAGCCCTAGCTTAGGTGAAAAAAACTAACAATTGAAGAAATCTCTTATGTTGTAAGAGTATTATGTTGTGTGTGAAATTATTAATACATAATTATTATTGAATTTGCATATGTAAAGTCTTGTGTGTGACTTAAATAATATGTAAAAATTGAAATAATATTAAGTGTTTCATAAAATAAATTTGACATTGTGTTTGTAAATGCAATTATATGCATGAGGTATTAATTGTGAATAAATTCCTATGTATAAATGCATTAATTATTTTATTTAGATCTTCATTGTAAAAATTAGGATACTATCCTAATTAATTATGTGACATGAAATTGTGAGTGTGTTAATGAATTAAATATAATGTATTACATATGAGTGAAATATGAATACTTAAATGTTGAAACTTCAAGAGATAAAGTTAGGGAAGATCCTAACTATGTCAAAGTGACATTGTGAATATTAATGTAATAAATCTAAGTGTATGTAAGGCATTTAGAAATTAATTTGAAGTAAGAAACTTAATGCATTTATGTGAGAAATGCATAAGTAATTAATGTTAGACTTAAGTTTGAGTATGGAAACTTAAGTTTTAAGTCATAAGACGGGAGTCTTATGCATGTGTAAATAAGTAAACTTAAGTCTAAAGTGGAATTGAACTTAAGTTTAAGTGATAAAACTTAAGTCTAGAGTGATAGGACTTAAGTTTGAGTGAGAAAGAACTTAAGTATAAACGATAGGACTTAAGTCTAAATGTTAGAACTTAAGTCTACAATGAAGGAAAACTTAAGTTTGGATGATAGAACTTAAGTTTGAGTTAGAAAACTTAAGTCATACAAGTATAAGAGTGAAGATACTCTTTTGGCATTCAAGTGTTAAAGGCTAATAGATAGTTAGACTTAAGTCGGGACTTAGAGTAGGATTATTTAGGAACTTAATCTAACTTGTTTGTTGTTTGAACTTAATACTTGTGGTGAATGCTTGAGCGGATTGGACGCACGTGAAAAGTAAAGCGAATTGTATGAGGTAAATTTGTAAATTTAAATGGAATTAATTAAGGTACAAACAATGAGTGCAATGGATAGGATCCATGAGCCGAAGATGGCAAATACTAAGAAACTAACCAACAAGCACATTCATAGTTAATTCAAGAGCAAGGCTCTTTAGAGGAGCAAGGCTCTACCTAAGCATATAAATCCTTGGGATTAATACCTTAAGAGTGAAATGCTAAGTGTGAGGCATTTTAAGGCTTAATTCCCTAAAAACAAATGCATAAACTTAAATAACTCAATAAAATATAACTTTTGACCTTCAATTAAAGACAATCTACTTAACAGTTGACGCTAGACCATCCCGGGACGAAGAACTTGGATCAAGAGTGATTCTCGGGTGTTTTTGGAGAGTGGAATTTTTGGGCTACATTTTTTGGGCGACCATGCTGGGGATGGTACCGCCAAGTGTTAAGTAATTTTTTATTAAAGAAAGTTGTCATTTTTTGAGTTGAATACTGAAGTATTACTGTGAATTAAAGTAAAGAAATGAACGAGAAGGTTCATCATAAAAAATATAAAAATTAAAGATTTGATCCAAAGTGAATTGGACATTCCTAGTGTGAGATTCCATGGGAGACAAGGTTAGAGGACATGTCTTTCCCATGGGAAATTAATGAAGAAAGTCTAAGTGATTTCTTCAAAGGACCATATTTATTTAGCGCTCTATATCGTGTTTATAGTGGTGCGTATTATGGTCAAGGTTTTCAATTTTATGGAGCGCACCCAAAAATTGATAAAAACTTTAAGGAAAGATTTGAACAAGTACCAATAGAAATTAAGCAAATCATTCTAAGTAAAGTATGGAACAAAGGCGAAGGATTTAATGAAGTAATTGTCAAGAAAAAGACATTATATTTAAAATACCAATTACAATTTATTTTTGCTCAGTACGGTAGATTAAAACTTCAATCCCAACCCTTAATTTCTAAAGGTATTGGAGCTTGGAACGGATACAAGTTCGATAAAGAAACTTATATTTTTATTTATAGTAAACTTAATTTCCAAACTAAGGTGTTTTTTCCAGATTTCTTGTCCAAAGACCCCGAACTTCCCGTGACTATAGCTTTTGATTTATTATGTCTTTAATCAATGAGTCTTGAGAACGAGACACCTAAGGACTTAAGAACTAGGTTGAAAAGATTGTTGATAATTTACGAAAAAATAAAATATAATGAATTAAAATTATTTAACCTTTTGGGGAAGGAGATAGAAAGAATTAGGGAAAATAATAAAAATTCAAAAAAGAAAATTGATATCATTAATGGTCTTTTACAAAAGTTTAAATATCCGAGGGAGTTAGTTATTGAACCTTTACCATTAATGATAAAAGTAGAAAACTTTAATTTAACATCTTGGTATAATTACCAAATTCTTTATGGATCGACCAGGGGAGAGTCCTCTGAGTAAAAGATCTAGATTAATAAGACGCATAATATCCAAAGTTCAATGTTATAAAACTCTTGCACCTAATGATCGGAAAGAGTTAAAAATACTTGAGGACGGGATAGACGGATTACTTGGCGAGTTAAGTCAATGGGTAACTGCTGAGGAGATGGGAGAATTGTTGACTATATTAAGTTATCCTAGGCATATCCATGAAGATGTTAAAGAAATGAATTTGACGGAAGAAGCTATTTACCTTTGTTTAAATTAAGAATAAAAATTAAAAAGTTAAGAATAACTCAATAAATGAGTAGCTAACAATTGAAATGCTTAATTATTCCATAGAGGAAATAATTAAAGAATAGTGATCTTAAGTATTTTAAAAATTCATAAGAACTTAAATTGGAAAAATTAGGTTGTTATAAGCATAATACTTGAGAAAAAGTTAAGTTGAAGAGCAACAATGAGTTGCTGAGAACGGAAAGAAAGCCAGTTGATATCCTAGCAAGGATAAAACAGTTTTATTATAAAAAAAAAAAATTTAAAAAATATAAAATCAAAATCAAAATTAAGATAAAAACTCTATGGGGATTATTAATGTCAGGAAAAGACAAAAAGAAAAGAGAAAAACAAAACGTTGGGAGAGCTCAACGTTTTAAGAAAAAGGCAGAGAAAAAACAACCCTCTATAGTATTGGGAGTACACAATCCTACCTTTAACACTGCTACAACTCCTTCTCCATTCAAATTAAATGATGAATTAGAAAAAGCCTTAGCAAAGGCATTGGGACAAATTAAAAGGGAGAAAACATACAAGACACTGCCCGATCCTCCAAATTCTCCTCAGAATCAAAAAAGCCACAGTTTATCCAAGAAGAGTTAGTACTCGCAGCATTAAAAAATCCTAGAAAGGAATATGTAGGAAAAAGAAAAGATAAAAAATATACCACTCACTCTTGTTGTTCGGATAGCCCAAAAGAAGAAAATTGGGAGACCCAAAGCGAGAAAGCTTGGTCTAATTTCTTAAAAAAGGAAGGATCCTCAGAGGAGGAAGAAGTAGATGAAAAACTTCTTAATAAAGGTATATTTAACGTTCACGATCAACAACTTGATGAGTTAGAACAATTGTTTAGAACCCCCATACCAAACTCTTTAACAATTGATTATACGTATGAAGTAGGTAACTCCTCAAACCAAACAGATTTTGAGACTCCCTATCCAAGTCCTTTTGTCCAAAGATTTGAGTCAAAATTAGAAACACCAATATTTACTCACAGTGAAGCAAAAGAATCCATTGACCACTTTCTTAATGCCAGATCATTGGAAAACGAGGAAGAAAAACATGAGTTTCGTAAGGAAGTGTTAGAAGCATTTAGCCAAATTCTAGACCTACTACCTTAAACTTTGACATACAAGAAGAGATTGACCAATCTAGTGTGGAGGAAGGAGAGGTTAAATATAATCTTATAAACGAGGAAGATTTTGAAGTAAGTGGGCAAAGTGAGCCTAAAGGAGTTGAAAGTAAACTTAACAGTGTTGAAGAAGAAGAAAAACACTCAGAACCACCATCACGAGTAGAGAGTCCAGCTGGACATTCCTCAAGTACTTCTAGGAGGACTTCTCCTTCTGACACTTCTTCTGTTAATTCTACCTCTAGCAGGTCCTCATTATCCTCACCACCTTCAACCCCTCCTACTCCTGACAACCCTTTGGTTGATCCCGTTGCTATGGCGCATCATAGGATGCTTAATATAGTTCCATTTTCCATATTCTATGGAGATTTAGGAGAAGATCCAGATTCCTACTTGGAAAGATTCCAAGTAGTGGCAATAGCTAATAATTTAGCAGTGGATAAGTACATCACTAGTTTTCCTGGTAATTTACTAGGGGAAGCTCAAAGGTGGTATGCAGCATTAAATCCTCGACCCGTAGACTGGGATATTCTAAAAGATGCATTTTTGGCCAGGTTTAGACCCCAGTCTTACCATAATACCTTGCAAGATCAATTACAAAGTTTTCAGATGTATCCTACTGAATCTATAGCGGGTTACTATACCAGACTTAAGAATTTGTTACACAGATGGAGGGATAATGAGATGCCCGAGTCATGGATTACAAATACATTCACTAGAGGATTATTAGATCCTTTGTGTATCTATCAAGTTAAACTTTCTAATCCTGCAAACTTAACTGCAGCATATGAGGCTGCCAGAAATTGGGAAGCTGCTATGGAGAGATCTAACATGTTGTACCAAAATAGGAAAATTACACAACCAGATCCTCAATATACGCCTATACCTTACCCAATTGGAATGGATAGAAGTGGAAGAGACTACTATCCTAAATCATTAACTCAACAACCTCAATTAATGTTACCAGGACCAATCTCAGAAAGAGAAAAGCAGTTAGCTTTAATGCCTGCTAACAATGAAGAAACTGAAATCCAAGCTTTACAAAAACAATTCAGAGAATTGTCAGTTCAAATTAATGAGGGAAAGAATAAGAGGCCTAAGGCTACAAACCAAAGAACTAATATTTGGTGTAGTAACTGTAAAAGGCATGGACACTTAAGTACAGAGTGTAGATATCCTATTGGAGGAATCCCTAAACTTAAGTGTGCTTATTGTGGTGCAAAAGGCCATGACATAACTACTTGTAGAAATATAAAGGAAGTTAAAGCCTTGGTGCAAGAACAACCTGCACAGAGTAATAATAATAATCAAAAAGTACCTTACAGGATTACTTCTAAACAACCTTTTACCAAACCCGGTGACAATAGACGTCCCAGTGGGACCAATGGATACAGTCAACATGCGGTTTGGAAAGGACCATCTAATCAAGATAGGAATAAGGGAGTTGTATGTTTTAGGTGTGGAGAGTCGGGTCATTATTCAAGGGAATGTCCAAATCCACGTCAGCAAGTGGGATATAACCCAGTCTGTGGAAGATGTGGACAACCAGGTCATGTTTCTACTTACTGTACTGCTGTTATCACAGAATTTCCTAATGTAAGAAAGCAAGTTCAAATTCAAGAGGTAGAATCCTCTAATGCTAGAGATGTAAATTATTTGGCTGTTGATACACCCCAAGATGTTTTTATTACCAGATCACAAGCTAGAAAAGCTAAAGAACAAGAGCCGATTAGTAGTTCAGAAAGTGATTACAGTAAAGTTAAACTTAACCCTGTGCTTAGTAGACAATTGCCCACTATACTTAAGAAATCTGAACCACCTAAACCCAATCTAGAAACAATAGACATAACAAATAGTGATTCCCAGACCAACATTAGGCCAGAGCCTATACAACCGAAAGATGTAACTCCACCTAAAGATAAACCAAGTATTCCAACAAAGCCGTTGGAACAACCTACTTTTTATAGACCTTCAAAGACCATTGTTAAAGAACCATCATTGACAATGAAAAAAGAAAACATAATAGAATTATGAGATTAGCTGTTGGGATGAATCCTTATGACATCCTTACAGATTTGGATAGATTGCAACCTCAGATTTCCTTAAGACAATTACTTGCTTTGTCACCATCTTGTAAGAATGAATTAACATCCTCTTTAATAAGGAAAAGAGCCAAAATAATTGAGGATACCAATGTTAAGAAAGCTAAACCAAAAACAAACAAAGAAACAAGCAAACTTCAACCTGAGATTGTAAGTGTCCATGATATCTCTTTTGATCCAAGAGCACCCACAGTTGATGTCATTATAGATGGAACTTTAGTTGATGGAGTTCAAATTGATAGTGGGAGTAGTGTTAATCTTATGAATGTTAACACTATGGAAGAGTTAGGAATAACTAACATAGTACCTACTCCTATTATCTTAAGAATGGCAGATCAAAGCCGAGTGAGACCATTAGGTAAATTGTTGCAATTAAATACCATAATTGGTGGGATTGACTATAAAGTTGATTATATTGTTTTTAAAGTAACTGAGTCTATATCGACTTACCCTATTCTGCTTGGCAGACCTTGGTTATCCTTAGCCAAAGCTAAAGATGATTGGGGTAAAGGGACGTTAACAATAGGGGAGGGTAAAAGTAAGATAGTGCTACCTATGTTTCCAATGGAGTACCACGGAGAAACTCAGAATGAAGATTCAGATTGGACCACAGAGGCAGACTCTGAATCTAAACCGGGTGACACTAATAAAGTCCAAGATATGCCTACTATTAAAAGTTTAGGCCCGGGAGAATACTTTGTTCTTCCTAGTCAGGTGGATGACTCAGATGCAGCCATAGAGGCATGGCAAAATGCCCCAATATATAATGTGACAATTGAAAAAGAGTCAGGTAAGGAACTTTCTTATATAAGTGATTCAGAAGAATTACTGGGTGAAAAGAAGACACCTACTGTCAGACCCTTAATAAAAAATACTATAGAAATAAACTTAGGAATTAAAGAAGATCCTAAGCCAATAAAAATATATGATGAATTACAACCTCAAGAATATGATGAGTGGTTGGAATTTTTTAAGAAGGAGAAAGATGCCTTTGCTTGGACATATAAAGACTTAAAAGGCATACCTCCAGATGTTTGTCAACATCGTATTATCCTAGAAGCAGATGCTAAACCTGTTAGGCAAAGACAATATAGGATGAACCCAAAGTATTCCTTAATGGTCAAAGAGGAAATTGATAAATTACTGGAGTGTAATTTCATTTATCCCGTACCATTTAGCGAGTGGGTATCACCTATTGTCATAGTACCTAAGAAAAATGGTAAGATTCGCATTTGTCAAGACTTTAGGCAGTTGAACAAAGCCACTAAGAAAGATTTCTTTCCTTTACCATTTTCTGATGCAGTTTTAGATGGTGTAGCTGGGCATGAGTGCTACTCTTTCCTAGATGGATTTTCGGGCTATAACCAAGTTCAAATAGCTCCGAAGGATAGACCATTAACCACCTTCACTACAGATTGGGGAACCTTTGCATATAATGTTATGCCCTTTGGACTGTGTAACGCACCAGCCACTTTCCAAAGAGTTATGACACAAGCCTTTACAAAGTACCTAAGAAAGTTTATGGAGATATTTTTAGATGACTTTTGTGTATTTGGATCTAAGGAAGATCATCCAAAAGCATTAAAGCAATGTTTCGACAGTTGTCGAGAATATGGAATATCCATAAATGCTGCTAAGTCTGAGTTTGCAACTGTATGTGGTAAGTTACTGGGTCATGTCGTCTCAAAAGAAGGGATCGCAGTTGATCCTGACAAAGTAGCAATTATAATCACAATGGGAATCCCTGAGCATTTAACTGCACTTAAAGGATTTCTGGGTGCCACTGGGTATTATAGGAGATTTATATATAGATTTGCATTTATAGCTGCACCTTTGAATGCTTTAACTAAACAAACCCTTATATCTCGAGTTTGGTCAGATGACTGCACTAAGGCTTTTAATAAGTTAAAACGCCGGCTTAGCAAAGCACCAATCTTAATTCCTCCAAATTGGAATAAATCTTTTGAGGTCTATGTTGATGCTTCCAATATGGCAATTGGCAGTGTCTTGAGTCAGAAAAATAGTAAAGGTCATGATAGACCCATATATTTTGCTAGTCGCCAATTAAGTGCTGCTGAGAGAAATTACTCTGTCACTGAACGTGAAGGTTTGGGGATGATCTTTTCTGTTCAAAAATTTAGACATTACTTATTGGGATATAAGTTCACGTTCCACATTGATCATGATGCATTAAAGTACATGATCAATAAACCTCAATTGAGTGGACGGATTGCAAGATGGGTTCTACTTTTACAAGAATTTGACTTTACCATTAATGTGAGACCTGGGAAGATCCATCAAAATGCAGATTTCTTATCTAGACTTAGTGAGACAATCAATCGAGAATCTATTGATGACAGCTTTCCAGATGCACATATCTTTGAAGTTAAAGATGGTATAGAAATACTTGACATAATTCCTCAAGAATATGCAGATATTATCTATTATTTAACTAAAGGAATTTTCCCTATTGACTACACTACTAAAGATAAAACAAAGTTAGTACACCAATCCTTACCTTACACTATGATCAGTGGAGTTCTTTATAAAAGAGGAAAAGATGATATACTTAGAAGATGTGTAAACCCTAGTGAAGTGCCTATGGTTTTACAAGGTTGCCACACAGATGCTTGTGGTGGACATTTTGCGGGGTGGGCCACGGCTCAAAAAGCATTAAGAACATGCTATTGGTGGCCTACGCTTTTTTCCGATGCCACTACCTACGTTAAGAAATGTGATCCTTGCCAAAGAGTTGGTAAACCTACAGCTACTAAGGCTATGCCTTTGACACCAATTTTAGCCCAAATCCCTTTTGAAAAATGGGGAATAGACTTTGTAGGCCCCATTAAGCCACCTAGTCGGGTAGGACAAAAACGTTACATCCTAGTTGCCACAGAGTATGTAACTAAGTGGGTTGAAGCCGTAGCCACTAAGACAGATGATGCAGATACTGTAGCAAAGTTTATTTATGAAAATATTATTGCTAGATTTGGTTGCCCCAAAGAAATTGTAAGTGATAGAGGGACTCACTTTATTAATGACACTATTGCAAAAATGTTACAACGATATTTTATTAAGCATCGTAAGTCATCTCCCTATCACCCCAGAGCTAATGGGCAAACCGAGAAGTCTAATGGCATTCTTTGTAAAATAATAACAAAAACATTAGAAGGAAATGCATCAAATTGGGATTATGAGTTAACTAATGCTTTGTGGGCCTACCGTTGTACCATTAAAACTACAACTAAGGCTACTCCATTTTCATTGGTCTATGGCTTGGAAGCCATGTTACCAATTGAAGTGGAACTACCATCATTAAGGGTTGCTATTTCTGAAAGGTTGGGAGATTCGGCTTCCTTGAGGGAACGTTTTGATAATTTAGAACGACTCGATGAGATTCGAGCACAAGCTTATATGAATATGGAAGCAATTCAAAAACAAAGGAAAACTTACTATGATAGTAAGCTAACACCAAAAATATTAAAAGATAATGATCTAGTCTTACTATATGATAGTAGATTCCAGAAATTTCCAGAAAAATTCAAAATGAGGTGGTTTGGTCCATATCGGATACTTAAGTCTTATCCTAATGGATCTGTTGAGTTACAAGATTTTGCAGGAAAATACCCATGCAACAAGATACAATGGTTACAGATTGAAAAAATATGTAACTTGAGGGCAAGTTAAGCATTAAGAAGGGGGCGGGACCTCCAAGATGTGACCTTTTATGTGGTCCGGAATGACCCTAAACTACCCAGGTGAAAGTAAGAAATAATGACAAAGTTTTGAAGTCTAAGTGAGGGTGATTTTATAACTTTGCATTAAAAACTTTTTTTTTACTTGATGGGATAGGTCACAAGTTGCTAATAAAGTTACTTGTGTGGTAAAAATAAAAAATAAAAAATAAATAAAATGAAAATAAAATTACATAATAGTGCCTCATGTAGAAAGTAAAAATTAAAGCAACAAGTTGGGGAAGTACCCTCAATGAGTTAATTTTTAAGTGATTACATAACTCTACATTTCTTGGATGAAAGTGGAAAAATATCTAAAAGATTTAGAAGCATTAGGAGTTTGAAAAAGTTAAACACTTACGGCTTCATAATAAAAACTTTTTTTGGGATTTTAGAAGATTTTTGGAAGATCACTAAAATAACCATTTGTTTATGTTAAAAATAAAAATAAAAATAAAAATAAAATAAAGAGAAATTTTTTAGAAGAATTCTCAAATTTACAAGTGGTAAAACTTTTTAGACATGATGGCATGAGTATGTAATTAAGAAAAAAATTAATGTGTAAGATTGACAAAATAAATGCAAGATAAAAAAGAGTTAAGTCTTGACCAACTTTAATTTTAACAAGAAACCGTGAGTGTAAGTTCATTAAGCTGAGATTATGCACTTAAAGGAAATCAGAAAAGTGTGAAAAAAGTTAATGGCCGAGACAAGACAAACTCTGCTGGAGCTACTTTCTACATGAATGCCAGGCAAGGAGCCGAGCGCATCATCATGGAAAAATTACAAGAAAATGAAGATTTGATCTTGACAATGATAAAGGTGTCAAAATCAGAGATATTGACACGTTCCGTTGATCTGGTACGTTATACTCGTTGAATTAATCATCATGCAGACTTGTCAAGAACGAGTAAAAGGAGTTCTCTGTCTGCCTGTTGATGTCCGCCATAGCTGCAAAGTTGAGAGAGCATGGGGAAACTGAGTGTAGAAAACCAGGTGTTGTGAGAGAGTAGGGAAACTTGACTTTGTAATTCAGAACAAAACTCGCGAGATAGTGCGTGAACATTCTGCGTCGAGACAAGCAACTGAGGTATGTGCTTCAAACATTTTGTGATGGCTGGAAGTTGATTTCCACACTAACCTTGTAAATTGAATTCTGCACAGACTAACAGAAGTGTGTGTGACAGAAGAGAAGAAACTGCTGGTTGGAGCGAAGACCAAACCCTGTTGAGGTAAGCAGTGCTGACTCACTCGTAGGAAATAGTGAATGCCGCGGAAATTGAAGAACAAAGTTAGTAAGTTCGTCTTGTGTGTAACCGTCAAGAAGTTCAAACTGAAAAGTTCAGTCGAACTGAGGAACGTTATGACAGTTAAGAAAAAATCTTTGAAATTGTAAAGTAGTAATGGATCAGAAGCATCAAATGGAAATTGTCATGAATAAACACAGTCGTGCGAAGGTGAAGTCTCGGAGTTAAGTAAACAAACATATACTCCAACGATGGAGAGTATTCGCTATAATCTCTCTGTCGTGTATGAGTTCATAGGAACCCTAATAATTTTTCTAAGAAAACAAAAAAATCAGACTTAAACCTAAAGACATTTAAGTTGTTGTGTGTGTGGGAATGGTGTTAAGCAGACTGAATCGTCAGAAGGGAGTGTAATTAAAAAAAATAAAAAAAATAAAAAGAGTCTGTAAGAGTCTCAGTCTTTTTAATAAGATTAGCGCTTGAGTGAACTTAATGTGTTTCAGTCTGCATGTGAAAAAATAAGAAGTGCGGGAGTCAAAACTTGCACTTTTGTGATTAAGTTGATAGAGCACAGACATCAATAAGTTCTGCCGAGTGAACAGTGAGGTAATAAAGAAAAACAGTAGAAGAGTGACGAAGAAGACGAATATCAAAGGAACCTTCTTATCATGGTGATGCCAAGTTGGAGTATTGATGAGGCCTGCACCAGAGCAGACACACAAGACAAGATGACGGCAGCCAAGAGCAAGAAAACCGACTTCCTGTTGGTCTCATCTGAAATGCACTATTTGACGGAGAAGGCAATGACAGCCAATCGTCAGAATTTGGAGAGCGCAGGATTGTGGCCGTTTATCATGCAGAGATGGCCCGAACCAAACCTTCAACGAGCACGAGCGTTCATCATCGCCAGTGACAGAGGGACCCTGGACGAATTCGTCATTGAAGACCAGGTGGTGACATTTGACCTTGCGACTATCAAGAGTCACTTCCCTGGATTGAGTGATAACCGGCCGACACTTGTGAATATCCCCTTCTTGGACCGTGAGACCCTGTTGAAGATCTTAGATGCGCTAGAGAGCGCGAGGGTTGACAAGAAAGATACGAAGAAAGGTTACACAGTGACTAAGGCCAAGTCACGGTGGAAGGACTGGCTTCAGTTTGTGAATCAACGATTATTGATGTCACTACCAGGTCCAAACGTGATCTCATTCGAAGGGCTTGCAGCAGCTTACAGGGCTTGGCATGGTGATAGATTCAACTGGAGCAAGATCCTGTATGTGCACATCAAGTTGGAGATGGCGAGCAAGACCACCTGCCACACGAAGTCCTACTTCTGCACCACCTACCTTTCTGAGTTTTGTCCTGAATTACGGAAGCAAGCTTCATCTAAGCGGATGGAGGAGAAGAAAAAGACAGCACCAGCTATCAAGAAGCGACCGAGGCGAGGTGAGAAAGCACAAGAGGAATCAGAGGATGAAGGAGAGACAGGGGCGCTGGACGTGCATAACAGGCTTACCCCGGAGGCTCCCACTATCCAAATGGGAGAGACGCCCGAACCTCAGCTAGAGAGTGAAGAGCAGCGGACTCCCACCTCGGATGTACAAAAGACCACCAAGAAGAAGGCGCGACGGGAAGCACCTACCGATACTTGACCTGCACCTCGGAATCTAGCTGCTGCCTTGGAGGAGACAGAAGGAACCAAGAGCAGACAGGACGAAAAGGAGAAGGTGGAGGTCGTCATCGACTTGGAAGATGGAGAGGATACGACTTCTAAGGTGGAAGAAGTGGTTTCTACCAAAACTGCAGACGCAGCCACAAGTTCGAAGGCAGCTGAGGAAGTGACGACTTCAAAGGCCTCGAAGGGTAAGGCCAAAGTGGACGAGAGAGTCGTTAACTCATCCGGAGGAAAGTCAACCAAGAATGATGCTATCTTGCCAGTGGGCAAGAAACAATTAGAGCTGTTGGTCGTAGAAAAGGATGATTTAATAAAGGAGTATCAAAGAACTAACGAGGCCATCTTCCGCGCCACAGAAGAAATGGAGTTTGAGCTTCACAAGGAGAAGGTACGGGGGGCAGCAGAGGTGCGGAAGGTACAACAAGAAGCCGACGACTGGAAACTCAAGCACGCTGAAGAACAGGCGCAGAGGAAGGCTAAGGAGCAGCTGAATGAGCAGTTAGCGAACGAGAGAGACGAATTGAAGAAAGAGGTGGCACAGCAAGTCACTCATGTGACACACTGGAGGAAGAAATGTGCCGACCTGCAGGAACAAGTGAGACAAGCCCAAGGACGAGAGAAGGAGGTCAAAGACCTCATGACTGAACGTGATGCGGCAGTTGCAGGAGTGCGTGCGACGAAGGAACTGTACGAGAGTGAGCGAAGCCGTGGAGAGCAGTTTGCTAAAGAACTGGCGGAGCTCAAGCAACGGCATACAAGAGAAGTCGCGGACTTACAAAAACAACATACCAAGGACGTTGCTGATTTGAAGGGGCAACATGCGCGAGCGGTGGGAGACTTGAAGAAGCAAGTCAAAGGAGTGAGTAGTCCTCCTCGAGAGTGGAGTGTCCTCTCCAAGTTACAGAAGGAGGTGGAGACTCTGACTGAGGAGCGAGATCAACTTCGGTCAAGAGTCGTGACTGAGCGTGGGGCGAAGAAGAGAATGCAGGAGTGTTTGTGGGAGCATGAGTTGCAATCCCCTCCTCCTTTCTCCCTTTTCCGTAATTATGAGTTACAGCGGGAGACCTTTCTTCGCATGACCCAGATAGCTCCAGGAGCAACACTCCAAGATGTGGAGTTTGATGTCATATGGGAGAGTGGAGAACATTATCCCAATATGAGAAACTTGATTTGTGAAATGCTAGCACGAGGTGCTTTGCAACTTACAAGTGTAAGTAAGTTTACACACCCGATAGGAGATCTGGGTGCCAGAGTTTTGCTTTATTACATGACACTAGAGCATTAGCTTGCCTTCAAGAGGGCGCGGGATAAGCCCAACGAAGTTTTTAGAATGGTGAAGATCCCTGAGAACAGGGTGGCTCTAGCGAATTCTCCAGAGTGGAGACAGCTGATTGAAACTCTCTATCACGAGATACGTGACGAGAATGCGCTTCTAAGTACCTTGACTCATGTACAAGCTCGAGAGGTAGTTGCTCAGAGAGGAGAACTCTCTACGGAACACTACGTCCATGAGTACACCAGAGTGTGTCAACGTCTCAAGAAAATAGTGGAAGGGCAACAAGTGGCTGTCCACAGTATAGAAAATACTTATCAGCAGGTACTTTTTGCTCCACCTCCATTCGACTTCAAGGTGCCACCAGGTGTGAAGATATCCCTACCAGTGACGGGATCCTTCCTCAAGCAACGGTATTTGGGCAATTATGACCTCATGTTTGATGAACCTTCGGAGAAGCCCTTTGCTACGTGGACTGCGATGGAGTGGCTGCTTGAAGATTTTGGTGTGTCGCCCAAGCAATGGCGACCATGGGATGTAGTGTATCCCTTGCTTACTCAAAGTTGGCCGGTGATTGTCCCAGCAGCGGTAGCGCTCGACGCACATCTATGTCCGCTACAAGGGCAACGGCGTTATAAGTGGGCGGTATGGGCGAAGCTCGACACAGTACCATACAACTGGCCTATTATTCCGGGAGCATTTGACACACCAGAGGAGTGTGTGAATTCTTACCGAACCTTTTTTGAAGCTCACCATCACCATACAGATCCAGTTTGTTTTAGAGCTGCAGTGTTTTGCAATATGCTGTCGTATATGTGCTCATTCTACAGGATCATGGTGAATGTCAATCGTTACAACGAGAAGAAAGTGGAGTTTTTGATGTGGATTAAGTTCCAACAGCATCCAGCGCGGTGGATTCGGATGTTTGAATGCATGATCATCACTCAGTTCCTGTCCCCTTCCAGTCGGCGTTCGCATTGGAGTTCGAGCCAAAGAGGTACAAGGATATCTCATTGTGGTTGAATTTTCAACGGACCCGTAAGACTAACCTGTTACGAGATGAAGATGTGTGCCGCAACTTGGAAGAAGCAGACAGAGAGAGTCTTCTGAGTGAACTGGAGACTGAAGATGAAGTTAAGCACAAGCGTCTGCGACATGACAAGCGAAGAAACGATGGTTAGACTTGTTTGTAGTGGAGTAAAGAAACTGATTATGCTCGTGAACAAGTTTTATTTGTTAGTCAGGATTGGCTAGCTAAGTAGAGCTGCGATTTTGAGACTTAAGATTATCCTGAACTATTCATGAAGACTATGATTTCCGGATGTTGTGACTTTCACTTTCGACGTTATGAATGGTTTATCAAGTTTACATGAGTGTGAATCAACAATTAACAAAGAAGTATAGACAACTTTGTAAACACTAGCTATGATATAGTGATTTAGAAGAGTTAGACTGTCGCATGCTTCTCATGCACAAACACATGAAGAACTGATGCAAAAGCACGAAGAGATTAAGTATGATTAAGGAACCTCAAAGTGGACTAAACTTCAAAAATCACCTCAAGCAAGAAGAAATCTGAAGAAAAACCTCGAGCAAAGCTTACAAATTTTGAGAGATCCCATATGCTACATTCAGAACACATAGGCTGTGCAGAAAGAGTTTAAAGATTAACGACCAAAACTAGGTGTTCCAATTGGGAGAAATTGTAAAACGATTGAAGAATTGCTATAAGTGCAGCAAAGTGCAGGAGAAAAAAAAAAAATAAATAAAATAAAAATTTGCTTCAACTGCAAACCTCTATCTACACCTGCACCTGTACTACACTACGTGGCGTGGTGGGGCGGGTGTCGTTGGTTGAGTAGAGACCCGGCACTAGCACCCGGAGGTTGCCACGGCAGCGTCTACTCGCATCCAACAATCACCAGGCCACCAAGGCCGAACTGAAGGAGTAGGTGATGAGAAGCCTCTATATACTAGCGCAACAAGGCACACCAAACGATATGGGACAATGCGCTGGCACAAACGGGCTCGGCTACCCGTCACCGTGGAGAGAATCCTGTAGCAAGTAATTACGAGCTGCTCGAATACCAAACACTGATGCTGATTTCAATCCTGGAGTTGGTCTGCATATCGAGCAGGTGAAGATTGTAGTAAAAAGAGACGAGTTGACCATGGAAGATATCAAACAGTCTAAGTGAATGTGAACTTAGAGAAGTACAAAAGACGGACTCATTGACAGAGATGATATGTGTACGCGAACACACGGTGTTGATTACACATGAAGATATGAACGAGAAGATTCACAACCAGAGTTCTGAGCTCAATTATCTCGGGAGTGGATCACGCTTGATCTATTCCCACGTAGTAACAATGTGCAGCAGGTGTCATCACAGATCAACTATGAGCTGGTGACAGAGCTGAGGACTACATGCAACGTATTGAACACAGTAAGCGTTTCGAACAAAAGAGCGTAGCTATCAACTTTAAGCTGAATGTGGACCGACACAGTCAATAAGGCAAGTTAAAAAATTAAAAAAATTAAAAAATTAAAAAAATTGACTGAAAAAGGATATGTAAGTTGAAAAGTGAACCTTAAGGTAATCCAAGTTAGAATAAAAAGAACAACTAGGATAGCTCCTAAAGATATCTCAAGAAAAAAGAGAAAATTAGAAAAAGAAGAAGTAAAATACGAAGTTAGTATTTTAAGAAAGAACAATTTGAATAGAACCTTGAGTCTAGGTAATGCATTGAGAGAATTTCATAACAAAAGAACAATTAGGCAAAGATATACCTATAGTATCTCAAGAGAGACTTAATACCTAAGAAAAAATTAAGTTTGGTCTAGCAGTGAGAGATGATACAAAATGGATGAGAAACATTCTAGTTTAGAATTTCTTAACTCTAAAAAAGTTTAAAGAAGCCTGAGTGGATTAATTAGGATTTGATAAAGTTAAAAGTAAATCTCAAAAAAATTAATGATTTAGCAAGTCTAGGAAAATAGAGTAGTACCTAAACTTCTAAGTCTAAAAATGTGTTGAAAAAAAAAAAAAAAATTAAAAAAAAATTAAAAAAAAAAATTGGAAGAAATGGGAACATAGAAGAAAGGAAAAAATAAGTGAGAACATGATAAGATTGAGAGAAAGTAGTTGAAAGGAAAAGAAGAGAGAGAATATAATAACATAATGAGAGTATCTTATGTTAAGAGAGAATAGGCTAGAATAGAAAAAGATAGTTAGCACAATTAGTAGTGAGGTGATATACACACTATTTGAATTGTATGTAGAATGATACTTCAACTGAAATTGAAGGTAAAACAGAAGAGAGAAAGGAAAGTAAGGAAATTAGCAATATATAGAATTAGTAATTAGTAGAGCGGACAAAATCTACTAACATACTAATTTAGTGATGTGAGTACTAATGAGTGCTAATTTTCCAACGTTAAAAAAAAAAAAATTAAAAAAATGAAATGATGAAGAAGGATAGAAAGTGAAGAAGAAAGAATGAAGTTTGAAAAAAAAAAAAAAAAAAAAAAAACAATGATGGCAAGTGAAGCCTAAATGAAGATTTAAAAGAAAAATTAAATTGAAGTGAAGTATATGAAGAACAATAAACGTACAAAAGAGAAGATCTAGAAAAGAATGGAAAAATTTAAGCTAAAAGGAAAAATATTAATGTCTAAGTGGAAGACTAAAGTAAACAAAAGAGTTAAGTTTAGAAGAAACTTAAAGACTTAAGTATGTAAGAGACATACTTATTTAAGATGGAAAGAATGGAAAGCAAATAAAGACAATCAACAATCCTTAAGAAGAAAAAGAAAGCTACATGGAGATTTAAGGAAATTAAAGTAAGAGATGGATTGCGAAAGATAAAGTTCAAGGACAACGGTCGTTGAAGTCGACGAGGACGTCTCCGAGCTAAGAAGGGGGCTATGTAGAGCCTAAATCTTTAAAATGGCTTTTTTCAGAAAATTAAGTGTAAAAAGGGTTGTAGATATATGGAAAATTAAATAATTAATGATTAAGTTTACATTAAATAGTTAATTAATCAAAAAGTGTCTCTTCATAGCTAAGAGATATAAGATAGTGGGAAAAGGGGTGAACTCACACCCTTTGGAAAGGGTGTACCTTTTCGTAAGTAGATATGAATGGGTGTGAGGTTCAAGTGAAGTTAGTTTTAACGGTTAGTTGTTGGAAAAACCGTTTTCCCAAGAGGTGTGCCTCTTGGTTTTGAGTAGAATTAATAGCTTGAATTTTTAGCATTCTTGGCCATTTCCGTAAACATTCTTTGGAGGAAGATTGGAGTGAGCCCTAGCTTAGGTGAAAAAAGCTAACAATTGAAGAAATCTCTTATGTTGTAAGAGTATTATGTTGTGTGTGAAATTATTAATACATAATTATTATTGAATTTGCATATGTAAAGTCTTGTGTGTGACTTAAATAATATGTAAAAATTGAAATAATATTAAGTGTTTCATAAAATAAATTTGACATTGTGTTTGTAAATGCAATTATATGCATGAGGTATTAATTGTGAATAAATTCCTATGTATAAATGCATTAATTATTTTATTTAGATCTTCATTGTAAAAATTAGGATACTATCCTAATTAATTATGTGACATGAAATTGTGAGTGTGTTAATGAATTAAATATAATGTATTACATATGAGTGAAATATGAATACTTAAATGTTGAAACTTCAAGAGATAAAGTTAGGGAAGATCCTAACTATGTCAAAGTGACATTGTGAATATTAATGTAATAAATCTAAGTGTATGTAAGGCATTTAGAAATTAATTTGAAGTAAGAAACTTAATGCATTTATGTGAGAAATGCATAAGTAATTAATGTTAGACTTAAGTTTGAGTATGGAAACTTAAGTTTTAAGTCATAAGACGGGAGTCTTATGCATGTGTAAATAAGTAAACTTAAGTCTAAAGTGGAATTGAACTTAAGTTTAAGTGATAAAACTTAAGTCTAGAGTGATAGGACTTAAGTTTGAGTGAGAAAGAACTTAAGTATAAACGATAGGACTTAAGTCTAAATGTTAGAACTTAAGTCTACAATGAAGGAAAACTTAAGTTTGGATGATAGAACTTAAGTTTGAGTTAGAAAACTTAAGTCATACAAGTATAAGAGTGAAGATACTCTTTTGGCATTCAAGTGTTAAAGGCTAATAGATAGTTAGACTTAAGTCGGGACTTAGAGTAGGATTATTTAGGAACTTAATCTAACTTGTTTGTTGTTTGAACTTAATACTTGTGGTGAATGCTTAGGGCCCTAGAAGCTTAGATGTGTTGAAGGTAGGGAGAGAGATGAGAGAAGAGTAGCTCCGCAAAACCTGGTGAGGAGGGGTTTCTAGTGTTAGGCACAAATGCAATGCACACAACAATGAGGGCTGTTGGGCTCATTGTAAATCCCTGTGTGTACTTCGTTGTTGCTGATCGGTGTGCTAATGGTGTGTAGAGTGTTGTGGGATTGCCGATCTTAGATCTATTGACACAAAATATGTGAGGATGCAATGATCTAGCACTAGATTGAGAGGGTAGATCTGTGGCGGGGCTCTGTGTTGGCTCAAATCTAGATCTAGTAGTTGCAGCCCATATCATTTCTTGTTTCAATCAGATCTAGATCTTGATTACAATGACACCTTAGGATTACCATACACCAAAACCCCTCCCCAACTAAGACTATAGCAAAACCATGAAGACGAAGCGCTACCAACACGAGACTCGAAGCACTCAAGAAGGCACAAGATCATTACAGCAAGGACGACAATCAATACGAAGACGACACTCAATACAAGCAGCTAAGTTCTCCTTTGTTATTTCACAGATTACAATGCCTCATGTTAGAGGGTATAAGTTCGCCGTTTGTAGATCACAGTTTAAAATGTTTGATGATAGAAGTTATATGCTAGAGCTTGCATACAAAGCACATCTAGCAATGTACGAGGTTAGGAAATGCAAGTTAGTGACACAAACTGCAGTAACAATAGTAGTAGTAGAACTCCATAACCCTACAGGTACAAGAATGGACATAAATTGCCTGCTTGACACAACAGAAGAAAGACCGCACTACCAGCACACCCCGAACAAGAAGCCGTGCACCATGAAGTGGGAATCGGCACCCCCTAACCCTGCAGGAACAGCAACGATCAGCAGCTGCCTGCTCAACACAGTCCGTAAGGCTACTCCGAAACCGCAGCAGATCACCAATATGAGAGTACCGGCACGACACAGCAAAGCTCACCAAGAACGACTTCACGCCTACACAGGAACACCTGCAACGCTCCAGAAGTTACAACATAAGATCAACACCAGCTCCGCACCGAAATCAGAATCATATCCAGTTAAAGACACATGCACACACATGAAGACCGATTACCGCCCGCAATGTGCTCAAGTCAAACGCCAAGATACAAGATCAGCCCACAAGATTAAACACTCCCAAGGATCAGCTAAGTCTCATTTGTGTATTATGTACTTAGAAAAGCTTCAATTCTGCCTTTGCAAATTTGATAATAAGCTGCTAGTGACTGCTGATGTAGTTTCATTCATACCTAATCTCTATTACCAGAAGACACTAAGATGTCGCAGAACGAGAAGACCAGCAATAGAACACAGGGTACAACGCAGGAAGCAGCAGCAGTCCAGGAAGATCACCAAGTCACCTGCGACATCCACAATACACCAACGTCAACACTCTGCACCCAACACAACCATCACCAAATGTAAGACAGACAAAAACAACAATGAAACACCACCCGTGGCCAAGGTACGTTTCCAAACCTCCCATCTAACCATTTTTCGTTTACTGCCACATACCACCAGAAAAAACCGTGTACTTTTCAGCGGAGCAGCGCGCAACAGAGGGATACACAGACTTCACAAACAGGAGAAGAACAAAGACTCAACACCGAGGAATCCACCGAAATCAGAAAGGAAGGACGAACAGATCTCTGGACTCCACAAATCGAGTAGCCCTAGGCAACACATCCAAACCAGCTCCACATACCAAGCATCAAAACGCCACCATCAACCTCAGCCCCAAACATACCAACGCCAAAGTACAAACAAGACCTCAAGACAACACACAAAACCAAGATATGAGCACAACCAGGTAAGTATCCTCACCAACTCATCATTTTTGCCTCACTTCCTTTGCAAGTCTTTACTTGGTCATAGGAACAATGGGAAACGCACATGAAACCACCACCAACTGCTGCTGCAACAAAACCCTAGCCGTCACAACATTTCCAAAAAGGTCAAATCCATGAAAGATCAAGATCTGAACTACCACATACAACATCACAGCTGCCAAGAGGTATTCGAACGGCACTACGCAGGAGCCGACCCTAAACGACCAAAAAAATATCGACGTTCATCGAACACGACGACATCCACCAAACGGCAACCCATCACAAGGTATAAATCGCGCTCCTACCCATCTTTCAGATCCTCTCACTTTGCTCTACTGTGCAGACGCATTCCCTCTGCCCTTGGAAAACAAGGTCCCACTTTCACAACCAGAGGGGTGTACGCATACCTGAGAGAAGACCTGCGGGAAGGAGATCGGACACCTTTACTGAAGACGCGCTGCATCTGTGAAGAATCTCTCTCCTTTTTCTTTCAGAATATCTTGTTGTGCGTTTTGATCATTTCAAATCTATCTATGGCTAACTTGTTGCTGCTGCATTTCCACCAGATCACCGTAGTCCTGGGCAACATAGAAGCGTGGCTCAGATCGGAAGCCAACATTTTTACACCGCACAAAGCAATAACATCATCGCCAACGCCAGTCGAAGAAGGAGAACGTACCAGCCAATCTTGGAAGACCAGCAACCAAGATCTCGAAGAACTCGGCAGCCCTCCCAAGCGACAGGTCCCTGCAGCCCACAGAGACAGTGTAAAGAGTCAGCAAGATCTCGGCAATATTTCAACCCTCAAGGTTGGCGGATAGAAGCAACAAGATTGTGGAGTACCAACAGCCAACAAATACGCAAGATCGGACGTGTGCGGACTAAAGACAAGGCTGCCGATTGGGGACGAGGCCGACGTCGGAACTGAAGATCTGCTGCCTGGAGACGCCAGGACACCGAAGGTCTGCGTACCTACCACAGAGGCAGTCACAGATGTGAGATCTTCGATGAGTCATTGCGAGAGATCACAACAGGCTGGCCGCGCGCGCACAATCCCGCGAAGACACAACAACCCTGTGGAGCAGAGAACCGAGGGTGATGGTTGGCGGCTGCACAAGAACCCAGCGAAGCTGAGAACCAAGGACGTTGGCTGGCGGCAGCTGAACCCACTGTACACCACGAACCCGAAGTCCCGAGCATCAAGCCCTCAGTCCAGAGTGGACGACTTGCGTGCACTAACCCTGAGTACCAAGTCGAAACCCACGCCAAGCTCTGGGAAGCCGATTCAAACCCTAGCGAGGAAGAAATCAAGCGGTGCAACACTCGTAATCACCAAGTACAAACCCACGCCAAGCGAAGAAGCCAAGTCGACCCATTTCGAAGCAAGGAAGAAGGCTGGCGGCAAGCCCTCACACGAGAACTAGGATGCCGGCAGGCAAGCACTAGCAAGACGAGAGGCGATCTGCATCCAAAGCCTGGTGAGGAGAGGCTGCAGACTAGTGGCGTCTTACAACGTTCCAGTAAGGGGACAGAGCAGGAGCAGCCCTAAGCCCGTCATACACGGTACCAGGCACTGGCAAAATTCGAACGTGTGTGCCAGGCCGGAACTAGGGAGCAGACCCCGCAGAAGCCGAGAAGTCTACCACAGGGCAGCGTCACACCAGTATACCGAAGGGCAGCTTCACACTAGTACGCTTCAACTCCCAAGACCCACTCCAAGTGTAACACCAGGTTATAGCTCCTTATCACTCCCTTTGCAATTTGTTATCGTATGTAACCATCGGGTTTATTGTGAAAACGCATGGTCATGCACACAAAGTTTAATATTAGTCGTATTTTCTTGGGGAGGTGACCACTCTTTTGGCACCTCTCATGGTCGTGTATGTGTATATCTCACTTATTCTCACAGCCTTGATCCCTCTCATTTAGAGTCAAAATTTAGAGGTCAATTCAACTTCTTGCATGCCATATACATTGTTAAAACCCACTCCTTCTTGATCATTCTAACTTCATCAAGCCCTCAATGCATGTTGTGGGGAGAAGTTAGAATCAAGGTGATAAGGGATAATGCTACAGCTAGGCTTTACAACTTTTTTAGTAACACCTCCATCCTTGTCATCTACAGTATGTCTCAACTTCAAGCTGCGGTGACCCCCTCCAAGCGTTTGTTTGTTGAAGTATTAGACGTAAACCCTTGTCCAATAGCTACAAGTGAAAATGCCTTGATTGTTGCAAGTGCCCTCCAGAAAAAGGTTAAGGCAACAAGTTTGCCTTACACCAAATACTGGTTAGGCTTCCACACAATGAACATTCTAGCAAAAAAAAATGGGAGTCCGAAAGTACCTTTGCATACTTTAGAAAATCTGGTCAAAAAGGGGCTAAGTTGCAAAGAAGCAGCCGAAAGTATCGAGTCAATGCCCTCCTTCCCATTCGTCCCCCAGGAAGAATGGCCCTCCAAACGGGTGGATGGAAAGAATGGCAACCACTTCAACCTCACCCAACTTCCAAGTGAAGTTGAGGTGGATGAAGATGGCTATGCCTTGGATTACCAAGTGTCAATCCACTTTGAACTTGGTGATCAAAAATGGGCGAAGGATGTGATTTTAGATATGATAAAATCACGCCTTATAGATATGGAAATCCCTACTGGGACCCGCATTGGTGAACCAATAGCTGTCTTCTGCTATCACCAATCAGAAAATTGGAGCAGAGCTATTAAATTACACCTAAAAAATCCAGCAGTGGATGCCAAAGGATTATTGCAAGGGACAAGGCCCTTCATTCTCACTTTGAATGAAGGAATCCCACACAAAGGCAAAATATGCAAGTCATATGATGCCTTGGCATTCTCACATCTCTTGTCAGTCAAAATATCCGGTCCAAACCTAGCCAACAAAGAAGCATATGACTTGCACGAAGAAATTGTGAGAGATAGTTTTGCCAGGGAATATGATTTTGAAGTAACGGGGGTAGAAAAAAAGGGATTCTCAGAATTTGCATGGGTCAAAACCCCTTCTCCGGAGCAAGCAGCCAGAGTAAAGGATTACAAAGTCTCTTTCAACAATGAGATTTTTGTGCCAATCTTTGCAACCCGGAAAATGGATGAGGATGAGATTGCAAAAAAGAATTGCTTAATTCTAATTGCAAAAAACCTCAACAAAACAAAGAGTGAAAAAGAACTAGCGGATGGCATTAAGTCTATACTTGGGGAAGAGAATGTGGTAGATACATTCTTCAAACTCGAGCATGGGAGACATGTCGGCACTTGCAATATTGAGTGTCTAAACGCCGCGGTGTATAAGAAATTTGTCAAACAAAGTAAAAAACTTCATGGTAAATACATCATGTTTTCCCCCCACCCTAAGAGTTTGGATGGTAGTAACAAGCCAAGCACCGATGAATTGGCAAGACTAGGATTCACGGATGTAAACTCGGCCGTAGCTAATGCGGTAATTGCCATGGAAAATGGTCCAAACAAAGGCAATGGTGTTACTCTACAACAACCCCGGAGAGAAATGAAAACCATGAAAGGGGAAATTGTGGAAGAAGCGAGACAATATGCGGACATGGTGCAAGCAAACACAGTCAAATCCCTTCGAGGGGAAATGTCGACTCTCCGATCCCAACTAATTGCAACCATCATGGCGGCGGAAACACAAGCATCGGAACGAGAACAACGTGCTATTGAAGGCAAAATGGACACGTCAAACTAATAGCGTTAAACAACGCTACAATAAACCACACTATAGTATATATATATACTAAATTATATATGAAAAGCATAAAAATGTTTAAAACTATATATAAAAGAAAAGAAAAAGACATCATAGTATATCTATATACTACAATATATGACAACGACAACAACGACAACAACAACAACAACAACAACAACAACAACAACAACAACAACAACAACAACAACAACAACAACAACAACAACAACAACAACAACAACAACAACAACAACAACAACAACAACAACAACAACAACAACAACAACAACAACAACAACAACAACAACAACAACAACAACAACAACAACAACAACAACAACAACAACAACAACAACAACAACAACAACAACAACAACAACAACAACAACAACAACAACAACAACAACAACAACAACAACAACAACAACAACAACAACAACAACAACAACAACAACAACAACAACAACAACAACAACAACAACAACAACAACAACAACAACAACAACAACAACAACAACAACAACAACAACAACAACAACAACAACAACAACAACAACAACAACAACAACAACAACAACAACAACAACAACAACAACAACAACAACAACAACAACAACAACAACAACAACAACAACAACAACAACAACAACAACAACAACAACAACAACAACAACAACAACAACAACAACAACCACAACCACAACCACAACCACAACCACAACCACAACCACAACCACAACCACAACCACAACCACAACCACAACCACAACCACAACCACAACCACAACCACAACCACAACCACAACCACAACCACAACCACAACCACAACCACCAACTCCATCCACTTGCAGTCATAGACATTACACATTGCAAACTATTAATTATATTCTCTGGAGACATAGAAACTAACCCAGGACCAATGCCAAACGTCTTCCTCAACCACCCAAAAACACACAAAAGATTATAAAAAATATACTTCATTCCGAACACTATAAAACTACATCCCAAATACCAACACCTAGCATCTTCCTTTGCGCCACTTCTAAAAAATAACCACATACTTCACCAAGCCTACTCCACCCTATACCCTAACATTTCCCGCTACATACTTCAAAAAATCAACCACCCATCCACACATATTCTATTCGCCATAATTACCACCCTCCACCCTTCAATAGAAGAATGCAACAATATCACCAACCAACACTCCACCAACACAAACCCAACTCACTGGACAAATATATTACTAAACACCTTAACCTCCCTACATAACCCCCCGGAAAGACATATAGATACACTCCACCCATACACTAAATTCCTAGAGGAAAACCGACACCTCTTTGAACGCAAAACTTCTTTATACAATGAACTATATAACTTCATCCATAGCCAAACCTCACCCCCTTCCCCCGATGAACTACAACTAATATTCCCCTATTTCCCACAGAATCTCATCTCTGAAGCTCTTAGATGCTCTGAACCAATCCACGCTTACACACACCCCACCCCGACACCCGCCTTCACTCCCCCCCCCACTCCGGAACCAAGACAACATAGACAACAGAAAGACATACATAACTACATGGAACGCCTCAACGCTAAACACCGCTTTACCATGCATCCACAAACTAACCACCTACACCAACACACCACCCGCCATAATTGCCATACAAGAAACCAAACTAACCGCTACTAAATCCACAAAATACATCCAAAAAACATTTCCCGATTATAAACTTATATTTAATAATACCCATTCTCTCACAAGATGCATCCAACAAAGAAGGCCATACACGCCGGCAAGAGGAGGCCTACTCATGCTCATACACCAATCATACGCCTTCCCAGGGAATATTACTAAAATCCCTACCCCAGCTAATATATCACCATACCTTCAAATTATTGTAATTAATAATCGTCCCCTCCAACCATGGCTCATCCTCCATCTATACATGCCTTCGCACATAGAAGACTTTAGACTTATTCCGGTAATCCAAAATTCCATCACTTCACAAATAAATATACACACCAACCATACAATAGTACTATGCGGAGACTTTAACCGTGACATAGCCCTTATTGGAAGACAAAACGGAGAAGTTCTTACCCCCCCCACTCGACGTAGACTATCAATGGAAAAATTATACGGAGGACCTAGAATTATGCTTAATCCCAACCGATACACAATACTCTCGTCAAGGTGGACTTAATTACACACATACTAGCCTAATCGATGGATTCTACATTAAAACACCTAACCACACCCGTTATACATCTACCACCAATACCACAACTAACTTAAACTCGGACCACTTCCCAATCCAACTCAATATACCTCACAACACCCTTATAAGTAGACCTCCCACAACCATCAACTCAAATGACATTAAAATACTAAACCCCATCCCAAAAGAAAACCTTGACAACTTCAATACAATGTTCTTTGAAAAACACTCACTACAAATAGACTCCCTCACAAATGTTCTCTCTAACCACCAACACCTCACGCACATACAATGGCAAGAAGCTTGCACAGCTCTTGACAAACTTATTACTGAAATCTCGACTATAATAGAAAAAACTTGTAAAGCACCCTCGATTCCACAACTCACACCTAGAACCTCAAAACAAGGGGGGTATCTCCCGAGAAAACTAGCCAAAAAATGGAAACAACATCTTATCACATACCACACTATTCGTAAAGCAATTTATATTACTAAAACTAACCATAACTGGCGATCCCACCCCATACTCTCCAAACTACAAAACCTCCAACATCCTCAAATCCCACAAGCACCACTACCCAACACCCCTCACGAAGAATGGATAAAAGACATTGCATCCATTGCAAAAACTGCCAACAAAGAAGCCCGAAAAATTACTACAAAATATACAAGAGAATGCGTCAAAAAAGCCATCTCGAAGTACCGTCATTTATATGAAACTAGCCCAAAAAAGATTAATAGAAAAGTCTTTAAAAACAACACAAACCTGCCACTTGACTGCATCCTGGATCAAAACAACAACATTCTAACTAGCCCAGATGACATCGCAAACGAAATACATTTTCAACAATCCATAAACAATAGACCATCCACCCCCCCATGCCACTTCCAACCACAACACACATTAACATGCACGTGCGGAGCTAGGCAATACCCGTGGCACGATTTGGACGGATTTACCATTGATAAAAGAGGCGAACCAACAACACCTCTCCACACATATTATAACAGAGACACATACAACATGTGCCTTAAAAATTTGGGAAACAACAAAGCCCCCGGCCCGGACCATATACCCAACTCAATTCTAAAAAATATGCCTCCAAGATTTCATAACCTTCTATCATTATTCTTCTTTCACTGTTACAAACAAAAATCCATTCCCGCATCCTGGAAAACAAGTCTAACAATCTTATTATACAAAAAAGGTAACCCATCCGAGTTACCTAACCACCGTCCCATTGCCCTAGCTAACACCATTTACAAATTATACACTAGCACACTAACATCAATACTATCGGCCTACGGGGAAAAACACCAAATATTACACGAAAGTCAAGAAGGATTTAGAGCCGAGAGAAGCACCACACGGCAACTCCAAACCCTTATTGCCGCTCTTGAGGATGCAAAATTTACTAATAAAGACATTTACATACTCTATATCGACTTCAAAAACGCATTCGGTTCCATTCACCATCCTCGATTACTAGCCATTATGAGTGATCTTGGATACCCGGAAGAAGCAGTCACACTGGTTGGCAATATATACTCCCAATCCACCACTATATACACGGGAGAATTCTTTGGTAACACACGCCCTATCCCCATCCAAAGGGGCACCATCCAAGGGGATACATTGAGTCCATACCTCTTTATTATTTTTCTAGAACCTTTATTGAGATGGCTTCAAAGAGGTAATAATGGCTACACATTTGGTACCTCAAAAATCACTATAAACACAGCTGCATATGCCGACGATCTAGCGGCCATCTCCGAACGTCCTAAATCACTCCAAATTCAATTAGACAAAATAGACAAATTTTGTCTATGGACCGGGATGGAACTAGAGGTCCAGAAATGTGCCGTAACCGGATGCCCAAACAAATCCAAAATAAATCCTACCGCCTTCAAAGCCCTTATCGAAGCTACCAATATCCAATATCGTAATCAACCAATCCCGGTACTCAACCAAAACCAACCCTACATATACCTTGGAATAAACCTAGTCCCATCGTTAAAATGGAAAATTCAAACTCACGCTACTACTACAAAACTTATTAAACAATGTAATGAAATTACACTATGCCCGGCCACATTAAAACAAAAAATAAAAATGATTGATACCGTTATACGTCCGGGTATCGCATATAGCTTCTATGCGGTCCCTTATTCCACGCCCGCCATAAACAAACTAGACAAAAAAATCACAGCCTTACAAAAGAAAGTATGCGGACTCCCTAAATGTACACCTAATATCATAACACAACTCCCCCACGAACTTTTTGGATTAGAAGCTTTTTCCCTCAAAAATGCCTATCTAAGATGCATTGGAGAACAACTCCAAAATGCACTTAACGACAAAGGACGACTAGGACTAATTTACAGTGGACTCCTTTGGCATATCCTTGCCATTCATGGAGGTGCACAACACCTCCAAAGACTTAAAAAATTTGATTGCCTTAGGTCTCCTATTACCCGCACACTTTTTCTACTCAAAACAGAAGGCCAAGCATTTCTAAAAAGTCAAATAGAAGATTTCCTACTAGACCCCGCGCCGCTAGAACAAAATTGGGCAAATGAAATACATAACCTCCCTAGACTTGACCGACAATTATCCGACAAACTCCTACAAAAACTATTCTCTGCCAATATTACCGATCTAAAACAAATTACACTACCAAATGGAACACAACTAATGGACGACAAAAGCTATAAAACATTCTACGGTACCCCCCACAAGTTAATAAAAAGTGCACTAAATATTGCTAAACAATTATTTTGTCAACAACCATGCCTCCCCATATGCCAATACCCTTGCACCATTCACGCCCCACCTTATACACTTAAAGAACCATACATCATTGGTCACAGTGACATCCACCCTAATACCAACCTTCCACTAATCCCTCCAAACCCGTCACATGCACGACCATATGCTCCTCCACCACATATACTAAAAATTCCCTCCATACACCCAATAAACAACATAACCGCGCACAAACATAGAAAGTATAGTGACTCTAACAACATAAGCAAAAAATATACGTCATACCTTTGCCATTGGCATCACAATAACACCACCTACACCAAATGGCTCCCACAAAGAAATCTTTTCCCTTGGCACAACCCAAACGCTTCCTTACACAACACCGAAATCCTCACACAATACTACCTCAGAACCCAAAACAATTATTACCTGAATATCATAAAAATACACCACCCTCAAGCACAACCCCGAGATAGTAGATTTGTCACGCCACCTCTTGTTATCCCCCTCCTCAACATCTTTACAACTGAATGTAACCCCGAAACCGACATCCTCACACAAACAAATACAATCAAAATACAACAAGACAATGCCGACATATACGAAGATAATGGTAGACACCTAATAACTATACCACTCGCTAGACTACAATGGCTGTGGAACCAATTTCAAAACACAATACAAACCCCCATTAACATTGAACCACCACCTCAAACATTTGAAACTGAAATTGTTTGGCTATACCAAAGATATAAATATCAAACACCCAAAAATAACCCCCTTAAAAATGCACACTATACATTACCCGACCCTATCATAGACTACCTTATTACATCCTTGAATATCACACATTCATACTTCTCTTCCCCCGTTACATGTTCCACAAAGATTTCAAAATTCTATTCTCCATTCGAATGTGATAAGGTTTTTGGCTCTCTAGGAAAAACTTTTGATTGTAGGTGGAGTGGAATAGGCCTTGCACACCCTCACAACAAAGAAGAAACACAACAAGCAACACATTGGGCACGCCTAGCGGCAAATAACGATCCAAACCACAACATCACCATTATTATTACTCCCGACACTCAGTGGTACCAGAATTCTAACCCACACTTAGGCCCATTCCCAGACTCTCACATCATAGTATTATTTGAAGCAGATTCTATGATTTACACAGAACCCACTATTCCACCGCAAATACAAACACCACGCCTTGAACCAGCAACCCTACGTATCCTATGTATACATCACCAAACTCGAGAAATAGGTACGCTAGAAAACCTCACTCATCTCACTTTGCTAGCAAAAAATCTAAATATTAACAAGGTATACACCGCAATCGTCCCACCTACACCTATCTCAACCCGGGTAAACCGTAACAAAAAATGGGCCAAAAGCCCCCACACAAATACCTCCGCACTACCAATTACCATAATGAACCTCCCACTCCCCAATTACCAAATTACTACCAACCTCAAATTTGACCCCAACCTCTGCTACTATACTGACGGATCCTTTAAAGAACCAACCGAAGTAAGCCGTGGACATTGGCACCGAGAAAAAGCCGGTTATGGGATATACAACTCAACCAAACAAATTTAATTAGGTAAAAGACTACATGGACTCCAAAATATTCTAAGAGCAGAAATGATGGCTATACATAAAATCCTTAAGATAATCACCACTCAATACCCAAACGAACCAGCTCACATTTTCACAGATTGCATAAATGTATTATATCTCCTTAATACACACATAAAACACCCCACCTTACACAACAGTCACCCGGACAAAACTATCCTCACATCAATGGTTGAAATGCTCCAAAATCGTACACAAATCACTACACTCCACAAAGTCCGAGCTCATGCTAATATCGACGGCAATGAACAAGCCGACAAACTAGCAAAGGAAGGAAGAGAAAAAACCCACAAAAATGCCGAACACCCATATGAACACGCTCATGCCACCCCATACTACTTTCATAGATATGAATGGCCCTCTATGAGCGAAACTCCCGACAAAGGTCCCATAAGGTTCTTAGACAAATACCTCAAAAAACATGATCTTATAAATAACCTAGAAAAACTCACAGAAAATCTCCCCAATATTGACAAATGGACCGGCAACCCAAATATCCACAACATAATGTCCAACAATTTTTGGAAAAACCCCACAATTACAGATTCACAAATCACATGCCTAATCAAATTCCGCGCCGAACAATACATGGGAAATGCCCGCAAACAACTCTTCTTTGGAATAGAAAGATTTCCTTCAATTACTTGTCCAATTTGCAACACTACGGACCCGGACACATGGCTACATGTCTTGCTCAAGTGCCAAAACCCCCATATTCACTCACTAATTGTCAAAAGACATAACAAAGCCGTATGGGCTATTCGTAAACTACTTATATCATCAACCAAATCCCGTTGCTTCATTCTCATGAATGCCGGAACCTTTAATGACAACCCACAAGAAAATACGGTCCCGCCATGGCTATTACCATGCACCTGTTACACTCGAAAATGTCAATGTAATGCGAGATTCAAACCCGACCTATTATGTGTTCGAGGACTTTCATACAAAGACCCCCCACCAAACCACATAGACCCTAGTCTCACTATTCAGTTTATTGAATTTACATATTGTAATGATAGATTCTCTCCGGACACTATAACAAACAAAATAAATAAATATCAACCACTAATTGACGATATCCAAGCACTAGGATGGAAAGTAGACCCCCTTATTGTCATCACCGCGGGAGCCAGAGCCACCACCTTCATTCCCTCAATGACAACCCTTGAAGACACATTTAAAATCCCCATCACTTTAATCAAAACCACCTTTTCAAATATTAACACTATTGCAATTCAACATGCTATGTCGATACTCCTACACAAACGAAAACTTGAGAACAACCAACCCCTTCCTGACGCATCGAACCTCCCTCCATAGACCTGTACTTGCAATTTCACCGTACACTTCCTCCTTCCTTTAAGAGACTTTTTGGACCTTGGGTCTTTTGATATTGGCTACTTGTTACTGGGTACATAGTGTCCTCCCTCGAAAGGGGGAAGTAGTTCCATACTACTAACCCATGCCCGGTGGGCATGGACTTAGTGGTGGAATGAACGGACACTTTATTCACGCCGGCCTCCAAATTCGGGGACCGGCGTTCTTCTTCATTTTGGTGAATGCTTGAGCGGATTGGACGCACGTGAAAAGTAAAGCGAATTGTATGAGGTAAATTTGTAAATTTAAATGGAATTAATTAAGGTACAAACAATGAGTGCAATGGATAGGATCCATGAGCCGAAGATGGCAAATACTAAGAAACTAACCAACAAGCACATTCATAGTTAATTCAAGAGCAAGGCTCTTTAGAGGAGCAAGGCTCTACCTAAGCATATAAATCCTTGGGATTAATACCTTAAGAGTGAAATGCTAAGTGTGAGGCATTTTAAGGCTTAATTCCCTAAAAACAAATGCATAAACTTAAATAACTCAATAAAATATAACTTTTGACCTACAATTAAAGACAAACTACTTAACAGTTGACGCTAGACCATCCCAGGACGAAGAACTTGGATCAAGAGTGATTCTCGGGTGTTTTTGGAGAGTGGAATTTTTGAGCTACAGTATAGCTCACCCCCACAACAAGAAGGAAATGGAACAAGCAATACATTGGGCTCGACTTGCCGCCGAACATGATCCTAACAACACAAATACAATCATCATCACACCAAACAACAATTTGTACCAAAACAGCAACCAATCTCAAACCCATATCCAGACTCCCATATCATTGCATTATTTGAGGCAGACTCAATACCATACGAAGAATCTACTATTCCACCCAAGCTAAAAAAACCCCAAATCGAGCCATCTACACTACAAATACTATGTGTCCATCATCAAAATCAAACCCTTGGCACACTATAACAACTTGCCGAACTTACCTCCATAATAGACAATTTAAGCATACACAGAATATACACAAAACTGGCCCCACCGACACCTATACAAATCCCCGTAAACCGAAGTAAAAATTGGTCAAAACTAAACTATATCAACAATACACAAACCTACTTTGTCACACCGCCCCCTCTCCCAAACTATCCAACTCATACCACACCAAAATTTAACCCCGCACATAGTTATTACACCGATGGCTCCTTTAAACCACCAGAACAAATTAGCCCGGGAACTTGGCAGAGAGAAAAAGCCGGCTATGGCATTTCTAATTCTACCAAGGAAATTAAGCTAGCCAAAAGACTCCATGGACTACAAAATATACTTAGAGGAGAACTCATGGCCATTCACAAAACACTACAAATCATCACAACAAAATACAATAATGAACCCGCACATATATTCACCAATTGTATAAATGCACTTTACCTACTAAACACTCAAATAACACACCCTACTCTTCACAATAGCCACCCCAACCAAACCATATTAATATCAATGGTCCAAATGTTACAAAATCGAACACAAATCACAACCCTCTACAAAGTGCGAGCTCATGCCAATATTGATGGCAACAAACAAGATAAACTAGCAAAAGAAGGCCGAGAAAAAACTCACGAAAAGGCCAAAGACCCACACGAACATGCCCATGCCACCCCATACTACTTTCAAAAAGAAGACTGGCCTTCCAAAGAAGATACCCCCGACAAAGGCCTGATTAGATTTTTGGGCAAATATCTCAAAAAACAAGACCTCTACAACAACCTTGACACAATATCAGAAAATATTCCAAACATAGAAAAATGGACTAACAATTACAACATAGACAATGAACTCTCTACAAATTTTTGGAAAAACCCCATCATTTCAGACTCACAAATAACATGCCTCATCAAATTCCGTACTGGTCAATGTATGGGAAACGCTCGCAAACAAGTCTTCTCGCAAACATTTTCATCCATAACATGCCCCATATGTCCTTCAACAGACCCCGGCACATGGCTTCATGTTCTACTCAAATGCCAAAACCACCATCTACACTCTCTAATTGTTAAAAGACATAATAAAGCAGTATGGGAATTCCGAAAACTAATCACCTCCTACAACAAATCGAGATGTTTTATACTAATGAATGCCGGCACCTTTAATAACAAGCCACAAGAAAATACGGTCCCTCCTTGGCTACTCCCATGTTCATGTGAGACTTGAAGTTGTCATTGCAATGCTAGGCTCAAACCGGACATGCTTTGTGTTAGAGGTTTACCATATAATGATCCACCACCCAACCACATTAACCAAGACTACACCATTCAATTCATTGAATTCACATATTGCAACAATAGATTTTCCCTGGAAACAATTCAAAACAAAATAGATAAATACCAACCCCTCATTGACAACATCATTGCCCTCGGATGGAATGTGGACCCCCTTATTGTAATCACATCTGGCGCTCGTGCCACCACCTTTATCCCATCCATGAAAACTCTTGAAGATACCTTCAAAATACCCATCGAAGCAATTAAAACCACATTTAAAAACATTAACACCACCGCTATTCAATATGCCATGTCCATTTTACTACATAAACGAAAAATTGAAAACAACCAAGCCCTTCCCGATACGCAAGACCCCCCTTAAATATTTCCCCCGCCTCGACTTTTCTTGATTGGTTGGTTTTGTGGTTTTTGGCTGCTTGTTTGGTTAGTGGGTTGGTTGGTTGGTCGGTTGGTTGGTTTCTCGCTACTCGTTATATAGTGTCTACTCTCGAAAGGGGGAAGTAATTCCAGCTTACTAATTCCCTGTCCGGTGGGCATGGTCTTAGTAGTGGAACAAACATGCACTTTATTCACGCCGGTCCCCTTCGGGAACCGGCGTTCTTCTTCTTTTGTTATCATCAAAAGATTGGTTATGATTTAGAGTGCTTGTTAAAATGAAATTGTTGTTGCATCATTTGGGTGTATTCTACAAAGTAAAATATGTGCCTTGATATGTGGTTACCGATTGACATTTTAGGATTAATATTTGATACAAGGGACATTGTCCCTTATAATATTAATCTAATTTTTCAGTGGGTGTAGGTCGACTCAGCAACTTGTTGCCTGGAGCTACGCCTGTCGCCTTGGTCTTGCACTACTTCCTTTGTCGGTGCTACTCCATTCCTCTCCTCCCTAGTAGGAAACCAAAAATGAAACTCTAAATAGCAACAATAGTGGGAGGGAACCAAAACCAAAATCTAAATAGGAAAAATAGCGGTTGAAAGAAGCTCCTAACGTAAATTAAAAATTCCAATGGGGAAAGTTGTCAAGAAATAGATGCAGAAACACAAGTACAAAAACAAGGATCGTAATATTCTAATTATAATAAAATATCATTAATAACTTCTGAAGCCAAAACCTAGGCGATACCCGAATGTACACAGCGCTGCAAAAAAAATTTGTCTCCCGTGCCTCTATACTGCAAAAACTTCGTGGATGGGCTCTTACTCTGCATTGGCAATTTATTCCTCTCTCCAGGCTTGTTCTTCGGATGCACATCAAATCCTAGCAAATTTGAAACAAATGCCACTCCTTGCCGTGACTGATCTTGAATCATGAGCATGCGCCGTGGTAAAATTGGACCATGTGAAGAGCAAGATATAGTTGTTATGTGCCAAGGTGGATGACCATCGGACTAGTGCGGAAGAGACGCCATGAGAATGTAATTAATGGTTATGTTTAGGATCCATAGTCTCTAAAGTGGCATGGCCTCTACAACCACGCGCACGGCGTCGGGACCACCAGTCACAGTACTAAGCCCCATGGGATGCTCCATGGCGGAGGACAACTCCATTACTGGACCTTGTTCCAAAAGGGGTCTGCATCGCTGCTCTTGCCTCATGCACTCCAAGCCCTAAGCTAAGCCTTTTGCCTATTATTGACGACGACGGTTTTTTGACCAAACATGTTGCCTTAAACATAAAAGTCGATGGTTCTAGAATGGAGTGCATCACTAGAGGCCCTTCAAAGGTGGTGAACGATGGTTTTCCACCTAATTAAGCCTCGTTAGATTATACACGTGTCCATGTCCCAGAGTCTATGTCTTAGCGCGGGTCCTTGTCCATGTCATACCGTATGGAGCAAGGGCAATCCCTAGTTAAATAAACGTATGTAAATGCAAAAAATCAAATGTACCCTTTAATTATCCGTTATATACTCGTTATTACCTCTTATAATTTAAATATCCCTATATACTTGTTATTACCCCTTATACTAAATATTCTGTTATACAACAAGGTAGCCCAAGAATTGGCTTTATATGGTATCACTAGTTTTTCTAAGCAAAGAAATATACGGTTTAAATGTACAATTAATTTAAATTTATTATTTCATATTTAGACCATGATGACCCTGAACCAAACACTTCTTCATTCAGCTTACCAAGAAGCAAAAAAGAAATCATCCACAATAAGTAAGACTTACTAGTTATAATTTCACTTAAGAATTGAACATAATGAAATACATGAAAACAACTATTTGTTTGTATTAATATTCACCTAAAACCATTTTCCCACGAGGAGAAAACAAGTCAAATGGTTACCTTCTTCTAGTGCATTTAAAAAAAATGTTATTCCTTTCTTCTACATTGGAAATTGGTATACAACAAATGAACATGGTCTTTTTAAACTTTTAGAACAAAATCCAAATTTGGAAGCAAAAAAATTATATTCCACAAAGAAGTAGAGGTTTGCTAAGTGTAAATGGCAAGACCCAAACATTTTCACCTCTCCTAAAAATTACACACATTCAACACCAAATGCAAAATACCGTATACCCACACATTGCCCAATACATCCACCAACAAAACTCACACCCACCATCACACATTCTCTATGCCCTAATAAACACTATACACCCAAACATAAATCACTGTAACCGCCTTCTAGACCCACAAAACCCAAATATTACTCTATGGACCAACACACTATTAAATACCCTTTCTAACTTACAGAATCCACCTGAAAGACATATAAACACCCCACACCCGTGTACAACATTCCTAGAAGAAAACCAGAACATAATAAAAGTTGGAACATCAATACACAATACATTATATGACTTTATCCATACACAAAGCACGTGACACAATAAAACAAAAGTTTCCTTACCTCCCAGACACACTAATAAATGAATCTTTAAAATATTGAAACCCAATCCCAGAATATACACACCCACTTCCCCCACCCCAAATCCAAAACAAAAACACAGACAGTAACAATACCCACATCACTACATGGAACGCCGCATCTCTAAACACTACACTTTCCAGCTTACAAAACCTAATCACACACACAAACACTCCATCAGCCCTTATTGTCATGCAAGAAACAAAAATATTTGCCACAAAATCCACAAAATACATACAAAACATTTTCAAAGATTACAACTTATTTTTAATTACATACATACACTAACAAGATGCATTCAACTACACAGACCATACACACCAAGTCGTGGTGGCCCCCTCACACTAATTCACAAAAAATACGCCTTCTCGGACAACATCAAAAAATTCCTACCCGAATGCACATATCACCCTACCTTCAAATAATCAAAATCACTAACCAACCACTACAACCATGGCTAATCCTTCACATGTATATGCCATTCCACCCTGAAGACACTAGATTCATCGCAGACATACAAAACACTATCACATTCCAAATCAACAACAACCCTAATCACAATTATATATTATGCGGGGACTTCAACGGAGACATAGCATTAATTGGGCGACAGAATGGAAACCATAACACTCCCCCTCAAACCACAGATCATCAATGGCGCCTCTTCACAGAAAGCTTGAACTTCATTTACATAAATACCAATACACAATACTCCCGACAAGGCGGCTATAACTATAGTGATTGAAGCCTAATAAACGGATTTTACATAAATACAAATAATAATACACAATACACCTCTACAACTAATAAGGACATTAGCCTCAACTCAGATCACTCACCTATACAACTCCACATCCCAAATAACATACTAATTAGTCGGACCCCCATAATTACAAACAATGACACCGCACAAATACTCAACCCCATCCCAAAAGACAACTTAGAAAAATTCAATACAAAATTCTTTGAAGGGAACTTCACACAAATTGACTACCTCATAAATACTCTCAAGAATAACAATCAACTCTCTCAAACACAATGGCACGAGACATGCCATACCTTATATATACTCATCAATAATATCTCCAACACACTTGAACAAACATGTAAAACACAACCAATACCAAAGATGACAAACCGTACAATACAACAAGGCGGGTATCTACCCCGAAGACTTGCTAAAACATGGAAACAATAGCTAGATACATACCATGTAATACGAAAAACTATTAGAATTGTAAAAAATAACCCTCAATGGCAAAATCACCCCACATGTAATGAACTACTAACCCAACAACACACCCAAATCCCTACCCCACCCTCTCCAGAACTTCCACATGATACATGGATAAATGACAGTGCAAAAATAGCAAATAACGCCAATAAACAAGCCTGGAAAGTCACTACAAAATACGCCAAAGAGAATATCAAGAAAGCCATCTCAAAATATAGACAACTAAACAAAACTTGCCCTAAAAAATAAATAGAAAAGTCTTTAAACACACTGAATCTCCATCTCTAGATTGTATCATCGACCAATACAATAATATTCTGACTAGTCCAGACGACATCGCAAACCAAATATTCAACCAACAAATAAAAAATAATAGACCCACAGTACCAACATGTAACTACCAACCACAACACCCAACCAACAGCATATGTGCAGTACGTCAATATCCATGGCATGACCTAGATGGTTATACCTTACACAAACGGGGTCAACATGAAATTCCATTATATATATATTTCAACAAAGCCACATACGACACATGCCTCCGAAACCTTGGAATCAACAAAGCTCCAGGGCCAAATCGAGTACCGAACTCAATAACTAAAAACATGCCCCCTAGATTTCATAAACTATTATTCCTATTCTTCTCTCACTGTTACAAACAGAAACAAATACCGGACTCATGGAAAACAAGCCTAACAATCTTACTATACAAAAAAAAGACCCCGCAATACTATCCAACCATAGACCAATCACACTAACTAACACAATCTACAAATTATACACCAATACACTCACGCACATACTATCCTTATACAGGAAAATTTTCAAAATCCTACACGACAATTAAGAAGGATTTAGAGCAGAAAGAAGCACATCTAGACAAATATAAACCATAATAGCCGCACTAGAAGATGTAAGGTTTACAAATCAAGATACATATATCCTTTATATTGACTTAAAAAATGCCTTTGGTTCTATAGATCACACCAGATTATTGGCAATAATGACAGATCTTGGCTACCCAGAAGATGCAACCGCATTAGTTGGAAACATTTACTCTCAATCATCTACTCACTACATTGGAGAACACTTTGGGAAAACCAAACCCATTCCCATTCAAAGACGAACTATACAAGGAGACACCCTCAGCCCATACCTATTCATCATATTCTTAGAACCATTACTCAGATGGCTTGAAAGAGGTAATAACGGGTACACGTGTGGTACTTCTCAAATCACCATTAATTTTGCGGCCTACGCCGATGACCTCGCGACCATAACCAACAAAATAAAATCATTACAAATCCAAATCGATAAAATCGACAGATACTGTAAATGGGCTGGTATGGAAGTAGGAGTCCCAAAGTGTGCTGCTAGTGGATGCCCAAATAAATCCAAAGTAAACCCAACCACATTCAAAGCTATAATGCAAGCCTCTAACATCAACTTCCGGAACCAACCAATCCCAATACTACACCAAAACTAACCATACGTATACCTAGGCACAAATCTAGTTCGATCACTAAAATGGAAAATCCAAATTCACAGTACAACAGCAAAACTCATTAAACAATGTAAAGACCTGACAACATGCCCGGCTACTATGAAACAAAAAATTAAAATGGTTGACACCGTATTAGGACCAGGAATAGCATACAGCTTCTACGCTGTACCATGCTCTATGCCAACCATCAAAAAACTAGATCAAAAAATTATAGCCATACAAAAACACCATTTGTGGTTTGCCAAAATGTATGTCAAATGCGGTAATCCAACTCCCACAAAATTTGTTTGGCCTGGAAGCCTTCTCCCCTTAAAATGCTTATCTCATATGCATAGGTGAACAACTACAAAATGCTCTAAATGACAAAAGAAAACTCGGGAAATATACAAAGGGCTACCTCAATATGTCCTAGCTCAACACGGTGGAGCCAAAAATATTCCCAAAATTAAAAGAACAGATTGCACAAGATCACCAATAACTTGTACACTCTACTCATTAAAACATATAGCTAAAGTTTACCTCAAAAGCACACTTCCAAACTTCCTCCTTGATCCCACACCATTAGAAGTATCATGGCGCCAAGAAACACTCAATCCCAAACACTCCAAAAACTCCTACAAAAACTCCTCTCAAAAAATATTTTCAAATTAAAACAAATTATTCTCCCAAATGGCACACACATCATGAACAATGAGGACTTCAAAACCTACCACTTAACCCCATCCAAAATAATTAAGTGCGCCCTAAATATTGCCAAACAACTCTTCTGCAGACAACCATGTCCAACAACATGCAATACCCCTTGCCTCATACACCCATATTCCCATAGACTCAAAGACCCATTCATCATGACCAACAACAACATCTCCCCAAGAACTACCCTCCAACAAACCCACCCCCCCAACCCGACACTGCCCTATCACCCCCAGCCCCCAGCACACCTTCCCAAGAATCCCACCTTATATCCCATTAATAGAATAACACCATAAACATATACAACACAAAATATCAACAACATACAAAACACATACACCAGATATCTATGCCAGTGGCAACACAACGACAATACATTTAACAAGTGGCTCCCTCAAAGAAGCCTTTTCCCACAACACGACCATAATACCTCCACCCACAACACCAAAAAATTAAAACAATACTATCAAAGGATCCAAAATAAATTCTACTCCAAAGTCATTCAAACCCACCATCCCCAAGAACAACTCCAAGACACGAGATCCGTAACCCCACCAATAATTATCCCACTCCTAAGCATCTATACCACAGAATGTAACCCCGAAAATGATATCCTCACAATTTCAAACACAATCAAAATAGACAACAACCTAGCACAACAATATGAAGAAAATGGCCGACATCTACAAACCATTACGACTACTAGACTCCAAATTGAATGGCTATAGAACCAATACAATATAAAACTACATACACCTACGAACATTGAACCAATAACCCAATCATTTGAAACCGAATTAACTTGGTTATACCAAAGATACAAATACCAAATCCCAAAAAACAATCCCCTCAAAAATGCACAATACACAATACTCACTTCCATCCTAGACTCACTAATATCATCCTTAAACAAAGAACAGTCATACTTCGCCTCCCCTGTCACATGCTCCACCAAAGTACAAAAATTCTACTCCCCATTTGAAAGAGGTAAAATATTCGGCTCTCTAAGGAAGGCCTTTGACCACAAATGGATCGGTAATGGTATAGCACACCCCCACAACAAAGAGGAAACACAACAAGCACTACACTGGGCACGCCTTGCTGCCAAAAATGACCCAAAGCACACATCTAAACTCTTCATCACCCCAGACAAAAACTGGTACCAAAACTTTAACCAACAAGTAAGTCCATTCCCAGACTCTCATATCATTGCCTCATTTGAAGCAGATTCAATACCATATGAGGAACCCACTATTCCACCTAAACTAAAAAAGCCTCGGATAGAACCATCCACACTACAAATAATATGTGTCCACCACCAAAATCAAACCCTTGGCACCCTAGAACAACTAGAAGAACTTACCTCCATAGCAAAAACTCTAAACATACACCGGCTATACACAAAGATGGCCCCACCGACATACAAACACCCATCAACAGAAACAAAAAATGGTCAAAACTAAATTACAGCAACAATACACTAGATTACTTTTTAACACCCCCACCACTCTCGGACTACCAAACTACCACCTCACCAAAATTTGACCCCGCATATAGCTACTATACCAATGGCTCTTTTAAACCGCCAGAACAAATTAGCCTGGGTAATTGGCGCGGAGAAAAAGTCGGTTATGGAATATACAATTCTACGAAAGCAATCAAATTAGCCAAAAGACTTCATGGACTACAAAATATCCTCAAAGCAGAACTCATGGCCATCCACAAAACACTTGAAATTGTCACAACAAAATACAACAATGAACCTGCGCATATATTCACAGAGTGCATTAACGCACTATATTTATTAAACACCCAAATCACACATCCTACCCTCCACGATAGCCACCCTGACCAAATCATACTAGAATCAATGGTCCAAATGATACTTAAACGAAGACAAATCACAACCCTCCACAAAGTTTGAGCCCATGCCAATTGTGGTGGTAACGAACAAGCATATAAACTAGCAAAAGCGGGCTGAGAAAATCATATAGAAATGTCAAAGATCCACACTAACACGCCCACGCCACCCCATACTACTTCCAAAAAGAAGACTAGCCCTCCAAAGAAGACACTGCCGATAAAGGCCCGGTTAGATTCTTGAGCAAATACCTCAAAAAACAAGACTTATATAACAACCTTGACACAATCTCAGATAACTTCCCTAACATAGAAAAGTGGACTAGTAACAACAACATAGACAATGAACTCTCTACAAATTTTTGGAAAAACCCCATCATCCCCGACTCACAAATAACATGCCTTATCAAATTTTGTACCGGACAATACATGGGAAACGCCCAAAAACAACTCTTCTTTGGGATAGAAAGATTCCAATCCATAACATGCCCAATATGCACTTCCACGGATCCCGACACATGGCTACATGTTTTACTTAAATGTCATAACCACCACATACACTCCCTAATTGTCAAAAGACGTAACAAAGCCGTATGGGAAATCCGTAAATTAATCTCCTCCCATATCAAATCAAGATGTTTTATCCTCATGAATGCCGGCACCTTTAATAACAACCCACACGAAAATACAGTTCCACCATGGCTACTTCCATGCACATGTGAGACTCAACGATGCCACTTCAATGCTCGACTCAAACCGGACATACTCTACGTTAGAGGCCTACCATACAATGACCCCTCACCCGACCACATAAACCAAGACTACACCATTCAATTCATCAAATTTTCATACTGTAATGACAAATTCTCCCTAGAAACAATTGAAAAAAAAATCAATAAATACCAACCCCTTATTGATGACATCACTGCCATCGGATGGAAAGTGGACCCCCTTATTGTAATCACAGCCGGCGCTCGTGCCACCACCTTTATCCCATCTATAAAAACCCTAGAAGATACCTTCAAAATTCCTATTGATACAATTACAAATACTTTCAAAAATATTAACATCATTGCCATACAACATGCTATGTCCATCCTTCTTCATAAATGTAAAATTGAAAACAACCAAGCCCTTCCCGATACACAAGACCCCCCATAAAATTACCCCTTTACTTTATTTTTAAACCCCGACTTTGCAAAACACACCTTACTCTCCATCTTTCCCTCCTTTCTCTCTCCTCCACCCCCTTCTCCCCCCTCCCTCCTTCCTTGTTACTCTTCTGATTGGTTGGTTTTGTGGTTTTCTGGCTACTTGTTATATAGTGTCTATCCTCAAGAGGGGGAAGTAGTTCCAGCTTACTAATTCCTTGTCCGGTGGGCATGGTCTTAGTTGTGGAACGAACAAACACTTTATTCATGCCGAACTCCTTCGGAGACCAGGGTTCTTCTTCTTCTAAATGGCAAGACAAAACAAGAACATTTTTCTTTGTTACAGACATGACAATATTCCAATTAGCATGGTAAAAATTCTCTGAGAAATAATACTTGATCTTTTAGTGGTTTGTTATAAGATACTATGGTTGAAAATGACGACTGCATTTAAACATAAAACTTCTTTAAACAATTCTAGATGTTCTTCTTTATGACATATGTTTAAATGATGTAAACAAATTTGGAGTCTACAGTGTTTTTATTTAGGAAGTTCTATTGACTTCATGTTTACAGTACAGTACTACCAAATTCCAATGGACCCCCCAAAATTAAGTGGCTTAATAATGTATATTAATTTGTAATGCAATAATCGCATTTATTCCCTTTTAAATACAAATTCAAAGGTTTGCTTGCAGAAATCATTTAAAAAAATTCACAACTTCCCTTGTATTAAATTGTGTTGCTACTGTAGCACCATACCAAGGTTGTCCCTCCTGAGACTAGTACTTTTTTTCGGAATTTACAATTTCTATCACTCAAAAGTGACATTAAAATTTCAGAAAAGAAGCAAATTATTTGGAAATGGGCCAAATATTTTATAAAGAGAAACCTCCACCAATTTTTTTACTTTTGGTTTCATATTTTTTTGTTGACTCATGTATATTCCAATTTTTATTGAATTTTTTATAAATGACCCTGCAATTGTGCTACAGCAGTGTCCGACATTTAGCATACACTTAGGGGGGTTTTACACTATGGTGGAGAACTCCACCGGCCGGTCAAGAAGTCTCGGCCAAGACATGGTTATTTGAGGCGAGCGGTGGATGTTGGACAAGACAAAAAAAGAATAAAGTAATGCATGAAGAAGTCTTGACCAGTTAGTAGTGTAAACACCCAACGGTGAAGTCCACCGGCCAACTTCATAAGGTGAAGACCACAGGTGAACTTCACCACCAAGAAAGTTTATGCTAGCCAATGGAAACCACAATATCTAATGGTCCCCATGGACATGTTATGTAACATTATGGGCTCCGTTGAACTACAAAAATTTATATCTTTTGCATCAAATGTCCAAATGTAGTATGGTAACAGTTGTTGGGAAAAAAAGCCCCCACTTGTCTAGTTTGTGTGGTAAAAATTTAACATGAATACAATATACATGTTGTTAGCACACACAACCATGTTATAATTGATTTGTTTCAAACCTTTTAATTGTTTGCTTGCCTTTTCTTCAATTACCACATAAGGCTTGTTGATGCTGACATTAAACTAGGTAACAACACATCTATGTGCTTACCGAAGGTTCTACTTTATAATTTTTATACTACAAAAAAAATCGATTTGGTTGTTCAAAATTTATTTACCAAATGTACATCAGGAAAATAGAAGGCAATTTTGTTCATAATATGTAGAATATATCAGAGATATATGTTTCTTATGGTCATATTGATTCCACATGGGTCATAAATCACATTCCATATCAATATTGACATAAAATCAATATTGTTTCAATCCTTCTTGAATCATATTGTAAAAAGACAATATGAAGTTGGTATAAAATATTTTCAATACAATAATTTTAAAAATGAAATATGAAAAATAACACATAATTTGAAAAAAATGTTAGTATGAAACTTTAGAACATTGTTTTTTTGTCTGGACAATAATTAACCCAATTAATAGAAATGAAATGATTTTTGCATATTAGACGAGTGTGTAAAAGAAATCTCAAAAGATGTCATTATAAAAATAAAAATAAAAATAAGATAGACCTTGACAACAATTGATGTCCAAATATAAGGTCAAACTCAAAAGCAACTATTCTAGATAAAACATGTACCATCAATGTAAGTTGTTTTTTAAATTTCCTTCCCACTTTTTGCCAATGTCATCTTGTCTTTTCCTTTTAATTTCTTCAATGCGCCAACTCTTTGTAGATGAAAAATCATTTTCCAAATTAGCATTTGATTTCTTTGAACAAAGGATGGATATCTCCCATCTATTTATTGTTATAAGGTCCCCCATGCATTTTTGGCCATAATCACCTTTCAAAATCTATACATTTACATCAAGTGTAAAAATGTAGTAAAACCTATTGGAAAAAATGGTCCTACTTGTCTAATTTGTGTAGTAAAAAGTTCACATGAATTCAACATACAATGTAATTTTGAGAGCCATTTATTACACCGGGTTAACTCTACTTCTTATTTAGAAAACATAATCTAGCATAGAGTTTTTGGGTTACAGTCAACTTTGAAAATCTAAGAAAAAGTAACAAGCAATAAACTCCTACTTGAAACACAAGCCCCATAATCATGTCATTTACAAGTAAAGAACAGTTGAAAATCAATAGCAATAAAAATTTGCAAATATGCAGAACCCCCTTCCACTAAAATGCACGTAACACACTCAATACTAATCTAACGGACTTGCAATTTATACCACATAAACTAGACAAAAATGCGCATCTTCAATGTGTACAATTGTTGTAAAAGGATCTTTTACCAAGAAGTCACAGCATGCCGAAGTAGCAGTGTTTAAAACTGATCCTGAATTTTATGGCAGAACCCCCTTCCACTAAAATACACGTCACTCAGTGAATACTTATCGAATGGACTTGAAATTTGTACGACATAAACTAGACAAAAATGCTCATCTTTGAGAAAAACAAGTGTTGGATAAGAATCTTCCACCAAGAAGTTACATCATGCCGAAGTTGCAGTGTTCAAAACTGACCCTGAATTTGTTTGCAAAGTCCCCTTCCACTAAAATGCACGTAACTCACTCAATACTTATTGAATGGACTTGAAATTTGTACCACTTAAAGTAGACAAAAAATGCGCATCTTACCTAGCAATTAGTTTTCAAAATTGATATTCATGGAAGGAGAAACAAGAACTTGAAGTGCAATAAAATTCAACGAATTTGGAGGGGGAAAGATTTTTTTTAGTAAGTTCTTCTTCTCCAGTGGATTGATTTCTTGTCCGGGGGGTTGAGGTCGGACAAGAAACTAATCAAGAGGAGAAGACCTCTTCCAAAAAGTGTTGCCACATAGGCATCCATGTCATTTTTTCATCCATGCTTGAAGTTCTTCACCGGTCAAGTCTTGGCCATAGTATAAACCCAATCCGGTGAAGAACAAATTGTTCTCCAATCATATTGCTCCATTTCCCTTGAATTCTTGGCCGGTGGAATTCTCCACTATAGTGTAAAGCGGGCCTTAGAACAAGATCGACACAAATCTCAAATTGAATATAAGCATATTTCACTCACTGAGACTCTACAACACTTGTTCACACCTGTAATCTACCAATTCTAGAATGTAGTGTGTGCTCATCCATGGCTGTCATGAAGTATACAATTGGAGATTGGGCTGCTTCACACTATGCCGAGGTCAAGTGACCGTCCGTCAAAATGAGTGGCCAAACTATGGCGAGAGGCCAAACTTTTTTGCCAAAAAAATACATTAAATAATAGAGATTGAAGGTTTGGCCGGTTCGTGGTGTGAAGCCCCAAAGGCCAAGTCCAAACTCCAAACTCCATATCATTACGCCAAAAAAATCAGCCCAAAAAATCAACCAATATAAATCAGCCAAAAGATTTGGCTTCTTTCATCTAACGGTCCAGATCTTATCAGTTTTTGATAATTTTATTAATAAATTCGACGGACTCTCGATTGTAGCTTGCGTCCACTATAATGGGCGACCCAAGTTTTGCTCGAGAGGCCGTCACTTTGGCGCCAAAACAACCCAAAAGTGCTGCCATGTAGGACGACGGCCTTTGGAATTTGGGGACAAGTGTGACGGCCCAAAGTCCGGACTTTAAAATTCTAACAATCTCATTGGTGGAAATCGATGGCCACTTGACTTGGCCACCAAGTGTGAAGCAGCCCTTAGATACAAGGATCCTTGACATGACATGGTCCCAAGCCCTCTGTGGAAAAATTATCTTTATGGAAGAGGGACTTAGTCTAGGAGCTTGACAGTTTGTTATGTACTACATTGCTCGTAGACCATGCACGAAAAATTGCTGCCTGCCATACAAATGGCACGTTTGGTAGAATTTTATAGCAGGGCACAAGTTATCTACACTAAAAAATATATATATCATGATCATGTACTCCAATGGCCACAATCTTGTCATTGACGTGGGATGTACATGTCACGCATTTCCCCATTTGCCTATGTGTAATATTTCTAAATTTAGGCATTATGGTTGAAAAGGACCAATATTCCATTTTCTTACCAACATCATGCCACACTTCAACATTTAAAAAAAGTGTCTTTCAGTTACTGCAGGCGTTCAATTTCTATAGGATCTCTTTCTTACTTTTACAAACTTGGATTAGGATTTGAGGGAGGTCCCTCAGTAGTTACTCTCCCTCATTGTCGATAATGATTAGTGTAGTTTAGGATGAAAATATGGTCTTGTATGATCGAAGAATACATTAACTAGGAGCACTAACTATGGTGTTTATTATTGGCCACACTAAATGTCAACAATAGCTCAAATGTAGGAAACACCAAATGTAAATCTAACACTTTTTGGAGTAAATTATTGGAGTAGAAAAAAATTACATGTGTACAATTTAGTCTAAGGTTTTTTTTTTACCTCCCTAGCTCTACTTGACATTTGTTGCTGTTCACTTCACTCCATAGCCCACTCTGAATTTCATCTAGTTTACATTCAGAGTACAGTAAGTAGCAGTTAATGTCAAACCACACCTGATAAAACCATAGTTAGTGTAACAAAACTTCAAAATCCTTATTTTGATGTCAAATGAAGACACTGCGGTACAGCCTTTTTCATGGTTGGCATGTTGTGACAGAAGGCCAGTATAACATTGATACTTTCAAACATGAAGTCAAATACCTCTTATCCTGATGAAATAATTGGAAACAAGGAAACATGATCTAACCTGTCACAGCCCTCTCATTGGACTTCCTCAAGGCACAGGGGCCTGTGCCAGGTCACTAAACTTCCCTTTTAGAGACTTTGACTCTTCCCCCTGAGCTTCTTCCCATTAATATTGTGGCCTTATTTATATTCCCAAATCAATTCCCTATTCTCATACATTGACAGTTCAATGCCATCTGTGTCACAGTAATATGCATTTGGTTTGAACAGTTCAACCAAGTGGACCAATGCCTTAGTGAACAAGGGATGCAATAGCTTTTGTTGAACAAGTTTGCATATGGCCAAAGAAAATTGAAGACTAGGTGTTGTTCCATAACGGATGTAGTTGCATCAGTGGAGAGATGGTAATTGAGGGCCCATGAGTATGCCAACCAATGGGCCAGGGAGACTAAACCCCTCGCTCGTCCTTACCCGAGGTGGTCACGAGGTGGTGGGGCCAAACCTGGCCCCTATTTTGTTTTTGGATGGGGCCCTACTTATCCAAGGGAGGGTCTAGTAAGGTAAACTAAACCCGTAGACCCCAAATTTATTTTAAAAAATCCAAAAAAGCCTCTAAACCCCCCAAAATAAGAGGGCCAGAAAAATGACCCCACGCAATTAAGACGGGGCCCATCTTGGGTAAGGACGAGCGAGGGGTCAATTCTCCCTGGCTCCAACCAATGGCACTTTACACCAATATTCTATTAATTGATAGTAGAGAAGAAGATAACAATACCAATTACTGATATTAGAGATACGAAGAATATCCAAATTCCAATGTAAGATTTACATATTCAGCCTCTTTAAACCCTAACAATACCTCTGTATGTATCAAAAGAAGAAGAAGAAGAACTTTGTGTCCCGAAGAATGCCAGAGTGAGTTTATAAATTGTCTATTCGTTCCACCACTAAATTTGTGTCCACCCGACATAGGTTTAGTAGTATGGAACTATTCCCCCTCTCTAGGGTAGACACTGTATGTATCACTCTAATATCACAGCCTCGGAGGAATGACCCCTATGTTGCTCCAAGGGGATGGACAGAGATAAGAGGAGAGTTATCCCCTCTCTTTCTCCCAACGACTAAATTTTAGGGTTTAGGGTTCATAAATAAAAGATTAAATTTAAGGGTTCAAGGTTTATTGGTGAATTTTAAGGTTTAGACTTGAATGGGGCAATGAGAGTGGACATGGAAATTGAGTTGCAAGAATGGCCAAGGGAACGGGGAGGGGATGACCCCATCCATCTCCAAGCATTCCCTTGGAGAGCAACGAGGGGATCATTCCACCCTCGCCTAGTATCACCTACACATCAATATGGAAAAATCATCAACAAGCAAGGATATAAGAAAATATCCTAAAATGTCTTATGTAAAAATCATCAAGTAAAAAAACCGAGGAAAGCCATGGTTTGGGTTCCCATCCCACCATCAAAGTACCGAATGAAGTGGTCTCTTTCGGACACTACCTTCCGAACAAATTATTTTTTCTAAATCATAGTGGTTCGGACACAATGGATATCACCTAGACATTACATAGGTAGCACCTAGACATTACATATGTAGCACCTTGACACTACATGGGTATCACCTAGACATTACATGGGTATCACCTAGACATTACATGGGTATCACCTAGACAAATCTCTTGAACTTTCCAATTTTTATGGACATTCTCTGTTTTTGAATGAATTATGTACGAAACTGATCGCTGCGCAGGGTATGACACAGCAGGTGACAAAATGCCAGGGTCAGGTCCGGAGAGGAAAAGACAACATTTACATTTTACAGCAGCACCAGTGGAGAGAGATAAGGAAAGAAACCCGAAGGCGTGGAAGGGCGAGGAACGAGGAACGAAGCGCGGAGCCGACACTTCCGTCCATCGTCCAATGATGGCTCCGCAAAACCCCTGCGCTGGAGCGGGGCCCACGGCCCACCGGGTAAACTCAACCGGCCCGAACGACTCCACCAAACAACATCAAGTTGCGGAGCTGGACAGCCAGACTGGAAATCGTCACTCTCGCGCTCTCGCACGCCTCCGTCCCGTGCTGCTCGCATCTTTCTCGCGCACTCGCTTGCTGCTTCTCCTTGACCTGGTCCGTCCCGCTCCGATTCTGCGTCCAACGAGTACCTCCACGCCCGGGGTTTTGAGGCAACACTGGATTGGTGGCGATCTGCGTTTGCGCGTTTGGAGACCACACTTGCGGTACGTTTCGTGTATAGAGAGGCAGCTTTTTTTTTTTTGGTGAGAGGAGTGGATCGGTCTGAGAGGCTTGTCCTTGTATCGTTCTTCTCCTTGAGTGATGCCTTCGATAATCGTGATCCTTTGAGCGAGGATTGCCATCGGTGACAAAGTTGCTGCTAGCGCCGTTTTAGATCGTAAATAGCAGTTTTGATGCGGTTTTAAACTATTTTAGCACACGTCTTAGTTTGCTTTGTGCTGTTCGAGGATCGATGTTGCATCTTCTCATGCTAATCGGCATTTAGGGCAAACTTTTGCGCTGATTCGGTAGCATTGAGTTCGTTGCTCGGTGCGATTAGGTTATCTTTGTGCTGGCGCTTTACTATGTTCTCTTGCAATTACGCAGTGATTTTCAGCTGATGAGGCTCTCCGATCGAACCGCTTTGAATTTGAGGTCTACTGATCAAGCTCGCTAACTAATTTTCTTTGTGAGATTAGCGTGAGTCGCTTAAATCTGCGGTGAGGAATGGAGATTCTTGGCTTAAGTAGATGTTCTACACTCCATCCATTTCTGTCTAGTTATTTCGTAATTATGTTTCCTTGCCTTTGCAGGTGCGCGTGCAGAGAGCCTAAGTACCTGCCACACGATTATGCATGTTAATTTGAGATCCATTTCAAGACTTAATATTGATTTTGAGGAGCGGCCTGATGGCTGTGTCAATGAAGAATGTCGACGTTGCTTTTCATGGAGCTGGACAGAAGCCGTATCCAACCATTACTTGCAATTTCTTTTCGTGAATCTAATCTAAATGGTACGCAGAATTTTAGTTGGAATAGTAATGCACTGGCCTCGAGGCAAGCGTTTTCCCTTGACTTTGTCCTCAGAGGAATGGATATATGGCGCGTTGAAAATTTCAAACCAGTGCCCCTACCTAAGGAGTCGTATGGAAAATTTTACTCAGGAGATTCTTACATTGTGCTCAGGGTAATACTTCTGCTTCTCTTTGAGTTCTACTCCTGTCTATATAGGACAACTCTTCCTGTGATTTTCACGATATTTTGACCTCAACTTTGTGACAAACTTTTGTATCAAAAGTGGTTCTTAAAGCAGTTGTTGCTCCTTTTGTAACAGACTACAGCACTTAAGAGTGGAGGATTTCACTTCGACATTCACTTTTGGCTTGGAAAAGACACAAGTCAGGTACCGTGATTACTAGATTGCTGTAAAGCTGTGGCGTGAAGAAATCCTTACGATGCTAAAGCTAAAGTATTCAGAAGGTAAAGGTAAATAGTACAGCGTCTGACATAACATAAGTAGTTACGTGTTGGTTCTGTCTTATAGGATGAGGCTGGTACTGCAGCAATCAAAACAGTTGAGCTAGATGCTGCTTTGGGTGGTCGCGCGGTCCAATACAGGGAAACTCAGGAACACGAGACAGATCTTTTCCTATCTTATTTCAAGCCATGTATCATACCCTTGGAAGGCGGTGTTGCGTCCGGATTCAAGGAAGTGGAGGTTGAGAAGGTTGAGCCTCGTCTGTTCATTGTGAAAGGGAGGCGAGCTGTTCGAGTATCACAGGTCTCAAGAAATTCTACGCCTTGCGATTCTATTTGTTGCATCCTGGATTTATAATTTTAAGCTGTGGAGTTTTTGAGCTGAACCATTTCTCGACCGCCTTTCCCATGACAGGTGCCCTTTTCTCGGTCCTCACTCAACCATGACGACGTTTTTGTTCTGGACACGCAAACAACCATCTTCCAGTTCAATGGGGAGACGTCCAGCATTCAAGAAAGAGGAAAAGCTCTAGAAGTTGTGCAGTATATTAAGGATATATATCATGATGGAAAGTGCGAAGTCATTATTATAGGTGAATATCAGAGCTATTCTAAATGTCATGTAATACTCTGGAGTTGCTGAGTTGTGCTTCCCAAATGCTGTGAATCAGATTGTAGTATACTTTGTAGTATACTTTGTTTGAAGACGATAGAAATTCCTTTGATGTTTTCTTTCTCAGATACAATATGAGTTATGCGAGCCTCACTTGTTTAGCAATGCTGTGGCAGACGACGGTACGCTCGGGTCCGAAGCAGACACAGGTCAGTTTTGGGTCCTATTTGGTGGCTTTGCTCCCCTTACGAAAAAAGCCGCTGTGACAGATGATGCCCCAGCGTTGGCCAAGCCTAAGCTGTCGTGGTATGTGAACGTTTTTCTGTCACTGAATTCAATCATGCTGCATTGCATCCTTGCCTTCTAATTCCTACAACTCGTTTAGATAAGATTTCCTTTGGATTGTGTACGATTTATAGCCCTGTATGCAGTGCAGACTGTTACTGATGGCTGTTTGTGGGCATTGGGTACTACAGTATTATAGAAGGGAGCTTCAAGGAGGTGGAAACCTCTAAAGACATGTTGGACAGCAGCAAGTGCTTTCTGCTCGACTGTTGTACTGAGCTATATATATGGGCAGGTCGCAACACATCGCTCGATGCAAGAAAGTCTGCTGTTTCAACTGTCGAGGTAAGTTTTTTTGGCATCTAGTTCGAATGGTATGTACTATAGTTTTTCTTGTATTTTAAAATGTGAAACATCGATGTGCAATGTGCACAGAATTTGCCAACCAGAGTGTGAAATTTGTACTCCATATTTGCAGGGTTTAATCACTGATCAAAAAAGGCCGAAGCAGACACAGATCACCCGGATCATCGAGGGATTTGAAACATTAGAGTTTCGTTCATATTTTGACAAGTGGTCATTTAATGGACAGCACCCTGTCTCTGAAGAAGGAAGAGGCAAAGTTGCAGGTACCGGTATGCTGAATTCCCCGACCTTTTTGCTTTGATCTGCCTGTCATATTTACCAATTATGTTACATCTAAGGATCATGACAAGTATCACTCGAAGAAATCAATACCGCGTTTAATTTCATTACTTCACTTCTTTAGTTAATTGTGCAAAATTCTTTAGATATATGTTTTTATCATGTTACATATGCTTGCAATTATGCAAAATTTGTACAATTATATTGATATCTTGGACAATCATTCTCACAGAACTGATGTTGTGATTGTGACAGCATTGTTGAAGCAGCAAGGCCTTAATACAAAGGGTATTCTCAAAGGTTCACCTATCAAAGAAGAGCTCCCACCACTTCCGAATTTGAGTGGCAACATTGAGGTTTGGTTTACATTAATATATTTTCGAAGTTTTTAGTAGTTTCATAGTAACTCTTCGATTCTGATTCCCTTCATGTGATATCTTTGCTGGTTTTATTGGAAACTCGTCCTTTCGAGTTGCTCACACTTGAACGGTTTCCACTTTCGCAGGTGTGGAGGGTGGGAGGCGGGGTAAAGAAAGAAGTTGCTGCTGAGGACGTTGGAAAGTTCTATGACTGCAGCTGCTACATTGTGCTTTATACATATCAAGGAGAAGAACGAAAAGAGGAGTACCTTCTCTGCAATTGGATTAGCCGACACGCCTCTCCGGTAAGTGCAGATTTGGAAGATCAATGGCCTAATTGACTAAGACCTTTTCATGGAAGGTGGAGGTCTGTGTTTTTACTGGAATATCACTGTCTTAACTTTAGGCTCTTCAGACCATTTGTATATGCTTTGTGAATGTGTAACATGAACTAAGCTTTTTTACTGTTATTAAGTAGATTCCTGATATGCAGGAGGACAAAGCTTTGTCGTTGAAGGTCATGACTGACATGAATTCAGGACTTAAAGGACGTGCAGTGGAGGTAACACCTCTTTATTTTTGGATAGATAATACTTGATCGTAGCTCCAACAATTTTGGAACTTGCGAAGTACTGTGTAAATATTGTCAGCATACAGTGTAGTTGATGCTGTAATTGTCATTATTTCGATCCATTGTAGCTTTTTTATGTTTACTCGCATACTTTGGGATGGTTTTTCTCAATTTAGCATGTTTGACGTCCAAATTGCGCTTGTTTTTTGGTTCTGATTGTGACGTCTCAAAGGCTATTTGTCTTACTTCAGAAAAAAGTAGTGCTAGTAGTTGTGTGGTGTTTGTGTTTGTATTTGTGCCTACAGTGCATGTGACGTGAACGCCTGTATCCATGACAGGTTTTAATTACTCAAGGGAAGGAGCCCATTCAGTTCTTGGCGCTGTTTAAATGCATGTGCATAATGAAGGTTTGTCAACTGTTTTGCCATAACCTATCTAGCATTGTTCTTGAATATACTAGTATGCTAGGCACTGGTTGGTGAGAACATTTGCATGATGAGAAATTCGCCTTGCGTGTATTATGAACTTCTTTTTCGCATACCAACGGTTTGCTCTTTTCCATCCTATGGCAGGAACATCATACTACAGGTCACAAAGAGAATCCAATAATGTTGGTGCGGGTGCGAGCTGCTGGTCCGCACATTGTGCTGGCTGTACAAGTAGACCCGGTAAATAATGTGATGTTTAAGCTTAGAGATACTTCCTTCGTTTATCTCATCATTACGGAGGACGTGTTTACTTCATGAACCAGGTATTCTGAATAAAATTTTATTCCTTTGTTTGCAGTTAGCAGCTTCACTCAACTCCTCTGACTGCTTCCTGCTTCAAACCAACTCGAAGTTGTATGCCTGGTCAGGCAACCTGAGTACTGCTGAGAGTCAGAAGGCTGTTCTGCGTGTGGCAGAAGTTTTGAAGGTGGGCTAAGATATGCTAGATTTAAGGATTTGAAGCAAGAATCCTCATACTTCAAACTCGGGTTCATGCTCAAGAGCATAGCTGCTTGTGTCTTTATGGAAAAGCATGGTTCAATATTTTCCTAACTTCTCAACCTCTATTTGACTGTGCAGCCTGGTGTTTTAGCAAGGCCTGTGAAAGAAAGTTTAGAGCCTCCCCTCTTTTGGAGTTCTCTTGGGGGAAAACGAAAATATGCAGGCCATCGGGATCCAAAGGATGGTCCTAAGGATTCAAGGTTGTATACATGCAGTTTTTCACAAGGTGAGGCCTTTGCAAGATTGTAGCATCAATCATAATAAGGTTTGTAGTATCTAACAGTAGATCAACTCTTTCTGCTTTATCCCATTTCTGTACTTTATTCATTATTACATTCTGTGGGGTCTCGTTGTAATTTAGTTGGTGGAGTGATGTAGATTGAGCTTGTCAATCATAAAACGGAACATGAAAATGTTTGTTCTAGTAAACTGTACTGTGCAATATTCTCACCCTACATATTTCTGATGGCATGTCCGTGGATCATCGACGTTCAGGGAATTTGAAGGTAATGACCCATATCTCTTCCTTGTAATATTGCTTCAGCTTTATTTGAAGATAAACTTATTTTGGCATGCTTCTGAAGTTATGGTCTTATGTCGAGATAGCTTTGTTTGTATTTGTATTCTGAGGCGAGAATTGTGCAGGTAACCGAAGTGCATAACTTCACACAGGACGATCTTCTGACTGACGAAGTCATGATCGTGGACTGTAATAATGCTATTTACGAGTGGGTTGGCCAGAAGACGAGCGCGGATGAAAAAGAACATGCCTTAGACATTGCGAAGGTAGTGTGTCTTATTCTCTTTACAAATGAAATTTCAAAATCCCAGACTGCTGTTTCATTATTTATTGTTCTTGGCACAGTTCCAAGAGTTGTTGCTAATTTTAGCATTGACGTGAATCTCAATTCTTACACGCAGAAATATGTTGAACGAGCCGTAAAGTTGGATGGGAGACTACCAGATATTCCCATCTTCATCTTTACAGAAGGCAACGAGCCGACGTTTTTTACCACCTTCTTCTCATGGGATCCCAGCAAAGTCAATGTGAGTGTCAAAGCTTCCTCTGCTTCCTCTACTTTTCGATACATAATACTAGCTGTTGTTTCATCTTTTCAATCCTTTATAGCACTGTCAGATGTATGAGGCATTCCTTATCAGAATCAGTGCGGAATATTTATATTCGTTAAATATTTTTACAAATATCTAGATGTACACAAGTGGGCACATTTCTGAAGCATCTGAGGGTTGACAGGTCGATGGAGACGCATACGCACGAAAGCTTGCAAGCATCCAAGGGCGACGTGCTCCTCCAGAGGTAACATTTTTTCTTAAGTGTTAGCTTATTTTAACTTTGGTTTCAAAAATCTTCATGTACGACTTTGACATTTTGCCCAACTGTTTCAGAAACCGCAAAAACGACTTACCCCAAGTTCTTCAGTTGGCGCCAAAGATACGTCTACACAGAGGGCTGCAGCCATGGCAGCTCTTTCCTCGCAATTGACTTCAGAAGGAAAGCTGACCAAGGCTGTCCAAGCTGTTATCAACCAGAACTCGGCATCGGCTCCAGTGAGTCCTAAGTTTCATCGACCATCAACTGCCAACTCGCAACGAGCTGCCGCTATGGCAGCTCTATCCTTCATGCTTGGCACAAAATCATCATCAGCCTCAACAGAAAAAGGTAAGCGCAACTACCGTATTTGGGTTGCATCACACTATGGCTCTACTTGTTGTGCGATTGATTGGGTGACATTTGACTATTTTAATGATGATTGATAGTAGTGCAAGATATAAGAACTTTTGTTAGACGTGGTACTCAACTTATATCATTTTCATTCTCGTTTTGCTCTTTGTAGTGGATGCTGATTGGGTTGCCGGGAGCTCACCGTTTACAAAATTAGAAGCAACCGGAGACACAGAATCGACAACAAGCTCAAAATCTGAAGATGGAGGGGATGAAGGGGAAGAAATCACAGAATTTTTCAGCTATGACCGCTTGAAATCAACGTCCACAGATCCTGCTCCAAAAATCAACATAAAAAGAAAGGAGGTAGTACATGCTAAACAAAGCCATACATGATTACCGTGGTTCCTAGACTATAACGGGGCATTTACCATATGATCAATTGATGTTTCGTTTAGAGTTTTACAAAACTAATTAAGCGTGTTTAGTTACTATTGTTGATTCCCAACTAATTGGCTATCTATCGTGTGCAGGCGTACTTATCTCCCGAAGATTTTGAGAAGCTGTTCGGAATGTCCAGAACGCAGTTTTATGAGATGCCCAAGTGGAAACAGGACCAACGCAAACGCAATTTGCAGCTCTTTTAGGGTCATCGTTATTCGTGTACCATGTGAAGAAGAGCTCAGGTATGTTTGTTTCATCTGTAAGATGTAATAACAGTAGTAAGGGTGTGTCTCTCTCTCACCCGATATGTAAATCAAGCTTTGGAATATTTCCCAAACTAAAGATTATTGATAACCTGTGATAGTACCATATCTCTTCAAATCAGTCGTTTTTCACTTGAAAGTAGTGAATCCCAAGTCTGTCGTTACGTTACTTTGTGTACAGTTTTTTCCGCTATCCATATTTACTAGAAACACAGTACTGCCCAAGTTCATGGGGGAAAATCGGTAAATGCTTGAGTTCAACTTGTCATTTGAGAGGCTCTAGATTATTTGGTCATTCGGGTAAACCTACGTAGGTTAGCAAAGGTAGTGGCTATGTACTCGACTTGAAATACACATCATGATCACTGCTGGAGGTGTTTCATATTCATGTGCACCAGGTTTAGGGTTTTTCGGTGTCGAGTTTTAGGTGTAGGGTTTTCGGGAAGCTTTTACTTGTTTTATCTCTTTTAATTGAAGTAGCCTTTACATGTCATAATGGTTTCTATGAAATTCTTCAAGCTTGAGGTCGCTGCTTCGATTCTGATGAAATAACTTGGAACTGTACCAGCTACGTTGAGACGCCTTCTGAGTATCTTAACGATTATTTTTGTAACAACTGAATTATGGTTTTTCTGTGAAGATGATCATGTTATGTTACTCCATGTTTTGAAAGCAACATTATTTCATCACATTGAAGTTGTATGAATTCTAAACTTTCATTTTTATATTTGCAAAGTAATAAAAAGATCATTAGATTTCAAAGAAGGATTTGTTTTATACTACTTAACATTTTTGTATGTGAATATTCTTCATATCAAGAGAATTCTAGTTCTTTCTCCATAATAGCTGATTTTTGTACAGACTTATGATATTAAATTATGTGATAATTTTAAAAAATTATGATAATTGTTTTGCTGACTTATTTTTAACTACTTTATCTCTTAAATATCTCTTAAATATCTCTTATTTTTAACTACTTTATCTCTTATCTTTTACATTGGCAAGGGCAATCCTTAGTGATGTAAACTTGTCAAAAAATTGAAGAGTTTTTGGTGAATCAAATTGAAAAAGAAATGCAATTACTAAAGCGCTTTGATGTAAACAACATTGCGCAAAATTGGCGTCCACTTTGTCAGCGCTTAAGAGAATTTGACTTGTCATAGGCACCTAAAATTGTGAAAATTTGTAGAACAAAACAAACTCAAGAATTTGTAGTATGATGGTTCTTTTAGGAGAGTTGTTTTGTCTAACATTTATGACTAAGGTCAAATAGTGAAGAAAAGTTATCTAATTACTGTAAGGGTTTGTTCAGATTATCTTGAATTTGGGTTAAGAAGTATGATAATTTCATCTATTAAAGATAGGCTAACAATAAATTCTATATTTACAATGTAAATTCTACTCTCAATCAATCATAAAACCACACACTACCTCATCAAGTTAAAAGGAAACTTATCAGCTATACTCCCGCATCTTCAATTTTTAAATTCCGCTCTTGATAATGTTGTCCAACTCTTAGACTTCACAATGTCTTCAAGTCTTTCAATAATAAAAGATTGTCTAATTTTATTTGAATCCTCTAGGCCTTACCTTACAATGACATTTTAATTCTATTGCTCTTGTCCTATTATTAAAAATTTTGTAATCTTACAACCTCTCTGAATTATACATTATGAATGTGTTACTCAGGTTTGTGCAATCAAACGACTTAGACTCTGGTTGATTTCACAGATCTAACTTCGTTGATAGGATTTTCAATCATACATCATGCTACCAATCTATAGTTCATGGATTATATTAATGCATATATTTCTACTTAATATCTATAGATCCTGATTGACTTTAGAAATTTAGATTTTAGATTAATTGATGTCTATTTCATTTAATTCATAAAGTCTATTGGTTACACCCTACTACAAAGATGGAGGTTAATATATAACAATTAATTAAAAATAAAATCCTTCCTCTCAGAAATGCAATTTTAGCATTCAATTCATCATATTCAAACAATCAACAAAGTTTTACATTTTCACTACCTTACAACCAGGTAGTTTTTGAACAATCTATATTTAATCTTGCTCTATTTTATACGTAGATTACTTAGATAATTATATTACAATATTACTAGCTTGACCTTTAAAGCTAGGACACACACATGGAAAAAAACTCTACAAAAATTATAATTTTGTGTAGCAGCTACAATGTTAAAATCTTGGCCATAAGTAGCCTTCAGCTTCAAAGGTCGTCTTTTTACAGTTATAAGTGTTGTTGTAATTTTGCAACCTTTTGCGCAAGTCTATGTGTCGCAGTACGTGTTGGTAAGAATTCACATCTCAACACAAAAGATACCCTAAGATATTCTTTCCCACATGAACCTCAAGAATTGCAAGAATAACAATATGCCTACATCTAGGTATTCTCCACTTACTAAAAAAATGATTAGATTACGGGATCTAGGCTAAATTTAAACCAACTGTCCAACCCAAGGTCACAAGGAGCCCGTCTTTGGAATCCAACTCGGACCGTATAAGATCGAGGGACCGCAAGTAGGGGTTAAACCAGCTTGCATGTAGGGAGTATAGGTCTGAGTGGACGGCTTACACCTCTTACCTTGGTTTCAAGAGACTGTACCAAGTTTAGTCATGTTAGTTCTACTGTGATAGATTTACTTACATGGCCATATATGTACATTATAGACATCCCAAGTAACATCACTACCTTGGGAGGGAAATAACACCACAAGGTATGGCATGCGGACTCAAAGAGCTTTTAGTGTTTGTGTCGGTGATAATGACTCTTCCTCACATTCTCTCCTACTACTATTTGCTCACTTGGATGGTTATGGTTTCATTGAGATCCCCTCTAAAAGGAGAAAAATGACCTAGATCTTTGGGGCTAGCACAGCTCTTATGGTGAGTAGGTGGCTCGCCCACCTACCATCCGAACTGCTAAGTCTTTTCTTTTACACCGTGACGGCTAAAAGAGTACAATCTAACTTATCCACATAGACATCCGCACAAGGGATAACTGACATTTCTCCTTTCCTTCAAAGAACGAAATTCTTCTTTTCATGCCAAATAGAAGAAGAAGAAGAAGAAGAAGAAGAAGAAGAACGTCGGTCTCCGAAAGAGGCCAGTGTGAATAAAGTGTTTGTTCGTTCCACTATTAAGACCATGCCCACCGGACAAGGAATTAGTGAGCTGGAACTACTTCCTCCTGTCGAGGGTAGACACTATGTAACAAGTAGCCAAAAAAAAACCACAAAACCAACCAATCAAAAGAGAATCGAGGAAGGAGGGAGCAGGAGGAGAGAGAGAAGAGGGAAACATGGAAAATGGGGAGGGATGAAGAGGAGGGTGTGTTCCGCAATGTCAGGGATTAATAAAAAGAAAAATAAAGTGAAGGGAATGTTTTATGGGGGGTCTTGTGTATCGGGAAGGGCTTGTTTGTTTTCAATTTTGCGTTTATGTAAAAGGATAGACATAGCATGTTGTATGGAAATTATGTTAATATTCTTGAAAATATTTGTAATTGTATCAATAGGAATTTTGAAGGTATCTTCTAGGGTTTTAATAGATGGGATAAAGGTGGTGGCACGAGCGCCAGCTGTGATTATAATGAGGGGGTCCACTTTCCATCCGAGGGCACTGATGTCATCAATAAGGGGTTGGTATTTTGTTTTCGATTGTTTCTAGGGAGAATTTGTCATTACAATATGTAAATTCTATGAATTGAATGGTGTAGTCTTGGTTTATGTGGTCGGGTGAGGGGTCATTGTATGGTAGGCCTCTAACGTAGAGTATGTCCGGTTTGAGTTGAGCATTGCAGTGACATTGTTGAGTTTCACATGTGCATGGAAGTAGCCATGGTGGAACTGTATTTTCTTGTGGGTTGTTATTAAAGGTGCCGGCATTCATGAGGATAAAACATCTTGATTTGTTATGGGAGGTGATTAGTTTACGGATTTCCCATATGGCTTTGTTATGTCTTTTGACAATTAGGGAGTGTATGTGGTGCTTATGACATTTAGATAAAACATGTAGCCATGTGCCGGGATCCGTGGAAGTGCATATTGGGCATGTTATAGATGGAAATCTTTCTACTCCAAAGAAGAGTTGTTTTCGGGCATTTCCCATGTATTGTCCGGTACGGAATTTGATAAGGCATGTTATTTGTGAGTCGGGGATGATGGGGTTTTTCCAAAAATTTGTAGAGAGTTCATTGTCTACATTGTTGTTACTAGTCCACTTCTCTATGTTAGGGAAGTTATTTGAGATTGTGTCGAGGTTGTGATATAGGTCTTGTTTTTTGAGGTATTTGTTCAAGAATCTAACCGGGCCTTTATCGGCGGTGTCTTCTTTGGAGGGCCAGTCTTCTTTTTGGAAGTAGTTTGGGGTGGCGTGGGCGTGTTAGTGTGGGTCTTCGGCGTTTTTGTGTGATTTTTCTCTACCCTCTTTTGCTAGTTTACATGCTTATTCCTTACCATCAATACCGGCATGGGCTCGAACTTTGTGGAGGGTTGTGATTTGTCTTTGTTTTAGTATCATTTGGACCATTGATTCTGGTATGATTTGGTCTGGGTGGCTATTATGGAGGGTACAGTGTCTTATTTGGGTGTGTAATAAGTATAGTGCGTTAATGCAGTCTGTGAATGTGTGCGCTGGTTCATTGTTGTATTTTGTTATCACAATTTCCAGTGTTTTGTGGATGGCCATGAATTCTGCTCTGAGGACATGCCAAATAGACATTCTTACAAAGGATAGGTTAGATCTGCTTCCTTCTCTAAAGGTAATTTGGGTTGTTAGAGCAATTCCTAGTTCAATCGACATAGACATATGCACAAGGGATCAAACGAGGTCCAACTCGGTCTTTACCCTATAGACTTGTGTTCAGTCATTCCCAATGGTCATCCGCACAAAGGACAGAACTGAATCTAGATGTGACGCTAAGGTAGATTTGTGCTCCTATGAATGAACCATCCGACCAAAGGTTGGATGCATCTAGGATCTAAAGTCCGCCTTTACAATCGGCTACATACTGTCACCAATAGATCACACAAGAAATACCAAGACTCCTTCATCATGTATCACTCCCCCCTCTTCCTCTTTAAACACTTGTTGTCTCACCTATTATTTCCATCCTACCTTAATTAGTTCTATGTGATGGAACAAGGATAAAACCACAAATGGTCAAATTTGATTCATGACTTCCTAACACCCTCGTTGTCTCACCTATGATTCCCACCCTACCTAATTACTCTAAATGATGGAACAAGGAAACAACAACGTGATTGTTAGAATGAACTAAGGAGCGGACTACTTGAAATGGCACTCACAGTTATGTATAGAACCCGAGCTCCCCAACCATGAAGGCTTTGAGAGCATAGGTTCAAAATTGAACTAAAAATGAATACACACAACAAGGAGTGCCGAGAGGTATCAAGAGACACCTCCTTTATACTGCTTGGAAACACACAAACGCCAACAAAACAAAAGATACCTTCTTAGCCTTAAACGGTGGCATTAACTAACCTTGCCGCCGTCCTAGCATCCTAGCATACGCTAAGTCAAAAAGCACCTAGTCACACAAATCTTAAGGCAAAATCAAGTAAAAATCAAAGTCAAACTGGGGGCCTAATCCCAAAATAAACAATGACCTACAAACCAAGATTCCGTGCCTATTACTGGGCCAACTCCTCAAGTCTTTTCTTCTCTTCCTTCCTCCTCCACTTCTTGGTGCTTCGGCTTGTAGTAGGATCGGACGTAGCCATTGGGGTTGTTGCAAGGTGTGGCAACAAATCCAAAGGCAATGTGGCAACCGGTTGGGACGTAGGTGACTGAAGAGGAAGCGGTAGGGCCTCACTCTCAGTCAATGTGGCTTTGAGACAACTTGGGTGGAGTGGTTCGGGCGTCGGGCTCGGACGGGGCTTGGCCCGGGCCAGCAAGACTAGCTCCCAACTCGAAATCGTTACAAAGATACTTTGCTCGGATGCGTGCCTAAGCTCAGCCACTGCTTGCTGCGGAAAGTGATCATAAGCGGAACTCTCACTGGTGGTTATTCTAGGATGAGGTGAACTCTGTAGAGGTGGACTCTTTGATGTCGAATAAACGATAACCCTCAGAAGGAGTTGGCAAGGACGGCGCGTGAGTGGAGGCTCCATTGGGGTGTCCGTCTCTTCATGCCAATTGTGTTGCTCCTTCGTGGTAATCTCCGAGGGAGATTGGTATGCGGATGCTCCCAAGTTTGGAGGCCGTGATGGAATGTCCGGGCTGTCCAGGTCGACCATGTCGTTCCCGCTACAAAGGACCTGGTCATCTAAGCCTAGTTCTTCTTGCTCGGGCTCTATCTTGGATTCGGTGTTCTCCTCTGAGCGACGAATTTCTCCGTGACCTTAGGTAGGATGTGAGTGAGGTTGCCTACCAACTTTCTTGTGTTAGCATAGGCTGCTTCAACCTTAACAATTTGCTCCATTATGAAGGCGATGACTTTCTTGCTTGATATGTGGTTTTCTCTCTCCATTTTCGCATCGAACATCTTGGCCTTCATGACCACACCCGACGGTAAGCTCACTGCCCCTTCCAATTGGAGTAATCCTTCCGCCGAGGCGTTGGCTTGTAGAAGAGCCTCCTTGCATCTCCTCTCTACCTCCAGTGCTCGGCTCTTCATCTTTACCATATCGACGGTGAGACTTATTCCATGATACGGAGGTCACCGACTCCTCCTATCTTCTCCTTGACCGCGGCGACCAGTCCCTGGCAAGGTGGGTTGCCCACCAGGCTGCTCACATGTCCTAGAGTCTTGTCCACCTCGTCCATACATACACGAAGAGCCTCTATTAACTCGGATGCACGGTAAGTCTTACCTCCGAGCTGAGCTGGTCCAGTTGCTGCTGTGCGGACGGCAACCCGAGTCCGGGTGGACGGAGTTTTTCCCTGCCCCTGTTGCTAGCGCTTGGGAGGTGGTGGCGCCACTTCTTCGGACTCGAATGAGCTGCTCCTCCCTCCGATCCGGGCTCAAGCTCCAACTCTGTCCCATCAAATTTCTTCATCATAAGTTGAGTTCCATGCGCCATCGTGGAGTAGTCTCCTTGATAAAGGTGGATTAGGAAGGGGCAGATTGGCGAGCACTTGGTGCTGTTGGCGCTCTTCTTCAATTTGATCACCACATCCTTTACAATAATTGCCTAGATCACCACCCTCTCTCCAAGATAGGAACAATACAAGGTGTTAGCAAGGGTGATCGTGAGCCAGGTAGGTTTTTCAGGGCACATGATTGGTAAAAAGAATACAAAGACCCGTTTGGCTTTGAGATTGAGGCACACTCCTATAAGGCATAGCCGTTCTTAGCGTCCTTGGTGCTGAAGCGTCCCATAGCGTACTCCTCCTTCAAAACTGTCCATCCCGCTCCTTGCCGTGGAAAACTATATACTTGCTGCCATCTTTCCATGGTCCACTGATCTGGGCAAGCTCAAATGTTATCTCCCTCCGGTTCAGAAAACGGGTTTTGTCGTTTCTCTTGCATGGTTGATTCCACACAAAACCCCAATAAAAATCAAAGAAGGAGAGACAACCCATCTGTAAGAGATCCTCCTTAAGCTCGGTGAGTTTGAGAGGATCTTTGGATATGATAGGCAAAATCTCCTTGAATATGGACACTGCCAAGTTTGGGGAGGACCCGAACGCCATTCTTCTTGTCTCGGCCGTCATCGTGGTCGTCCTTTTCCTGGTCCTGGTGGTGATATGCGCCCTTGCCCTCGGGATGATCCTCGCCCTTACCCTAGTGGTGATCCTCGCCTTTGCCCTCGAGATGATCCTCGCCCTCACCGTAGTGGTGATCCTCGGCCTCGCCCTGGTGGTGATCGTTGCCCTCGCCTTCGCAACCCTAGGGCTCGGGTCTCGGGTCTTGGGCTCAGATCTTGAGCTTGGGTCTCGCGTCTTGGGTTCGGGTCTTGGGCTCGGGTCTCAAGGATCATTTACACTTGGAGCGGCCGAACCCACTTCTCCACCCATTTTTCTGCCCATGCTCTCTCCACTCTTGTATCAAGAACCATTTTTCATTTACAATTGAGGTAGCCGCACTAGGGGCGGAAGGGTGAGTTTTTCAACAAGGAGTATAGGATTAAATTGAAAGAATGATATGAAAATTAAGATTTGGTTTGTGGTCAAATTCTAAATGAAAGTAGAAATATTTAAAACAACATAAGTGTGTTGTAATATGTGAATTTGGGGTCTTAAATAAAAAACCTTTATAGCCAACGTATTTTATAAAAATATGTTATCAACATGTTTTTTAGAATGAGAAAAACTGTGTTTTTAATTGGAGATAATTAATATTGGATGAAATTAATTCATGCAGTATATAATAAAAGAAATGATTCTTTAAAAAACATGCAATTATTTCACGAAAATTGTGAAATGAAGACTACCATGGCATCGTTGATGCATTTTTCTTCAAAAATCTTTTTAAAACAAAATTTTGTTGAAAATCATTCTTTTAGTTTTTAGTAATATGAAATGAAACACTAGTTTCTTATTTCAAAAATAAAATATTGATGATTTTTTATTAAAAATATAAAATGGGCCAACATCTTTATAGCCTTTTGATTAAATCCCATAATACAATCTTATGAAATGGTGCCATCTTCCTTTTCAAAATACAACTATACAAATGCGCATGCATTTTTGACAACTCATAAATTGCATTCTTAAAATCATTAAAGTATGCTATATCCACTGCTAAGGCAATGACATACAATCCACAAGATGACAAATCAGCTTGTTGTTGTACAATAGGGTGACATTCAAATTGGCCGTTTAGTAGTTCCAGGGATAGTGTCCTACACTGCTGCCAACTTTGACACCCTCCCCAAAGCTGAGAAATTGTTATTTTACCATGAAAATTTGGGGACAGCATCATCTTTATGTTGAAAACATGCATACCAAATTTCAAGTCCAGGAGACTTATACAAAAAAACTTATGCAAGATCTACCAACATGGGATAGCTGTGAGAAAAGTGTCACAGCTGCCAACTTTGACACCCTCCCAAGAATTGAGGAATTTTTTTTTGCCCATGAAAGTTTTGGAGCAAAAACATTTTTATGTTGTTTGCATGTGTGGAAAATTTCAAGTCCAAAAGACCCACACAAAAAATAATATTCCAAATCTACCAACATGTGTAGTTTTGAGAAACAAAGTGGAAAACCATTTTACTACTTCCAACTTTGACGCCCTCCTTAGGATTGAGTTTTTGTTGATACATAATGAAATTTTTGGCACAAGATCATCTCTACACTGGTAACATGTGGGATAAATTTCAAAGCCAAAAGATGTACATAAAAAAAGTTATTCCATATCTATCAACATGTGTAACTATGATAAACAATTTGAAGGTCATATTGAAAATGTCAAAATATCTTTGACACCTCATGCTTTTCATTGAACTCAATCATGTGAGTAAGCCACCAAACATAAATGCTTCTCAAAAAGATCAATAACATCTAAATGAAGAAGTAAAGAGGTATTCCATGCAGAAGAATCCACTTGGCCATAAAGTGTGCATTAGACACATGACAAATTTTTTCTTCTAAATATCTATTGAACACTATGTAAAGGGAATGGTGTGTGTGATTTGTGATAGACTGAATGTTGAGACAATCCTCAAAACAGAGAGTGTTGTATTGTGGGATGCATGAGTGTTGATTCACATTGGGCATACATGATGAGTGATTAAGAGCAAAACGATTTTTCATGTATGCATATGGGCTTGTGTTTTGGCGACCCTTCTCTCTCTTCTCTGCTCCAGCGCCTTGGCTCCCTTCTCTCCCCCTTGCTCTGCTCCAGCCCTGTTCTCCTTCCTCTGCCAATTGTCACGTGTCAATCCTGCAACCCCCTTTGCTCTGCTCTAGCCCCTTGGCCCCCTTCTCTCCCCCTTGCTCTGCTCTAACCCCTACTCTACCGCTGTAGCTAGCATCACGCACTCTATAAGTTTATGATGGCAATTTCAAATGAAATTCGTGCTCGCATCATAGGTTTGAGTGAGGGAGGATTTATAGGAGTTCAAATTGCAGCTACTATTGGAGTTCCTATTAGAATAGTTACAAGGTTAGTAAAAACATTTAGAGAAGATGGAACCTACAAGCGCAAACCTTGCGGTGGAAGTCACGCTAAAAAACTTAGTGATAGAGATGTTCGTAGTATTGTGCATTACTCAAAAATTCATCGTTGCTCTTCACTCTCAGAGATTACCAATGCATGTCCTACTCAAGTGTGTAGACGTACTATTCAAAGGGTCTTACATAAAAATGGCATTTTTAGTCGAATTGCAGTCAAAAATCCTTTTTTGACACCTCGTCACATGTCTCAACGATTAGCTTTTGCTCAGAAGTACCGTGGATGGAGTGCAAAAGAGTGGGAGCGTGTTGTTTGGACAGATGAATCTACTTTTGAAATTGGAAAAAAATTTCGGCAAATTCATGTTTGGAGAAGTGCATACGAGCGTTATTCTTCAAGTTGTCTAGCTCCTACTTTTAAAAGTGGAAGGACTTCTTTAATGATTTGGGGTGCATTTGCCGGAGGACAAAAGTCAGTACTTGTCTTTATGCCTAAAGGTCAACGTTCTGCTAAGGATTTTATAGAAGTGGTTTACAATGCCAAATTGGTTCATTTCATGGGTCAAATTCTACAAGGAGTGCTTATGGAAGATGGGGCACCCGTCCATAGGAGCAAAATATGTGAAGAATGGAGACAAAGCCACCTTCTCGAAAAGCTCAACTGGCCTGCAAACTCTCCCGATCTCAATCCAATCGAGAACGTTTGGGGGATGTTAAAAGATGTTGTGCAACATGGCAACAATGCCCTAGAAGCTTAGATGTGTTGAAGGTAGTTCTTGAAAGAGAGTAGAAGTTAGTCAATGGTACAAAGCTCCTTCAACTATGTCATTCTATGCCCTCTAGGTTACTAGCAGTGATTGACGCTAATGGAGGACATACACGTTGGTAGATATGGAATAACTTTTTTGTGTACATCTTTTGGCTTTGAAATTTATCCCACATGTTACCAGCGTAGAGATGATCTTGTGCCAAAAATTTCACTATGTATCAACAAAAACTCAATCCTAAGGAGGGCGTCAAAGTTGGAAGTAGTAAAATGGTTTTTCCCTTTGTTTCTCAAAACTACACATGTTGGTAGATTTGGAATATTATTTTTTGTGTGGGTCTTTTGGACTTGAAATTTTCTACACATGCAAACAACAAAAAAATGTTTTTGCTCCAAAAATTTCATGGGCAAAAAAATATTCCTCAATTCTTGGGAGGGTGTCAAAGTTGGCAGCTGTGACACTTTTCTCACAGCTATCCCATGTTGGTAGATCTTGCATAAGTTTTTTTTTATGAGTCTCCTGGACTTGAAATTTGGTATGCATGTTTTCAACATAAAGATGATGCTGTCCCCAAATTTTCATGGTAAAATAACAATTTCTCAGCTTTGGGGAGGGTGTCATAGTTGGCAGCAGTGTAGGACACTATCCCTGGAACTACTAAACGGCCAATTTGAATGTCACCCTATTGTACTGTACATGCATGTACTTATATTCTATATTTTCAGGAATACCAAATCTTTTCAAAATTTTAAATCATTATCGTGTCTACCCAAAGTGTCATATACATGACATTGATGAAAGAGATCGCTAGTGGGATTAAAATATATTAACATCCAATGCATATACTCTTTGTGATGAAAAAATTGGAGACATGGTTTTAGCAATGGTGGTCTTGGCTTCTTCAAGTTGCCGTCAAAGCGAGTTTCATGAGGATGTAATCCTCTATGTACTAAAATATCATCATATAATATTTTAAACGCAACATCCATTATTGAAGTACTTAGCCATCTATCTTCTGACATCAAGATTTCTTGGTCTTCCCATGTCAAAATAATGGCTCCATCCACCAAATTCCTGTTAATCATGTTTAGTAAGACCATACGTCAGTACATTATGTTTAATATTTGAAAGATATATAAAACAATATGTATACATATTATGGAAAATTAGATTTATCACATGTTTTACCTTTCTCTTTTTTAATGTTTGTATGTTTTTCTTCAATGTTTTTTTCTTTTTTAAGGTTGTTTCCAATAATTTGCACTTCTTCATTCATTAAAATTGTCTCTTCTTTATTTGTTGGAATTCCACTTAATGCATGAATTAAACTTTGCATTCGTTTATCTTCCCAATCTTCTTTGATAGCCGCAACTTCCTTGTATGCAGCTACAAAAGAATTTAAATAATCATCTGACATCTCTGGATTTGTTTACCTTCTTTTCCTCTCCTTTTTTTTTTAGACAATTTTTTTCCAATAATTCCACGTGTTTGCTTTTGCAATGACGAAGAACTCTCAGATTTTTCATTCACACCTTCTTTATCTCCAACTTCTCTATCGTCAACATTAATTTCCTCAATTTTTTCTTCTTCTTCTTCTCTTTGTTGTTGTTGTTGTTGTTGTTGTTGTTGTTGTTGTTGTTGTTGTTGTTGTTGTTGTTGTTGTTGTTGTTGTTGTTGTTCTTCTTCATCTTTTCCTTCTATTTCAATTTTTTTACTTTCTTTTTCCATTTCTTCATTTGAATCCATTATTTTTTGAAATCTCATTGGTGAAGATTGTCTAGTGTCTTTGCCTACAGGTATTCCAATAATTTTAGGATTAGATCCAATAATATCATCTATCCTTGAAAACAAATCCCAAGAAGATTTCACACCCCGTGTTTGATTCTCCGCACTTCGCTCAGCTACATATCTGTGTGACAATGATTTCCATTTTGATTTGCATTGCTCCGCTGTTTTCGACCGACGATCAATGATATTTCTACCTTCATTTACAACTATAGAACATTCTTGCCAATGGCGTTTTTAAAAATTTCCCATATTCAAGTTTAAAAATTTATCATTATAATATGTCAAAAGAAGATTGACTTCTTGAGGTATGTCAGTTTTTCCTACTTTTTACGACCCTCTGTAGGGCCTTTTTTGATGCCGTCTTTAACACTATCATCTTTTGAAGACGCCATAAAATATTATAATAATATATAAAATAGGTGGATAAATAGGTAATCGATTATAATTGAAGTTATACCAAGAATATAATCTCATGTATGTTTTTTATATAAATAAAAAAATAAAATACTTACATTTATATACTTTCAAAATTTTGAAACAAAAGTGAAATGAAATCTAAAATTATAATATCTTTTACATAAAAGTAAAATGAAATCTAAAATTATAATTAAAATAGTTTTTGCATAAAAGTAATATGAAATGTGAAATTAAAATATCTTTTACATAAAAATTATTGAGGTGCCCATAATCTAAAATCACAATACAAATGTATATTTAATATCTCTTAATAAACTAAGAGAAAATCTCTAGAGCCATGAGCTCGATTACAATGTTATAGTGGTGACAATTTCATTTTTTTTAGTTATATTTTTCTTTGCCAATTGTCTTTTCAACTTCAAGCTTTCACTTTTGTATTTTTGTATAAGCCAATTCTCAAATAAGACTTCCCTATTTTTCTTAGCAGTATTTTCTGATATTTTTTCAACCTCTAGAATGAATTTTGAGGATATGACTTTAGTAGAATTAAGTTCTTTATCAAAGTCATCGCTACCAACATCTCCTTCAATTAAGAAGTTATGGAGTATACCACAAGCTGTGACTATTGTTGGAGCATATTCTAATTTAACATTCATATTTTTTAATATTTGAAACTTCATTTCAAGAATTCCAAACGTATTTTCAATTTTAACTCTACCAACTCTCCACTTCCTGTCAAATAAATCTTATTTTGAATCTCCACTTTTAGTAGTATTATAACATTTCATTAATCCTATCCGTAGAGGATTTGCAGAGTCTCCAAGCAAATATGGTTGGATGTTTTTCCCATTTACTTTGTAAACTTGATTATGTGGAAGTTGGTCTATTTGAAGCATTTTCCACAATAAAGACGATCGAAGGTGGGCAGCAACATGGCAACCTCCAGGTACTTGTACACAAACATATAAAAATCGCCGCCTATAATCACAAACACCTTGTAATAATATCGAGTGAAATTTCAAACGATTAAAATGGTCGGCAGGAATTTGTTGTATAGTTGGTTTTCTAGCCAAGCGTATATGACTTCCGTCAATTGCTCCCCACATATACGGTATTCCAGTTAAATTTTCAAAACCCATCATAATGTCTTGTAATTCATCACCTTCTGGAATACGGATGTAACGATTATAAAATTGGTTCACTAGAACTTGACAAATTTTATGGGTAAACTTGGATGTGGTTGCAGCCGATACACCCAAGTAATGACCACTAATGTATAGAGAGCCACCATATGCCAATCTATGCAAAACAATAGGCAAAACTTTATCATTGGGAATTGGGTCCCTCATTGCTGTCTTTTGTTTGGTGATGAATGGAGACAACATTTTGACAAGTTTATAAAATTGCCTATCAGTCATTCTAAACTCTTTTGTCCAACGGCTATCTAAAAGATCCCCTCTACCCATCCACTCTTTTGTGCAAATTTCTTCCCAGAATACTTTTTGTGGATAGTCCAACCACATAGCTCTATTTAGAAGATAATATCGTGGTTTTGGAATAGATGAGATTGAAGATAAAATTAAAAGAAATATGAGCACATAAAATTCATCATTATCATCTGAGACTCTTTTTTGTCTTCCTCTCAAATATATGTTAATTAATTGTTTGCAATGTTTTAATTTAGGTGTACTAATTCTTGCCATTGCCGCCAATGTTTAAGATTCAAATAAAAAAAATAAAAATCAATATATTTAGTGAATATAACAAATATAACATTGCACATTCATAATATTTTTATTGGTCATAGAAGTAAAAAAGTCGATTTTATACTTAATTTCTATTCACTTTATAAAATTTGAATTTCAAATAGATTATTTTTAATTTAGACCATTTAATCTTAAAGTAGAAAAATTTTACTTTTAATTTTTAATTTTATAAAATTGTTAAAATATGAACTTGATAAGACTTATGTTGTAATTGTGTCTTTTTTACTTTAAGGCAACTTTCAAATTTTCTAGTCGTATTTTTTAAACTTGCAACTCATAGAGTCAAAATTATAATTGAATCTAAAAAAATTTGAAATGGAGTTTAAAGTAATCTTGCCATTGAAAGTAGTAAATAAGAGTCCCCTCAACCTTACCGCACCCACTTTGTTGCACCCGCACCTACTCTTGCACGTGCTTGCCGCCCCCTCCTACAAACTTGGAGACTAAAAAAAGTAAACCCTCTTGTACCCGCACCCCCTTCTGCCCCAAGTGTAAATGACCCTTCAAGTCTTAGGTCTTGGGCTCGGGTCTCGGATCTTGGGCTTGGGTCTTGGACTAAGGCTCAGTCTTATTTATTTTAAAGATTTGTAACTAGGCCTTAGTTTCACTTACTCTAATCTTAACTAGGAAAGTCTAACACTATTTAGTATTCACTCTCAAACTTAACTATTTATTCTAAGTTTAACACTCCTACCTAACTAACTTTTTTTTTGGAAAATTTGTGGTACAATACAATGTCTTCACATGCCCATGTCTCTTTAAGATTTTTGTAGAGTTTCATCTCAACAGTGCACATTTTAAGGCTTTTGAGCTTTTCTATAAGACTATTTACACTTGAAAGCTAAAATCATACATAAAAACCAAAAAATAAATCTACAGCACTATGCCAAGTACAACATATTTGATTTTAACCAAGTCTTTGTTGTGTGCTCCAAGATTAACACAACTGCCAAAAAAATTCTTTTTGCTGTACTTTGTAGCAATTTTGGGTAAATTGCGTCGAATAGGCCCTTCATAGTTTGCTAATAGAATATCATATTAAATGGACAATAAATATAATACACCTCAGCAATGTTCAACTTGCATTTTTCAAGTGCCAAAAGCCAATCTACTGACGTCCGATTTTCCAAGTTAGCAAGCATTGTAGAGATTGTAGCGAATTCATATTTTGGTGGAAAGTGCATACTTCCATGTGGCTCCATAGTTAAAACTCCTTGATTGATGTTGGATAATGTTTGGTTGCAAGCCCTTTGAAACAATAGAATGAACATGTCTAAAATTGCCGCACATCACAAAAGTTATTCCTCTGACCCCTAAGAGCCTGAGGCATTTTCCCTCAAGACTTCAAAACTGCCACTATTAACAAGTGTTTAGAAGATCTATAAGAAGACTTCTATATAAACATACCAAATTTTTTTTGGCTACAATCCATCGCATAGATATGAAGATTATAGCGTTTGAAGTCATGAAATGGTTCATTTCTTCCCTGCGTTGACTGAATTAGCAGACTTTGACTTCACTTGGTGTCAAATTTTTGCACCAGAAAAGGTCTAAATCCTTTACCGTTGTGTTGAGCATGATGTTTGTTCCTTATGCACTAATTTTTAAAGGTAAAGAAGGGGTGTATCATATTCAATACAAGTGTGGAAGAAGTGGAGGTTCAAAACTTTCACATTCATGTTTAATTTTATTGTGAACTTTAATTTGTTTAAATATGATAATCCAAAGTGTCAATAAAAATGTTTTTACCACATGTTGTTGCTAAATTTTTTGGATATTTTCAAAGAAGGTAATATTCTCTATATGTATGAAAAATCTCAATGTCAATAGAAACTTCTAGCAAAATTTTTTGAACTGCTTGGAGTCCCCAAATTGACTTTGAAGGCTGATAAATTTCATATTATGTATCCAAAAAATGAAAAATAATAATTCCACAAAGATTTTATTAGAGACAATCTAGTGTAATTTTTTTGAAAGGAAAAGATTATTTTCCAAATTTTAGGAACCTGCCCAAAATGGAAAACATCTCCCCAAGGTTAAATGGGCCCTTAGGGGTTAAACAACACATTTTGCTTAGTTCTTGTACTTTGACAACTTCAATTTCAAACTTGTTGACCATTGGCGCCAAATTCCAAAGAATGACTTTGTATGCCGTATCAATTCTACCAAATCTCTTTGTCTACGGATGCTATACACAAAAGACAATTCCAACTCAATTGAAGTTGTAAATCTTGAATAAACGGTCTTGCCTTTGTGTAGTAACAATGCATCAATTTCCAACAAAGAAACTGCCATAGCAATTTGATCTTACACACGTGCAAACTTCAAGATGAAATTCTCCAAGTACGGCTTTCTAATACCACCTGGTCCATCAATAAAATAAATCTTCAAGATGCCAAATGCGCTTCGTTGCATGACTATTCCTTAAGATTCCGCTGCATGTTCAACATTTCAATATATTGCTCAACATTATTCCTCAATTGTGTGGCATTATTGTTAAGCTGCTCCAAAATAAGTCAATTTGCTTACAATTCCTACATGGAAAGCGCATGTTGTAGCAAATTAAAATTGTCCATCGACTTGTCAAGTCATGCAAATGATTAAGTGAACAGGTTCAATGCAAGACTATAAGTATGTTTCTTTGGTGGTTGCTCCACACCATTGTGTTGTAACTGATGTCTATAGTCATTCGATCAACTTTTAGGAAACAACTTCTATAGTTGTTGTAGGGCTGCCGGTGGTCTATGCGTCAAGATATTTACAAACAACAAATAGAGCTGAGTGCCTGACTACATCACTACATCTTCATGAAGACATTGCTCTTACTTCTCATCATTTTTGTATAGCCCACATGCAATGCATCCAATTGTGAAAGTGTCAAAGACAACGCCTTCAAAAGTACACAAATCCAAAATAGATGTCTAGCATTATACCACAATCAAAATTGTTTGGAGAAAGTATCTCTCGCCCGCCATTTGATTGACAAAGTAAAGACATCCTATTGCAAATCACGTCTTTTTTATCGTCTACTCCTTCTTTGACTGCCATGCGAAGCGAGAAGGAAAGTCCACGTAAAATTTCTCCTTGGCAAGCGGAATTGTCCGATTTGCTCCAAACCATTTTGTCAAAGTTGACTTTGCGGCTTGATCCTTGTTAAGAATATATGCCAATTTCCTATTTGTATTAAATGTCACACGTTGTTGATCCGGTATGTGAACTTGTAGATATAGGATTGCTAAAGATCCATTGTGCATTGGAAATCCAAATAGCATCCACACTGCATTAGACGCAGAAATGTAGCAAGCATTGATGTATTGTTGAATCTTGGTGGTGCTTTCCTAGACCACAGTTGCACAAATTCAACTTTGTACATGTATTTAAAAAGGCACTTCACAGCGGTGATCGATAAACATATTTGTTGCCAAGAGCGGAAATTGTTTTGTACATTAATGCACACAATGCATAAGCGATACGAAAATTTTATCTGGACATAAATGTGCGCATAGTACTTTGTCTTCAAACACAAGTTGTTCGAGTCAATCCAATGCTTGTTAACATAATAAGTTTTGTTGTCAATAGAGGAGCATTGTCATCAGTTATCGTGTACACAGGATAGTCATTTTTGTCCACGCATATTTTTTTGGCCAAGTCTTAAAATATACCTCTTGGTAAATTTTTACCCTCCTCCATGCAAGGAGCGCTTGGATTTTGTGTGTTGCAAGGCCTGTCCAACAAACATCGTATCCCTCCCTCATACATATCAGAATAAATGACTCGATCCAAAAGTGTGGCGGTCACTACTCAGTCGATAATGTCTGTAGCCCTCAATTATGACTGTTCGTCGAGAATTTATATGATGTGCATCTAAGGAACGCCTCTACTCTAGAATTCAATCATTGAAATGCATTCCAGCACCTTGCCAAATATTTTTAGGCCCTTCATATCTTCGATCAGCTCTTGGAATTTCAAGTCGAATACTAAATTTGGCCAATCTTGTGATGTCTGCCCAAATTTAAGTTATATTATTGTCTAAGGCCATTTTGGGCCACATGTGAATGTCACAAATAGGTGTGGCTGTCCAAACGTCCGCACAATGGCCATGGCTTCTTGATAGCGTTGGTTCATTTGACGCATGTTCCTAAAACATATGACTACTAGATAAACTTTTGGTCGATTTGTGCCGAATCATGGTCACCAACATTCAGGGCATCCACCACTCTGTTGAAAAGTTTGCAATGCAATTCTTTTGGATTTATCATTGTCCTTGATGAACTTCAATCGCATATGTTCAACGCACATCCATGCGTCTACCATGTACTCATGTAGCAAGCGACCGATATAGAATATGTAGTTGTTGCAAATATGCCGGTGGAACATGTATACGTAAAATTGCATCTACGTCACCATCCTTAATCCGCCCCTACAATTGCCTCTATTAGCATTTGGATTTTCTTTTACAAACTTTGAGCCTTACAATTTAAAGTCTCTCAATGGAATATTCAGAGACCATCATTGACACCTGTCAAGAAAGGAAAACACTTCATGCGATGGAAATTATACAGAATCTAAAGTTTAGATTTATTGAAAAGACCCATTCACCTTCTTTACAACAATATCCGGCCTAAGGTATTGCCATCATAGTGGTCGCCAACCTCATCTACTGTAAGGATGTTGTACCTTTGTCGATCTTGAGATCGTATAGCCAATAGATGGAATTCCAAGTCTACTGACAGTTGCTCTATTAATCATAAACAAATACTTTCAAAAAATTGTGCGAAAGGATTCTGCTCTGTTATTATGTTTTGGAGCAATTCCATTATATTGCAATTCAAACTTTCAAAAGTTTCCATTTTTCCACTTACAACAACATTTTTATCAATAATATACAACTGTCAAAATTTGTAATTTTCTCCTTCTGCTTGCAAGAGGCTGCCCATACTATAATACAACGCACCTTATTGTAAATTTGGAAGGTTTATTTTCCGCCTCCGGCAAAATGTTGATGAACATCGACTCCTAGAGATGTGAACGCCAAAATATTATTGTATGCTTGGATGAATTCTCGGAAACTGATTGTTTTGTGTGTTTCTTTGAAGCAATTCTTGCAACGGCTCAAGAGGCGTCATCAGATGAGTAAGCTTAGCTTATCCTTGACCACAATATATATAATACGTAATAGATTGGCCTTTGTTGAGCCCCTTTTGATGATGCACTTCTCTAGCCAATGCAATGCGTACGACAAGTACCACAACATGTATTCATTTGTTGAAGTACATGTCAAATGCTGGTCAAATCACCATTAACATGTCAAATCACCATTAACCACACAACGCAACAACAACATGCTATATTGCGCCGTTGGAGACAACGGGTTGGTATACTATTGTTTCCATATTTTCACCCAATGAAAAGCGTTGTGGCCAAATTTCCTAGTTCCTCTTCTAACAATCTCTACGATAATGAACTCTTAGAAGGATGTCTATTTTTATTAAAACATAGTCAAGGATGGCTGTATTTATTATATTGGTAGTTTCCGTATAGCCAAACATACCAAATCTGAGAGCCTCCTTCCATGTGGTACATCTTCTACTTTATGTTCAAAGTATGTGCGTTTGGCAGGTCTTTCTCGCATCAGCAAATCCTATGAGCTTGAAAAATGTGCTCACAATACACATGACAAATTTCAAAAGGCCTACAAATGGAGTGGAATAAGAAAATATTTAACCGTAAGGATTTATATTTAGCATTTGTAAGAAAGTGCAATCATAATATATGTCCATTACTAGTCTAATTATCTTATTTATGTGAAATCACTATCACTATTATATTTGGCTTCACAAGGTGTTTCTCTCTATATATGTAGGATGGATAATTAAAAAATAATAATTTTAAACAAAAACAAAACAAGAGAACAAGAAGTTTAATGTTCACTACATGTCATCATGTCCGACCAAGCGGGTCATGTTAGAGTTTGAGAGTTGCTTGTAGATATTACAATTATAGATAGTTGAGGTAGATATAGAAGAGAAAATAAAGGAGAGAAAATGAAGAGAGATGAAAAGAACTTAGTGCAATAATTCCATATGTATTGGCAAAGGTTGTTACTAATTGGTACGATAAATAAAGGATCTTGAGAATCTTGAGAATCCAATTTGGAGCATTAGAGGTGCACAAGTGTTGATTTAAGATTGTTGAAGTGTTAGAGGTGCACAAGTGTTGATTCAAGATTGTTGGATCATTGGAGGTGTACAAGTATTGATCAAGATTGTTGGTGCATTGGAGGTGCACAAGTGTTGATTGAAGGTTGTTGATGCGTTGGAGGTAATTGAGGATGGCCCAATGAGTTTCCAAAAGCATTGGTGGTATACATTCAACTTTGTAAGTGTTCAAAGGTGTATGTATACACTTTCTTCTTTGTGACGGGTATTGAATTTAAGACCATAGACTTATTTCTGACATTTTTTCCTTGGTGACGGGTATTGACACTGGAGCTTTCTAAGACCACGGACTTATTTTCTTCGTGAAGGATATTTACTTTGAGTCTTGGGACTTATTTTCTCACATTGTCTCTTAGTGACGGGTATTTACCTTGTAATGCCTAGAACCAGTTATTTATTTTGCATAGTTTTCTTCCTCGTGAAAGATATTGAAGTAGGACTTGAGTGTTTAAATGAAATGCAAAGTAGCACACTTCAATTTCGAAAGGATTGATGTGTGTGTTTGACGTGTATACATGAACTTTGGAGACTAAAAATGGCTCATTTGAGTGATTGAGGTGCAATAGTGCACATTGAAAGCTAAGAGTTAGTATTGGAGTGCAATTATGACAACATATGATGGTGAGAGTGTTAGAGCCATTGACAAGTTCAAGTGTGAGAACTTTAACTTTTGGAAGTTCAAGATGAAGATGGTGTTGGCTTCCATGGACCTTTGAGAGATTTTGGATGACTTTGAAGAGCCTCCACCCTTTGATAGCGACTCAAAAGTCAAGAAAGAAAGACTATGATTGACATGCAAAGAAAGCAATGTCAATCATTGGGCTCAACTTGGTGGACAATCAACTTGCCCACTCAAAAATTGCAAAAGATTGGTGGAAGCATGGCATATTTTGTGCAATGTCTATTGGACAAAGAACTTGTCCAACATCTTTCTTATTCGTCGCAAGTTCTTCACAATCAATATGCAAGAGGAAGACGACTTGTTGAATCACGTCAATCAAGTGTAGGCACTTGTTGATTAGCTCACTTGTTTTGATATTTCTGTGAGAAATGAAGCTCTGGTTATAACCTTGCTTGAGAGCTTCTTGCCTTCATTTGAAAATTTGATAACCGCCTTCAAGACCTTACATATTAGAGACCTCAATATGGAGTCTGTCACGACGCGGTTGATGCAGGAAATGTCTAAGCGCAAGGAGAAGGATACCGATCGCGACGATGCAGCCTTGGTGTCAAGACAAAACAAGTGGAGTGGCTCATATTCACACAACAGCACTGAAAGTATGTTACAATTGAGGCAAACCGGGCCACATTGCTCGAAATTGCTTCAATCCAAAGAAGACGGAGTGGGACAACGCTAGCCAAGAAGTCAGAGCGGGACAATGTAAACCAAGAAGTGGAGAAGGAGAATGTCAACCATGTCAAGAAGGACAATGACAACGCATTTACAACTCATGATGGACCACATTTAAAGTCCATGTACAAGTGGATCATGGATTTAAGAGCTACAAAGCATATGTCATTTTACAGGGCGGCATTCGACACTGTATAAGGTAATCGCTTCACGCAATGTACATTTGGGTGACGAAAGTATTGTAGAAGCCAATGGAATGGATTTCATTGTTGTCAAAGCTTTTGTGAGGGGGTGTTTAAATAGGGTTAGAATCAAGGACGTCCTCTATGTGCTCAAGTTGCAAGCAAATTTGTTCTCAGTGAGCAAAGCTTGTGACAAGTGGAATGAAGGTGAACTTTAATGTTAATGGGTGCGTACTGAGGGCACCTGTGGAGTGATTTTTCACCACTCTAATAAAACACCCAAGTGTACCCACACCTCATAGGATTCGTTACGGGGATGATCATACGCCTAGTTTTAAGTAATTGGAGATTAATTGTGTCGTTAAAGCTATCTTTTTGGTTAATTCTTAAGGTTATCTATCTATTTCTAGGAAATTAGGGCTGTTAGCATTACTCTTAAGGGATCCACAAACAAAGTCTAAACCCCAAGGATCTCTCGTGCCTTAAGACGGAACATTAGTCCTTTTAAGATTGTGCTTAAGCCACTAATCCCTAAACACTTGCCACACTGGGCTAATGGAAGTTTCCATTAAGTCTCATTGCATTGGTTCTTTAATTACAATCTTAAAGAATTCAAATTCTTACCTCATACAAAAACGCTCCACTTTTCACGTCCGTCCACTCGGTCCACGTGATCACGTTCTTAAGACAATGGTTAGTCTCAAAAATCCCATACACAAGTTAACTTAAGTCTTAAAGGGTTCACCTCTTAAGTCTCCACTTAAGTTCTCTTACCCACAATTATCCCTTAAAGACCACGGTGTTCCACACTTACTCGTACCACTTAGTCTTTAAGATGTCTGAATTTTACTTAAGGCTTCTCTCTTAGTCGGGTCCATGTTCTTAAGAACACAGTTTCTGTCCTTGAGTTCTTAAGCACTTCTTTTCTTACTTAGGACTGATTTTTAAGAACCTGCACTGTCTAGACCAATTCAGTCCTACAGTGTTCTTAAGTTTCTGTCTTTAAGACTTCCAGAACCGGGAGTGCATCTCACTGAATGCCAATATTGTCCCGTATTCTCACTCATACGAACCTTTAAGTCCAAGCCCTTAAACTTAAGGGTCTCATGGTACTTAAGGTCTCACTCCTCATAAGCTTATGTATCCAAACTTGGACTTAAGATTCTTAAGTTTCTATGTTTTCTTCTTAAGTCTTTCTTTGGGATTTGTTCTTTATTTTCTCTCTTATGATAGATTCTTAAATACTCACAACTTAGTCTACCTTAGAGAATCCCTTCTATTAAGGATAGACTTAATGCCAATTTTTTGTATGCATAATATGACACTCTTGCCATGCATCAAGGTATGTCACTCTTGATGTTTATTGCATAAATTGCATTAACATAAATAAGAACTCCACTCTTATTCTTATGATACTCAAGTTATGCTCACTCACACTTGAGATCTTCTTAAGTACTTATGCATCACACACCTTATGCACTAAGTCACTTAATTTCACATTATCTCCATTAATCTTCACAATTATAATTATTGCTCCAACACACACACAAGGTCACACACACGACCTTAGTAGTTAGGGTATTTCCCTAACTTATTCCATGAAGAATAAATATACAATGCATTCATGCATAAGAATTTTATCCACAATTAATACCTAATGCATGCACTTGCATTTACAACACACAATTGTCAAATTTATGCAATGAAGTTCACATAATATTGCAATTATACATATAACTCAAGTCACAAGACTCTACATATGCAAATTCAATAACAATTATATATTCATATATAAAATTAAATACTCTTACAACATTAAGAGTCATCAACTAACTTTTTCACCTAAAGCTAGGGCTCACTCCAATCTTCCTCCAAGGAATTTCTATGGTAATGGCCAAGAATGCTAAAAATTCAAGCTAGTCATTCTACTCAACATCCAAGAGGTACAACTCTTGGAAAGAGGTTTTCCCTAGTAGTATTAACCATTAAGATTAATTCCACTAAATCTTCACATCTCTTCATATCCATTCATGAAAAGGTACACTCTACCCGAAGGGTGTGAGTTCAACCCTTTTCCCATTATTTCCATATTCTTGGATATGAATAGGTACTTTTCAATTAATTAACTACTTAGTGTAAACTAAATCATTAATTATCTAATTCTCCATATATCTACAACCCTTTTTACACTTAATTTTCGGAAAAAATCTATTTTTGTCATTTTGGCTCTACATAGCCCTCCTCTTAGCTTGGAGACGTCCTCGTCGACTTCAACGACCTTTGTCCTTGAACTTGATCTTTCACACTCCATCTTGCTTTCTATCATTTTCTTGTAGGCTCTTTAAGCTCCATATAGATTTCTTCTTACTTGTCTTTATTCTCTAAGAATTATTTATTTTCTTTATTTGCTTTCCATTGTTCTTCTCTTTAATGAGTATGTCTCATACATACTTGGCTTCAAGTTCCTCTTTTTAACTTAACTATTTTAGTTAAGTCTTCCATTTGTAGATTTCCATAATTTTTCATTTTAGCTTTGAATTTTTTCATTTTCTTCTAAATCTTCATTTTAAATTTTCATTGCTTTTCAAATTTTTCTTTTCAATTTATTTTTTCTTCCATATCTTCCTTTATTCTTCACTTGCACTCATTCTTTATTTTTTTTAATTTTATTTTTACTTCATTCATCATTTTTTCTTCATGTATTTTTTCATTTTTTTAGAAAATTAGCACTCATTAGTCCTCACATCTCTTGATTAGTAAATTAGTAGTGCATCTTCACAACAAATTACTAATCCTAGATTACTAATTTTCTTTCCATACTCTTCTATTTCTATTTTTTCTAACTTGTGTGAGCTACCCTATCATACAATTCAAGTAGTGTGTGTATTACTTCACCACTAATCGTCTCATCTACATGACTCACATTGTTTTCCATAGCCTTTTTGCTTTATCTCTCAATATTATCATGTTCTTACTTATTTTTCCCTTTCATGATACTCTCTCATTAGAATTATCATGTTCTCTCCCTCTTATTTTTTCCTTTCATGATACTCTCTCATTAGAATTATCATGTTCTCTCCCTCTTATTTTTTCCTTTCATCTATATGCCTTAAGATTATTTTTTTATTTTTTTAATTTTTATTTTTTTTTACAAATTCAATTGAATTTGCTCTTTCATTAAGACACTATCCCTCCATATGTTCTTAAAAACTCTCACACTACATCTAAGTCTTAAGATTTTTGTTTTATCCAAAGTGTAACTGACTTTGGTTCTTAAGGGAACTGACTTAGAGCAAGTTTTTAAAGAACTGACTTACTTAAGGAAAATAAGGATCTATTCTATTTGTTCTTTTCCTTAAGGAACTAAATTTCTCTTGCTTATCTAATTCTTAAGGTTCTAGTCTGCTCAAGGTTATAACTTAAACTCTCACTTCTTTGAAGCCACAGGAAAAACTGATCTCACTCAAAACAGTGTTTTTAAGGGCTCTTACAATTTTGTACTTAAAGGGATCTTTTCTAAAATTTTGAACTTAAGGAGTTGGACTTTAAAGTATAAACTTACTACGTACTGGTTTTTTAATTAGGAAAATTATCTGTTCATTCACCTGGTTCGTTTCTTCCCAAACATGTTCTTACCCACGTACAGACAGAGCTCTGTCTGTATTGACAGGTTTTTTATAAGTCACAGACTCCGAAAATCAATCTTCTTTTTCCATTCTTTCCTAAGTTCTTCATACATCTTTGATCCTTGTTATTCCTCATACTGCAAATTTGTGAAAATGTGTTGTGCATTTCACCAGATATGGAAACAGTGATAGAAGTTTCTATTTTTCTCCATACTAGGATCAGCATTTGTTCCATATCGTTTGGTAAGGCTCCTGAGGCTCACGATATATAGGCTAACAGACCTGATACCTTCATCTAGCAGGCCTTGGTGGTCGGTTAACGTGTGCCGCGGGTACATATTGTCGTGGCAACCTCCGGGTGCTAGTGCCGGGTATGTATCCATCACACGTGGCTTATCCCACCACGCTTGACTAGAGTGCTGACTCCTGTAGTTACAGGCAGTTCAACATGGTTTTTTTTTTTTTTTTTCATAACTTACTGCTTAATATTTCCTTCTTTGTGTGTACACTCCCAAGTCACCGATCCTCCTTTCAACTGACTTCCACTTGTATATTTTTTTTTAAAAATTTTTCATAGAACATTCCTAGAATTCTTCATTCCCAGACACTTTCTCCTCTTAATTAGTTGTTGACTCCATTTCTTCGTGTTCATAATCTTATGACATCGTATCATGCAGCTAATGTCATTCATTTTTCCAGAAGATTGCAGCTTTACAGGTTTTTGTTCAATCTTTCAAAATCAGCTATCAGCTCATTATCCTGGCTTCTACAATAAGCCATATCCTAAGTTCTCGAAGCTGCAAACTTCTAAACTCTAGCTGCAATCACAAAATTCCATCATAATATTTACATTGTCTGCACAGAGCTTCTCCTAAAAAACCTCATGTCTACTCAAGATCTTGGTCTGGCTTTGAGTCGAGGGCGCTTGTGCTTGTACGCATCCTTGAACTCACACTCCTGGAGAATCAGCTGCAGCTCAGCTATCTCCACATTACGACGAACATCCTCATCATGCTTGAAGAGATACGTCTCGTGTGCCTTCTGGTAACTCAACCAGGCAACCAGCTGCTCTTGACGCTTGCTGGAATTCTCCAAGGCAAAGACCGAGCTCGCACCGTGGAGGAAGTTGGTAATTACCATACATTCCAAAGTCCTCATATGGCGACTTGGCATCTGTTGCATCTTCGTCCATAGGTGAAACTCGGGCTTGGTCTCGTCAAATCTGTTGACATTCACCACGCACTTGTATCGCATACACATATGAGATAGGATGTTGCAAAATACTGCAGCTCGAAAACACACAGGGTCCGTGTGTCTTCGGTGAATCTCAAAAAAGGCTCGATAGGAATCACTGCATTCCTGGGGAGAAGAAAAATTCCCTGGAATCTGTGGCCAGTTGTAAGGCACTGTGTCGAGCTTACTCCAGGGCACCCACTTGTAACGCCGATATCCCTTCAAGGGACACTAGTGGTAGCTCATCGTGATTGCTGCTGGTGGCACCGTTGACCACGTCTAGGATACCTTGGGATATAGTTGATCCCACTGTCTCCAGACCTGCGGTGACAAGCCAAAGTCCTCCAACAGCCAATCTATGGCTTGCCATGAGGGAAATGGCACCTCCTCCTCGCTGTTAAACAGATTCTCGTATTCTCCGAGAAATCGTTGCTTGTTCAACGATCCGGTCACTGGTAGTGGCAAGCCTCCCCAGATCGTGTGTTTATAATCTGGAGGGGGTGACATGAAAGTGGCCATCTGAACCGCATCTGCCACATCCACCGTTTTCTTCTTTGCTCCCTCGATCGCACGCTTAAGTCGGTGGTGAGCTCGGACCTTGGCGTAGAGATACTGCCCCATGGTGATCTCACCTCGCTGAGCCAAGTCCTCGCGCTCCTGGACTTGAGTCATGCATCCCACAAAGCTCTGCTCATTTTGTAATAGCTTCGTCAGCTTCTCCATCTGGTTCTTCCATTCTCCCAGGTAGTCCGAGGAGAGGGGAATGGTCTTAAGATCAACCTCAGGAATGACTACCATTTGTTGAGCTACATCTGGTTGATCATACTGCCTCCACATCTGCAGCTGCCCCTCCAAGTGCCAATAATATAGTAGCACTCTGGCTCCAATATCACCAATCGGCACCAACAACTGTCTGGCGTCCTCCAGTTGAAGGTCCTACCTCACGATCATTTCGCAGATCAAATTCTGCATGTTGGCGAAGTTCGCCGCTGCAGTCCACAGGTTTTGGAATTCCGCCCGGCTCAGCTTGTCTCCAGCGCTCAAGCACATCATGTTGAAACAAGCATTCCTTTGCAACTCGTAAGCTCTGAAGAGTGCAAAGGTTGGCGGACTATGTAAGTCCTGACGCCAAATTGCCTCTTGGAGTTTGCTCTTCACTCCTCTATCTGTGGTCGTCTGTGCAGTCAACCGGGCATTAGCTTCGGTGACATCTCGTACTTTCTCTTCCCACTCTGCTACCTGTGAAGAGTCGGGCGTAGCTACGGTCGACGCTTCCCTGCTCGCCTGCACCTCTCTCTTCTGTTGTGCTAGCGATGTCGCCAACTCCTTCGCCAGATTCTTCTCAGCCTGATACTGCTCCTTCACCAGCTGGTGTTGAGTCTTAAGACTCTCAATCTCGAGCAAGTATTCTTCAACTTGTCGTTCCTTCGCAGTGTGGAGATCCTTCCAGTGGGCAGCACTCCCGGAAGCTTGCCGGAGCTCTTCTTGCAGCGTGTGCCAATCTCGCACCTATGCTTCCTTGTCTCCAGTTGGAGCTGAATTTTCCTTCTCCGACTCCGCCTTGAGGCGATGGTACTCCTGCTCCATGTGGCTCAGCTTCTTCTGCAACTCCTCGCATCGCTGTGCCTTAGTGGTTTGTTCGTTGCACAAGGTCTCCCAGCGCTGAACTTCTTCAGTTGTTTGGGCCAACTTCCCTCGCAGCTCACCTCGCTCCCTGTCCAGCAATTCTTTAGCTCGCTCTGCTTCCAAGAGCGCCTTCTCTAGCCGGAGCTTCTCGCGTTGGAAGTCCTTCTGCATCTGATCTTTGGCCAACAAGATGTCCTTGTTGGTGGCTTGGTATTGAGCTACGAGATCATCCTTCTGGATCACCATCAGCTCGAGATTCGCCTTGTTCAACTCCCAAACCTCACCCTGTTTGGTGCTATCTGCCCCCTGCGATCTCTTCTCTGTTCGCTTGAGAGGAGCTTCATCTTCAGGGTCCTCCATTGTGGCAACCTCGGGAGCAGCGTACGGAACAATCTGCTTGGATGGTGTCTTGGACAGCTTCGCTGCTGCTGGTGGACGTGGTTCCTGTCCTGAGGTGATACTCAAGACACCTCCAGTGGAGATCGGGGGCTTCACCTTCTTCTTCTGCACTTCCGCCAATTGTTTCTTCCCCTTGTCTTTCGCTGGTGCAGGGGCTTCAGGTGACCCTGGCATCTCCTCTTCTGCGTCCTCCCTTGCTGGGCTGGTCATGTCTTCATCTCCTACGTCTTCTTCTTCTTCAGAAGCCTCTTCCGGTTCCTCTTCTTCCTCCGGTTCCTCCACCATCTTGCGCAATCTCTTCTTCTTGGAACTCCTCCCTGATTCTTCATCCACCTCCTGTGCTCCTCCAGTCAAGCTCTTCCTCAGTGGGGGACAGATTGCTGAGAAGTACGTGGTCCCATGAAAGAAGATGTTGTGGCGGGTATTCTTCCCTGCTAGCTCCAGTCGGAGATGCGCGTACATGATCTTGGACCAATTGAGTCGCTCTCCATTCCAGCTCTTGTACGCTGCAGCCAATGCGCTGGGTGATAATACCTCCGTTCCATCGAAAGCCATCAAGAGTCGAAGGTTGATAAATTTCAGCCATTCCTTCCACGAAGCCTTGGCCTTCCTGATCGAATATCCCCGTCCCACCTTGGCGTCGTCTGGCTTCTCGAACACCCAACTGAGCTCAGTCTTGGTTAGCAAAGGCAATCCCACCAGCGTAGGTCCCGTCTTTGGCAAGCTTGGGCAATGCTGCTGGACGACCTCGACGTCGAAGCGAACCACTTCACCGTTGATCAAAAATTCGTCTTGTGCGCCTCGCTTGGAGTTCAGCATGAAAGCCAGCACTCGCGGTAGATCCGCCTCCGGCCATTGCTGCTCGATGAATTGCAGGAGACCTGCCTTCTCCAAATTCTTGCGGTTGCCCTCATACACCTTCTTTGGCAACTCCCTCAGCGGAGAAGGATCGATCTCGAAATCCTTCTTCGTTTTCCGTTTCTGGCTCATCTTGATTTCTCTATCTGCTGTTCTCTTACAACCAACGCCACTCTGTGAATTTGGATTCACCATTTTGCACCTGTCTTTAACAACAAAGCAAAGCTCTTTCCCCTACAATGTCTATTTCGTTTTTGCAATCTTCTTCACGCTACGAACACTCTTAAGACATGCATCTACACTCATAGAATTCCCTATCATCTGTGCAGACTTATGTCTTAAGATTACATGCAAGGTGGTTACAACGGTTATTCCGTTTCTTGATTTTCTTTAACAAACTCTTTGATTTTACTCTCGTAGATAGTTATCTACTCTTAGTAAATTTTATTCCATTAATCTCATACCTTAGCAAGGAAGATCAGTTGAATTCTGTTGTCTTAAGCAACCTTATTCACAACGACATGGCATAATCCAACAATTCTGTGAACTCACATTCAGCATGACTTAAACGACGAACTTACCACCAGAACGTGTGACGACCTCTGCCTTCGCTCTTGATGACACTTCGCTTCCCCGACGCAGAGTCTCACAAAACTCACAGCTTTGCAACAATTCTTCACGATACACTCTTACTCTCAACAATGCAAACTAACCTCTCGACTCTGCTTCGGCAACTGAACAATGCACTTGTGAATTCTCTCTGATGAGCCATAGCCAAGTTTGGCAGCTCGTTTTCTTAACGGCTCATCAAGTTTGCCACTTGGTTTTAAGTCTCGCCCCCACTCGTCCTTATCATCACGTTTTTCAAGTCATGGCAATGATCTTTTTTACGTGATTGATTATTGTTCCCTCGAGTGAAGTGTCCACTTTTGTCTCTTCCATGGCACTTTAATTTGATCTTTCAACATGATGAGATTTCTCCACTTTATGACAAGGTCGCTTCTCACAGATTTCCTACCAACTTAATCATCATTTTTATTTTCTTAAGTTTTTCCATTTTCCATAATTTGCTTCGGCTTATTTCTGTCTTAAGGCATCTCCTTGCTTAAGTTTATTGTTGTTTCCCAACTTTACTTTTTAAGATGAACTTCAGGGACAACCCTAGACTTACTGTCTTAAGGTGTCTACTCAAGTTCTGGAGTTCTGACATCTTCTCAAATTTGATAAGACAACTCAAGTTCTTAAGTCACTTGTGTCTTTAAGACTATTTTGAGTTCTTAAGGCGACTGCAGATCTGACGTCTCTTGAGTGTTTTAAGACAGCTTAAGTTCTTTAAGACAACTCTGTCTTTAAGAGCACTTAAGTTCTTAAGACAACTGGCATGACATTACACTTATGATCTTAATTCTGTGACTTAACTTGAGATGACTTCTTAAGTACTGTTCCTTTATGCAAAATGATTTAGCTCTTAAGAATTTTTATTTTTGAATTTTATTTTTTTCAATAATACCTTATGACAAGGTTTCTCTCAAGAAAGTTTTTTGTGAATATTTTTTATGAATGATCATAAATTAACTATGACTTAAAACACAAAATTTTACACTTTCCCTTTGGTAGTTTAGTGTCGTTCCGGACTACTTAAAAATTCTTTCTTAAGATTTTCTTAAAATTTCCTTTAAGTAGGGGTGTAGCCCCCCTCTTTTAAAAGGTAACTTGCCCTCAAGTGACGTACTTTTTGAGCCTGTAGCCATTATAGCGTGTTGCATGCACATTACCTGCAAAATCTTGTAATTCCATAGAACCATTAGGATAAGATTTAAGTATTTTGTATGGTCCAAACCATCTCATTTTAAATTTTCCTGGAAATTTCTGGAATCGACTGTCATAGAGTAAGACTAAATCATTTTCTTTTAGAGTTTTTGGTTGTAATTTACTATCATAATAAGTTTTCCTTTGTTTTTTTATAGCTTCCATATTCATGTAGGCTTGACCTCTAATTTCATCTAGACGTTCTAGATTATCTAATCTTTCTCTTAGAGATTGTTCATCATCTAATCTTTTAGAAATTGCCACGCGTAGAGAAGGTAATGCCACTTCTATCGGGAGCATAGCTTCCAATCCATATACTAATTGGAAAGGGGTTGCTTTAGTTGTAGTTTTTATTGTACATCTATATGCCCATAATGCATTATTCAACTCATAATCCCAATTAGATGCATTGCCTTGTAATGTCTTAGTGATAATCTTGCAGAGAATACCATTAGACTTCTCAGTTTGTCCATTAGCTCTAGGGTGATAGGGTGACGACTTACGGTGCTTAATAAATTACTTTTGCAACATTTTCTCAATAGTATCATTGATGAAATGAGTCCCTCTATCACTTACAATTTCTTTCGGACACCCAAATCTAGTGATGATATGTTCATAAATGAATTTTGCCACAGTGTCTGCGTCATCAGTTCTAGTGGCAAGGGCCTCTACCCACTTAGTCACATATTCGGTTGCAACCAAGATATAGCGTTTTTGACCCTCACGACTAGGTGGTTTAATAGGACCTACAAAGTCAATTCCCCATTTTTCAAAAGGAATTTGTGCTAAAATTGGTGTTAATGGCATAGCCTTAGTGGCTGTCGGTTTACCAACTCGCTGACAAGGATCACATTTTTTAACATAATTAGTGGCATCGGCAAAAAGTGTGGGCCACCAATAGCCTGCTCGCAATGCTTTTTGAGCAGTAGCCCAACCCGCAAAATGCCCTCCGCAGACATCATCATGACATCCTACTAAAATCATAGATACTTCACTAGGATTTACACATCGTCGAAGTACATCATCTTTGCCTCGCTTATAGAGAACACCACTAATCATGGTGTAAGGCAAAGATTGATGGACTAGTTTAGTTTTATCTTTGCTAGTGTATTCAGTAGGAAAAGTAGCCTTAGTTAAATAGTAGATGATGTCGGCATATTCTTTAGGAATTACATCAAGTACCTCCACACCCTCTTTAACAGAAAATATGTGTGCATCTGGAAAGTTATCATCTATGGACTGTGGATTTATAGTTTCACTAAGTCTTGATAAAAAATCCGCATTTTGATGTATTTTCCCCGGTCTGACATTAATGGTAAAATCAAACTCTTGTAATAGCAAAACCCACCTTGCAATTCGACCACTTAATTGAGGCTTATTGATCATATACTTCAAGGCATCATGATCAATATGAAAAGTGAATTTATATCCCAATAAATAATGTCTATATTTTTGAACAGAGAAAATCATGCCAAGACCTTCTCTTTCAGTTACAGAATAGTTCCTTTCTGGGGCACTCAACTGTCTACTTGCAAAGTAAATTGGTCTATCATGACCTTTGGAATCTTTCTGGCTTAACACACTTCCAATTGCCACATTAGAAGCATCAACATATACTTCAAAGGGTTTTGTCCAATCTGGGGGAATTAGAACAGGTGCTTTACTAAGACGACGTTTTAACTTGTTAAAAGCTTTAGTGCAATCATCTGTCCATACCCCCGGTAGTAAAGTTTGTTTTGTTAAGACATTCAAAGGTGCTGCTATAAAAGCAAACTTATAAATAAATCTTCTATAATAACCTGTTGCACCTAGAAAGCCTTTTAGTCCCGTGAGATGTTTGGGAATTTCCATTTTAATAATAATGTCTACTTTGTCTGGGTCAACCGATATTCCCTCTTTTGAAACAACATGACCTAATAATTTACCACATACAGTAGCAAACTCAGACTTAGCAGCATTTATGGAGATGCCATACTTTCTACATTGATCAAAACATTTCTTTAAATTTTGTGCATGATCTTTCTTAGAACCAAACACACAAAAATCATCTAAAAATATCTCCATAAATTTTCTAAGATATTTTGTGAAGGCTTGAGTCATAACTCTTTGGAATGTTGCCGGAGCATTGCACAATCCAAATGGCATGACATTATATGCAAAAGTCCCCCAGTCCGTAGTGAAAGTGGTCAATGGTTTATCTTCTGGGGCAATCTGCACTTGATTATAACCCGAGAATCCATCAAGGAAGGAATAACATTCATGACCCGCTACACCATCTAGGACTGCATCAGAAAATGGTAAAGGAAAGAAATCTTTCTTAGTGGCTTTATTCAACTGTCGAAAATCCTGACAAATACGGATCTTACCATTCTATTTAGGTACTATGACAATAGGTGACACCCACTCACTAAATGGCACGGGATAAATGAAATTACACTCCAGTAATTTATCAATTTCCTCTTTAACCATTAGAGAATACTTTGGGTTCATCCTATATTGCCTTTGCCTAATAGGTTTAGCATCCGCTTCTAGGATAATTCGATGTTGACAACCATCAGGAGGTATGCCTTTCAAGTCTTTATAAGTCCAAGCAAAGGCGTCTTTCTCCTTCTTAAAGAATTCCAACCATTCTTCACATTCTTTAGAACTTAATTCATCATATATTTTAATAGGCTTAGGATCTTCCGTAGTGTCTAAATTTATTTCGATAGTATTTTTTACTAAAGGTCGAACATTAGGTGTTTTCTTATCACCTAGCAACTCATCCGAGTCTGACACATAAGGAATTCCTTTATCTGACTCTCCCTCAGTAGTAATGTTAAAAATAGGAGCATTTTGCCATGCTTCAATAGCTGCATCCGAGTCATCAACTTGACTGGGAGGGACAAAATACTCTCCAGGACCTAAGCCTTTAAACGTAGGCATGTCCTGGATAACATTAGTATCTTCAGGCTCAGATTCTGAGTTGGGATCAGTAGTCCAATCTGAAGCATCATCTTGAGTCTCACCATGATAGTTTGCAGGAAACATGGGAAGAATAATTTTACTTTTGCCCTTCCCAATTGTCAAAGTTCCCTTGCCCCAATCGTCCTTGGCTTTAGCTAATGACAACCAAGGTCTGCCAAGGAGAATAGGATATGTAGAAATAGACTCACTCACCTTAAAGACAATATAGTCAATTTTATAATCAATTCCACCAATTATTGTATTTAATTGTATCAATTTTCCCAAAGGTTTGACTCTACTTTGATCGGCCATTCTTAAATAATAGGAGTAGGTGCTATGGTAGTTATGCCTAACTCTTCCATAGTATCAACACTCATAAGGTTGACACTACTCCCACTATCAATTTGGGCTCCATCAATTAAAGTTCCATCTATAATTACATCGACTGTAGGTGCACCTGGATCTAGAGAGATATCATGAACGTTCACAATTTCGGGTTGAGATTTACTTGTTTCCTTATTTATTTTTTGTTTAGTTTTTTTTACATTGTCCTCCTCTTGTATTTTTGCTCTCTTTCTAATTAGAGAAGAGGTTAACTCATTCTTACAATAAGGTGACAATGCAAGTAATTGTCTCAAAGAAATTTGAGGTTGTAATCTATCTAAATCTGTGAGAATATCATATGGATGCATATCCACTGCTAATCTCATAATTCTATTATGTTTTCTCTTTTTTAAAGACATAGATGATTCTTTCATTATCTTTTTTGAAGGCTTATAAAAAGTAGGTTGTTCCAACGGTTTCATGGAAGTACTTGGTTTTTCCACATTTGGAATTATAGGTACAATTTTTTCTGGCGAAGAAGGTGTTATAGGTACTTGAGTAGGATTTTCCTGAGAATCACTATTTGTTATTTCTATTATTTGTGGTGATGGTTTAAGAATTTCTGGTCTTTTTAGTATAGTTGGCATATCTCTAGCAAGCACAGGATTAAGTTTTACTTTGCTATAATCACTCTCTGAACTACTAACGGGTTCTTTTTCAAGGGCCTTCTTGGCTTGTGATCTCGTGATAAAGACATCTTGAGGTGTATCAATTGCCATATAGTTTACATTTCTAGTATTAGAAGACTCTACTTCTTGAATTTGAACTTGTTTCCTAACATTAGGAAACTCAGTAATTATGGCTGTGCAAAAGGTAGAAACATGCCCCGTTTGCCCGCATCTTCCACATAAGGGATTAAAACCAACTTGTTGACGTGCATTTGTGCATTCCCTAGAATAATGACCTGGCTCTCCACATCTATAACATACTACTTCTTTGTTTCTATCTTGGTTAGGTCCTCTCCAAACTTGGTGTTGACTATAACCATTATTTCCTCTCGGATGGTTATTATTGTTTCCTGGTCTTGTAAAAGGTTGTTTGGATGTAATTCTATAAGGTTGTTTTTTGTTATTATTTTGAGAAGGTTGCTCTTGTACTAGGGCCTTTACTTCCTTGATATTTCTACAAGTAGTTATATCATGGCCCTTAGCACCGCAATAAGCACATTTAAGCTTAGGTGTTCCTCCTATTGGATATTTACACTCGGTGGCCAAGTGTCCATGTCCCTTAGAATTACTACACCAAATATTAGTTCGTTGATTAGTAGCCTTAGGTCGCTTATTTCTACCTTCATTAACTTGGACTGACAATTCTCTAAATTGTTTTTGTAAGGCTTGTAGCTCATTTTCCTCATGACTAGGAAGCATCAACGCAAGTTGTTGCTCTCTAGGATGAGGTGGTCCTTGTATAGTTAATTGGGGTTGACTGGATATTGACCTAGGATAATAATCTCTTCCACTATTATCCATCCCATATTGAGTAGATACAGGTAAAAGATATGGATCCTGATATGGAATTCTTTTTGTTTGTAACAACATATTAGATCGCTGCATACCAGCTTCCCAATTTCTAGCAGCTTCATATGCTGCATTTAAATTTGCCGGGTTGGAAAGTTTAACCTGGTATATACACATAGGATCTAATAAACCTCTGGTAAAGGTATTAGTGATCCATGCTTCTGGCATATTATGATCTCGCCATCTATTCAATAAGTTTCTAAGCCGAGTATAATATCCGGCTATAGTTTCTGTGGGATACATTTGAAAACTTTGTAACTGATCCTGCAAAGTATTATGATAAGACTGGGGTCTGAACCTGGTCAAAAATGCTTCTTTTAAAGCATCCCAGTTTATTGGTTGAGGATCTAATGCCGCATACCACCTCTGAGCTTCCCCTAGTAAATTACCAGGAAAACTAGTGATGTACTTATCAATTGCTAAATTATTAGCTATTGCTACTACTTGAAATCTTTCCAAGTAGGAATCTGGATCTTCTCCCAAGTCACCATAGAATATGGAAAATGGAGCTATATTAAGCATCCTATGATGCGCCATAGCAAGGGGATTAACAAAAGGGTCGTCTGGAGTAGGAGGGGTTGAAGGTGGTGAGGATAATGAGGACCTGCAAGAGGTAGAACTAGCAGAAGAAGAGTCAAAAGGAGAAGTCCTCCCGGAAGTATGTGAGGGGAGTCCAGCTGGACTCGCTTCTCGCACTGGTGGTTCTGAGTGCTCTTCTTCTTTACTTTCACTATTAAATAAACTTTCACCTTCTTTAGGCTCACTTTGCTCACCTACATCTAACTTTTCCTCTTTAATAGGATTATACTTAAATTCCGCTCCTTCTACACTAATTTGGTCAATCTCTTCTTGTATGTCAAAGTTTAAAGTGGTAGGTCTAAGAATTTGACTAAAAGCTTCTAATAACTCCTTACGAAACTTATGCTTTTCTTCTTCATTTTCCAATGGTCTATCATTCAGAAAATGGTCAATAGATTCTTTTGCTTCACTATGAGTAAATATTGGTATTGACTCAAATTCTTGGGCAAAAGGACTTGGATAGGGAGTTTCAAAGTTTGTTTGGTCTGAGGAGTTACCTACTTCATATGTACGATTTATTAAAGAATGGGGTATGGGGGTTCTAAACAATCGTTCTAACTCATCAAGTTGTTGATCATGAATGTTAGGTTTTTCATCCACTTCTTCCTCTTCTGAGGATCCTTCCTTTTCTAAGGATTTAGACCAAACCTTCTCACTTTGGGTCTCCCAATTTACTTCTTCCGGGCTACTAGAACAACAAGAGTGACTCGTATATTTTTTATCTTTTCTTTTTCCTATATATTTCTTCCTAGGATTTTTTAAGGCTGCAAATACTAACTCTTCTGGGGTAAATTGTGGTGTCTTTGTGTCTGACTGAGGAGAATTTGGAGGATCGGGTAGTGTTTTATATGTTGTCTCCCTTTTTGTTTGTCTCAATGCCTTTTCTAAGGCTATTTCTATTTCCTCATCTAGTTTGAAGGGAGAAAGAGTTGTAACAGTGTTAAAGGTAGGATTATGTACTCCTAACACTATAGTTGGTTGTTTCTTCTCTACCCTTTTCTTATAACGTTGAGCTCTCTCGACTTTTTGTTTCTCTCTTTTCTCTTTGTCTTTTCCTGACATTAGTAATCCCCATAGGTTTTTTATTTTTATCCTTATTCTGAACTTAATTTTTAAATTTTTAATTTAAACAAAGATAAATTGCTTCCTCCGTAAGCTTCATTCCCTCAACTTCCCATGCAATGTTTCGTGGATACTTATACATAGTTAATAAGGCTCCCATTTCATTTTCTCCCAACCATTCACTGGCTATACCTATTAAAAGGTCTATCTCACTTTCGGCTATTTTCAAATATTCCCCATCATAAGGTCCTATACGGTGATACGCACAAATTGTAGTGATTAATCTCCTAATTATTTTCCCACCATTAACTGGGGTACATAAAGGATCACTCTCTCGGTTCATTTTGTCATTGGGGTACTTGTATGGTATTTCAAGGAATTATAAAGAATTTTAACTTGAACAAAGGTGGAGAGCCTCCATGGATAGGTTTAATTCCTTCTCTTTATTTATGGGGTAACCTAAATATGCCAACAATTCCCCTATCTCAAGTTCACTCAACCATTCTTTTGCTTGTTCAATCAATCTCTCTATTTCAGTTTCTACTATATCCAAATATTTCCTATCCTGACTAATGAAAGTTTCATAATAAGCTATTCTTGCATATAAGAATTTAAGGGACTTATTTCTTTCACTTTTAGAATTTAGGCGTTCAATTTTTCTCATTTGCTCCATTGAGGTAACAATAGTGACGCCAATCAGTCAGGGTAAATGGTTCTATCTTAAATTCTCGTGACAATGGTTCTATTATTAATTCTCTTGGGTAATTGAATTTTTGTAAGAAAGTATTGATGATTTTTTTTCTATTAATGGAATGTTGGTTGTTGTCTTTAATACGTTCTATTTCTGTCCCCAAAAGTCTAAATAATTTCCCTTCATTGTATTGAATTTTAGAATAAATTATTAACAATCTTTTCAACCTTGTCCGTTGTTCCTTAAAAGTTTCATTTGAGGAACTCATTTTTTAAATACATAATAAATCAAAGGCTACACTCACGGGAACTTTTGGATCTTTAGATAAGAAGTCGGGAAAGAATACTTTGCTCTCTAAGTTTTGTTTACTATAAACAAAGATATAAGTTTCTTGATTAAACTTGTATCCGTTCCAAGCCCCTAAGCCTCTAGAAATTAATGGTTGTGTTTGAAGTTTCAATCTACCATATTGAGCAAAAAGGTAGTGTAGTTGATATTTTAAATATAAAGTCTTTTTCTTGACAATTACTTCATTAAAACCCTCACCCTTATTCCACACTTTGTTTAAAATTAATTGTTTAATTTCTAAGGGTAGTTGTTCAAATTTTTCATTAAATGATTGATCAATTTTTAGGTGAGCCCCATAAAATTGAAATCCTTGTCCGTAATACGCACCTCTATAGACACGATAAAGGGCGCTAAACAAATATGGACCACTAAAGAAGTCACTCAAAGTTTCTTCAGAAACCTCCCATGGAAAAGTAGACATGTTGTAACAACATGTCTTCACTCTTTACAAATTTTAATTTTTTAATTTTTTAATTTTCTTAATTTTTTAAATAATGTTTTTCAAAATTTATAACTTCACATAAAACTAAATGCTATGATAGTTTACTTAAGTAATTGACTTAAGTTTGACAGCTTTCCTAATTAAAATTACTTAAAAAAACTTGACGGTACCATCCCCAGCATGGTCGCCAAAAAAATGTGGAGTGATTTTTCACCACTCTAATAAAACACCCAAGTGTACCCACACCTCATAGGATTCGTTACGGGGATGATCATACGCCTAGTTTTAAGTAATTGGAGATTAATTGTGTCGTTAAAGCTATCTTTTTGGTTAATTCTTAAGGTTATCTATCTATTTCTAGGAAATTAGGGCTGTTAGCATTACTCTTAAGGGATCCACAAACAAAGTCTAAACCCCAAGGATCTCTCGTGCCTTAAGACGGAACATTAGTCCTTTTAAGATTGTGCTTAAGCCACTAATCCCTAAACACTTGCCACACTGGGCTAATGGAAGTTTCCATTAAGTCTCATTGCATTGGTTCTTTAATTACAATCTTAAAGAATTCAAATTCTTACCTCATACAAAAACGCTCCACTTTTCACGTCCGTCCACTCGGTCCACGTGATCACGTTCTTAAGACAATGGTTAGTCTCAAAAATCCCATACACAAGTTAACTTAAGTCTTAAAGGGTTCACCTCTTAAGTCTCCACTTAAGTTCTCTTACCCACAATTATCCCTTAAAGACCACGGTGTTCCACACTTACTCGTACCACTTAGTCTTTAAGATGTCTGAATTTTACTTAAGGCTTCTCTCTTAGTCGGGTCCATGTTCTTAAGAACACAGTTTCTGTCCTTGAGTTCTTAAGCACTTCTTTTCTTACTTAGGACTGATTTTTAAGAACCTGCACTGTCTAGACCAATTCAGTCCTACAGTGTTCTTAAGTTTCTGTCTTTAAGACTTCCAGAACCGGGAGTGCATCTCACTGAATGCCAATATTGTCCCGTATTCTCACTCATACGAACCTTTAAGTCCAAGCCCTTAAACTTAAGGGTCTCATGGTACTTAAGGTCTCACTCCTCATAAGCTTATGTATCCAAACTTGGACTTAAGATTCTTAAGTTTCTATGTTTTCTTCTTAAGTCTTTCTTTGGGATTTGTTCTTTATTTTCTCTCTTATGATAGATTCTTAAATACTCACAACTTAGTCTACCTTAGAGAATCCCTTCTATTAAGGATAGACTTAATGCCAATTTTTTGTATGCATAATATGACACTCTTGCCATGCATCAAGGTATGTCACTCTTGATGTTTATTGCATAAATTGCATTAACATAAATAAGAACTCCACTCTTATTCTTATGATACTCAAGTTATGCTCACTCACACTTGAGATCTTCTTAAGTACTTATGCATCACACACCTTATGCACTAAGTCACTTAATTTCACATTATCTCCATTAATCTTCACAATTATAATTATTGCTCCAACACACACACAAGGTCACACACACGACCTTAGTAGTTAGGGTATTTCCCTAACTTATTCCATGAAGAATAAATATACAATGCATTCATGCATAAGAATTTTATCCACAATTAATACCTAATGCATGCACTTGCATTTACAACACACAATTGTCAAATTTATGCAATGAAGTTCACATAATATTGCAATTATACATATAACTCAAGTCACAAGACTCTACATATGCAAATTCAATAACAATTATATATTCATATATAAAATTAAATACTCTTACAACATTAAGAGTCATCAACTAACTTTTTCACCTAAAGCTAGGGCTCACTCCAATCTTCCTCCAAGGAATTTCTATGGTAATGGCCAAGAATGCTAAAAATTCAAGCTAGTCATTCTACTCAACATCCAAGAGGTACAACTCTTGGAAAGAGGTTTTCCCTAGTAGTATTAACCATTAAGATTAATTCCACTAAATCTTCACATCTCTTCATATCCATTCATGAAAAGGTACACTCTACCCGAAGGGTGTGAGTTCAACCCTTTTCCCATTATTTCCATATTCTTGGATATGAATAGGTACTTTTCAATTAATTAACTACTTAGTGTAAACTTAATCATTAATTATCTAATTCTCCATATATCTACAACCCTTTTTACACTTAATTTTTGGAAAAAATCTATTTTTGTCATTTTGGCTCTACAGCACCAAACAGAGATATTTTTGGGCTAGCACCTCGTGAAGGCAAATTGTACCAAGTGACCTTTACCAAAGTGTATGAGGCGGATGCGGCCAACATGGTACAATCATCAACAAAGAGTCGTGATATATTGTTTGTTGAGGATAGTATTATTCTTGGTGATGGTTTAAAGATGACTCTTAGTAAGAGTAGTAAGGTCCCTAGATTGGTTTTGGTGGGCAAATCTTCCAAACCACTATCCTTGGATGATTGTGATGGTAATAATAAGAAAGATGAGCAATTTGATGCCAAAGAAGATGGTGTAGCGTTTTTCCTAGCGATGAAGATTTTCGAAGCTTACAAGAACCGTGGTTTTCAAGAAGGGAGCGCCGCTTGCCTAGTGAATGGTGGAGGAGCCACATTTCGCCTTGACATGAGGTGGAGCGTGCCAATGTGACATCATTGGAGGACCCTTTGAATATACATGAGGCTATGCATTTAGAGATTGCAAGCAAGTGGGAGTCGGCTATGCAAGATTGGTAGCCAAAGGATACTCTCAAGTAGCAGGAGTGGACTTCCTTGAAATGTTTGCTCCTATTGCCACATTCACCATCACTTGATGCATTTTTTCACTTGAAGTGGCCTTGGACTTGGAGATCCACCAAACTGATGTATTGACCAAAGTGCTTGCGAATGAACGACATTGAAGATTAGCAAAGGCAATGGAAATTCTGAGAAAGTAGCCACTTGCAAAGTGGGACAGCTAGAATTTAAGAGTTGCTTGTAGTTATGACAACATTGTAAATAGTTGAGGTAAATTTAGAGGGGAAAGTAAAGGAGAAAAAATGGATAGAGGTGAAAGGAACTCAGTGTAGTAGTCCCATATGTATTGGCAAAGGTTGTTACTAATTGGTACTATAAGTAAAGGCCTCAAGAGAAGGCAAATACCTCACTCCAAGCGTTGTTTGTAATACCTTATTTGTTTCATTTGCTTGTGCAACCATTTTCTACTTCTATTGAGCTTCAATAAGCCGTTCCAAAACACATTTTAAATTTTCTAAGAAGAAAAAGGACAAGAAAATCATAAAGCGTTTGTTTGAATTTAAGTGAATTTCTGTGGTATTTAAATAATCAACTGGTGCTTTGATGTGATAACTAAATAAAATGGCATTATGATTAACAAGAAAACACAAAAATATCCATCATACTATGAACAGACTGACACAAAAACACATCAAAATGAATGAACATTGGTTTTTGAGCTTGAAATTTGTTAATGTGGGAGGGTTGACTACCAAATATACATGCCCTATGATTTGATTCAATCTACTTTGTGCAAAGTAGCCATAATCTTCATGCAACTAACAAAGGTCTTAACAATCTCAATTGCAATAATCTCTACTAGAATTCTCATATTTGATAATGTTGTTCATGGCATGTAAGAAAAAATCCTATGCACACATACTTATTACGTTGTAGAAAGAAATTCTTGTTTGATTAGCAATGTTGAATATCCACCCGTAACCTTCTTTATTGTACGCCACATATATATATATAAATTTACTATTGACATTAATTATGCTTAGACTAGTCTAATAATCTTCTCACAGTGAACTAAGCCTCATGTATCTATTTGGAGTAATTCCCCGCTTAATAAATGTTATTGGAGACAAAGCTCATGTGTTGCTCGGAATTCCTTGTAATTCAATATGGTATCAAGTAGTATGCTCACTAGGCACAGATCCGAGTAGATTAGTCGCTAGTGAGATAGTAGAGCTCTGCTCCTATCTAGGAGTAGACAAAAATGAAGAGACTTGAGAATCTTGTAAGAGCAAGAATGATGACAAACACTGCAGGGTGACAAGCTAAAAGGCTTTTCTATCTATTATGTGTGGAGCTTCAAAATGAGGCAATACTTAGAATCAAGGGCTTGTGGACTATTACAAAGGAAGTACAATCACCTTCTAGCTTTTCAATTGCAGTTGAGGAAGAGCAACTCACCAAAGCACAACTCAAAAAGAAGAAGGCCAACGCATGCCAACTCATTTTACTATTCGCAGCTGACAATATTATTGATGTGGCTACAGATCTTACAAACCTAGCACGCGAGTAGAAGGCATTGCACGATCAATATGAATCTTGCGATTAGTCACAGATTCTTATACTTACGGGACAACTTTAAACCATGAAGATGCAAAGAGGATCGGTTGAAGAAAACTTGAGGAAGGCTGGCTAGATATAAAACTGCCTTAGCAACGTGGGAGAAAATTTCACTCATAGGAACGTCAACTAGATCGTTCTCAACGGTTTTCTAAGATCATATGAAAGCACCATTCAAACTCTATCTTATCTAGATCCAACCATGTTGTTTGAAAAGCTTAGTGTTGAACTCTAATTCAAATATTATTGAAGGGAGCACCGTAAGCAACTGATGTCATTCAAACTATGTCATCAGTTGCTTCAAGCAACATTAAAGAAGCTATGTCTGCAATCTTCAATCAACAAGCTTTGCTCAACCAAGCACGATAAAGAGGATGTCAAAGAGGGCGGTGGTCCCGAGGATGTAGATTCCAAGGGCGAGGGCAACTGTTACCAGGTTCATGGACCACCATTTCTAGGCCAAGGCTAGTCTTCGAACCAAGGAGCGTAATTAGGGCGGTCATCCCAGCGGCCCAACTACTAGATCCAACAAGGGTAGTAACAAGTCTGCTACAACTCCCATCAACCAAGCCACATCCCGTGCAATTGTTTGTGTTTCTAAGCACAGCCTCCAACCAAGTTCTACGCCAAGTTAGCTGAGATGTTCAACGCATATTCTAGTTAGTATTATTACAATTACTATGATGGCAATGAAACATGGTATTTTGGCACCGGTGCATCCGATCATGTAATAGTTGATCTTCGAAATTTTGATAATCAACATAGGTCATTAAAATGTAACTATGATGTCAAGACTAGGGGGGGTGAGTCCCACCTTGTGAAGGAAATCAATTCTTCTACATTGCGCACAAATGTAGGTGAAATAAAGTTAATCAATGTTTGCTACATACCAAGCATAAAGAAGAACCTTATATTGTTTGGATATATCATCCACTCCAGTCATAGTATTGTCGTCTTGGACATTCATTGTTGGATTCATGACAAATCTAATTATATGCGCATTATAATAGTTGAACACATAGACTCTACAAACGGCCTCTACCGCTTCCAAGAAACAATACATGGTAGAAGTTAGCTAGGGGGGATACACTTTAGATAAAAATTGTAGTATGTCTAGTATATCTTCAAAACAATCTTTTGTAAAATCTTTGATGAACCGCAACCGTCCATTGAAAAAATCTGAGAAAATTGTGGCCATGGGAATGTTAGGTGAATCCAAAATATCTTGGATTTGGTGCCAATCTCTTGGATTTTGTGATGAAAGGACATGTGAATTTTTTTTATTAGTCATGCACATTTCTGTTGGGTAAATTTGCGTACTACAGACTGTATATACTATATTACACAGTATCTACAATATATACAATCGGCCAAGACATGAAAAATTAGGGTTTTATGAATTTGAAGGTTTAAAAAGGAGTTTTTATGAACACCCTAGAGGTCCACTTAATTTTTTGTATGTTTTATAAGGTTGCAAAAAAACTATGGCAAAAACCGCCATTCTCCTCAATTCTTTTTCAATCTACAAAATAGGCCATTTTCTTTCAATATATGTCACTTGGGCTCCCTGATAGAATATTTTCAAACATAACGTCCATAAATATTATACGTTTATTGTGTATCTAAAAAATCATAGTATTCTAAGCACAAAATTTATACTAAAAAGTATATTTTTGTAAGATTTTGGAAAATTTGACAAGTATATAGTGGTATATAAAAATACTCATTGTAGTCAAACTGTGAGGCGCCGTTTCATATTTTTTGCATTATTGTAGTGGCATACAAGTGAGCAATCACATTTTGCAGTTAAAATTTGAAAATCAAATATAGATTGGAGGAGGAAAGCAAAGGAGCGGTTGTGCCTCCTCAAATTCGCCTTTGTGAAAGGGTTTTCATACCACCTTGGTCCTACATGTAAATTTTGCCCAATTAATAGATGTTGCGCATCTTTGATATAAGAGAATAGGCCATTAAGTTATGCAAAATTAAAGTTCTTATCCAAGTCAAGGAACGTTGTTGGAGTCCAATGTTCCTTTAAGATGTGTAAATGTTGCTTAGTTGAACGTTAACATCATAAACACTTTCCTTGAAGATTAGAGTCTAGAGCAACCAAAGCTGGTGAAAAGGTTTAGTGAGATGGTAAGGCCCAATGCATCAAATGTCGCTTGGAGAATCATTCTACGTCTTGGTTCTTACAGATGATTTTCAAGGAAAATTGGACTTATTTCATGAGATACAAGTGTGAAACTTTGGGCAAGTTTCGAATCTTCAAGTCTATCTTGGAAATGAAACAGGGACCAAATTCAAAGTATCACAACCAAACAAAGCCGGGGAATATATTTCAAAATATTTTATTGACTAACGAGTGGAACCCCTGTCGTAATTTACAGGCAAAGGGAGAATTATTGAAGAATTGGAGAGTCATTGGAGAATTAAATTAAAAATGGAAAGCGTGTCACTTCTTTTTTGCTTCATTCGTGTATACAATGTGCCTTATTTTATTAAGACTCGTTCTTCTTCTGCAAATTATTTAAAGTGGTGATATTTCACCCAAAACATCATCTTTGTAGGATGTAACTTTGATTTGGATAAAAAGTTTAGTTGCATATTTAGGAAGTTATAATAAACTTCTTCAAGAACAACTAAAACTTGAATGTTGACATTAACGGAAATGCCTGAATCAACATAAGCATGGGCACATCGCAAAGCACTGGCAGTGAAGCTACTATACTGTCTTTTTGTGCACCTTCTTCTTTTCTTCTAGTAAAATCTTGGTGTGCAATCAGAAAACCAATTTTTGAAATAGCAAGAAGAAGATCATATACCTGTCATTTACTATAAAAACACATCAATTACTTTAAATACCCGTGATTAACTCTAAATATCCAGGGTAGTATATCCCATAGTGTCATCAAAATAATTAATTTTTTTGTCCAAAAAAGATCATCCGGGTATCAATTTATTTAATTTTAATGAAATTCCTATTCCAATTTGGATGTTCTACTAGAGAATAAGTATTTGGGTACCACGTCAAACTTACAAAAGCTCAAAATATTTGGATGCACTATACATGTTTATGTACTAAAGGAGAATAGAAAGAAATTAGATAGTAAAACACAAGGATGTTTATTTTTGGAATATGACCTCAAAAACAAGGCATATCAACTTTATGACCATATTTGTTGAGGTTATTTTAAGTAGAGACATCTTATTTGACAAGGAGGAGGTCGTCTATCACTCTCTAGATTGCCTACAACAGATTCTCGACGTGCCATTTTTTGGCACTGCAAGTAGCCCCAAGGAACACGCATGCAAGGTCCCTTGTCGCACTGGAAGTGGTGAGAACTTGGGTCATAATTTTACTGAGTCTCTAATCGAAGAAGGAAATCTTATCAATAGTGACGCGGCTTTGGAGGTGCCAAACGGGGAGTCGTCAAAGGCCAGGACAACAACCTCGTCAATAGTCATTATTGGGCTCACACCCACAGGCAGGGGGAGAGCTTGGGGAGATATCCCGCAGGGAACTAGGCATGAGGGAATATCCTACAAAGACGAGTGCATAGGGACGTATTCCACAAGGATCCAAACAAGAACCTCTACTCCTTTAGGAAACCAAGGAGGAAACGTAAAAAAATTTAGTTGCACGAGGTTTCTAGCAGAAAGAAGGAATTGACCATCAAGATGTCTTTTGCACTTGTCGTGCAGTGGTCAGCAATACGGACGGATCTAGCTCTTGCTGCAAAGTTCAATGGGCCGCAACACCAAATAGATGTGATTAGTGCTTTCTTGAATGGCAAACTAAATGAAGAGGTAATCATGGAAATGCCAGATGAATTTCCCGGAGAAAGGGATCTTACCAAGGTCTGTAGAGTTAGAAAAGCATTATATGGTCATAAACAAACACTCAAGGAATGGTACAAAAGAATAGACGCATGGCTCATATCACATGGAATGACTCAAAGCAAATACGACCGCAATTTATACTACTCAATAAAAGATGCCAAGCATGTCATACATTATCATATTGTATGTCAAGGACTTGCTATTTACTGGAGACAATTGAGACAAAATTGGATGATTGAAGAAGGCACTTCAAGGAGAGCTTGAAATGTCTAATTTGAGGGAAGCTGACATTTATTAGGGAGCCAAAATTCAGCTACAAAAAGTATGTTTTGCATGTAGAGAAACCACATCAAGAAACTATTTTGTAAGTTTAATCTACACAAATGCAATCCTTGTAAGGTGCCAATGGACTCCAACATTCACCATCAAAATGTTACAAACACCAAGAATATAAATTGACTACTCTATCGATCTTTGGTTGAAAGCCTAATATATCTAACCAATACATGTCTAGACATATGTTATGATGTTAGTTGTGTTGACCGATGCAGCCAAAGATATTTTGTATCTTAGAAGATTACTTTGCAACTTGAGAATTGAAGAAACAAGTGAATCTTCTATCAAGCTCGTATAAGATCCATCATGCACTCCAGAACAAAGCATATCAAAATTTTGAAACATTTTATTCGAGAAATATTACATTTCTCATATTCCTACGTTCTCTTATGTCTGATGTCAGAAGCTTCTGGATTCAACTTAGAAACAAGAAATATCCCACCATTTGAAAGTGGTCCTCAAAATACATCCTTCAATTCACCTCCATCAAGCTTCCTGCCTCCGGCAACTTATCTCACTAAAGACTTTTCACATGAACACCTCCAACAATGCCTATAGCTTCCTCCTTGATCTCTTATCCAGACTTCGTCAACCAAAAGAAGCACATATTCAACATGCATCACACAGTTGTTGCATGACCACTCCTACCAGCCATATTATTAGGAGAAAATTTTTGCTCTATATCAAAGCAATCCCAAAACTCTTATGACTTTGTGCAACTGACATCTCTATTGAAGTCAATGAAAGTACTCACCACTGAAAGCCTGTCAATTTGACCACGCAAAAGCCGAGCCACATCAAAAGTAAGGGCTCCAAATCTTGACATTGTCATGCTACCTCACTTGACCAAGCGCAAGAGAGTGTAAAAGAAAATAGTCACGAATGAGGGAGGGTGTTGAATATCTACCCGTGACCTTCTCTGTTGTACGCCACTTGTACATACACATTCACTGTAGACGTTAGTTACGCTTAGACTAGTTTGTACATCCTCTCAAAGCAAACTGAGCCTCATGTATATATTTGGGGTGTTGTCTCGCTTAATGCATCTAATTAAACACATAGTTTCAATGTTGCTTGAAATACCTTGTAATTCAACATAGGCTTGGTGAACTTATAACTTGAATCAGCCCATGACTTGCCCCTGACATCAAAAATTGTTATAGATTGTAGATTGAATGTTCAATTTTGTTCAAGCCCAATCGCCAACCGTTAAAGCTCCTACAACATGGGCTCATATGTGACAATGTTGTGATTATATGGCACAACCTCGCCAGCTTCCTGTCCACCAGCCAGCTGCAAAGCATACCACTGTCCCATCAACGGCCTAATCGGCACAATATTTTGTTTGAAATCATTTGATTTTTTTATATATTTTTGTGAAAACATTGTTTAACCCCTAAAGGACCGGACATTGTGCCTCACCAAAACCACCCCAAATTTGCCACTTTGAGATGAGATATTATTAGATTTATTCAAACAATTTTTTACTATTTCAACCATTGGATCTTTAAGCTAACTACTACAAAAAGACACCCTAAATTTGTTGTAAAATTTGACCTTATGGATAGAAAGATATATGCATTGGAAGAGTGCAAAATTATTTTTTTCTACTGTGCTCGGACAGGTTCGGCGTGCTTTGACTCAAGATGATGGCATATTTTTCCATTACACATTGCATAAACTCAATGGATCTATGTTCTACCTTGTGTTAGGTCATTGCACGCTAAATATCACAAGTAATGGAGTTGTTTACGATAAGAAAAATGGACTTGCAACAACTAGGGGTATAGAAAGTGGCCCTTTACTTAGGAAAGTAATTTTATTTTGTAAATAGGGGAATAATTCTTGGGTCTAAAATCCAAATGGTAAATAGAATTATTATGACTTTTTTTAACATCAAAATATATTATTTTTCAAAAAGGAAAATCCTTAATTTTTTTGAGTATTTAAGGAAAAACAATGAAGGTTGCCAGTAGCTTTCCTTCACTAAAGCTCGCCTCAAAAAAGTGCAATTGTGAACTCTACACTAGCACTATTGATCTCTATAGTACCCTGCCAGCTACCAAAAGAGTCAATCTTTTTATGTTTGAAGTACCAAAACGTTTACCCTGTAAGTCCAAAAAAAGAAAGAAAGAATTCTATGCATAAATAACCTGTATTTCTATTTATAGGAAAATATATCTTCAAAAATGGATTTTTAGGCTATCTGCCAATAAAAAATGATTTGTCTCCCGCAGGGGGCAAATAGTCTTCTAGGGGTTAGTTTGGCCAAATCTATTTTGATTTTAGTTCATGATTTGACACTAGAGTGACAAAACTAACCCATGTCGTAGGAGCTTCAACTTCACGGAAGTAGCGCCCCAAGAGAAGAGTGGCGAGTCAAATTCTCCAGCTACGTGGCGAGGACGAGGAAGCAGAGCGGCGACGGCGACGGCGAGACGACTGAAGGTGGCGCGTCATGCGGCACTCCATCCCCCGCACCGCTACTGGATAACCATCCCACTCACTCTACTTACGGCACCCCAGGCTCTCCCCTCAGGCTCAACTATATACCTACCGTCATCATCCCTCCCGCTACTCCCATCATTTCACTCTCTTTACATCTCTAGCACACGGTTAGTGGATTCTGCTCTCGATTGGGTTCGTGGATTTTGATCAGGCAGTGAAAACTCCCTGCAATTTGCTGGTTTTTGACTTGTTTGTTGATTCGGCGATCAATTTGCTGGTTTTTCTTGGAGTATCGGTCGAATTTTGTTTGGAAGTGAGAGATTCTGATTGAGTTTTTTGATTGATGGTTGTGTTGATGCTAGTGTTGATGAGGTGAGGATTTCAGAGAATTGGCGGGTTGTGCTTCGGGAGTGGATGATTATGTGGTTCTTTTTATCCTTTTTTTCTTTTCCTTTTTCTATGATTTTTTTGGACTGCGTACTGTGGTGGTTTGGATGGACTGAGTCGGACTATTCATGCTGGTGTTGATGTGATTTGGATTTGAATGCGTAGTAGGTCTGGGATATTGCACTTGTTGGGTGAGTAGCGTAGTAGAGAAGGAAGGACGTTGAATTGTACGTTGTGTATGGGTGGAAAGCTCTGCTGACGGTGCACATGGGACCCACTTGCACGTAGTGTTTAGACTTTGGGGGCACGATTTGGCGATGACCAGTGTTTCCGGTGCTGTGATTGAGCAGGCATTGATTGACGGTACAGGAATCGACAGGCGATGGCCAACAACTTCACTGCTCAGGACAGGAGGATCGCCACTCTCGCTGGCCATTTCCGCGGCGTCGCCGTGCAGGAGGAGTCCCTGTTGCAGCAGTTCCCCACCATGGCCAACTCATCCTCCGTGTTCGAGCATGTGCAGCAAGCACCTGAAGATCCCATCTTGGGGGTATGTTTGCTAATGATCACCCTGATCGCTTAGGGTTAGGCCTAATTGCGTGCAGATTCTTGGTAGTTGTCAAGTTGTTTCGATGGTGGCAATGTTTTTAAGCGGATCATATGGTTGCTTGTTTCATTTTTTGTTGAGGGAGTGCGTGATCTTGTGTTGCTGCAGGTTACGGTGGCGTACAACAAGGACCCAAGCCCATTGAAGGTGAATCTCGGCGTCGGAGCATACCGAACTGAGGTTAGTGCTAGTTATTATCTCGCATTTGTAAAAGTTAAACAAATGTATTGGGAAGATCGTTCTTGCATGTGTTAAAAGATATCAATATGAAAAGAAGGTTCTAAAAATAAAAATAAAAACTAAAAAAATTCATAAAGGAGTTCTGAACGAATGGTTTAAAAAAAGTTTCATTCAGGGAACTAGGAGTGCTACTCTTGTCATGCCTCATTACAAAAAGAAGCAGACTACCGTAATTGATCAGTATCTTTATTTAAAGTATTACCAGGTTGGTGATTTTTTATTCAGAATTTTGAAATCTTTGTAAAAACATACCTCCTCACATCTTTGGTGATATGCGGTTGCGAGGTTGTCATTACTCGTATTTGTTTTTTGTTACTATTGTCGTTATTGCATGGGTGATATATATTTCTGCACATGGCCAGTCGATTGAATTTGAACCTCTGCAAGAATCTCATGTGCAAACCCTGTTTTCTAATACATCGATTGCAGGAGGGCAAGCCCCTTGTTCTGGATGTGGTGCGCAAAGTTGAACAACAGCTGGTGGCAGACAGGTAATCCTCGTGGTTTTTTAGCTGTCCAGAGTCTCCTTTATTTGGGTCTTGATATGCATGTGATAACTGCTATGTGTATATGATGCAGGTCAAGGAACAAGGAGTATCAGCCTATTACCGGTAGTGCGCAGTTCAACAAGCTCAGCGCAAAGCTTATCCTGGGCGCTGACAGGTGCGTTTGTTGCCTGTTGTTCTCATCGTCTAGTTTTGACGCCAATACTTTCGATGTGCCATAGACTTGTGTGAATTTCTGTTGTGAATGTTTTCAGCCCGGCGATTGCGGAGAACCGGGTGGCTACCGTGCAAGCCTTGTCTGGGACTGGTGCATTGAGAGTTGGCGCAGAGTTTATTGCCAAGCATTACGGCAAGGTAAAGTGATTTCAAGCTTCTGATGAATTTGTGGCGTTGTTTGTACAAGAGGAATGTTTGTGCTTCGTGGATTTTACTGACACTATGATTTCTACCGGCCTCTTACGATCTGAGTTTGCCTAGTATTGCAGCCAGTCATTTACTTGCCTGTTCCAACCTGGGGAAACCACAACAAGATCTTCCCCTTGGGCGGAGTGCCTCAAAATCCTTACAGATACTATGACCCTAACACTCGCGGATTAGACTATCAAGGTAAAAACATTCGGTTCAGTTTTTGTAGCAAACTCAATACGTTGGAATTTGGCTTTAATTTACAATGAACCTTGGTTTGCAACGAAAGAAAAGACCATTCACTTAAGTAAAGTCGTGTATTTGTTTTTAGTGTAAAGTAGTTGACATGGTGAACCTGGTCTCAGGAATGATTGAGGACTTGAAGGCCGCTCCTGATGGTGCTGTTATTCTGCTTCACGCGTGTGCACACAACCCCACCGGTGTTGACCCTACTGAGGAGCAATGGGAAGGCATCCGGAAGGTTATCCGAAGCAAGCAGCAGCTTCCTTTCTTCGACTGTGCATACCAGGTAAATGTTTCTAATCATGTTGGCTCTTGGTTAAACCTATTTTCATTAGTGTTTTGCACGCTTTTCATGTCTTCATTTTTGTTGTTCTTTGCTTAGGCTTACTTTTTCCTGAAATAATCCCTTTTCTCTGCTGGTTTCAGGGTTTTGCTAGTGGAAGCCTGGACAAGGATGCCTACGCTGTCCGCACCTTCGTGGCCGATGGTGGCGAGTGCTTCGTTGCTCAGAGTTACGCCAAGAACATGGGACTGTATGGAGAACGTGTTGGTGCTCTGAGCGTTGTAAGTAATCTAACAAAGCTGTTCTGGTTCGTCATCAGAAGCAGATTATTTCACATCGAAGCGCTGAATTTGTATTCAAGTTTCTTTGGCCGATGTAGTGCTCTTGTCAACGTGTTTGTTATCTAATAATTGTTGACCCAAATGGCTAAGTCCTCGTCTATTATAACCATAGTTTTTATCAGCTAGCTGGTTGCCTTCTCGTGTCTCTTTCTTGCTCAGGGTTGCGCCGTTTCTTCTGAATGGAGAGATCTTACATTCCCGATTATTCTGGGTTTCAGGTGTGCAAGAGTGCCTCTGTGGCCAGCCGGGTGGACAGTCAGTTGAAGATGGTCATCCGCCCCATGTACTCCAGCCCTCCGACCCATGGCGCTGCCATCGCAGCAACTATTTTGGCTGACGGGTATGACATTGTTTTGTCACCCTTTAATCCCTTTGTTTTATGCTGGTCACAGCGAGAACCGCAGCAAAATTATGCATCTTTTGGGTGTTTACTGGTTAATTATGGGATATGCCAAGTCCCAAATAAACTTATGTTGTCTGGGAATTTGGGAGATATTTGTGTTAGTCCAAAGTCAAATTTACATTTAGTATTTTAAACACGAAGGAGAGTAGTAAATGTTCGAGCTGGAGTATTTTTGTAAAGAGTCTCTTCGAAAGGAGCTCGTTTCAGAGGGATCACATGGTAAAATTAGTTCTATTTTCAAGGAAATACGATGTTGTCAGGGCGTGTATCGAGATTGTTTGGGTTATAAGATGCTGAGTGGTCTCTTGTCGTTGTGCAGGCGCTTTTTTCACGAATGGACTGTGGAGTTGAAGGCCATGGCAGACCGGATTATCAGCATGCGTCACCAGCTCTATGACGCATTGAAGGCTCGGGGTGTGTTGCGCTTCTCATTCTGCTCTGAATACTCTGTCTAATGCGACTTTCTCAAATATTACCTAGTAGTGAGTTGTGACCAGCAAAATGCTCTATTGTGGCACAAATGGGTACATCTTTCAGTTTTGACCTTTCTCTGGTGACTGAGCAGGCACACCCGGCGACTGGACTCACGTCCTGAAGCAAATCGGTATGTTCACCTTCACGGGGTTGAACAAGGAGCAAGTCCAGTTCATGACCCGCGAGTACCACATCTACATGACATCGGATGGGTATGTTAGCATTTCCACATCTATTTGTATTTCGTTCATGACCGTCACTAGCCAAGTCGCTTCAGTATTATACATCACACCGTGGAAGCATTTCTTATTTTGTCGTCTTCAGTGTCCAAAGTAAAAGTCCAGTTGTACAGGAAAGTTTGGTTGCTGTTCTCGAGATGAATATTGTGCCAGTGTAGTGATTCTTTTGAGCATCAAATTTTTCTTTGTTAGAGCGAGTTTTTTTCATGTGAAACTGAACCTGTCGAGTGCTTTGTGATCCTCAGGCGTATCAGCATGGCTGGGTTGAGCAGCAGAACTGTCCCTCAGTTGGCTGACGCAATTCATGCGGCTGTGGTTGGAGCTCAGAGGAAGGCGTAGGTACCTGAATTGCACTTGCTAAGAGACTTGTCCAGCTGCAAATATTTTAGACTAGTAATATTAGCTTCCCCTTTCGTGGGAGTTTTGACAATTTATACGTGTATCTTTCATGTGAAGGCTGGTTACACCTCAAGTTATGATGGTGATAATGAATAACAGATAAAAACCCCAAGTCATGGTTGCTTTGTCGGATTGGCTTAACTCAGATTGAGCTTCCCCTTTTAAATTAATCAGCACTCAAGTGGTAATCAACACTGAAGGATATGGTTTCGTCAGTCATGTGACATTTCTCTTATTCCTCTTGATAACGTTCTTTATTTTTGAGTCTCGAAGCTTGCTTGACATGAACCTAAATGCAAAAGATTCCTTTGGCAATGTAGAGTGAGGATCTGGACGAGTCTACCCGTCCTCAATGAGTATTTTCTGAGCACTGATTCCACTTTGATTCTGTAGGACGTACATTCTGAAAGTGCGCTCGCTCTTTCTTCTTTTTTCTATAATTGCAAACGTAACCAGAACAAGAAAAGTGCGCGGACTGGGCGAGCACAAGATCTAAACCCCACAAAACCAACTACAGTCGGCTCCCTTTACAACAGCCCCGTTGGTTCTGCCTGCTATATTCAGAGGCTGCTGCTATGTTTACAGGCTGCTGCTGTATTCAGAGGCTGCAATATTGAGAGGCCCTTATAATGGAAAGGGGGGTAAATGAGTGTGCAATATTGAGAGGCCCTTATAATGGAAAGGGGGGTAAATGAGTGTACTCCAACTGATGCCCTTATGAAGGGAAAGATTGGTTTTGATTTAAGCTCGCTTGTATCAGATTATGAAATTGCTCTTATATCAGATGCTTTCATTAAGACAGCTAATTATAAAGCCCTCAAGCCCAAGTCACATGTCTCCCTTGACATGTGCTCAAAGCCTCAAAACAACTCCAATTGTTGTTGAGTTGGGAGAGTGCATCAGCCTGGCTCAAATCTGTATTTAATTTGTATTTAATCCTGTAAGGACGATGGTTGAATTTGACCGTTGCAAGAATCTACGAGGGTCATAGATTTGGTTAGCATAATCTATGACCCTTGTAGACTCTTGGAACGACCAGATTTGACCATCGTCCTTAGAGGGTCAATTAAGACCATTAGCCTTCTAGCAAAATCCTTGGCTAGGTCTTACTTATTATGGATGCATTGCAAGAGACAAAGTTATTTCAGCAAACTCGGCTCTCCTCTTTTCTAAGAGCATCTCCACTCCTGGCGTGGAATTTTCCACGCTAGGACAGAAAAAAAATTTCACTCCAGGAGTGGTTTGGAGTTTGGTGCTTGCTTGGCTCCACCCCAAGCTCCAAAAATTTTACCCAAAAAAATGCTTTGACCTTTTACCTCCCGCCACCAATGACACGGCACCACGTGTCGACATCAATGACATGGCGCCACGTGTCGCGAGGGTATGGGTGTGTCACCAACATCAAAAAATGGCGCACTCCCCCCATCCAAGGAGCTTTTGGTGTGCCATGCACCAAAACTTCTAAAATTTTATAAAGTTTCCCCGTTTTGAGGTGATGGGTGCAACTTTTTGACCTCACAAAACTCCAATTTGGTGGTTCTCCGTCTTGGGGTGGAGATGCTCTAATAGTTCTCATGTGTCATGATTGCAAGTTGCAAATGGAAAGGTTGAAACGAATCACGCAAACTTAAAGCGCACATGTTCAGAGCATCTCCACCGGGGCACAAGGCCCCGGTAGATTACTCGGAGTGGTGTTAGAACTACAGGGAATCAACACACCATGGGGCCCTGGCTGGCGTCCCGGTCAATGGGGTTGGCCGTGTTGACCCTTCCGAACAGAAAATTGCGAGAAAGTGCCACGCCTACAGAAAAATTACCCTTTCACGGTGACGTATTACATGATGCCACGTGGATACATTCTTTGGAGTTTCACCCCACCCAGGCCCATTGCAACTAGCTTGCGGCACTTGGCCCACTCCAACCAACTCGCGGCACTTGATAGCAGGCAACCTAGCTACCCGGCTGGGCATTCACCCGGTGCAACCAAAAAACGGGACACTACCTTCCGTGTTAGCTCCACCCCTGCAACTCTGGCTTGGCGTGGACCAGGTTGGCATTCAGGGGTGGAGATGCTCTGAGAGTACCGTAAAGACTCACCCATTAACTAACAGCAACGAATAGAAACAAAAACTCCATGAGCCCAACTTTCTATCGAGTCATTCCCCGAGTTATACTGGTAAATAATGGCCTTTTCCAAGGTTCATGCAGACAAGGTCCTCATCCATTTTGACATGTATCTTGGGAGCTGTGTTTGAGATCCTACAATTCGATCTCAACGTCGTGATTTCGTCAACATGACTCAAATTTTCCAAGAATAGTCTGATGGAGCCCCAAGTAATAATCTTATTATGTGCGTATCTCTACCCTTTAGATGGGGAAGTAGTTCTGTACCACTAAACTTGTGTGTGGTAGGCATTGATTTAGAGGTGGAATGTAGAAGAGACACTTTATTCACGTCCACCATCTTCGGAGACGGGAGTTTTTCTTCTTATTATTATGTGCATAGGACACAAACTAAACATGGCACCCAATGTTACTGGAAATATCTTGGCACCAAAGTTTGAGCCAAAGTAGAAGCACTGTAAAGTCACGCCTCTCTTTTTCCCATTCTCAACCTACCTGTTGTAAGAGACCACAACATACAGTAGGTGGCATGGTGCTTTTCCCAGGAAGAAAGGGAACCCATTCTCCTTCAGATGAGAGTGGGCAGTACTTTAACTCCGGAGATGAAAAACTTGATTGGTTTTCATCTCATGTGCCCATTCCCAAACCACATGATGAAGAATGGAGAACGATAAATTTGCGTTGGACCCTACAAACGCTTGAAAGCGATGTCGTTTCATGGAGCTCCACAATGATATACCTGCAACGTATCCTGACCCATGCTGTGAACAGTGAACGACGAAAGATGCTCAACCAAGGGTGAGAACTTAGAAGCTAGACAGAAGTCCTTTTGGTGGCCGAATTCAGGGGCGAAAACAGTCTGGCATCTGCCTCACGGCTCTAGGCTCCCCATTATTTTCACTGCAATGCCTGGAATGTACAGCTACAGTATATTGGACCCTACCATCTGACGTCCCCATTCTCGTCACTGTGACGCGAAACGTGCGTCACGACTTGATCAACGACAAGTCTTGCCATAACTTACGGTGAGGATGATTTGCATGATAGAAATATCTACACATCTACAACTAACTTTCTATTCAACCTGTTACAACCTGCACTTCGAAGGAGTTTGGTGACCTATTCAAGCATGTCATACGTGAAGATACATGGGTGATACCCTACAATCTCCATGATTTACCTATGTGATACCCGTGGATATCATCACAGAAGGTGGCTAAATACTTACAATGTTGGTCACTAGATTTCAAAGTTTTTCCAATTTTTCATAGTATATTATACTAAATTTTTGTTTAGTGTCATGCGCAATAAATGACTTGTAAATGCTGTAAGTTTTTTCTTTTGATGGAGATTTTGACGAAGAGCACAAAAATTTATACTGTGGTAAGTGGGCCATCAGTGGTAGAAATCTTCATCAAAAGTAAAAACTTATAGCATTCACAAGTCATTTACTATGCATGACACTACCGTACGCTACAGTCAGTTTCGGCAGGCAAGTGCCGAAGCATTTTTTTTTGGTCACATTGATTCGACACAATGGATATCACATAGGTATTGCAGGAGTATCACCTAGATTTTGCACGGGTGTCACCTTGGTATTACATAGGTATTGCCTAGCCAAATCTCTTGAAATTTCCAAAATTTTGGACAAGTCCCCATTTTGAATTAATTATGTACGAAACTGACCATAGCGTAGGGTAAGCATAAAATTTAGTGTAGTAGCATCCAGGTTTTTCTTGTAGCTATTCAATTCGCTTTAGCTAGATGAGACTTGCTGATTCTATTTTGTAACATTGCCGGACACGAACCATGTCAAACATCCATATGCAGATTTTCTAGAGGCCAAAGTCTACAGTTCACGAGTATGTCAATGACTTTGCTCTCTCTTTTTAATTCTAAAAATATATTGTTTTGTTTTTAATTACTGAAATGAATTCTTGTAAAACCTTATACTTGGTAGTGGACTAGTCCATCCACCAATCACCTACCACCATTTGGATAATGTTCTAAGGTAGGACAATCCAAAACCGACCAGCAAACCAATACCGCTCCCTTCTACTCCCTTCTACACCCTTTTTAGATCTTAGGGAGGAATTTGGAAATGTAGCCGACCATTACATCACTTGTAAAGTTATTGGCAGATACACAAGTCATGTAAAGACGAGCTACATTTCTTTCCTAGAATTTATGAAGAGTATAGAAGGAGTAGTATTGGGTTGCTGGTTGGTTTTGGGTTGTCCTACCTTGGATTCCATTCTCAAACGTGAGGTATTGAGCTGAGGATAAGAAAATGTATGATCTTTGCATTCTTGTCCCAACCTTTACCAAGTAAGGAGTTGGACATTCATAGAAGACTTGATTCTAGTACAGAATGGGTTGTTTTTTACACTCTCAGTTAGACACTTTTCTGGTGAAGTGTAAAAAAAATCTTAAGAAAGAGTGCTGAAAACCTCTACATAGTGTAAATGTGTTGAAGACATCCCCATTTGTAATAGTGTGACATGAATAGTTACTTTTCCTAAGAAAAAGCACCAAAGAGGTTCTTGATGGTTAAGCCCACTTTTTTTCTGGATTATATCTCACCAAAAACACTTCAAATTTGCTCATTTTAGTGCAAAGAATGGAAAACGAAAAAAAAGTCATTATCAGGGTTGTCTACATAGTTGGACAAGGGCCCAAAGACAGCAGACAGTCAGACGGACGGACATGAAGGACATCGCTTTTTGGCGGACAACTGCGTGTAAAAAAAATTACAACCCGTTAATCGAATTCACAACTTACCCCCTAGTGAAACACATGTCCCAACACATCTGACCGCTTTCCACGTCACGTCATAATGTCGGGCGCGCACCTTCGGGCTGCGCGCGCAGCATTTGCGAATTTTCAAATGAAGTGCAAATTACAAAATTCTCAAGGTCTATGATTTCAAAATGCTACAAAATTGCCCATTTATCATTCATGGCACTACTTCCATTGCTATCAAATTCTACGACTTTAAAGTAAACACCAACTTCAAATATTCCTGAATTTGATCGTCCTATTCTTAGAGGAGTGGGCATAATTTTTGAAGTTGTTCTTTGTTGTGGCTGGCTTCTTCTACTAGATTCTTGTTTTTCTGTAAACTGTGCTAAGATTTAGCAAGAAGTTCAAGATGAACCTCGCGGTCAATTGGAACATCATCCGAAGACTCTAGGTTTTCATTGATGTTCTCGTATGCAACCGCGTCCATCTCAATCGCATCTTCTTCCTTGCCGGATTCTTCTCCAATTGTCCGTGTTTCTAGGAGGGCAGAATTGAGCCACTAGCATTTAATAAAGCCTTCAATGTGCTTGCGATAAGATGGATCGCATCCAATGTCCGAATCGACACTGGAAGTGTCAAACCACATGACTTCGTTGTTTGGAACTTCAACCTCCTTCGCCTTTTTTCCTAGAGCTTCGCCCGGAAACTTGCGCTCTATTGGTAGTGTCGCCGTGGATACTGGCGTCATCTTGGACTTTGGCTGTATTTTCATCGTCCTCCAATTGGCTACTACTCCAAGTATAACTTCTGCATACACCATACGTAAAATGGATAGATTCACTTTGTTCCAGTGAACCTTCGCCTTGTTGTAGATGTGCTGGTACGCTTGGATGCACCCCTCTTTGAATACTTCATTGGTGCAATAATTTAAGTTTCCCTTGTCGTACCGTCAAAGTTGCAAATACCGCAAATGCAGCCACATTCGTCCCAAATTACACCAGACAATGTACTTTGCACACTCTATAAATGTCCACGGACTTGATACATCTTCCCAGCCTCGAAATGCTTTCAACTCATCATCGATGAATATGTGAAGGTGTTTCTTTTGCTTGTGGTTGCGTACCGAACCCGCATCACGCTATCATTTCTACATTATCTTTTTGGTATTTCGAATCTCGGAAGGGCCACTTGAATTCGTACTTAGAATTGGCGTGAAGGGGTGCCGGGAGTAAAAGGGTGTCAATAGACACTGTAAAACACTTTCCAATAGTGCCAAACAAGCAACCGCCACGTGGCAATTGCAGGCCAAAGCGTCTAGGAAGTGGGCCCATCGTGGTTCGATTTCCAAACTTTTAGTGAGGCGCGCATGCCTCCCCAAGGCCACGTGTACATGAGATGGAACGGGCGCGTACCAATCATGACCGAGTGCGTACGAACATTGTGGCCAGGTGTGTGCGAACAGGGGCCAGAAGCGTGCGACTAGGGGCCGGGCACGTGGAGTCTGTGGCCTTCGGCGTACGATCAGGGGCCGGGCGCGTGGAGACAGGGGCCAAGCGCATGCAAACAGGGGCCGGACGCGTGATATCCTTGTAAAGTTGAGTTCTTGCAATTTGAGGGAATTAAATGTTACAAAATCATTTCGGTGTTTCAAAGTCAGCTGCCAAAATGGGACAATGCTTTAAAGATGTCCTTATATTGCCTTTGAAAATGCCGCAACATACAAAATATTTACAAATGCTACGCCTTCATCTTGCATTCTATTTGCCTATGCTCCACTTCATCACGCATCAGCTCCACTTGGTTCACCACTTGTTCGAGCCCCATCATCAAGCAATGTACAAGCTGCTCGCGTCTTTTGGTAAGGCCCATCCGAGTCTAGCACAGCACGTAACATGGATGAGTTCTGAAGTGCTTTGAGAGTCTTCATAGTCGCCGGACTATGTTCCTCAAGAAGGAAGTCAATTGCTTCTTCCTTCCAAATTTCCTTCTACTGGGATTTTTCCCATTGCAACGCATCGCGAAGGTCAAGATCAGTGGCCTCTCCCAATTCTGACACCACAAGTCCCTGGTGATTCCACAGTTTTCCATCTGGATGTCGCCCGAATTGGAATAGCTTGCGTTTAGCATCACAATGTCTCCCCATGACTTGGTAGAAGAAGTTTCGTTTACCAACATCCACCACGGTGGTTCCCGGTACGAGCTTCTTGCAAAGTCGTACAATTTTGGTGTGGTCATTTTCCCAACCAATTTACGAGCTTACACTGGACTTCTCTAGCTGGTGCGATGATGCACGCCAACTCCACACCAAATCTTCTCCCCACATTTGAGCATAGGCCTATTTAGGTGCAGTCTCCAGGTTCAACTCCCAATTAGATAGCATGTAGGTGGTGAGGCCAAACAAATCATACAAGCGTTGATGAAATGGTAGTCTACACTTTGCGCAAAATCTACGTGTCAAGAGATCACCTAGGAGGCACATTGGATGGTATAAACACCGGCACGTGCCAAGAGCATATGCACCTTCTGGCTCGAAAGGATTTAAATAATTGAACAATCATCTCCGTTTTGCGTGAAGCTTGCTGGTTTTGGCCATAACTTGCGTGCTTCCACATTTCCGTTTGGTCAAAGGGCATGAGAAGACATAGCCTCTGCGTGGTCCCATCCCAACTTTGCCTAGTCAATAGATCGACCATCACGCACTAGCAATTCACTTGGAAACATCTCATCGATGTGTGCCCAAGATGTAAGTCCAAAATCACGGCGCGTATTTGCCGTCAGATATCCGTTGTCAATCTTCTTGAACTCTATTGCTATTTGCCTCGAGAATTGTCGAGAATTGTGTTGTCCAGACTTCGATCAACACCGCCAATATAAGCCTGGCTCACAAAAGCTCAATGACACAACTCTTCTATCTCGACTGTTTGTTTGGTCATAATATCACCCTTTTCACTAGATTTCACCCTTTTGAATCTCTTCTCGGAGACGTTGAATTATCTCATCCTTCTAGCTTATAGTGTCCAATAACTCCTGGTGAGCATCGACGGCCGTACTTCCGGACCCTGATGCTACATGCCTCAAGTTGGAAGTAGTGACTACAACATCTATCATTGGCATTTCATCCATAACATGGATGGATTCTTCATCTCCAACACCCCCAAGGTGGGCTATGGGTTCATCATCTCTAGCAGGATTTACGATTGGTAAATCTTCTTGGCCACCTTCTTGAACCATCGCAAGTGTTGCTTGTTGAAGCTTTACTCATTGCCGCTTTTTTTGTGAAGCACGCACCACTACAGAACTCGATGAACGCCGACCTACACGTCCATATGAGTCCGAATCAAGTGATGAATTTGACTCTACTGGAGGTACTTCTTTTGGGCCATCTGCTTTTTGTAGCCCTAGTACCGTAAACGGAAACCTTTGATGCTGCTCCCTATGCATATCAAAATGCATCCACACCCTCGGCAATTTTGGAGTTTTCCGCACAATCTTCCAATCCACTCGCTTATTGATAATGACCTCAACATATACCATGCAAGCAAGATAGACGGGATAGTCATTGCGGAGCATGAATTCAAGCTCGTATAAGTATTGGTGCGCTTAGAGGGCACGAGTTCATAACTGCTCATTGATGCAATACTTCAAATTCGCCTTGTTTGTGCGACGATTTATCAAATAGCGGTGTGGAGCAAAAAAATTTGACAAGTGGCACCACTCAATGTAATCTTCGCAAGTGAGGAGAGACCATGGCCATGGCTCATCTTGCCAACCCTGGAATGCAACTTTCGTAGGATTGTTGAACACGTGCATCCGCTTCTTCTGGAGTTTCCCGTGCCTCGGCCTATCCTTGTCTTTCTCCCTCTTCCTTTGCGCGGTGGACATTGGTGGCTGCTACTGGGCTTCTGGCTCATTCTCACTTTCCATAGTAGAACACTCTAAAAAAATCTACCAAAATATCCGTTAACTACGCTAGCTCTATCTCAAAAAAAACAAACAAAAATTACCACGTTGGATTTCAAAATAATCCAAGGTAGTGGTATTAATTAATTCGAACCCTAAACAAAGGTGATGCAATACGTCGTTAGTGTGCAAATCTGGAGCCCCAATCGAAGATCACGCAATGAGCCACCTTAAAAAGATAGTTGAAACTTGAAGGCCACAATTTCCAATTAGAGTTTAGAGAGATGGGCTGGGCACGACGCACTATTTATACCTACGGGCGGGCGCGCACGGGGCATGGGGATTGGGCGCATGTTGTATGGGGACCGGACACATACGCTGGAGGTCGCTCGCGTACGATTTGGGGTCTCGCGCATACGATTCGGGGTCGGGCGCGTGGAATCTAGGGTCGGGCGTGCACACAAGGTGGTCGGGCGCGTGGCTAAGGGAGAGTCCGCGCGTGGCGTGGGGCCGAGCGCGTCCTAATTAGGGCCGAACACGTACTTACTACTGTTGTAGGGCGGGTGCGTCCCAATCCGGGCCGGGAGCGTACTGTTGTAAGGCGGGCGCGTGCTAGTCTGGTCCGTGCGCATGCCAATCTGAGGTAGGCGCGTGGCGTCTAGGGGCATGGACGTTCGGGTAAGAGATTTGGAGGTCAGGCGCATGCGGACGCGCATGCGAGGGGTTGGTTTATCATTCACTATAAATGGGACAGATTCTATTCTCAATTCACATAGGCTCCTCTCAAGTGGCTCTTTGCCCTAGTACTATTCATATTTTGCTAGGAACTAAGAGGGGGGCCACCACACATTGGGGGGAGGTGTAGAGCCTAAATCTTAAAAATAGTTTTTTTCATAAAATTAAGTGTAAAAAGGGTTGTAGATATATTGAGAATTAAATAATTAATGATTAAGTTTACTGTAGAGGAAAATTTGCCTTGTAAATATTAATAAATCCAAGATAATTTCCTAGTGGGGGGTCTTAGGGAGGCTTAATTCAATCTATTATTTTAATAACTAAGGTCACATGTTAGATAGGAATGTCTTTGTTTAACAAATTGCTTAAGATTACGAATTATCCATTATAGGTGTGTTAATTAACCCTTGTGCTTTTCCCGTGAGTGCACTCTACACTCTTACAGTCAATTAGTGGTTAAACATGCATTTGTGATTGTGTGGGATCCTCTCGCTAAAGGACACAAATAGTCTTTAAGTGTTTTAGTGAGTGATACGATTTGTCTTGTTCATAATCAATGCATCATAACCAATTCCATTGCCAACTCTAATTGCTAATTCCTTTTTATTAGAATTGACAACTATGCTAGCTATTCTACTTTGCCATGAGTTTTTGGGTTCGGAATTCTATCCTGGTTTCCCACTTTCGCTCCACTGGTCCGCCTTAAGTTAATCATTTCATCATACCTGCAAAACTTTCCATTCAAAGAAACACCGGACAACAATTATATCTCACTTTCGGTATAATTGTTGTTATTGATAACCCTTTGCTATCAAATCTATGTGTTCTCTCACTAATACTTCCTCATGGCAAATGGTCTTGTTTTATGTCGTCAATCTTATGACACATACAAACAATCTCTTTTTCTTTAGCTTGACTTTATGGCCACTTGGTCAAACTTTCATTTAAAAGGCATCTAGCCCAACTTATGACAACATGGTCATTTACATAAATTCTCAAGACTCTCTCGGCCCACTCTTGGCTCTTTGGTCTTACTCTTCCATCTTCTCCATTGCTCTCTTTTAGCAATTCTTTTCTTCTCAATTTACCTTCACTACTTATCATGCTTCACCCACATGATCTTTTAATGCTTCAATTCATACTACAATGACATAAATTGCTTTTGGGGAAAATTATTATCGCCTTTTAATTTAATGACTAAGGGTGATCAATCTTTATTTCACACATTTACAGACTTAATTTCACTCGGCAATTCTATCAGACAAATAGTATAATTGTATGCATTTTACCTCACCCGCTATCCACTCATCTCAATTTTAGACTTAGGGGAAATTACAACAGTCATACAGGACTAATTGTAATTATCACTTTATGGTTTTTATAATTCGTCACATCACTCGGTGTTTACCATTTGAAAGGATTTGTCAAATGGTAATATAATAAAAGGTCTCAATTACTACTGTGCTTCACAGATTCTCCATTTATGATACTCAATTTAATTATAGATACTGGTAGTATTCAAGACGAATTGTATATTACAGCATTCTCAGTGTGGTGATTGAAAGAGGGCTGCATCATCGATTAATCGTATCCTGGATACACCCATTCATTCCTGAGCCATTAATTGTATACCATTATCACAAATTAGCATTTTGTGAAAATAGGCTCAATCAACGACTACTGGTCTTCTGCAATCAACCATCAAATCCCATGGACTTTGACTTCGTCATCCTCTAATCTCTAATCTACAACTCTGATGTAATGTAGACCACTGCTAATGCAGAAATTACACCAACAGATCCGAAATCATAAAACTAGGCTTGTATTTCATAAAAGTTTGAGAGTTACAATCACCAGCCTAGGACACACATTCAAAGTGAGAAAAATGTGGTGTTTCCTAAGTTGGATTCAGTTCCTTTATATCCTTCTCGTGACTATTGGTTTCTTGACCTAGACCAATGATCTTCTCTCTCAACTTCCATAACTACTCGTGTAACTTACTCTTGATAACTTCCCCCTGATAACTTCTTTTACTAACTTACTTAACCGCCTATTGGTCTTTTTACACTATTCCAAAAAATTAGGGTAATTGTTCACACTGTTTCATACTATTTGTAAACTAGTGCTACTTATGATCCCTATTCACACTGTAAAGATGAATAGTGTTCAAAAAGTAAAATTTCTGCACTACATTTACACTAAGTGGTTAATTAATTAAAAAATGTCTATTCATATCCAAGAATTAGGAAATAATGGGAAAAAAGTTGAACTCGAACCCTTTGGGAAGGTATACCTTTTCATGAATAGATATGAATAGATGTGAGGATTTAGTGGAATTCATCTTAATGGTTAATTCTAGGGAAAACCTCTTTACCAAGAGGTGTGCCTCTCAGATTTAGAGTAGAATGAATAGCTTGAATTTTTAGCATTCTTTGCCATTTCCATAGCCATTCCTTGGAAGAAGATTGGAGTGAGCCCTAGCTTTCGGTGAAAAAGCTAGTTGATGACTCTTAATGTTGTAAGAGTATTTAGTTATATATATATATATATAATTATTATTGAATTTGCATATGTAAAGTCTTGTGTGTGATTTGAGTCATATGTATAATTGCAATAATATTAGATCTTCATAGAATAAATTTGACATTGTGTTTTGTAAATGCAATTGTATGCATGAGGTATTAATTGTGGATAAAATTCCTATGCATAAATGCATTACATATTTAGATCTTCATTGTAGAAATTAGGATATCATCCTAACTGTTCATGTGGCATGAAATTGTGTATGTTAGTGGATTCAATTTAATATATTGTCTCTGAGTGAAATGTGCATACTTAATATCAAATCTTCAAGAGGTTAAGTTAGAGAAGGACCTTGACTAGGCCAAAGTGACCTTGTGGGTGTTAAAGTTTTAATTTTAAATGTGAGTGAAGCATTTAGGAGTTAATTTGAAGTAAGTAACTTAATGCATTAATGTGAGGAATGCATAAGTAGTTGATGTAAAACTTAAGTTTAAGTGTGAAAACTTAAGTATTAAAACATAAGATGAGAGTCTTATGGATGTGTAAATAAGAAAACTTAAGTCTACTGTGACTAAGAACTTAAGTATGGTTGATAGAACTTAAGTCTGAGTTATAGAACTTAAGTCATGCAAGTATAAGAGTGAAGATATATTTTTTGCATTTAAGTGTTAAGGACTAATAGATAGGTTAGATTTAAGTCAGGTCTTAGAATATAATTATTTAGAGGCTTAATCTAACTTGTGTGTTGTTTGAGTCTAACACTTGTGATGAGTACGTGAATACGTGAACCGGGGGACGTATGTAAGAAGTTGAGCAAATTCCATAAGATAAATTCGTGAATTCTAATGGATTTAATTAAAGAACAAACATAAAGTGTAATGGATAGTATCTATGAGCCGAAGATGACAAAGACTAGGAAACTAACTAGCTTGCACATTTATGGTTAATTAAAGAGCAAGGCTCTTTAGAGGAGCAACGCTGTACCTAAGCACCTAAATCCTTAGGACTAACACCTTAAGAGTGGAATGCTAAGAGTGATGCATTTTAAAGCTTAATTCCCTAATAACAAGTGCATAAATTTAAGTAATTCAATAGAAGATAACTTTTGATCTACAATTAGAGAAAAACTACTTAACATTAGACGCTAGACCATCCCAGGACGAGGAACTAGGAATAAGAGTGATTCTTGGGTGTTTTGGAGACTGCGGATTTTTTGGGCTACAAGATGTTTTGTTTTTTTTTTAATTCTAGTTTGTATAGGGTTGCGATTATTGGAATGGCCACTAATTGTAATACTGGAAAGCGCCATGCGTATGTTGATTTAAATGCTCCAGATGCATGTGAGCTTCCACCTACTAACGTTGCAGAGTCGAGCCGTAATCCTTCTGATGAACCGAAGGCAAAGCAAAAAATCTTTGCGCACGAGAAGAATGCGGGTTATCCACCGAAGGTGTATACCGCATTTCTTCAAGGTGTGGCAATACAATATTACCGTTAGTGCTATGAAACTGACGTGGTACGATTCCGTCAAGTTTATTTGGAGAAGTGAGAGCCAGGAATCATGTGCCTATAAGCCAACCTCTAGTCAAAATTTGAGCGCGCTCTGGAGAGTTTTGAATCGTACAAGGATGCATACGACATGTACCACTATGCCTCATTCATGGAGAGAGTAATCACTCAATGCACAAGTAATGCATCGCATATATTCGATTGTGAGGTGAAAAAACCTCGCGGGGGCCAGCATTTGCCTCGAGACTTGGAACTCTGCAAGTTCCTCGAAGATGTGAGGACCACAATTGGCAAGTTTTCAAGCTCTCGTACGAGAGGCATGCCTTGGAATGAACAAGCAATGAAGTCGGCCATGGAAATGCATATGTTGCACAGCGTGCAATTCCTTCCAGAAGATATCGGAGTTTATGGACTTTCCGGATATGACGCCGTTGGTGGATACGGAAAGGTTTGGAAGGTCCGCATCGTGGGTGTGAGAGCCATTTCGGCATACATGGAGTTTGCCGGGAAAATGCCAATGGCATCTGATCCGAAGGAGAAATTTAGACAACGGTCTCACGAGGCCATGATATGTCATGTTGCACACCGAGGAGTTATAAAGTTTTGGGCAGTGAATTTGAAGAATATGGAGGCGTACACATTGTGGTAGAATGGTGGTAGTTGGGCCTATTTTAAAACCGTCGATTCAAAGGCAAATCCGGCGGCTTCGAGTAACTCAATCCTATCAGCTCCATACATTTCGGCAGAGGATACAATACAAATCTTAGCCTTTCGGAAGAATAGAACAAAACTTTCTTGGACTTTGATGTGCACCCTGGTCCAAGTCCCCAAAGCAAATGTCATTGAGAATGACATCGCTCCCACAAACGTGCTTCTCCACTTTCCTCTAGAGAAACCAGGGTCCGTCTTCATTGGCGTTTGTGATTGGGGAATTGCGAGCCGAGTATCACACGGAGAGCCATCAAAATATGGATTCCGGACTGAGACGGAGCTTGACAATCAACGCCGTAAACGACATTCGGTAGCTCCAGAGTTGTTTTACAAATTCGGCCCACAAAATTCGGAAATGGCATTGGATGTGATGCACCGGTGACACCAATACACCCAGCTCGCCAATTCGTACTCTGTTGGGTGGATGGCTAGAGCAATTTGGGCGAAAGAATCTCACTCAACATTCTTCAAATCAACTATCAACTACGCAGCTTTTCAAGTGAAGATCGACAAGTTACTGGAGCGAGATCCAATCAAACGTCTTAGAGTCTCTAAAGTGGTTGACGAGCTAATGGCCAAACCATTCAACTTTGAAATTCCAGGCGCTTGCTTCCGCTATGAGATACAACAATTTTGGCTTAGTGTTTTAATAGTTCACGCAAATTTTTGATCCTTTTGCAATATGTACTAGCATTGTGATGTAATGGTGTGTTTTGCCCATCTTTTGCAATATGTACTAGCATTGTGATGTAGTGGTGTGTTTTGCCCATCTTGTAATAAATAAAATATTAACACTTTTCATACACATTGCGATATGAAGTTCATGCATGTTAAGCCGTCAAGAGCGCGGGCAACCCCTAAATCACATACTTGTACGCACGCACCCCTAGATGCCAAGCGCCCGGCCTAGCCCCCTTCACAAATGCGCCCAGCCCCTCCACAAACGCACCCAATCATTAGCGCGCGCGCGACCTTGGTCGGACGCACCCAACCCCTTCCGGTATGCGCCCGGCTCTTCACCGCGCGCGCCTCGCCCCTTACGGTCCACCCCCAGTCCCTCCTTGTATGCGCCCAGCCCCTCACGGTACGCGCCCGGTCCTTCCCTGTATGGGCCCAGCCCCTCACGGTACGCGCCCGGTCCTTCCCTGTATGCGCCCAGCCTTTAAAGTACGCGCTCGGTCCCTCTCTGTATCTGCCCGGCTCTACCCAGTATGCGCCTGACCATCTTTGTATGCGCCTGCCCCTTCACGCGCCCGCACCATGTCTGTGCGCGCGCGACCCTATAGTCGACGTGTAAGCCACATAGCTGCCTTTGTGGCAGTGGGTAAATTGATTTACCTCAAGTCATGGTCAAACCAGGGTTGACCCTTATCGGACAGACAAGAGCCTCTATTAAACGGACAGCCGGACAGACGGACACTATCGGAGGGACGTAAGCCGAAACAACCCTGAGGGAAGCTAGCACGGTGGGCCTCAATGTTGATGGAATAAGACTTCAAGGTGATGCACAAAGGAGGATTGATGAACATGAATGCCGACGGCCTTAGTTGCAATTCAATCCCAAATCAAACGGATGCTACGGGCGCTAGGTGGCACGGTGAGGATGAGACCGATTCATTGCTAGATTAGCATTGTTTGGCCTTTCTAAGTGTATTGGCGATGCGTGGAGATGACATCGATGGAACTACTGTGGCCACAATAGATGAAGATGGTGGTGAAGAATCTGGGGCGCCAAAGACATATGTGAAGACTTGAACGTGATGCACTTTTTGAAGAATGAAGAAGTGGTGTCTACGTGGTCTGCTAAGGAGGGAGATCGGGTCTCACAACGAGCAAAACCGTTCGTATGGGAGAGGACTCACCTTTTAAGAGTGTGGTCCAATGGTACCTGGAAGGTTGTGCCGTCGCCATTGGAGAAAGTGAAGATTATTAACCCCTAAGGTACCAAGTGTCAAAAATGGGCTTTTTGAAAGTTTGGTTAGCTTCTTATAGTGTCAATTTCCAACATTCTTCTTTGAATTTTTTACTATAGAAAGACATTACCAAGACCTTAGTGGGAAAACAATTTTTTCCTAAATTGAACATTTAATGAAAAAGTTATAGGGTTTTGAATTTTAAATGGGGAGGGCGGGCACCTCGGGCACCTCCAAAAACTTTTGATAGGACACTCTATTGAAAGTGAGATTTTCAGTACTCGCAAGTAATATTATTTCCCTTCATATTGTCAAAAAAAAGTTCTTGTCTTTAGTAAAAAATAGCATACCAACCCAAGTCAAACATTTTCACACATTGTCACTTATTGTCGAGCAAGGTACCAAAAAAACTTCTTCTTTTCCACATAAAACCTAGAGATCTTCATATTTTTCACTCTTTATTTTTTCCACAACAATATGTAATGTATACCTTCTTATTAACCATTCGGATTATCAATCGAAAACATATTAAGTTCAAAAAAAATTGAAGTGTGAATTAACAAATTTTGAGCCTCGACTCCTTGCACACTGTTTTGAATATGCTACACCCCGTCTCTACCTCTAAACATTTGTGTGTAAGGAGCTAACATCATGCTTAAAAAGATGGTAATAGATTTAGACCTTGTGTAGTCAAAAAGTTTGACACCAACTAAAGTGAAAGTTTGCTGATCCACTAAACGCAAGGAAGAAAATGTACCATTTGCTTGACTTCAAACACTATAATCTTTCAATCCGTGCGGTCAAACTTTATGAAATTTTGTACATGTATTACTTAGTAAGCCTTAATTGAGATCCTACGGTCAGAACTAAAAATCAAAGGTTTTGTTACTCTCTTTATTCATTGCACTAGAATCCTTTAATTTTGAAGTGTTTTTGGTGTAAAACTGTCACAGTACCTTAGGGGTTAAAGACACGCATGAAGACCTTGGGCACTTTGGGGTGCAAAGGACTTACAGCTTGTTCTAGCTTCACCGTTGGTGGCAAGGAATGCAGTGACAAGTTCAAGCTCTGGTGGCCCGATGCATAGTGAGTGATTGTTTGCGAGCATCTTTTAACTCTCCAATGCCTCAATTGTAACCATTACCAATTATGGGTGTGAGCCTAAAAAATTGCTCACAATGTCATTTGGGCTTTAACATTCATTAATTAGCATTAAGAACCAATAATTAGGACAAGTGGTCTAACCAAAACCACCTTTTATGACTAAATGGGCCGAAGATGCCTCTTTAAGGTTATTTTCTAATTAGAAGTGACTCATCATCCCCACTTGGCAAAAAAAAAATTTAATTAAAATCAAACCTTACAATTAAAAAGGACCCTCACCAAAAAAAAAATATAATAAAACCAAAAAAAATTCAAATCCATGTGTTTTTAACACAATTAGATAGGGCCTTGTCGAGAAAAGATATTGAATAAGGGAGAGTAGAAGGAAATTTCCTAACCGGAAAAAGAGATAAGATTAAAAGAAGGGAAGTAAGAGTACGCAAAAGAGGGACTAAAAATTAAAAATAAAAAGAGAACATCAAAAACCTTAGAGTTGTGGCCATGAATTGATGACTACTTTAGCTAAGCTAAAAACTCCATGCATGAGTGGTCGCATGTGCCCTAGGAAGAAATTAGGTAAGCTTAAACAATTAAGATAGGAAAAATAGCACCAAGAAGTGGCGATCATGGGCTGGCCTTGGTGGCATGGTTAGAATTTATCTTTTTAAAATCCTTCTTAATTATTAATAGTCCTCCTCCGAGCTGGCAGAGGTTTTTTTAGTTCCCTTGGAAATGTTCCCCGGAATCGTGGGGACCCGTTGAATCGAGGCAAGTCAGGCGGGAACATGGGAGGAGAAGGTGCTGAGCGGTTGCGCGTTGTGGAGGGGTCGGAGGAGAGCTGCACTACCGGGGTGACGGGACAACTCTGCTACAGTGGATGCGCAAGAGCTAGGATTTGAGTTAGGAGGGAGAGCAGCTGGGGCGGTGGCATGAAGCTAGGGTGATGAATTGTGCGTAGAAGTGGAGGCGTGGAAGAAGAAAGGGACGTGCATTGCCGAGGATGGGAAGCTTGAACGGCTTGACCTGGGGAAGAGGTTCAAAGAGTCCCAGGTGAAGGTCAAAGGTGTCTCGAACTTCGTTACTATTGTACGGAAGATAAATGCGCATGGTGTTGAACAGCTGCGCTTGAAGGTCATGGTCTGAGAACGCACCGCGATCACATTGACACTACAGTTGGTCAGTGCGAGAGATGCGTGTTGTAGATTTGGAAATGATGAAGCCGGGGGGAATGATTCCATGTGATGACCGTGTCGCTGTAAATAATTATTGCTAGTGGAGAAGATAGCGGCCTTTGCTATAAATGTCGTTAGGTCGAGGAGGATTAGAAGTTGGATGCTGTCGTTACAATCGGTGGTTGAGCAGTAGAAGAGGAAGCGCCATAGCCTCTGGACTTTTGAATGAGCAGCATTATAAAGTGTTGTAGCCATTCGAATTTTTCTCGTTACTGTTTTCTCTCGATCAAAGGATTCTTTACTTTGTGAAACAAGATTTGTAGCCTATTTGAGCAATAGGAGGTAGTGTCGTAGTCACTAGACTGTTGCGGTTCAGCTTTGGATTTTTCTTCTTTCTCGGATGATTCTTTCTTGGATTTTTCTTCTTTCTGTGGAAGAGGATCTGTAGCTCTAGATAGGAATTGAATCGAGAGTTTGCTGGCAATCTTTCGGATTTAGAAGTTTTGGTCGAGGAAGGAGTTGCCGCAGTTGATGCGCGCAGAGGAGGTTGTTGTCAGGGAGGTGCTGGCTCGCGGGGAAGCGTTGCTGCCGTCGCGTTGTATACTCCTCTTCTTGGATCCGAGTCAAGGAAGCGGCGGAACATAAGGAGATCTATTACATCACCGGAGAGAGCAAGAAGCCTGTGGAGAGCTTGCCGTTCCTGGAGAAGCCGAAGATGAGAGGATGCGAAGTGATCTTCATCGTGGATGCCATCGACGAGTAGGTGGGGGCCAGCTGAAGGAGTAAATGCACGAGAGCTGGAGCCCTGATTGTGTTGTTGCGCCACAAGCTGGTAGATTGGCTTCCATTTCCATTATCGCGGAGCAGGTGCGTTACCGGATAATTTTGTTGACTTGCTAGAGTTGTAGGCCGAAAGATATGGGCAGAATTGGTCCTGATCGCCCAACCTTAATCAGAGATTAAGGGGGCCGGAAAAGTAAAAAGGAAATTCTAAAAATTCTAAAATTAAAAAAAAAAGATAAAATAAAAAGTAAAATAAAAATAAAAGAGTAAGTGGAAGAACGAGTAAAGGAGGATATAGTAAAAGAAAGGGAAAAGTAAATGAAAAAAAGAAGGATTGCAGTAAAGGAAATAACTTTAAAAAAGGAAGGAGAAGGATGACGAAGGATAATTAGGATGAATTAAATTAGTTGATTGAACCCTAATTAAGTTTGACTATCTAAACCATGCTGAAGTGAGCTGAACTAATCTACGTCGTGATGATGGGTCAATAACCCTATAATTTCAATTAATCAGGACTCGTTGTGGAAAGAATTTGTATGGATGAAAGTGAACTCAATTAAAAGTAAGTTGATCTAATTTTAGGCAGCCAAAATGACATGACTTGAGCCAACTAAGAGCAATTTAAACCACTCAAGGATTGACTGCTAGTGGCAAATTCTGTCACCCTAAAAAGGGGGAGTTAAGAGCATCTCCACTCCTGGCGCGGAATTTTCCATGCTAGCACGGAAAATCTTCTCCACGCCAAAAGTGATTTAGGGTTTGGCGTTTGCTTGGCTCCACCCCAAACTCCAAATTTTTTTCAACCCAATTGACCATTTAACCTTTCACCTCCCGCCACCAATGACACGGCGCCACGTGTCGCAACGGTATGGGTGTGTCGCCAACATCAAAAAATGGTGCACTCCCCCCATCCAAGGAGATTTCTCAGTGCCATGCACCAAAACTTCTAAAATTTTATAAAGTTTCCCCGTTTTGAGGTGTCGAGTGCAACTTTTTGTTTTCATAGAACTCCAAATTGGTGGTTCTCTGTCTCCGGGTGGAGATGCTCTAACGCTCCTCTGAATGCAACTAAATACCTTAAATCCTTATGAGTCTTGTGTGTGAGTGGTCATGAGCATTGATCTGAACCCTTGAGTTTGGACCTTGTATTCAAATTAACTCTCCTTTTAAGGGGGGTTAATTTTGCTCACAATGGGCTTAGGATACATGAAGAGCTTGGACTTTGTAGGTCCACTGCCAGTGACACCTCAACACAACAAGTATGTGTTAGTGATGATTGAACATTTTTTTAAAGTGGATCGAGCAAGTAGCCTTGCCTGACAAGTTCAATGATGGCAGTGCATACTCTTTCCTTGATCGTGTTCTAAGTTGTTTTGGAGCTCTAGCGGAAGTTCTCATAAACCAAGGTCGTGAGTTCTTGGGTGAATTTCAAACGTTGTGTGAGCAAGCAATGATAGATCAACGCACTACTTTTCAGGATGATCCGCGCTTCAGGATCATCCTGAAGCGGATGGATTGGCGGAGCGCATGGTGCAAACTGTGAAGAGGAGGCTTCGGAAGTACATCTTGAAGAAGCGACATTACCAGGATTGGGACTTGCAACTACCATGGATAGCCATGGGCTACCGGTTTAGTAAGCAAGCATCCTTGGCGTTCTTTTCTCCTTACTTCTTGTTGTTTGGAAGGCATTCGGTGTTACCAAAGACCATTTAGACAGATGTTGGCACCGTGTTGGCTAACATAGACAATCTAGACACGTGGGCTCAAGTATGTGAGCAACGTGCGGAATTGTTCAAGCGGGTAATGCATATGGCGTTGGAAAATCTCTCTATTGTTTAACATCGAGATACATTGCACTATGCTACGATACAAGGAAGAGGCTACCGACTGCAAGTGCAACGTTTTACTCCTAGAGACCATGTGTATCTGTAGCAAGTAGTGCCCACTTCCTTGGATGTGACGACGGGACGGATGATCTTACAAGTTCGTGAGGTGAAGAACTCAGGAGTGTTGCTATTGGAGGGTCATGATGGTAAGGTATGGAAGGATCACACGTGCAATTGCGTGCCTTGCCATTTGCCATACATTTATGGCACGATACACTTTGGTCTTTCTCACATCTCTCTTGGATTGCAATGTTGGTTGTGTGGTAGTGCCAAACGGGCTGCTACAATGGTCATTTGTGACTTGTGTTCTACGGAGTGGCATCTAGAATGTCTGACTCCACCTCTTTTAGAGATACCAATAGGTCAATGGTTGTGTCCATAGTGTTTAGCACATTGAGAGTCTACGTAGACAAGGTCTAGCCATTAAAAAGTGTTGGAGGCGATTAACGATGGGGCTCTCATTTCTCCCGGCCGATCATTTTTCTATATGGGTTGTTGGTGTCTTTTCTCTAGATCGACTTGATTTCTCTGGACTTGAGAGGTTTTCATGATTGGAAGTTCCTCCAATTTGCATTAATTTTGGGGTTTGTCCGTGTAAAAGGGGCTTCAGCACGAGAAAAGGGGGCGAGTAAAGGATCCTTGTAGACCAATTACTAAATATTGTGGTATGGGTATTTATTTCTTTTTCCCTAGCCTTGGTTGCTGAGTAGTTGATAGTTTCTTTCGTAAACTATTGTTTTCATTGTTTACGGACGCAACAATGATGGTTTAGTCACCGTTGCTCCAAGTTCTTTGCTAATTGTGTGCTTTCACTTGTTGGTACGATGTAATCTTTGTACGATGTTTTTAAGCAAGACAACATACATTTGAAGAGTGTAGTATGGTTTTTTTCTTCCCCTGCACGGACATGGTTACCATACTTTGACTCAAGATAATGGCATATTTTCCACTACAAATTGCATTCATTTTATGAATCTAGGTTCTACCTTCTGTTAGGTCATTGCAAGCCAAAAATCACAAGCAATGGAGGTGATTAGGATAAGAAAAAATAGACTTGCAATGACTAGGGGTATAGAAATTTGCTATTCATGTAGGAAAGTAAATCTATTTATTTTTCTTCAAAGCATCACTTTTTAATTGAATGTTGGATTTAGGAAAAAAAATCGTTCTGCCACAAATGTTTCATTAATGCCCATCTACAGAATTTTTTCAAAAATGAATGTTATAAACTGACACCATAGTAACATGACGGAGCGTCAAGAAACCCATTTGGGGACATTTTGTGGTTAAAAAAAGATGGTTTTTGAAGACCTCTTAGACTGCTTTCTGACAGTTCAAAAATTCATGGATTGGAATGGATTTCTTTTGCACCTTTCATCGATCGAATTCCGTGAATGCCCCGAAGTGGATACATAACTAGTATCGTGTGCCCTATCAATTGTAGGACTACATTTGCACATGCGCCATCGCACGGCAGCTGATGGTCGACATCACCATGGAGTTTCCTCGTCCAAGTGGGAATTTATTGGTGCCTTGGAGTCGACAGTCGACGTCATATCATGTTAGGGCATACTTGATGCACACACACAATATCCACCCTGAACTACAACATTTAGTCAGGTGTAGCAAGCACAAGCAGAATTTGGGGAAGGATGGAGGGAACAATGTCTCAATGGAGCACGACCTTGTACAAGTGCTTCACACCCTGAATAGTTGCTTCACTTCCGACGTGGCAGCAAGACCACACAACAAGGAAAAGGGTGAATGCCTAAATTTTTGGTTCTTTTATTATAACAGATATTTAACCCCTAAAGGACCAAGACATTTTCCCCTCAAAATCACTCTAAAACTGCCATTTTCAGCGCATTCAACATGAAATGATACAAAATGTATATCCTAAAAATTAATCGTAGGATCTTGTACTAGAGTTGTATGTGTATAGTGAAAATTTTGGTAAGTTTGACTGCACAAATTGAAAGATATCAGCCTTTGAAGTGAGACATAATCTCTTTTTGAGGTCATACTAAACACCTTCAACAAACTTCGACCACCTTCTATGGCAACTTTTTGCACTACGGGCCGTGAATTTATTATGTTAACTTGAAAAGGATCATGTTAAGCACATGTGCACCAAGTTTTAGAAGTAGAAGACGTGTAGAAGATGTCCTAAAAAAACCTGCAATGTGTTGAGAATCAACAATACACTTTATATTTTGCATATATCATATCCTTCTCAAATTTTTGAAATTCACAAATTTGTACGGTAGATGCAAAGATCTCAATTTCCTTTCCAAGAGGACATTTTTTTTCTTTTAAATGGACAAAAACTCGAATTTCTATTGAATTTAGAAGCTATTGAAGTTTAGTGACAGTATTTGTGATATGTCACACTAAACTACTGCACTATTTGTATATGTAAGTGAAAATAAATTGTAACTTTTGAACCGTAAGTCGGAATTCTACGAAATTTGTGTCTACGCAAAGCTAATCAAAAGTCGTCCATTCAATAAAAATCTCAGAAAATAATGCCAAGAATTGAGAACGTCGTACCTTATCCAAACTCAAAATGTCCCCCGAGGGGACTTTGGTCCTTTAGGGGTTAACAAAATTTGGACAAAATGATCATTTGTGGACTAATTAGACTCTGAATTCTTGTCGGCGGCTAGTCGATGCTTCTCCTTATACAAATTTTTTGAATTGCCATAACTTAATCAAATTTTGTCCAAATCAAACATGTGAGGTGTTTTTTGACATCTACATTTTTGTGGATGCCAAAAAACACCTCATATACCCAATTCAGATAATTTTGAGTGAGTTATGCTCTTCAAAAGATTGCTAATAAGACACTTTGGCAGTTGTCGGTGGACAGCTGACCATTATTTCTAGACTTTGTTTTGCCCAAATTTAGTTAAATAATTTTTTGGAGAGATTTTCAGGGCTCTGAAAGAGTGGCAAATGTAGCATGTGGGAGGCCAAACTTAGCGAGCTCTGAAATGTTTAGGGTTTGTTTACGGCTGGGTTGGGACAAGGTTTGGTTCTAACTCTGAAAAATCCAGTGGCAGAGACTTATCGAGGAGATGCATTGAGGATGCTCTTAGAGCAACCCAACACTTTGGTCGCCCTTGCCCCTAAACCGGGGCATAAAATTAGTAAATTGGAATGTCTTGAGGGAGGGTGCCCCAGCAGCTCACGACCATGCCTTGCCCTCAAAAACCCAACTTGACATTTTCATCTTTATTTGTGGCCAAAACCTTCGAAGTGTACATCACATGATGATGTGGACCACTTTGATGTGTACATCATGATGGCGCACCATGATGAGTGAATAGTGACATGATGAATAGTTCAGGGCAAGAAGGAGCACACAGAAAATATGGCCCTTTTTTGAGTGTGGACGCTAGACTTGGAGGGATCAATGGAAATCATTGGCCTATGAGGATGTTGGTGGGGAGCCACAAACTGATCTCAAATTGAAAACCTCCCCTTGAGGGAGCTGTGGAGGTTGCTGCAAGGGGGGATGCTCTTATACATGTCTATGAAGGCCCTCTACAGCCTAGAGAGGATGACTTTGCTCGACCACTTTTCTTCACAGTACTGTACCACTGGGCTGACGCTGACGTAAGCGGCCTTGGATTTACCAATGGCACTAGAACAGAGTCAACACCAGAATCGTGCATGAAACTCTTACATATCATATTGCATCAAGAAATATATCATATTGCACCTTTAATCACGCCTGCCTGTTGTCAACTGATCATTACTAGCTGCCGGCCAGCCTTCATGGTTACAACGTCGTTTTCTATATTTCTTTAACTTCCACGCTGCCCTAAAAATTCTTACGAATGAATAGATTCTGCACAACAGAATCTTCACGGGGAATGTGTTTCACTGTTCACTTTTTTCTCATAAATCATTGTAGTTCGTAATTGCCTCAACCGATTGGAGATCAGATGGGTTAAGGTTGGATGACCTATCACCACCACGAACCCCAGAACCAACAATCTAATGTGGACCAAAACCACCACCCACCCACCCCATTTCCAAAATTTTAGGAAGTCAGTTATGATTGGGTGTCAGTTCATGATTGGTTCAAAGCTCTCTGTTTTTAGTCTCTTGCAGAAGTGGTTACTAGTACAACTTAGTGTGGAAATAGAGAGTTTTGTATGTCGAGGAATGGGTCACGGCTTACTATCCACTTTGAAAATTTGTAGCAATTTCAATATGAAGAAATAAATGGTCACGACAATTGCAATATTCATGAAATCCTATTTTGAATTCCCAAAAAATGTCTTACCACGTATATAAACGCTATAAATAGGTCATCAAGCTTAAGTTGGTGGTTATAGGTCATCCAACCTTAGATGGAGAAAGCATAGCGCACAACCGCTCCGATAAGTGCAAATCAATCCAACGGTTCAACTAATCGTGGCTCCCCGAAAACTGGTTTGATCGACTACATTCTGGTTCCTTTGTCGTTAAAGGATTAACGTTCTAGAAGTAAGCTCCACAGTATCAATCAGGTATCATACGAGTATCACGTAGATATCAATTGAGAGTGCGCGATGTGAAACGCAGTTGAACTAGCTCGGCTTATGAACAGAAGATTCACTACACCAAACACTGCATATAGTGTGGACCAGACTATTTCAAAATACATACACTAATTCCAATACATGTAATTTGTAGTGTGGACTAGACTATTTCGAAATACATACACTAATTCCAATACAGGCAAATTACAGTGGTCCACCTCAATTCTCAATCCACATCAAATCATGTTCCTCATAAAATAAAGTGGGATGTTTCAAAATTGTTGACACAAAATTAATGTGGATTATGGAGAGGTGACGGCGAGCAATGGTGAGGTGGTGGCAAGCGAAGAGGAGTGGAAGATATTTGGTAGTGAGTGACGATGAGGTGACAAAGAATGGCATGACACATGTTGAGATGTGTCCGTGCCAATTGTGTTCCAAAACCAAAATTGATGTGGTCCACATCATTTTACACCCACATTACCAATGAATCCACACTATATTCAGTGTTTGGTGTACTACTCTGCCATGTCCGAATGTGATACAAGTGAAAACTTGGTTATCAGTACTGCTCGGTGTTTGTTAGATCATTGATTTCTAAAATATGTGCAGCCTTCGCATGGTTACAACGTCATTTTCTTAAACGGTTCCGAAGTAACCCCAGGTATCACATAGATATCGATCACGAAGTGCACGTTGTAAAGTGCTATTGAACTGGCTCGGCTTGTGAACAGAAGATTCACTAACGTACTACTCTGCCATGTTGGAATATGATAAGCAGGCCTTATTTTTTGTCGATATGGAGCCAAATTGCAAAAAAAAAATCCCAAAAAAAGAACATTCCCGAAAATAGTGGGAAATTTATGATTTTGCATTGCCTAAACTTCATTGATGGGCATTGTTGTATCGCCATATTACCACTAATAAACAGCCGAGATTCCATCCTATTGCCAGAAAGGATGTACAATTCTGTGTTTATAGAGATGAAATCTCGAAAATGGATATTTATGGAGAAAATTTGATTTTGTATGGTTTCTGGAGGAAACCAGAAGTGCTAGAGCTCCCTGGCCTCTGTAACCACTGTGGCTATTCCACTAAAACGAAAAAGAGAAAGAAAAAACCTAAGAAATCAAAACAAAAAAACAAACAAACAAACAAACAAACAAACAAACAAACAAACAAACAAACCCCCAAAAAAAAAAAAAAAAAAAAGCTGATGATAAGAATAACAATATAGTTGTGTATGTCAGAGCTGATCAATACTTCACGGTGTTTTTTAGATCATTGATTTCTGAAACACGTGCAGCTCTTGATTTGGTTCGCATCGGTGGTGCCAAATAAGATATGCTCCCATGTAGTTTTGGTTGGTTGCTGTAGAATTTGAAACTAGTGGAATCGCACCTACATTATTCTCAATGTCTTATTATATCATCACTAGCTCAGGACCCACCATTGCATGTTCCCAATGAGAAGGAGTTATACTTAAAAACTAGTTTCAAATTGATTTCGGATATTTGTGACCCTCTCCTGATTTTGGTGGTGATATGCATTGGAACTAGCTTCTGTGATGTTACTGAAGAGGCTACAATGTGCTGAGCCTCTCCATGTCACGAATCCCAGAACATGACCCACTTGACTGTGGTAGGGAAAAAGCTAGATTCTTGTAGTTATCAATGATTTCCAACTTATGTGGAAAACGACATGAGTGTGAACTGTGTGGTACATTGTTTGCACTGTGCTGCTACAGGGAAGGTAAAGGATGTGGACATGGTTCATCCTGGGCCAGCGTGTAATGACCCCCCATTGCCCCTCGAGGGGATGGATGGAGAAGGATGGGGTCATCCCCTCTCCATGTTCCCTTGCTCGTTCCCACAGTCCCGTTTCTGCATGTTCCCATAGCCCCATCCAACCCTAAACCCTGAAATATACAAATGAACCCTAAATCCCAAACTCTTAAATCTAAACCAAAACTTTGCTCCATATATCCTACACCTTAAAACTTGATCATTGAGGGAACTGGGAGATGACCCCAACCCATTTCCATCCATTCCCTCAGGAGCAACAAGGAGGCCATTTCTCCTTGGTCATTTATCAGGAGGTGGAGAAAATTCTTCCTTGGAAGTACATGGCAAAATGACATCGTCTACCCGCCGTGAGTACTTGCATATCCTTTAACCCTTTACCGCCGCGGGATTCCTAGAGACAGTGCTGCAGAAGACCATTTTGGTCCTCTCCGGCGTTAAAGGGTTAAGTTGTCTCAACATCCCGAAATCCAACGACATGGGGTCACGACGCCTTGGTTATTGGGGTATCAAGTGATTTCTAGGATGGTGGAAAAGAGGGCCTACAAGGAGGCGATTTAGTCACATTTAACTCTAGGGGCATTCATACTACAAGCTGGTAATAAAGAGCCTATCATAAGGAAAATGAGTCACATTTTGCTCTAGAAGCGTTTATTCTAAAACACTTGTAAATGCACTTTATTTTTAATGATTATGTTTACAAGCTACTATACTACACAACATTAAAAGTGATTATGTATTTGTTAGATATTTGTCACGGGATGTGGCGTCAGGGGCGTCACCACATCTTGTGTTTGCTTTGCGTACATTAGTTGTAGCTAATCTACATGTGTGATGGACTTGCGGCCAGTGCACCACATTCGTCCAAAGGAGGAACTTGAGGGTGTGCGACGCATAGTTGTGTTTGTCTATGTTTTTTGCTTATTTGATGTTGGTTGTGACTCCCAATGTGTTGTGTTTAGAGATCTTCGTTAATACGACATATTTTTTTAAGTAAAGAAAATTATATATTTTCTTTGCTATCTTATATAGGGGTGGTTATGCTTCCAAATAGCATCTTGTCAGACAAATGTCTTTTGCATATTATTTTCAAGTATAATATACTAGAATGAATCAAAACTATCACAATGGTGGTTTGAAATGATCCTCATCCACTAGATAATATTAGAGAGTTTCTAAGCTAGATGGATTAATTGGTTGTTTGATTCCAAACTGTGAAGTCTTCTATGTACGAAAAATCCTAGCCACAAGTTTCCAACATAAAGACTTGTGTCTTCAATCAAAAAGAATTTTAAAGGTTTTATCTATTTATAATGAAATATTTCCTATCTGTGTTGTGCCAAAATCTATTGGATGAAATAATTGGATGAAAAACTTGAGGTGAATTACCACAATGGGACATGTTGCGTTGAGACAAGGTCTTGCATTAGGAATGGGTCTTGTGTCATGTTAGGGTCTTAAGAGACTACCTTGCCCTGTCGTGGGACGACATGGATCTAAGTAGTGTACATATAATGTAAACACACCTTCAATTATCAACCAATATCCAACTTTTTGAGGTGAATATAAATAATAAGAAGCTAATATTTGAGGTGCTAAATCTATGGATTAAAAAATCAAAATTGAAGATATTTGTAAAGTAGCTCAAAGTTTAGCTACATAATTACTACTTGGTATAATATGCACAATGAAGTTATTCATACAAAGAGCCTTCATTGTAAAAAAATTATTGTACTAGTATTGCCTCGCTAGTTCTCATGTGAACTTGGCCTCAAATCCTCAACTGTACTCCAAGGGGGCTTTTACTCATGGACCAAGGATCAAACTCCATGGAAGACCAAACTATGTCAAGAGGCCAAGTTTTGGAGTTGAAAAAAAACACTAACATGTGCAATTTGTGGAGTTTGGATTTTGGAATATAGGCATTTTGTATAGTGATACACGGACATAGCTTAATGCACCCTCCTTTGGGAAAGGGGAGCTTGGGGGGCAAAGGCAATGGTAATCTAAGTAAAAATCCAGATAATATATTCAATTAACAAATTTTAGATACAAAATCAAGCAATAAAATTTCAGGTTAATTGAAATATCCATTTTTATCTAATGGCAAAGATATTGTCACATTTTGAATATTTTAATAAAAATGTCCATCCCTCAACAAGAGTTTGGGTTTCTATCCTCATTTGACCTAAATTTTCCTCGAGAGAATGAACTCTAGGCACCAAATTCTCTCGAAAAGTGTTGGAACATAAGCATTTTAGACATGGTTGGTCCTGGATCACTTTATTCACCCTAGTCGAGCATTGCACCGAGCCACAGGCTTAGGTGGGACCATTTTTCTGGCCCTGCCTGATTTAGGGTTCTAGAGGCTTTTTTTGGATTTTTTTTGGACAAAATTGGGCCCTGCGGCTCCAAATTTCCGTTATCGGCCTATTCTTGGTTCAAATAGGGCCCCCCTCCAACATAAAAATAGGGGCCGGTTTTGTCCCTACCCTCCCCCACCCTTCCAAGCCTGAGGCTTGGTGCTCGACCGGGGTATTTAGGCAAATCCATTGGTCCTTGGCCCACTGTTCGAGTTTGAGCTCTAGACCAATCAAATCGCTCAGCCTCTTGATGTCAGCTCAACCTAATCTGGAGCTAATCTAGAGCTAGTCACAGCGACGACTGTAAACAATAGCCACCGATCTTTGGAGTGAGTCTGTGAGAAGAAAAAACAACACTGTCGGTATTTTTTGCAATTGAAGTGGACCAAACATCTTGAAAACTCACCTATTTAAGTCAGTAACGTAATATCACATAAGCCAATCTCTAATTCGAGAAGGTAGGAAGAAGAAAACAAACCCTGTATGAATATCTCATAAGCCATCTCTCTAATTTGAAGAAAACAAACCCTGTATGAATGAGTCCTATACCGTGGATGTTAGGAATTTTAGTGGGTGACGTATGCTTTCTAGCCGCCTCTCCAAAATGGGGAGGAACAAAGAAAATAAAACCTGTCGGTATTTTTAGCAATTTAATGTGGATCAATAATCTAGTGGTTTTAGTCACCCTTTTAGGGGAAAGGGACACAAGCATACGATTTTCTCTTCAGTAGGAGACAATCCCCTACTTGCGGGTCGCTTTCATACATAATTAATCCACAATAGAGAATGTCCAAAATTTTTGAAAAATTCAAGAGATTTGTCTAGGCGATATCCATGCAAGGCCCAAGTGGGATTGTACCCATTGGTCACTTTTGGCACATCTTTGTTCGAAGGATTATCCTTCTTTGACGCAGGGATTTCGACACAATTAGTATCACCTAAGTATTACACGGGTATCATCTAGACATTATACAGGTAACATCTTGACATTACATGGGTAATCACCTAGACAAAAAAACTGATATTTTCCAAAAGAATTGGACACTCTCCAATTTGAAATTATGTATAAAAGGGACCACTGCGTAGGGTACCCATGTAATACCTAGGTGTTACTCATTTAATACCTAGGTGATATCCATTATGCCGAATCTGACAAGAGGAGTGACATCCAAGAGGAGTCGAAAATGTTTCCAAGAGCCGCCTGAAGGAAAATAATCCCCTGTCGGTAATTTTTCGTCCTCTGGATGATGCAAGCGAGTAGAAAATTCAACAGTGATTCTACTCTGACGAATGACGACCGCCGGTCGGCCGTCGAGGACACAGTGTGCTACATGAAGCCCATAGCGTCCCCAACCGTCACTCCCAGTCTTCTCGATAGATAGATCCCACAAACGCAAATAGGAGGAAATTCTAGATTCCTCTTCGGTGACGGAATTTGGGGACAGTGAAACAGTGCTCTTGGACATGAAGGGTCAAAAGGACAGCATACGAGTCGTCAAGTGCAACATTTCACTCGCGGATCGTGATTGAGAGAGAGAGAGTGAGCTGCATTGCAAACACTGAGAATTCAAACTTAGCAAGCACCATTTGAATTTTAAGTCATGAGACTGAGCAGTGATGAGCATCGGTGGTTATGGAGATGAGAGGGAGGTTGTGGTGGTGAGCTGGATAATTTAATCTAAGTTAGCGAGAGTTTGAACGTGAGAGTTTACGAGAGTGTGACTGGTGCGTGCGTGTGATTACTGTGGAGATGATTCGTGTGTGAGAGGGAGGTTGTGGTGTGAGCGTGGAAACAATGTTTGGGATGCTGGGAAGTTGGTCGAGAGGAGGAGGAGGGAGAGGAGGCGGGGCGTCACCCAGGGCGGATTCGGGGTCGAGCTCGGGGTCGCCGTCGCCGCTGGCGAGCCAGCTGCAGCAGGCGTGGTTGCAGTCGCAGATTGAGTCGCCACGGCAGCAGGCCGCGAAGCTTCAGAAGCGCGCCGGATCATCATCATCATCCCTGGGGAGGGCCGAGAAGTTCCATCAGGTGGCGTCGGACCTGTCCTCGATCGTGGCGGACCACGCCGGCGCGGCGGGCAGCACGGAGGAACTGTATTTTCACAAGAGCCGCCACGAGACGCCGGAGTTTCCCAAGCGCCCCGAGGTGCCGCAGCTCGTCTCGTACTCGAAGAAGCAGGACTTGCCGCAGAAGCGGAGCTCGCTCTCGCCGTCCTGCAGCTTCAACTCAGGCGACACGCTCTCGCCGTCCTCCGGCAACGAATTTTACTCAGGTGACACGCTCTCGCGGTCCTGCAGCTTCAACTCAGGTGACACGCTCTCGCCGTCCTGCAGCGAATTTTACTCAGGCGACAGTTTCCAAATTCTAGAATCAGACGACGGCGTCGACTCCGCGGGTGACCTAGATCTCGCGGTCCAGTTCCTGAATGTCATGGTCGACGAGAATGCCGCAGAGGAGACCCGGGATCTCACGCTGGCGGAGGACGACCTAGACTACCTGGCCATAGCCGAGGAGCTCGACGAGCTCCTCCGAGCGGATCATGGCTTGGAGATTCGCGACAGCGACGTCGTGCCCTACGACAACAGTTGGACGACGGCGGGGTTTGTGCCAACTGAGGAGAGCGTGACGGCCAAGTTCATTCACGCCTACACCTGCAACCTGAACAAGCACGTCACGGACGTGTCCGGGACGAATGTGGACGCGAGCACGTGGGTGAACGAGCGCGACGCGTGCACGGACCACTCCGACGAGTCGTGGGACCAGGACCTGGAATGCATCCGCGCCAAGAACTCCGACTGCGAACGCCGCGCCATGGCGCCATGGTCGTCGTTCCACCAGGAGAGGCTCTCCTTCCGCGACACGGCGCTGGAGGCCTTCCCTAGCTTCGCTTCCGGCTGCGTCGACCTCAAGGGCTTGCTCCTCAGGTAGCGATGGTTTGTGTGAATGGTCGCAGTACTGTAGCTCACATTATTGCAGCCACGGTGATTCTAACGAGTGCTCTGGTGATTCCAGATGCGCGCTCGTTGTGAGCCAGGACGACGTGAGAGGCGCCAGCGACTTGATCAGGGAGCTGCGGCAGCATTCATCAGCGTACGGAAACTCTCTGCAGCGCATGGCGTACTACTACATGGAAGCTCTGGTGAGTGATTCTTCCACACAACCAGCTGCATTGAGAAGCCACTGATCATACCGTGTTAGAAACCATCAACATCAGTCACTCGACCTGACCAATCTAGGATTTCACTGCTCTGTTCTGATTAGCTTGATTTCTTGCAGGTTGCCAAGATGTCAGGGACTGGTGCGCAGCTCTTCACAGCCATTACTAGCAACACGCCTTCCACTGCGACAATGCTGAAAGCCAACCGTCTGTTCGTGGACTACAGCCCTTACATCAAGGTGTCCCACTTCTTCTCCACCAAGTCGATTCTCGACGCTTTCGAAGGCGCGGAGCGAGTGCACTTGGTGGATTACGGCGTCGACTACGGACTGCAATGGCCGTGTCTCATCCAGCGCTTGTCCCAGCGGAGCGAGGGCCCGCCGCACCTGCGCATCACCTGTAAGCTAGCTCCGCTACCTGCAATTATAATGTGATGCCACCCAGGGATTCCACCTCTTTTGACTACTCTTTCCTCACACTAACTAGACCAATAGAAGAGCTTGGTGGTCTCTGAATTCAAGTCAGAGTAGTTCTAGACGTCAAAATTTTGCGTCAGAGATACCCTGATGAATATTAGCCGCCTTTCTCTCTTTTGAGCTGCATTTGGAATAATTGATCTCTGATTTTGACGAAAAATAGGGGACCAAATCTCGGGTGACTTTACAAGTAACTCTAAATTAGCTCCAGCAGTTGATCTTATGGTTTTGGACCTTGCTTTCAGGTATTGATCTGCCGCAACCGGGGAACAACTTCAAGCCCTCGTCGCGAGTGAAGGAGGTTGGCCGCCGACTGGAGGAGTTCGCGAAGCTGTGGGGCGTGCCGTTCGAGTTCGAGGCGTTGGCGGACAAGTGGGAGTCCATCACGGCGGAGAAGCTGTGTCTGAAGGAGGACGAGGTGCTGGCTGTGAACTGCCAGTACCGGTTGCGCAACCTGCTCGACGAATCCATCATGGCGGCGAGCCCCAGGAAAGTCGTCCTGGACAGGATCCGAAGCATGAATCCCAAGGTGTTTGTCATGCTGGCCGTGAGCGCGAACTACAACGCGCCCTTCTTCATGACGCGGTTCCGGGAGAGCATGAAGTACTACTCCACCATGTTCGACGCCATGGAGGTGTCGATGCCGGCGAACGACCCGGACCGCGTGCTGCTGGAGAAGGAGTTCTACGGGCGGGAGATCCTCAACATCGTGGCGTGCGACGGCCTGGACCGAGTGGAGCGCGCGGACCCGTACCGGCAGTGGCAGTCGCGCACGCAGCGCGCCGGGTTCTCGCAGAAGCCGCTGCCGCCCGTGCTCATCTCCAAGATCCAGTCCATGATGGGCTCGTTCCACCAGGACTACGGCGTCGGCGAGGACGGCGGATGGTTCCTCATGGGCTGGAAGAACCAGATCGTGCGAGCACTCACCGTGTGGGAGCCTACAACACCACCAACCTCCTCATCTCCGTAGCCGAAACTACCACCACCTCATCTCCTCGGTTGAATCCTCAGACAAAACTTGTCACAAAACGTTCTAGCTGGATCGGTAGAGCGCAAGTCATCGTCCCTCGCGGCGCGCAAGAGGAGCATGAGCTCCATGAGCTGCATGAGCTGCAATTACAGTTACAGCATACACTCATGGATCGATGACGTTCCCACATTGAAACTAGTCCAACTTGATGAAGAGGAGTGTAGATAGAGTGGCATGGTTTTGTGAATGTAGCGGCATGTCATACATAGACTCCAATGCAATGATCTGTAGAGTATAATTATGATTAACTAGCGGCTAGTGGCGTTTAGTCTGAATTTACGTAGAGGTGGGAAATTTGTGGAGAGAGCCGGCCACTAGAGGAATCACTGAAACAACAGTACTGCTCATGGTTCTGTTTTGGTGATGGAGAGTGGTGTTGTTACAGTCATGATTCTTAATCGGTGTAGGTTCTTAATCTGCAGAAATGATCCTGCTCAGTTTACCCGTTCTGTGTTACTTCAATGCAACCTTGTGCTCATGTACCATACTTTAAAGTTCCGTGCCTCTGTTCTTGCTTTTCCATTTCGGTAATCACACTGCACTAGAATTAGTGGACACTATATGCAAACTTGGACACTAATTGTGAATTATGCATTTAGTGTAGGGACTACATGCTACACTAGATGCCAACTCCAACACCATTTGCCAATTCTAGAAAAATGTGGAACAACTTTCTCTTACTTGTCGGTTAGTGCAGAGATATGATTCTGAACTATATGTGGAAAGAAAAAATACAAAAGTATTGAGGGCCGGTTTATACTTGAGGCCGGTCCCCTGGATTGAGGGCCGGCCGGAACGCTCCAAGTTTCACCCAATAGGGTCTTTCAATCTCTCAAAATCCAACCCAAGAGCTTTATACTTAGGGCCGGCCGGAACTACATTTCATCCTACGTGTCACCTTAGGTGGCATGATATTGGCGCCAAAACTTCCGGCCCCAAGGGAGCAATTGGGACGAGGTTTGGGGTGGCCCAAACTCCCATCTAAGGCCGGATTCGGTTCCTCTGTTGGATCCTTCAAATCGCTACCGTCAATTAATAAAATTTTGATTTTTTAATTTTTAGTTTGAAAAAGTATTTTTTATTTTTTATTTTTTATTTTAATTTTGAAAAGGTAAAAATACTCCTTCCTTTTGGATATGCACCCAAAAAGAGGATTTGGTCAAATAAAATAAATTAAACTCTTTTTTCCAATAGTCAAAATAGGAAGAGGAATTTAAAGTTGCATATATATGAAAAAAAAACTCTCTTTTATTTTAGACCTATCAAAAATAAGAGAAAAAGGAAAAAATTCATGAAAATAGAAAAAATACTCTTATTTATTTTTTAATTTTTCATGTAGTAAGGAAAGAAAACATATAGAGTAAATATATGAAACCTATTTTTCTTTAAACTAGGAAAGAAACAAAGACTTAGGCTTGACAAATGTGCTTCTATAATTTTTAGTTGAGCCTTATGAAAATCTAAGAGACTTAAAAATTGGAAATTTGGCCCTAGAATCCGGCCCCAACACTTTACATTGACTAGGGCCAAGATGATGAATTTGAAATCCGGCCCTAGAATCCAGCCTCAATGCTTTACATTAATTTGGGCTGGATGGAAGAATTGGGGTCGGATTAAGGGCCGGATTGAAGGCAAATCCGGCCAGCCTTCCATCCGACCCCAGGCCTAATGGAAACCGGCCCTTGAGCACTACATGTGATCTATTGTCCTGATTCAAAGTTAACGTTCAGAAGTAAAAACCCAAAAGTAGAGCAAAAACACAAGAGTGTTGGTGAGAAGCCACCACCAATAGCCTTATGAAGACGGAAGCTAAATTGAAAGAGGTGATTGTTCAGCCCATCACTCCCCACAATGCCAACTATACATCTGCACTTCAACTCCTGGCCAGACCTTCACCTTAGGATATCCCTGAAGTTGAAGCACGCCGGCTTTAGTCACACAAGAAATTAGAAATATTGACAAACTCAACAATACCCCTTCAGAAATAACGATACCCCTTCCAAAGAAAGAAGAGGAATAGCGTGATATTTAGCTTTTTAGAACCAAGTCAGTCCAAATTGGACAACCATAGCTACTTTTTGGATGGTAGCAACCTCTGTCCTGCTGAAACCCACTGATCTAGTGTAAAGAAGGATGAGGATTCTCCTTCCACATTCTCCTGTGAGGAAGCAGCAACATGGATCTCAAGAAGAGAACATGTCCAAAAGATAGCAAAACATTTTTTGAAACGCGCTCAGAGTAAATACAAGAAGGCGGCGGACAAGCATCGACGTCATGAAGTGGGAAAGTTAATATGGTTAGATACCACTAACTTATCAATTCTCAATTCCTTCACACAAATGAATACGAAGATGGGTTGGACCATATAAGGTGTTGAAGGAAATATACAAGGATGTATATCTCATTGACATCCCAAAGAAAGGAAGATTACACCTTCTATTCCACGTTTCGGTGTTGAAGAAGTTCACTCCGGATGACAAAGGTTTCCATCCTGAACAAGTACTGAGGCCCAAGGCTTCATACAATATTTGGCATAAGAAGTTGGGACAAGTCATTGGCATAATAGGAAAGAAATGACTAACCCAAGGGCTAGTATACCAGTGTACTTTTGAAGGGTTTTTAGTGACAGAATACAAATGGGTTTCTGCAAGCTATCTAAGGCATGTGAAACCACTCATTGACGCTTATGAAGCTAGAGTGGATGACATGGAAATAGAAAAGAGGGGCATTAAGAGAAAAGCTCCAAAACGATGAGGTCATCGTTCTCTCAAAGTAGGAGAGAGCTCGCAACTAAAAAAAACACAAAGCAAGAAAATGCTAACAATGTGAAACCAATTTTCCTATTGGAAATGAGATCAGTTGAAAAGAGTAGAATTGGTGGAGTAACCGGAAGGAGAGGTGCCGCTAAGTTAGCTTAAAAGGGAAACCTGAGAAGCCCACTCGAGACGGGAGTGAGGCCCCATTTCCGTCTTTATAAGGATTGACTTGTGTTTCTGTGAAAATAAATTGTGGGGGTTCATCATCATGACCAGATCGAACACAAGGACCAAGGCAAGGCGAGTCTTGGTGCGGATCTAGTAGTCGGCAACCACCCATTGCACACCCAGTTGGATTGGGGCTCTTGAAGGGAAGCAAAGCTATGGATACTAAAGAAGAAGAGGGAAAGTGACAAAATATAATTTTCCTAAGTCAAGATGTCGGTGTAGAGTGGCGACTACATCAAATTAGACAAATAGATTAGTTCAATGGGAAGGACGTTAAAAGGAAGAAAGCCATTAGTGAACACAAATGTTAATGAGGACATTAACACATAAAGTAGGGGAGAATGTCACCTCCCTAAAGTGATGGAAGGGGGTGTCAACAAAGGGGACGCCTCCTCTGTTGGGTGGAGGCTTGGAGTTGTGGGGCCCTGGAGTTACTAAGTTCCTAGGCGCCTTGGAGTGGTGCCTATGATGATGACTTGTGGGAAGGTCGTGTGGTGCAAAGGCACCATGGGGACTCCCTTGGCCCCATCGTAGTGCTAAAGCACCATGGGCACCGTGGTGGCTCACAGCGCTAAGGGGACACTAGCCCCTAGCAAAGGCTTGGGGGAGGACCCTGGTGTTAAGGGGGAAAGAGGCAAGTCCCTCCTTACCAAAAAGGGAAGTTGGTCTGGGGTATCAGGTGGGACGGCTTGGGACTCCAACCCACTGGGCTACTAGGAGGACTTAGTGCGAGGCTACTAAGTGAAGCTAAGTGAAGTTGTGACTAACATTTGTGGGTGTTGGGTGCAGGTGAAAGAGTGTCACTAGACTAGTTACATTGAAGACATTACATTCACGGTTGTCTAAACCAATGACAAAGGCACCAAAAAGTGGTCGATGAGACTGGTTTTGGATGAGCCACCACTGATTGACCCAACCAATTGGTTTGCATTGACCTTGGTCAGAGCAACGATGCACTTTGCTTTCCTCCATCTAATTCATCCTTCTGATCTCCAATCGATTGAGGTATTAACCCTTGAAAGCCGAGATGGTCATGTTTTGGTTGATTTGGGTATATTTCAGGTAAGATCTTCTGTGTAAACTGGATGCACATTGTTTTGTTGGAATGTGTCTGGCAATAGCGAATATCCTTCAAATGGAACAATTCTCGGGCGCATTGGTGCAAGCATTAAAGAGCTACAATGATTTTTGCGAATTAGGGTCAGCATGAAATAAATTCTCTATGTAAATGCTTGTATGTAATATCTACTAGATGTTGTGCATGATCTACTACACTCATGAATTCTCCCAAGCCTTGGAAAGACCTCGAGTATTAAAGGATTAATAAAATACAATGATTTTTGTGAAAAAGGTCAAAGGTGAAATGTACCTTCCAAGTAGATGTTCACTTTTTTCATGACTGATCTAAGGTAGAGGTACCCAATTCCGATTGGCCACCCAATTTCGATCAGTAGAGTATGCATGGCATGGTGCATGAAAATGGCAAATGCATGAAATGGTATATGAAGTGATCCAAGACCGATAACTCAAAATCTGAAAACACCAGTCATTATCGACATTGGGTCATGAGTGCAATTTTGGGTAGCTACACCTCAATTGAGCTCTCATTGGTGGCCTTGCCTCGAAAGTCAAACAAGGCCCATTGGCATCGGGTACCCTCCATGAATTGGTTATCCATGGCATGTCTTCTCTCTTTTACTCACTCACTTGTTGGCATTGGGCAAAGGAGGGCACCAAATCTCACCTACTCTACACTTTAATCATGGGCTCTTGTGATTTTTGGGCTTTTAAATTCTATATCAAATTGTGATCAAATTTGAAAAAATATTTGTTGAGTTTCATTCCTAATTCCGCATCTTTCTACCTAAATGTTTTTGACATACAACATCATTTGAGTTCTGAACTGGCTTAAGTGATTGGAATTGGATGCCTCTACCTTACTAGATTTTCAGGGCCCTGTGCAAGGCCTTGTCGGTAAAGGATTAATGGATCAAGAGGTGTTTTTTTTTTCTAGCAGGTGCTAGACACGCTGGGAACTAGCGAAAACATCGACAAGATCCTGCACCTGCCGTCCGAACGCGGACTCTGAAAGCGGCGAATGTTGCGCACGATGTTTACGAAAGGAGCCTCTTCACTGCTGCAAGCGTCCTCGACAGACACACACAACTGCCCGCCACAAACCTGGCAAAGGCACGCTTCAAAACAAATGCGTTATGATTACTAGCAGCAGCCATACACACGAAGCCAACGTCAATGGACTACAGTGCAAGATCATGTCAACAAGGGAAACCCCGACACAGAGAAAGGAGGCGAGAGGTGAGCTCTAGAACAGACTGCTAAATTGAATTATGAGTGGGGTTGGATCCCTGTACAAAGACGAGCAAGGAAGTGCGGAGAGTCCACATTGCTCCTTCTCCAGAAGCGGCACCTGCGGAAGGCTACACTAGGGCAACAAGAGCAAAGTCAGTGCGGTGTTGTGATGTCGGCAAATTCGGTGTGAAGTGTGTGCAAAGATACAAACTACGGTCTATGCTAGATCTAGCCAGGGACCAATCAATATACAAGATTAACAGCATAAAATTGGGGGCCCATCTACAGTGTGAATGCGAACTGCCGTTCTCTATGTACTACCGCAGCTGAGATGAGGCCCGAGTAGCTTCAACTAGTCCAACCTTCGTGGAGCACCAAAGGAAGGGTGTGATTCGAGTGTGGGCCAACCACCCTCGTGTCCGCGCATCCGAGCGTCCTGTAGATCCTCCTCCGGGCTTATGCGTCTCTTATTGGTTGTTGCGTAAGAATGGACATGGAACAGTGGTCACGGCTAACGTTGTCCTACAGGCTGTTGAATGGATGGTACAAGCGGAAAGGCTCCTAGAAATTATCAACTGGGCTCTTCAAAGTTACACTTTACAGGCGATCCTCGGCTGCGGCGCAGGCAGGCGTTGCTGACCGACACCGCAGAGTCTGTACAGCACAACATCCTTGAGTATCTGTCCTGCACCTCTGGCGGAAACCCCACATTAAACCCAGCCAGAAGGGCTGGATTCGTCGGAGTGACTTCTTCCAAAGAACAGGAGAGCGCAGGCATTCAGAAGTCGAGATCGGCTTGCTGCCTGGCTGCCTGTGCAGTCCAATATGCATGAGCCTGCGTCACTCTTTCCAGCAGCTCTTGAGGAACAGGTTCTCCCCTGCGCTGGTGTGGGGCGATGCGGGCCGTGTGCACCAGCGTCTTCCACTTGTCCTGTAAACAAATTGCACCAATCTAAGTCATCGCAAACCAACGAGAGGATACCAGCTCTGAAGAAAATAGCTTCACACGATCATTACCCCAAGAAGACAATGGAATTAAAGAATACCTTCAAATCGACGTATGTCCTGTGTTTGGCGTGTTCAAAAGCCCGTAATTTCACGTCACGCCACCTGTTTTCCAAACCTCCATACTATTAAATATGTCTATAATTTAAACATAAAGTGGACTTCGTTGAGATGAAGTTGCAAACAAAAACCTCAATCCTATCACTGACCTGACAGCTGGTAAACATCTTTGATCATAACTAAGACCGTGTTTCGTAGTCTGCCTAAAGACCAGCGGTTGTTTACCTGCCAGTGCCGAGCTTCTCCACAGCGTGGACTAATGCTTCCACCTCAGAAACGCTGAATGGACGGCGCACCCTGCGCTTGCCGTTGTCAAGGGCGCGAGATATCTTATTTCGCATAGGGACGAGAGCCATGCCAGGGACGTTATCTCCAGTGCCCAGCCCAGGATGCAAGATGATGGCCTGTGATCCAGCCACGAGAGAATCGTGAGAAGATGATGGCGCAGGAGAAGGTGAATCGGCCTCATTCCTCGCACGCCTGCTAGCATCGGCCTGTGCGCGAATAGCTGCTAGAGCCCCTGCTGCAGCCACGCGGGTTGGATGAGGAGAGAGAACCATGCGCTCGCTCATATGCTTATTGGTCTTCGTGACATTGCATCCCTTTGCAGATTCCTCGGGAGTTGCAGGGAACGCCACCCCGTTGCGTTTTTCATCAACAAAATCCTCTTCGTCATTCGACATCGAGGGTGGCACATAAGATGGGTCAGGGTCAGCCACTGCCCCACTCGGCTTGTTCGAGCGTCCCTTCATGGGGCACCGAATTCCCCCATCGCCAACCCCTGAAAGCCCAGGGACGCCATACACGGGATACCTGCATAAAGCAACAAAATGTTATTGATGATGAGCATAATAACCATCATTAAACACATGACGGTTCACAAATTCACAAATAGCTCAGCACTGAGCTCAGCACAATAAGGGCTGCAGACATCAGCTATTACCGTAAACGCAAATTCATGATACAGTGCAAGTTCGACTCACTCCAGCTCCCAAACAAGATGTTGCTGGTTCAGAAATATCCTTACCTAGGTGCTGGTTGATTGGCAGCACGCGAGAGTACAAGCAAGGGATCTTCGGCTGTAGCAGAGGCCGAAGTAAGCACGGGACTAGGCTCCAGCATGAAGCCGAGAGACTCTGGCTTTGCATTACGGGAGATGCCAATCTGTGACAGGGTGGCACCCTCGTCAGGAATTTTCTTCCCTTGCATCAACACCCGCACTCGAAGGCCACCTCCGAGCAAGTTCATCGCTGCATCCATTACTGCTCTCTGAAGACAACAACACAAAACCAAATGACCGGAGTGTGCGTCAGAGAATAGAATAAACCAACTGGGCAAAAGAATTTCACTTGACTCAGCTACAACCATGACCAGGTTCCTCAGCAATGATCATCACAGGGAATTAGGAACTGTAAGAACTCGCAGCTTTACCTTGAGACTTGCAACACTTGCTGATTCAGGAAGATCCACGAGAAGTTCCGGAACCGTAAATGATTTGATGCTGAGCTTAACTGCACCAGCCAGAGAACACATGCGTATCAGCTCCAGTCACATTCATCGATGGTGAGTTAGCCATAATCCATAAACCCTGAACATAATGGTTCCAAAATGAAAGAATTCTGTCAGCATACCATGGGGTTCCAGTGACTTCTTCGAAGCAAGCTTAGCCGACCTGGCAGTTGGAGAAGATGCCACACTGGCAGCTTTGGCTGCATCAACAATCAATGTCGATAAGTTCCAAGATCTCCATGCCTCATCATCATAGACCAATAGTAATAGATAAGTACGTTGATGTCTAACTCACTAAGATATTAAATATGCTCATGACGACACGGTAAACAGTGCAAACCTGGGCTGTTTCACTAAAATATACAAAGCAAAGGTAGCCAGATGAGAAGAGGATGACCATGAAATACTGTGTACCATCATAAAGCCCAATAGCAGCCGATATTAAATCGGATATCAATCAACTTCGTTCCTTACACAACTTTGCAAGATTTCAAATAAAGCTTTCATGCTTAGAATATAGCACACCCTACAAAATGAAGCCGAAAAAACGCAAACATACCACTGCGAAGCTTGGCTGCAGCCGCAGGAGGCTCACCAGCTACACACTCGTACTCCAGCTCCATAAGATCACTGGTGTCCAGATGCAAATCTGGAGAGGTTTTAGTGCTACCGTCAGCCGTTTTCTTTCTTTTGTTCTGCAATCCTCGTGTCGTCCTCTGCCGAGTATATGCAGCGATGCCGCTAAAAAACATCTTCTTCCCATACCTTGAATCTGCAACACCATTTCACAACAAAGCTGAATACAGAGCTCCTTAGCTTGCTGAAAGCAAGCCTCATAGAAGTCCAGTACCAACAATTAGCAGGCCTCAATGAAATGCTTCCTCACATTCCAGGCCAGGCTCATAGTAAGGTCCGGAACTTCGTAACAAACAGTACTGCCTTGACAGGCATGCTCTGGCTTACGAACCAGGATGCATAAGAAATGCTTCAAAAAATACAGACAAACCAAAACTTAAGTCTTGCTACTCTATCCACTGCGTTCATTCTTACGTAGCAAGCATTACTACTTCGAAAAAACTGCCACAGCAACAATGAGAATTACAACATACAAGAGTATTACTACCTTCACTCGAACCTGAATCTGTTGACTCCATTTCTGCGTGCTGGCGCTTCGTCCTCGTAGTTCCGGCGATGTGATTGCGTTTAGCAACCTTGACAGCCCTTCGAACCTTCAAGCTCTTATTGTACGATTCCAGTTTCTTCGTCACTGTCTCCGGATGAAGGCGCTGAGATGAACGATAAACATGTTCCCTCTTGTAGAATTTCCCATCCATTCTACCCATCACCCTCTTCACCATGGGCCTAGTACTACGGCTCTGAGCTAGCCCCAGAGCTGCAGCACGAAAAGTTGCAGAAGAAGCAGCAGTGGGTTGATTCTTCCCCATCCCAAGCACTTTCTTGTCTTCAATTTCCATGCTAGCCGTTTCATCTCCAACTGCCTCGGCTCCCTCCATCAGCTCAGCTGATTCACCATATTCTCCGCTCTCGGACATCTTGCACTGATTATGCATCTCCGAGCCTGAGATCAAGGAGTTCTTGGATGTGGGATAAGGACTTCCCTGCACTACACCAGATCCATCCTCTGCCTTGTCGGAATCTGACGCCGTTTCATTTGCAGCAACTGCAACTTCAACCATCATCTTGACGCAAGGTGTTTCTTCGACAATCTCCAGGGCTGATTGCTTGGTCACTTCCTGTGTCATCTCCGAGGCCGAATCTTCGGCCATCGGAACGTAGACCTTATCTGCGGGATATTGCTCGACCTCTGTACTTCCTCCACATGCTTCGGAAACAGGTAGCATCTCTTTGACCTCAAAAGAGGGAGAAGCTGGACTAGGTCCAGTGCGTGTAGTCGACATGTCGCTATCACAAAGAGGCAGCATGGTCTGAATAAGAGTTTGTACCCAGATGTTAGAATCCATATGGACCATTTCGAGGTGCAGATCCTTACAGAAACTGTACACTAAGAAAAATAACTGCTACGGTAATGAAAACGAACAACACGTCGCGTAACCAACACATAACCAGAACCAGAAACAACAAAACGATGGAGCAGACAGGAAGCCAAACATCGTAAGAATGTGTACCAGATCATCAACCGGCAAGGCATTCATATGTACAGATGCATCATTGCCTTCGTCCACCATAACATCCTTTACAAAGTCTTTTCGCTCATTTCCCTGTGATGGAGTCCGAACCGCACAGCTCAAGGTTTCCAGATCGTTGCTACATTGGAAATCCTTCATCATACACACATCCGAGAGGCCATCTGTATTTACCGTCGGGTTTCCAGCTGACTGAGGTTTATCTACAGCTGTGAAGTCTTTCACACTCTCAACACTTGTTATTTGAGAATCTAAATCAGACTGCGCCTTGTCTTTGCACGCTTCCTGATGACTCTCCTTCGTCTTAAGTGGATCTTCGCTACCAGAGTCCTGCAGTATTTGACCTGCAACGGTGGCAAGCAGGTCAAACACTCCGGTGCGAGTCAGGTTATTGGCCTGCCGCTTCGCAGCATCGCCTCCACGTCCCTGGTATTCAATCACACTTTGTCAAGTCAGAATTAACAAACCCGGTTGTGTCCCTGAACGGAAATCCAAAGACATGTGAAGTATGCATGTTCAAAATGCCATAAAATCCAACATAGCAATTGCATTAATTCATGTCATATTGCACCAAAATCTTACCCGCTGGGACCGCATAGCACGCGGAAGGGCAGGTCCATCGTATCCTGGAAAGCCACCGCCAACTCTTCGAATTCGAGCCTCCATCCTTGCTCACGATTCCCTTACACAGAAGCCATTCACTCCTGTGGTTGATGATGAATTGATTCAACGTCGTCCCCAACAATACCTAGTAACATGAGATGTTCAAAACTCTGCAAATTGACAAGCATCAAAGTATCAGCAAAAACTCAACAACGAGACAACAGTGGGACCCTCTAATAGAGAATAAAACCGCCACTCTGTCATCGACAAAAATTTGGAAGCGAGGGCGACTTGGGTGCGAAATCAGACATAACCTTACTCATCGCAAAAAGAAAATAGATGAGATCCGAAAACCATCACACAACTTGATATAACAAAGACTCACGTCGTGCTCTACCAACGATAGAATCAGAAACCTTGCAATAGCCGCGCCAGATATTCACAAGCCCAGACATAAAGCATCACAAGTCCAGTCACGCGATCTGGCCTCCGAACATATGCTAAACCTCTGCTAAATAATGAGACTCGATCGTGCCGGAACCACACATCGCTTAAGGATGCCATAGCAAAGAAAACGATTGACCTGGTCTACATGGACGGACACCCTAATAGGGACAGCGAAATCATCACACACGATCGCCGCCGATCAAGCTTCGTCCGGAACAAAAACCGTCACTTGACAAACTGGTGCAAAGTGAACTTCAAACGCGCCCCTTCTGCGGCATCCGGGGGGAACATTTAACGACACACAAACCCCTGAAAGCTCCAAGGAGAACGATGGTTACGCGCCAGAGAAAGCGGTGAAGGCGCGGTTGCAAAAACCATCGGCTTCACCAAACTGTGACTAACTCCGCAATCGTCTCAAAAGAACAGGACTTAACGCGTTGATCCAAAGCCCTCACAACAAGATTACCAATTATTAATGTACAACGAAGCCTCATACCTCTGCTGGGGAAAACCTTCGACTAAACCCTCGAAACGAACCAACTTTGAGACGTAACTTATCTGGCACTAAAGGTAACCGAAACCGATTCTTCTCGCTACGCCAGACAGAGTGGAGCGCCTTGTAAGTGCGTCCGGCGAGCAAAAAGGCAGGAGAGAGCATGGATCCGGAGGGGTGTTGCGCAGTAACCTTCAACGAAAAACCCTGCTGCTCCATGAAACCTCCGTCAAAACCTCTCTGAAACCTCGGTCATCCTGTTGGGCAACCGTCTTCTACCAGGGAGTTTTGCGAATCGAACGTGGTGATCCCAAGCTTCTCAAGACGAGAACGCCAGGTAGCAAACACGATTAAAGTAACGCTCCGAGAACACATTCCGGACGCAAGTCTTTCGCTAAAGCGCCTTTGACGCCCCAAAGTGAGGAAGGCCCCTCTGGAGCTCTAAATCCCGAGTACTATCGAATCTCACACGATGCTCTCTTCACAGTTTTCTGATACTCCGAAGGACTCGCGCGGAGGTCTAAAACGTCGGCACTGAGTCAACTCTGCCAACCTTTCATCAAAGTCGGAAACGAGCGAGCATCTCACCTAAGAACCAAAAGTGAGAGGACTACTCCGATCGCTGCCTTATAACGCGATCACGGAGCCCAAACCGATTAGCCGTAAGCAAAGCAAGTGACAACAGAGTCCACGAAAGCGAGAGGTCTCCGTTTTTGGCCCAAACCAAGTCAATTGCCTCAAATGCACCAAAAACTGTCAACTGCGTTCCAATTGCTCTACTAAAACCTGAAGGACTACAAAGCAACCAACAGATCTGAAGCCTCGTAGTACTAACAAAGCGTTAACGCAAAGTACACCGCCAAGCAGATTTACGGACTCGAGAAGAGAAAACCGAAATGAGAAGGACAAAAGAAACCGAAACGGGCCCAAACATAGCCACCTACACAATAGCTCGCACCTTGCAACGTCTGAGAACACCAACACCAAAACGAGCCGAGCACGAGATGAAGGCTACACGAAATCTTTGCCTCGCCTTCGCTGAAACGCCCCGGTAGAGCCTCTTTGCTATCAATTAAAGAAGACAGTGCCAAGAAAAAGTTCGTCGAAACGGCTACGACACGAGCACGGAACCAAGCCATAAACCTTAAAGTCCACGACCCGACCGCTCACGTTCCAACCGAGTCAAACTACTTCACCAAGTGTCAGTCTCCCGCCCTCGCGATCAACAGACGGACAAAAACCGCAATGCATCCAAGAACAAACTGCAAACGCCGTCCCGCCGCGGCACAAAAAGCTCCACAACCATCAAACTCCCTTCCTCTCTCTCTCTCCCATCCCATCCGATCACTCATCACTCATCACTCACGCCACCGCCAAAACCAAAAACCTCCACGCCAAACCCCGATCATAAACCCACGCTCCCACTCCCGCCTCGCCAGCGAGCTGGTAACCCTCCCAATCGCCTCTCTTCACCAAAACCACAAACATCACGCCCGACAAACTCCACTCCCACTCTCTCATCCAGCGCCTCAACAAAAAAAAACCCGTCCTCTCCACACAACACCCGTCCCTCCCTCCACAACCACAACGAGAGCAGAGAGATCAATTCCAGGAAGCGATTCCGCACCTTGACTCCGCCACAAGCTGTCCACACGATACGGCACCAAAACGCAAGCGCAATACGCCGATCGAAAGCTTAGAGAGCGGCGATCCCGATGCTGCGACGCTAGCACAAGAGCAACCGCCCGACACAGAAAGAATTGCGCAACACCGAGGCAAACTCTAGCGGTCGAAAGCTCTGTCTGTGTCTGTGTGCCTCTCCCTTCAAAACCAAACAAGTCCCCTTCAGAAACCGTGTTAGACTACGAAACCAGAGACGACCATGCATCTACCATTGACGAACAGTTCAATCCTCTAAATCTACTCAGACATAGATTAAAGCTTGTCACTCCCTCGACACCTAAAACCGCGAGTGTCACGAAACCGTGACCAGGACGGAATCTACATAATATCAACATATGATGTTCTCAGTTCTAACCACTGTGATCGAAAAGCGTCACTCTGGCGCAAACCCGCGTCTGTCTAGATAATGCGTGGATAAGATCCACGCAAATGTAGAGTTCGAGAGCAATGTCGGTTTTTGGGTGAGGTAACGGTTCTCGATGCCCGGGTGCCGGATCTGTGGTCAGTTTTGTACCGCTTGACCCGGTCATTACGTTACCCGATCCTAACTGCCGGCAGCTAATTTCGGATTGACGCGGGGGTTTCCAATGGCGTGACTGGTGGTGGGCGGTCGCGGACGGGGAAGCGACGGTGGCCTCTGCCCGCGCTGACCGGGGGCCCGGCAAGCACGAGTTTTCTGCCCGCGCTGACCGGCCCATTCCCACCTACCATGTGCTCATGGTAAATAATTACCCGAGGTAAATGAGGGTTTATGGTGATTGGCTCTTGGGAGGGTTTTGGAGCAATCGCTTTCTATCTTGAGTGGTTGGTTTCTCTTGAGGGAAATGTATTTACCACACTTCCCATCAGTTGTTGGAGTGTACTCAGTTCAATGATATGTTTCTTTTTTAAATAATAATAATAATACCCTAACCATGGGGCTTCATAATTATTTGGGTAAATTTGGCTTTCGAAATGAACCGAGGGCTCCCATTATTTTTATCATTCAGATTCCTCTAAACTTTTTAATGGAGAATGAGATTTGTTTTTTTAGTATATTTTTCAAGTTGTAGGGTATTCGGAATATATACCGTGGAACTTATTCTCTTGATATTCTGGATCAAGTTGTGATGTTACCATGATTTCATGGTGTTTTTAATCTATGTTGGATATGGGTGTAGACCCCGACCGAGCAAGGGTAGTCCCTCGAGACCAAAAAGAAGAAGAACTCCGGTCTCCGAAGGAGACTGGCGTGAATATAGTCTTTGTTCATTCTCTTCACTAAGCATATGGCCATGGGACATAGGCTAGTGTAATAGAACTATTCCCCCTCCTCGAGGATAAACACTTTTCTACACTGAGTGCTTCCCTACACTAATTGCCTTAGAGACAACCGACATGTCATCTCCCCCAAGGGCTTTGTGGGTCCCCATACAACGAGGCCTTGGGACCCCTCGCCATAATTGGGTTGGACTATGGTGGTAGGCACCACGCCGACAATAGGACTTGAACTCACAACCACCTCACCGGTGTGCCATGATCCAAACCACTACACCAAGGCCGTGGTGCCTTCCTCGAGACCATGTTCCAATGATACCTTGTACTGAATACCCTAAGTGTTGGTTGGGTTTGTACATAATTAAAATGGATGGTGTCCAAAAATTTTGAGAAATATAAAATATGTGTCCAGGGTGATACTCATGTAATGCTAGGGTCATACCCTTGTAATATCTAGGCAATACTTGTGTAATATCTATGTGATTTCCATTGTGTCTGAATGAGTGTGTTAAAAATAAATAATTGGTTCGTGCACAGGGTGTCCTAACCAGACCGATGCATGCAGTGTATTAAGTTCCACAATACCTCGTCCAAGTATCAACCTATGTATTGGCCACCATATGGGTTTTCTTTTATATAGAGATGTTTGTTGTCTTTATTACTTCTAGATGATAATTGAATGTAGGAAGGAGTTTTGAAGGTTTTGGTATATCTTCTACTATGTACTATGTACTTTTTAGTAGAACCACAAGTACATGTTGAAATGTTGGGTTACATTTGATCATGTCGTGACTAGTCATGCTTCTTGGTGAATTTAGAAATATTTTCCATTAAGGATGCTATTTTCCTTTATGTGTTTTGATTCTTTTTTGAAGTTGAAATTTCCATGGCTTAGAAATATCTTTATTTTTTCCCTTACTTCATGTAAATATAGGTATATTATCAAAACTTCACTTTTTTTATATGCCATAAATTCTATAAAAAAAAATTATCTTCTTATAGTATCCTTGATTTGTAATAACTTTGAGGTCTAACCATTTCAGTTCCATACTACTAACCCATGCCGGGTGGGCATGGACTTAGTGGTGGAATGAACGGACACTTTACTCACGCCGGCTCCCTTCGGGGACCGGCGTTCTTCTTCTTCTTCTAACCATTTCAAAGGATAGTTGTATTGTTCCAAAGAATGGTTCTTCTACATTATACAATTTAGTTAGAGTAACGCTATCTTTGTGAGCAGTAACCTGTGAGAGCCATAAATTGTGAGTAAAAAAAAAATTGGAAAAAAAATGACTTTGAACTTTTCTTCAAGAAGTACAAAAGTGTTGCCTATCACCAAACCATAAACCCTAACAATAAACCCTAAGTCTTAAGTTTGATTCCTTAATGCTCACCTCTCACCGTTTATTGCTCAGAAGATAACATTCCTCAATTCATTCAAGGTAAAATCTCTTTTATTCAACAAGTTAAGCAATGTACATATATGGAGAGCCTAGATGATATTAGATTTGTTTGTCACAAATAGCCGATAGAATCACAAATCTAACCCAAGTGATTTCATGTTTTTCTAATGAAATGTGAATCAATTATTTTCTGAAATGTCTTGCCCTGTAGACGGTGGCCTTTAATAGGCACCCTCTAAAAGCGCCAACAAAAAGTAAGGGATTCCAACAAAAAGCAAACCTCCATATGAAGTTGAATGGGTGGTCATCGGATGGAAGTAGGTTGGATATACTCTAATTTTTCTCCAAATGTAGTGGTTGCGGGTAAGATCCGTGGGTGTAAAATCTTCACTCCACTTGACAGGATTGTTACAAGTTACCAATATAGGAACTTGTGTGTGCCCAAAAAAAATGATGTACCCCTATTTTACACCTCTTGGTTATCAATTTTGGTTGGTTACGAGAGGGGTTACCGTGTTGTCTATTTTTTAAACATCCTATAAAATTTACAATTTTTGATGTGAAGAATAAGATTCAAATTACATGCTTTTCACAATTTCTTTCATTGATATATATTGTTTAATTTTAAGATTGATATCAATATTTTTATTATTTAGTGGTAAATAGTTGCGTGTCAACTTCACTTGTTTTCATATTTCAAGTAGCGTAGGAATTACCCCCCTTCCACACTTTATGGTTAATACAAGGGACTTCGGTAGTGTGTGAGATGTGAAAGATGGCATTATTGACTGACAATGTTAGGGGCCACCCCAATGATGACGGTGGTGCTCCCATGTTGTAATTTTGGAATTTCATGGTCATTGCTACACTCCCTTCACATGTTCTTTGGTTGCTGCCAGCAGCAGTTTGTTGGAAGTTGCTATCAACCCCGAATCACCACGCTACCAAAATCTAGACCCTCACACAAAATTATTGTCAGATGATAAACAACGTTCCAGTTTTTACAAAGTTCAAGTTTTACAAATAAAAACAAGAGCCTTTCACTTTCCAAAGCTTCCATGTTTTTGTAAACAATTCGCAGGATCGCACTGATCCTTCTACATGTTACTATTGAGGCTGTGTGGAAAAAGAGATTTGGGGAATTTCTCACCTAACTAATAAAAACTGATCATCCATATCATTTCCAGTGTAGTACCAATATCTTTTTCATTCTAAAAAACAAGTATTAAACATAACGAATGAACTATTAGGGGTGGTACTAATGGGAAGAAGTTTACATGCACGTAGTTTACTCTGTAAAATACCAAAAATGTTTTCAAAATTAGCAAGACTTACACCTTTGAAATTGAAGAATCTTCAACTAACATCTTTCATATGGAGGTCATTTCAATATCTGACCTTACCATATTCAATTAGGACACTATACAAGAAGAAGAAGAATAATTAGAAGAAGAACTTCAGTACCCAAGGGGAGCCAAAGTGAATAAAGTGTTTGTTCATTCCACCCCTAAATCCCTGTCCATCGGACAGAGGTTTAGTAGTATGGAACTACTCCCTCCTCTCTAGGATAGACACAAAGACACTATACATGAAGAATAATGTGGCTCACCTTCTGACATTTAATCCCTATAGGACCAAGACATTTCCCCCTTAAAACCACTCCAAAACGGCCATTTTCAGCGCATTCAATACGAAATGATACAAAATGTTTTTTTCTAAAAATTAAACCATGGGATCTTGTACTAAAGTTGTATGAGAGTGTGTAGTGAAAATTTTGGTAAGTTTGACCACACGGATTGAAAGATATCAGCCTTTGAAGTGAGACATAATCTCTTTTTGAGGTCATACTAAACACCTTCAACAAACTTCGACCACCTTCTATGGCATATTTTTGCACTACGAGCCGTGAATTTATTATGTAAACTTGAAAAGGATCATGTTAGGCACATGCGCACCAAATTTTAGAAGTAGAAGAGGTGTAGAAGATGTCCTAAAAAATCCTGCAATGCAACTATGTGTTGAGAATCAACTACACACTTTATATTTTGAATATATCATATCCTTCTCAATTTTTTGAAATTCACAAATCCGTACGGTAAATGCAAAGATCTCTAGTTCCTTTCCAAGTCGGCATTTTCTTTCTTTTAAATGGACAAAAACTCAAATTTCTATTGAATTCAGAAGTTATTAAAGTTTAGTGACAGTATCTGTGATATGTCACACTAAACTGTTGCACTATTTGTATATGTAAGTGAAAATAAATTGTAACTTTTGAACCATAAGTTGGAATTCTACAAAATTTGTGTCTACGCAAAGCTAATCAAAAGTTGTCCATTCAATAAAAAAATCTCATAAAATAATGCTTAGAATTGAGAACGTGGTACCTTACCCAAACTCAAATTGTCCCCCAAGGGGACTTTGGTCTTTTAGGGGTTAAGGGCTAATCTCATAACTTGAATGTCATAAGCATTTTCTAACATCAATGTGTTAATCCCTAAAAGACCGAGGCATTTGAGAGAAATCTCTACTCCATTGATTAAAAACTGCCAAGGTGAACTTTTTGAGAATCTAACTCTAGGATCTTCTTCTAAACTTATACAAGCTGATGTGATAAAACATTTGAGAATTTTGTCTGTACATATTGAAAAATAATTTCACTCAAGATGAAAAAAATTGTCCCCCCTACAGACACTTGGTCCTTCAGGGGTTACATAAACAACATCTCCATGAAAGATGATCATTCAAGACTGTCCCAATTCCACACACAAGCATTGACTGCCTCCAGAACATAATTTTAATTTCTGGCATAATATAGCCAAATAGCTAATTGTTTTTTACTTGGGTCTAAAGTAGCACCAAATTGACGGGAATTACAGAAGCAAATCCCCAGGAAGTGACCACTTACGTGAGTGATATCCCCTAACCTTCTGGTAATGATGTGTACTTCTAGTCAGGATGTGCTAGAAATCAACGGCTCAGAGAGCGGGATCACCAAAAAAAATTTCTAAAGAAGCCATATTTTCACTACACTAAAGATGATATTTAGTGTTAACCACACTAATTTGCTTAAAAGTGCTATAAGTTTTTACTCTTGATGAATATTTTTACCAACTATGTTAACAATGATCACTCTCTTTAGATAGTATTGATAGTTGTGCCCTCGGTAAAAATCTTCTTCTAAAGTAAAAAGCTATTGCATTACCAAAAACCTTAGTGTGGTTACACTAAATATCATCTTTAGTGTAGCCAATTTTTTCGGTCGCCATACCGGCACCAAACTTTGAATTGTAGAATAAACAGGTGCTTCGGAATGTGCTTTTGACATCCAAAGTGTATTGTGTGGGGTCACATGGGGCCCGCCACCCCATCCCCGTTCCACCAGTCCCTTGAGGCCACTTGGACAGGCACCATGGCATGAGGTGCAGGTGACCTCGCGATTGACCCACCCAGGGTGGAATTATCATAAAGAGAGGAGATGATGATAAACTTGCTCTTTTGCTCCCGCACAAGCATCAGTGTGCATGTGGCGCGGATGAGAGTGCAGGCTCCCGACGAATGGGGTGGGCGCCAGCCCAGTTACTAAAGGGTGAGGGCATTGCTCTGTATGGCTCCTTCGGATTATACCTTCCCGGTCCCACCTCCATGACCACATCCGTGACCCCACACACGCCGGGTCCACATCCCCGACTTGGACGGTGAGGACCCCCTCTCTGCCACAGAAATTTCATGGCTGCCCTTGGAATGATCCTTTCCACGATGCTTAGAATATTCCTATTCTTTGGGTGGGATGCCTTTGCACTCTTATGGACTTGCAGCCCTGAAACGGAAATATGTATGTACTTCAAAACTTAGCATATACAGAAAATGAGTAGAAGAAGAAGAACTCTGGTCCTCATTTAACCCCTCAGGTACCAAGGCAGTTTTACATCAAAAACACTTCAAAATTAATGGATTCTAGTACAATGAATAAATAAGGTAACAAAAACTTTGATTTTTAGTTCTGACCGTAGGATCTCAATAAAGGCTTATTAAGTAATACATGTACAAAATTTCATAAACTTTGACCGCACGGATTGAAAGATTATAGTGTTTGAAGTCAAGCAAATGGTTCATTTTCTTCCCTGCGTTTAGTGGATCAGCAGACTTTGACTTCACTTGGTGTCAAAAAATTTCACTACACAAGGTCTAAATCTATTACCATCTTGTTAAGCATGACGTTAGCTCCTTAAACACCAATTTTTAGAGGTAGAGACCGGGTGTAGCATATTCAAAACAAGTGTGCAAGGAGTGGAGGCTCGAAATTTGTTAATTCACACTTTATTTTTTTTGAACTTAACATGTTTTTGGATTGATAATCCGAATTGTTAATAAGAAGGTTTACATTACATATTGTTGTGGAAAAAATAAAAAGTGAAAAATATGAAGATCTCTAGGTTTTATGTGGAAAAGAAGAAGTTTTTTTGGTACCTTGCCCGACAATGAGTGACAATGTGTGAAAATGTTTGACTTGGGTTGGTATGCTATTTTTCACTAAAGACAAGAACTTTTTTTTTGACAACATGAAGGGAAATAATATTACTTGCGAGTACTGAAAATCTCACTTTCAATAGAGTGTCCTATCACAAGTTTTTGGAAGTGCCCGAGGTGCCCGCCCTCCCCATTTCAAATTCAAAACCCTATAACTTTTTCATCAAATGTCCAATTTAGGAAAAAATTGTTTTCCCACTAAGGTCTTGGTAATGCCCTTCTATGGTAAGAATTTCAAAGATGAATGTTTGAAATTGACAGCATAGGAACCTGACCGAATTTTCAAAAAGCCTGTTTTGGACACTTGGTCCTTTAGAGGTTAAGGGGGCCGGAGTGAAAAAAGTGTTTGTTTGTTCCTCCACTAAATCGATGTCCACCCAGAAAATAAGTATGAATTATCTTCACCTGTAAATCACAATGAGATACATGGTTTTTCAAAAATCTGATGAAAAATAACGACGATTGACAAAATAGTCTAGCATGAAATATTTCCTTCTCCGTAGTCTTGTGTGGGCATTTAGAGGTTCGTCCTTAAACATTAGAAGATGCCCTCAATATTCTACAAGTGTAGTGTTGTATTTGAACATGATAAGGTTCAGATATTGAAATGACCTCCGAATGAAAGATGTTAGTTGAAGAATCTTCAATCCAAAGGTGTAAGTCTTGCTAATACATTTTCTGTATTCTACAGAGTTGAATACTTGCTTGTGTATACAGTATCCCACTAGCGTTTAAGGGTTAACGCCGAAAGGCCCAAGGCATTTTTACACCAAAAACACTTCAAAATTGTTTGAAGTAAAGAAAACCATTCAATTTCTTCCTTGTATTAAGTGGATCAAGAGAATTTGACTTCACTTGGTATCAAGTTTTTGCACTACACAACATCTGAATTCATTACCATCAGATTAATCATCATGTTGTTTCCTTGCACACCAATATTTAGAGGTACAAAAGGGGTGTAGCGTACTCAAAACATTTGTGCAAAGAGTGGAGGTTTGAAAATTGCCAAATTTGTTTTGTTTTATTTTGTATTTTTTTTTGTGAACTAAATATGTTATAGAATGATAATCCGAATGGTTGATAAGAAGGTTTACACCACATCTTGTAGTAGAAAAAATAAAATGTAAAAAATATGAAGGTCTCTAAGTTTTATATGGAAAATAATAAGTTGTTTTTTGTCCTTGCCCGATAATGTGTGATAATGTGTGAAATCTTTGACTTGGGTTAATGTGCTATACTTCACTAAAGACAAGAGATTTATTTTTTACAATGTGAAAGGAAATAAGTTCACTTGCTAGTATTGAAAATCTCACATTCGTAAGAGTGTCCTATCAATAATGAAAAAACATTCGAAATCCCCATCAATCAAATCAAATAGACATTCACAAAAATTAACACGGTTGCTATTCAACGTGCGATGTCCATCCTCCTTCACAAATGGAAAATTGAAAATAACCAACCTCTCCCCAAACTATATGATATCCCCTAAAACCTCCCAAAACACACATTTAACTTCCCACATTTCATCTCATCATAATATGCCTTATGGCTCTAACTTGGTCCTAGGTCCGTGGTTACTGGTTTCATAGTGTCTACCCTCAAGAGGGAGGAGTAGTTCCATATTTGTCTTACTCCATCTTGATCTTTGTCTGGTGGACATTGATTTAGTGGTGGAACGAACAAACACTTTATTCACTCCAACCCCCTTAAGTGAGGACCGGAGTTCTTCTTCTTCTTCCTACAATAGTTTTTGGAGTTGCCCAATGTACCTGCCCTCCCCATTTGTAATTCAAACCCCTGTAACTTTTTCATTAAATGTCGAAAATTATTGTTCTCACACAAAGCTTCCAGTAACGTCCATCTACGAGAAGAATTTCAGAATGAAATATTGTAAATTGACACAATAGGAACGTGCCCAAACTTTCAAGAGTCCCCCGAGGAGACTTTCACGCCTTTAGGGGTTAACCCTTGAACGTTAAAAGGTGCCGCTGGTGGCCACAACATTCTACAAATATAATGTCGTATTTGAACATGATAAGGTTGAGATATTGAAATGGCCTCCAAATGAAAGATGTTAGTTGAAGAACTTTCAATCCAAAGGTATAAGTCTTTGCTAGACTTTAGTACTTTTTTGGTAGTCTACACAATAGAATACGTCCCTGTAAATATGGTTCCCTAATGACATTTAAGGGTTTAATGAGATCTGAATCAAAGTATGGGAGACTTATTATAATTTTTTTTGACACAAGCAAAGAAACCTTTACTGCGAAGGAAAAAAAGGGGGGAGAAAAACAGAAGTCCCGACAGCCCCCACCAGTCCCGGCAGCCCCCACCAGGTCCGGCGAGGACGGGTAAACGCCAGGGACGAAGTTAGATGTTAGTGGGGGGGTTAGAACTAGAACTAGATAACAACCTACACGAGAACGGAGACAGGTGCCACTGAGGATTCATATCCACCCAAGAGGCAAGAACGTCGTTGCAGCACCAAAGGTCTTTGAACCACTTCGAAAACTTCGTGCTCTTCTCAGGGGCTTGTGAACCTCTAGACACCGTCTTAGTCCAAGCCACTCGCCCGTAGTCCACCAAACTAATCCACACTTTAGCTCTCAGCTCTTATCATAAACTTTGATATAGCTACTGATGAACAAACCAGGGCCAGAGGTCTTTTTCAGTCCACTAAGCTTGCTTTATGAGTGAACTTATTTGAAGAAAAGGCTTAAAAAGTACACATGATGCATGACTACCGTTTGTCAGTCTCCTTTGGTGGAACACTGCACATGATTTCAAATTTATGAAGAAAATGGAGAATCATGGATTATTCTCAGCTACAAAGCCTTTCACAACACATGTGCAATATGGGATACACATGGCATGTATGGGCTGTCGTGTACTTTGCAGTATAAATGAAGGTATATTTTAGCAATTTTAAGATGTTTAAATTCTACTTGGAAATACTTGTAAAAGCTTGTATGGGAAAATTACTCTCTGAATTGTTGGTTAATGAATTTCATAAATTTATTCAGATGTGTGAAATTCAATCTTTTATCTTAGTTTAAATTGTAAGAAAATAAATAAGTGTTGAATAATTCAGAAGGCCACCAAGCAATCTATAAGAATTAGTTCACATTGTGCATAATTTTTATATGGAAATTTATGAATCCTATGGTTGAATACAAAAGAAGTACTCGAACTATAGTCAAAACTCTTTATATGTCACTTCTTTAACCCTTAAACGACAATCGGGAACTGTATATATAGGAACGTATTTTACTCTATGGAATACAAGAAATGTAATAAAGTTTAGCAAGACTTACACCTTCGGATAGAAAATTCTGCAACCAACATCTTTCAAAGGAGGTCATTTCAATATCTCAACCTTAATATGTTCAGATACGAGCATTGGTGTAGTGGTTTGGATCATGGCACACCGGTGTGGTGGTTGTAAGTTCAAGTCCTATTGCCGGCGTCGTGCCTACCACCATAGTCCACCCAATTATGGTGGGGGGTCCCAAGGCCTCGTTGTATGGGGACCCACAAAGCCCTTGGGGGAGATGACATGTCGGTTGTCTCTAAGGCAATTAGTGTAGGGAAGCACTTAGTGTAGAAAAGTGTTTACCCTCGAGAGGGGGGAGTAGTTCTATTACACTAGCCTATGTCCTGTGGCCATATGCTTAGTGAAGAGAATGAACAAACACTACATTCACGCCAGTCCCCTTTGTAAACCGGAGTTTTTTTTTTCTTCTTGTTCAGATACGACATTATACATGTAGAATATTGTGGCCACCAACAGCACCTTCTATTGTTTAAGGGTTAAGTGTTAGAATCTCATATACGTTATGAAACTTACGCTCCCAAAAAATTTACACTATTAAATGTTATATGTTAAGTGTTATATGATGTCTCGCTTCCAGCTTCACAAATCAACTTTTACAAGTGTTAAAGTTGGAAAAATCAGAGAAACAATGGAGCAATAAATAGGAATAGGGGCAATAAATCGTAGTGCAGTGTGATAAACTTGCCACATACATCGCGATTTTGAATTTAAGGTGACTATTTTGGATGGAAACTAGCACAACAGATGAAAGAAATGGATGAAAATCAACCCAATGGATGTAACTATAAATGTAATCAATTATTAGCGAGATCAAGTTTTATTTGTGCTATATGTTATAACACTACATGGGTTATGATTTTTTTGTTCCCGACATGTAATGTACAAAGATTTTTGACTTTACACATGGAGTGTTAGGTCAACAGTTTCATACAATTAGAACAAATTACAAAGCAAGATATGGGATTATTTGAAATATCCAAAATTTTACAACAAACACTTTCAAAACATTAAGCAAACTAAGTAAATTATATAAATTTTAAAGCAAACTGTTCCTTACTGGAATATATCTAATGATTTCACTTTATGATTCTTATTCATTTATTACATTTCAATTTATCATTTTTCATTTATCTTGTTGATTTATGAATTCTCTTGGCCAAAATGAATTATTTGATGGGTACAAGGGTTGGGGATTTTGTTGTTCCCTTCTTGGGAGTGTCTGTGAATGTTTCAGTCTGAATTTGGATGACAATTGCCATAAATTTCCAAATATTGGCTTAAGGGCCCATAGAGATGGAAATCATAGGATACCATCATTGCCAGCCAACATGGGACCAACAAATGATTTGCTGGCCCAAATATACATTGTGGACCGAGTCTTTGTAAATGGGCCAAAGACTGAATTTTCAAGTATTCTTGACTTTGGAATCCTCGTTCTGGTGTCTTATTCTCATCTTTAGGTTACGCCAACAGGGAAAAAGTACGAACAAGCTACCTGGTTCAAGTTGTGTTTGATTCCCTTCTTTTGGACATCAAAAAGAAATCTAAAGTTTAAAACTAGAGATAATCCACAGACAACAAAAGGGGGTCTTGTTTTGGACACTATGAAGAAATCAAAACCTCTGCAATTCAAAATTCGTTTTGTTTCTGTGCCAAAAAAATTCAAAAAATAAGTCAAAAGTTTAAAATTAAGCTTAATCTACAAAAGGGGTGTTACGGGAGGTGCATCCAATCCTTTGAATAAACTTAATCCTTTAAGGACAAGGTTGGTTTGGTCAATGCGAGAATGTACAGTTGTCGTAGATTATGTTGATCATCGTCAAGACGATGGGTACATTATGTTCATGGTCGTCCTAAACTTGTCCTTAAAGGGTTAAACAAGCTAGAGGAGAAACCTTGTGGTCGGATCTCCCTATTTACCCTTGTACCAAGCCTCAACCTTGGATGGATCCATTTTTCTAGCCTTTTAACTTTTAGGGCTCTAGAGGATTTTTTGGATTTTTTTGGGGCTATATAGGGGCATGCGGCTCCAAATTTCCCTCGTTGGCCTCCCCTCCAACATAAAAAAGGGGTCAGTTTTGTCCCTACCCTCCCCGACCCTAAGGCTCGGTGCAATGCTCGAGCGGGGTATTTAGGCAAATCCCTTGTGGCCATTGTTGGATATGTGTATTTAACCCTGAAAATTCCCAAGAAAAATATGTTTTATTACAAAGAGAAAAACTAAAATTAATTAATGGTTTTTTAAATTTAAATCATAGGATCTATCTACAGGATAATAATAGAGAACAATGTTCAATTACCTTTTCTTTTCCTCTTTGGGAGGATAGCTCTGATTTTTAAAAGGAAGTTCGTCAATTTTATGAAGGAAAATGGCACTTTAGATATGATTTTCAACCACGTGTTGCCACATAGAGAGCTCAAGAAAATGATGGAGTAGGTTGTGGGTGACCCTCATGAGTATATTACACTTCAAGGACCAGTTAACTTATTCCATAAGCTTATAACAACATAAATGCTGGGTGAGAATCAATAATAGACTGAAGTGCAAATTAAGGCAAGGAGGGAAGATATGGGAGCCAATCCCTGGTCCGCCTTGAATGGCTCCTAATCATTTTGCTTTGATTCTAATTCTCCCCCAGATTCCCCCACACAAAAATAAAGCCAAGGCAAATTACAATAAGAAAAATAAGAAAATAGAAATAAGGCCCACTTCAGACGAGAGAAGTGTACGAGAGACACAAGTGACGTTTATTATAATCCATCACTTTCGTAGACTTCTCTAATATGGGTCCTGATAAGATGATAATGTATTCATGGCCTAGATGGTTTGAGGCTTAATCTACAAAGTTTGCAGAAAGTGGATAGTTGAGGCACTGGTTTGAAGTGGCCATCAGCTTCATGAATAGGCCGACGCACATGACGACCATATGGGGCTTCATCTCTCACATATGGTCCCTAAAAGTTTGGGTTTGGCTCCTCATGCCCACATAAGTTTCACAATAAAATCCAATGTGGTTCCAAACCAAACCATTTGGTTACCCTCTTCTGATTTACCTTTTTAACCATATTATAACCACAATGTTCCCAATCTGTTCCCAATGAGTTCCCATGTTGTTTCCCACAGTTCCCACCCTCTTCCCCAACACGTTTCCAACGTTCCCAATGCATTCTCCATGTTCCCAAAGAGTTCTCAATGCGTTTACACCTCTGAATCTATTACATATTTAAAATTTATCCAAATTTACCTTTTGTTTTGTGGGGCCCACCACCAATTCTTGGGGCTCCCAAGCGGAGGCTCATCCGCACCATGTGCGTCTGCCTAATGTGGCCACCAACTCCAACCCTTACCTCATGTTCTCATGCATTTTCTTTTGCCATGGCTTCTCTTCCTCTCACTTCTCTGTCCACTTGGTGTCTAACGCAACTTTGATTACTCTCCCTCGTAAATTATATACGTGGGGAGTTTTAATTGCAGGCAGTTTTCTCCTCACAAGTTTCTTTTGAACTTTTTTTTTAATTGTAGGACATATGAGAGTACCTGCTATGGAGTGCATGAAGAGGTTTTGCCAAGTTATTAGGCGGAGGCTCATCACCTAAGGGCCGCTTCACACCAAATCCAAGGTCGAGAGTCCGTTGGTTTCCACTAATGAGATTGCTTGAATGGCCAAAGTCCGGCCTCTCGGCCTTCACACCAAAGACCGAAGGTTGTTGCTTTGCAATGTGCCTACATGGCAGTACTTTTGGAGAGTTTTGGCATCAAGGTAACGGACTCTTGAGCAAAACTTAGGTTGCCGTTTTTAGTCGACCCAAACTTCCTTCGAGAGTCTGTCGGTATTTTCAATAAAGTAATCAAAATCTGACAAGATTTGGACCGTTAGATGAAAGAGGCCGAACCTTTTGGCTGATTTTTTTGGTGTAATGATATGGGGTTTGGACTTTGGACTTGGATTTTGGGGCTTCACACCATAGCCGCCCAAAGGCTTTAATATATATATTTTAATGTTTTTTTTTTAATCCAAAAGTTTGGACTCTTGCTATAGTTTGGGCAGAAATTTTGATGGACAGACTCTCAACTTGGCTCGGTGTGAAGCGACCCTTAGTTCGATGGGGACAACAAGGATCTACACTAGTAAAATTAAATAATACACATTGACTTGGAAACATCCCAAACTTGCTCCACTTACTTCATTATAAAGTGACATATGAACCTCATGCTAATCTTATATCAACTTTCCTATACCGTACGCTACGGTCAGTTTCGACAGGCAACTGCCGAAGCATTTATTTTTTTCTGTCACATTGATTCGACACAATGGATATCACATAGGTATTGCATGAGCATCACCTAGATCTTGCACGGGTGTCACCTTGGTATTACATAGCTATTGCCTAGCCAAATCTCTTGAAATTTCCAAAATTTTGGACAAGTCCCCATTTTGAATTAATTATGTACGAAACTGACCATAGCGTAGGGTAGTGTGGAATCAATGCTTTAATTTTAATAAAACTGAAAGGGAGTGAATAATTGATACAATTTACATGCACTATACATATTTTAATGAAATGAGTAGAATTATTTAAAATGAAATGATTGGAAGTGCATTTATGCACACATGTGAGAGCCACGAAGCATGTTGGAAAATGGGGGAAATGGAGGAACACGTCCAAAACGTAATAAATGAGAGCTTCCCAGACAATGGGAGCATGGACAGAAGGGGTCTTCAATTTACATCTTTACAACCAATCAGAAAGGGCCCTTGTTTTCACATCTTTACAGCCAATCAGCTTTATGTAGCAGGGTCATCCAAACTTATTGAACAAAATATATTGAGAATAATTTATATAATTATGTCACGTGATAAATTGAAATAATAAAATCATTTGAAGAATTTTTAATTTTTTTTATTAATGTGGTTCAATATAAATTTGGTATCGTTGAAGTAGATCCAAGATGTTGAAAAATCTATACCCCATACTCAAAACCAAGATACTCATCGACAACTTTACGGGGGGAGCAATGAGGCGAGTCTGAGGGCGGTTGCGGTCCTGCAGCTGTGAACATCGTCACTATCGAAGCTAAGATGTGACTAGTTAGGGTATAACGGCTGTTCATCTCAACGTCCGAAGTGATCCCCAAGCATCATTTCTCGGTCTGGATCTCCCTACGAAGAGAGGAGCAAGTCAGGACACTTTAGGTTTGTGTTTTCACGGTCCCTAAGGTCGAACCATTAGAAGGATCAAGTAGGAGTCGATCTGCAATACATTGGTGCGTTACTTTTGGCAGTGACACGAGGCAACAACAGAAGTTAGGTTAAAAGCAAGAGAGGTAGCGGAAACAACGTCTGAGAACTAAAACACAAAAACACAATAGCCGTAGGCATCTATAGGATCTCTTAGTTTGTGAGGTGGAATTAGGGTTAGGGTTAGACGGAAGCGCAGCGGAAGTGCGCGGTTGGTCAAGTTGCCACTAGCGCCATGGCCGATCACATGCCTTCGTCTCCACCACCACCTCCCTCCTCCCTTCCAGCCACGACCTCAAGGTCGGATGCAGCACCCGGCGTGCTTAAGACGACATCTCCATACAATTTCGCCGAGGCACTCAAGGCGCACATTGCTCACGCTCCATTCAAACCATTGGCTACGGAAGAGAGGAGGAAAGAGGAAGCACTACTCAAACACGAACTCCCGAAACCGGAGGTTGTAACAGCGATGGCACACTTGGGGAGTCACGCTGAACTCAATCCATCCAAGGCAACCCCCGGTGAGATTCTCCCAAACTCCTTGTTTCGTAGTGGTCCAGAGTTTCTGTTGTGTAAACAAGCTGCCCAATTTACGCTTGATGAGGAGAAGGTGAAGAAGGAAATGGAACATTTCTAGCGGCACACAATGATCGCATATTTTGTTGGAGGAAAGTCAAGGTGGAATCCTGTCCCATCATGGCTAGCGGCGCTCTCAAGTAATGCTCAAGCGGAATGCTCATTTGGGCGCAACCTAGGCAACAAATTCTTTCAAATCGTCACCAAAGATGTCAGCGCTACTCAATAGTTGCTCATGCTCACCCCACACATGTCAAGGTGGGTGGGATACATGCATGCTTCAACCATGGGTAGCTCTATTTGATCCTAGTACTCCTATCAAAGCACAGATGCCGGTAGAGATTACCCTCAAGGCCGTGCCAGATGAGATGCGTAGCAATATTCATGACATCGCCAGGTGCATTGGGAGGGTGGTGGGTAAACATCGAGGCAAATGGTACTCAGTAGATCAGAAACTCTGCGTCAATGTTGACACGGCCAAGCCGTTTGTCATGACCATCAACGTCACGAATCCCGTTTCAGGTGAAATGGTGTCATTGGCAGTAGATTATAGTAATCTCCCAATTTGCTATAGGTACTGTTTGTCCACATCATATTTGGTTAAAGATTGCCGCGCGCTGTAGAAACATCAGACAAGACATCGATAGAGACAACAAGGTTCAAGAGTGCCTCATTCCACTGCGGAGGGCACTTCAAGCAAGGTACCACAAGAGAGACAACCTACAAGTGCCGAGCAGAGTGTGCCACTCGAAGACGTGGGTCCGGCGCATGGATCGAAGGTGCAAGAAGTCGTAGAGAGCCCCGATTTCCAGCCTACACAAGAACTTCTGCCGCCTCCTCCACCCCCAAGAATTGCACCACTACACCTTGATGGTAAAACGCCCAGACAAACAACCGAAGCTGATACAGAGACAACTAGACCACAGGGCCGAAGTCAGGATCGCGCCGCGTCGACCTCCAAGGAGTGGGAAAGTGTCCAAGTTAGGGAGCTAAGGAGGAGTTTAGAAGTTCACATAAATGTTGCAAGTGTGGGCAAGGAGAAATTCAGGAAAGCAAGAAAACCTCAACCTAAGCCGAGAACAAGATCGACAGCCAGTGTCGCCATTGGCTTGTTGCTCCAGTCACGTAGCCCGCAAGTAGGAGACTTGGTAAGAGCAACTCAATCGGAGGACGAGGACACAGGTTCTTCGGCTGACTTAGGGGCGCCGGATCTTGTACCAAGCCGAGCGAGCGCAGCAGCAGCTGCCTACACAATGCCGGATTTTCATTGCGAGAAGAGGTTAACGGCCTCCGACTGGCAAATCAAAGGAACTACTCGGTAGAGGCAGTCTTCCAAAAGAGGACAAACACACCAGCCATAGAGGCGACGCAATCGACAGTTTGGCACGCTGGAGAGAACTTTTGGCTGATTGGGAAAGATTCGGACGACCTCAGCATTGGGATGGTAGACGCACAAGAAGCGCAAGAATTCTCAGGAGGTCCTTATAAGAAGAGTCGTGCACCTGCCTGTGCCATCATCGAATCGGTTTATAGGCAATGAATTAGAGATCAAGGTTGGAACGACGAGTTGGGGTCAAGCCCAACAGGCAAGTCTCGTTCCTCCATCTGACCAAGTAGAGAACAACATCTCGACCTACATCACGTTCACTCGAACAAATCTGTAAGGTTCGGACCATTGGTTAACACTACAACAGTGTCAATCGTAACACACAATGTACGGGATATGAATGAGTATACTAAAAGGGTTGTCATCAGGGACTACTACTCCAGACTACAGGGGAATGTAGATATCATTTGCCTACAAGAAACTAATTTTAGAGGCAACAAGTTTCAGGCTCTAGCTAGTTTATTTGGCCAGGAGCAAGTTTTATTGGACATGATGCACATGTCGCATACAACAATGATAGTAGAGTAGATGGGGTTGGGAGCGGAGGTACAGGGATGTGGATATCTCCTAAACTCTCCCACCTGATTAGTTATCAAGGGTACCCGCTCAGTGGCAACGCGCACTGGGTAATGCTCTCGGGACTTCCACGGGGGGATATGGCCGTGCTTAACGTCTATTGCCCACATTTTTTAGCTGAGAGGTGTGTGCTTTGGAGTGAGCCGATTCTAACACTTCCTCGCGGTTGTCGATAGATATTATCCGGGGACTGGAACTTTGTAGAAGCCAAAGAAGACAAGTCCAATCTCTACAAATTCTACCGGTCAGTAGAAGAGAAACAACATTTCAACGAGTTGAAGAATGCTCTCGAAGTAGAAGATGCATTTCTAGGAGGGAGTTGAATCCGTTCTCGTGGTACAGCAGAAGGCGCGATGGGCGCCGTGTGCTAGCAAGACTCGACCGCATCTACACATTTCTTCGGGCTTGTCCACACGCTACGAGCAACACTTACCACATCCTCAGTGATACATCATTGTCCGACCATCTCCCCGTATGGAGAGAGGTGCAGTTGGAACCTATACAATAGCGATCCTCACCATACGGCCTGAACGCCAAGTACCTGAATCACCCAGATGCACAACAAGGCATTCGTCAGACTAAAATGCGCCACCCGCACTTATCATTTGTTCAGAAACTTAGGAAAATGGTTTGCTTCTACAAAAGATTTTGTATTTCCAAGGCGCAGGAGAGCAAACAGATGGAGTCAACGGTGAGGAATGAGTTGGAAGTCGCTCACAGACAGCTCCAAGTCGATCCAGACAACCAGTCGGCTCAAGTCCAGCTAGACACTATCTCTGCCCGGATCCAAGCAATAGAGAAATCGAAGGCTGAAGGGGCAAGGATAAGGAGCAGGTTTAAGTAGCTGGAAGTGGGGGACAAATGCACTCGCGAATTCTTTGCCTCTCACAAGACAAATCATTGGCGTCCCAAATCACAGAGCTGCTAGACATCGAAGGGCGGCTGGTATCATCGCGCTCAGGCCTTGAGACGACATGCCAAAGGTACTACCAGCAATTCTATGCGGCGCGTCCCCCATTGCCCATCACAGAAGGAGCGGAGCACACGACCCTAGCTTATCTCAATGATAGGTTTGGTGAAAGCATGAGAGACTCCTTAAGCGCGCCAATTACAATAGAAGAGTTAAAGGCAGCCTTAGGCGATATGTGCCCTGGCAAGTCACCAGGTACAGATGGTGTGGGAGTCAAGTTCTATTTCGCATATTGGGAGCTTGTTGGAGCTGACTTCACTGATATGATTTGGACCAGTGTAAGAGAAGGCAAATTGCCGACAGGAATGACGCATGGCATGCTTGCTCTGCTACACAAGGGTGGGGAGCGTCGATCCTTGTCCAACTAGAGACCAATCTCCCTATTGAATAAGTCGTACAAGATCTATGCAAAAAATTTACAGAGACGTCTTTAGCCGATCCTGATGGACATCATCAGCCCTGAACAGTCAGCCTTTCTTCCACTACGTTACATCATGGACAACTTGCTGCTCACACACGAAAACATGTCATGGGCTAAACAATCGAACCAACCTCTACTCTTCCTGAAGTTGGACTTCACCAAAGCTTACGATATGGTTGACTGGGAGTGCTTATACAAGGTCTTGGGCGCCTTTGGATTTCCAGGCACGCTTGTGTCAATGATCAGAATCCTCTTCCAAGATGCTACATCTACAGTTAAGATGAATGGCAGAAGAAGAAGAACGCCGGTCTCCAAAGGAGGCCGGCGTGAATAAAGTGTCTGTTCGTTCCACTACTAAGACCATGCCCACAGGACAAGGAATTAGTGAGCTGGAACTACTTCCCTCTCTCGAGGGTAGACACTATGTAACAAGAAACCAAAGAACCACAAGTCAACCAACCAACGAATCACAAACCAAGCAACTAGCCAACGAACTAACTACAAACCAGGCAAGTAGTCAAAAACCTTAAAACCAACTAGTCATGAAAATCAAGGCGGGGAGAATTTAGGGGGGTCCTGTGTATCGGGGAGGGCTTGGTTGTTTTCGATTTTGCGTTTATGTAGAAGAATGGACATGGCATGTTGGATAGCTATGGTGTTAATGTTTTTAAAGGATGTTTTAATTGTTTCAATGGGTATCTTGAAGGTGTCTTCTAGAGTTTTCATAGACGGGATAAAGGTGGTGGCCCGAGCACCGGATGTGATTACCATAAGGGGGTCAACATTCCATCCGAGGGCGATGATGTCGTCAATAAGGGGTTGGTATTTGTCTATTTTGTTTTGGATTGTTTCCGGGGAAAATCTATCGTTGCAATATGTGAATTCAATGAATTGAATGGTGTAGTCTTGGTTGACGTTATCGGGTGGTGGGTCATTGTATGGTAAACCTTTGACACAAAGGATGTCCGGTTTGAGCCGGGCGTTGCAATGACATCTTTGGGTCGTACATGAGCATGGGAGTAGCCACGGGGGGACCGTATTTTCTTGTGGATTGTTATTGAAAGTGCCGGCGTTCATTAGTATAAAACATCTCGATTTATTGTAGGAGGTGATTAGTTTTCGGACTTCCCATACCGCTTTGTTATGTCTTTTAACAATTAGGGAGTGTATGTGGTGGTTTTAGCATTTGAATAGAACATGTAGCCATGTGTCGGGGTCTGTTGAGGGGCATATGGGGCATGTCATGGATGGAAATCTTTCTATTCCAAAGAAGAGTTGTTTACGGGCGTTTCCCATGTATTGACCGGTACGGAATTTGATGAATAGCAAATCCTACCCGTTGTTTAAAATTGAAAGAGGACTAAGACAAGGTTGCCCACTCGCACCATACCTTTTTATCATCGATGCAGAGGCATTGAACACAATGGTTAAAGTTGAGGCACACAACGGAAGAGTAGAGGGCATCAAGCTCCCGTGTGAAGGACGGCAAGAGATTCTGGCTCAGTATGCCGATGACACTTCATTCACTCTTCTTGGGAGAAAAGGTCCAGCAAGAAACCTGATCCATACTCTCAACAACTTCTGCTTGGCCACTGGCTTGGTGATGAATTGGACCAAGTCCTGTGGATACTGGCAAGATTGGGAGAATACAGGTAGGCCATCATGGACTAACCAGCTCGGCATTACTTGGGCCAAACCAGATGAAGTTGGGAAGCTTTTGGGCTCCCCGTTTGGCATGTCGCTTTCCACAAGTTCAGTGGGCAACTTTCTCTACGAGCGCATTTCTAAAAAACTAGTCTACTGGAATTCCACGAAACTCAACTCTTCAGGGAGAAGTGTGATCGTGAATAGTGTCCTCTTGTCAGCACCGCTATTTTTCTGTCAATATGGGGAGGCACTAAAAGAGGTATCACGAAAGTCAAAGAACTTATCATGAACTTCCTGGCCTCAGGGCCAACGAGGCGCTCGGGTATTCGAGTTAGCTGGATTCGTTGTTGCCAGACCAAAGCTCGTGGAGGTCTTTACCTTATCAACATCGAAGACGCATCGACGGCGCTCATGTCGAAGTGGGTACTGAAGGCCATGGAACCTGGGGATTCCAACTTACACGCCCTACTCAGATTTCGACTCGCCTCTTCTCAACCTTTTGCCAATAGCAGGTGGGATGCCAGCTTGGAGTACTTCACGATTTAGAAACATCAGGCCAAAAAAAGCTCCATCGTGTGGAACAGAGTGACGACCGCTTGGAAGACAATCCTGCCTACTTTAAAATACATTCCACCGACAACGATGGATGAATTCATGTGTTGTAGTCTTTGGCTCTGCCCTACGGTCCAAACTATCGGACTCGGGTTTGCTTAGTCGCGGGCAATGGAACTGCACAAGCAAGGCATCCGCCAATATCGGGACATCTAGAATGGCATCCGCTTCCTTAATTTCGATGAGATGCAGGCCAACCACGCCCTTGCAGATGCTGAAAGGGAAGCTTGGCTGGCTCTTATTCATCATCTGTGGAGCACGTGGAGTCAGCTGCTTTGAAGTGTCAACCTGCATACGAACCTAGGGAGTGGATCGGGGTTTTTGATGTTGTGGACGCGCTGCTGCCGACCTTCGTCCTCCAAGTTGGAGAACGTCTCCAGCCTGACGTAGGGTGGCAACGTCTAGAGATTCCCTCCAATCGCGAGATTCATGTTGTGAGGACGGCTACTCATTGCCTTTAGAAAATCGACTGGTTGGAATGTAGCAAGTTTGCGACAAGGCCTCCTAGATGGAGTTTCCAAGCTGAGGACTGGATTTCTATTCACTTCGGCATGATCCGGCGTGTTTGGGTTGCAAAAGTCATCAAAGGATCCAGGAAGATGTCCACGATGTTTTTCTACGGAAGGTGAGACATGTTGTCGTGGGACCCTGAACGCTTTAAATGGGATAGAGAGATCCCATTTAAATTGAGAGATCCCATTTAAATAGAGAGATCCCATTTAAATTGGCTTTAGTTGAGAGGGATTATTCTGTGGCAGCTCTAGTGCGAAAGAAATGATACTATGTTTAGCGACACCAAGTGGACCAGACAGAAGTTGAGAGCTAAAGTCTGGCTCGAGCTGGTTGACTACGGGCGTGTCGCTTGGTCCAAGACGCAATCTAGGAGTACCTTGGCTCCGGAGAAGAACACGAAGTTCTCCAAACGGTTCAAAGATCTATGGTGCTGCAACAAGGTTCTGGCTTTGTAGATTGGCGAGAAACCACGGTGGAATCTGTTCCCTAGCTCTCTTAGGTCTAACACTAGGTCTAATCCTTTCACTAACACTTGATGTTGGTCCGGGTGCTTAACCGGCCTCGCCGACCCTAGCGGGGTCTGCCTGGGCCTTTGTGTTTTTTCTCCCTCATCCCTTTGCAGTAAACGTTCTCTTTACTTGTGTCAAAAAAAAATCTATACCCCACAGGTATGCTTAGATCCACCCCAATTTTCATTCCCCATCACCCGTATGAACGTCTGTCGGGAATCGTATATACATGCACGTGTGTTACTTTGTAGAGTACTAAGAATGTATCAAAGTATAGCAAGACTTACACCTTTGGATTGAAGGTTCATCAACTAACATCTTTCATTTGAAGGTCATTTCATTACGTGGACCTTATCATTTTTCAAATACAACACCATACATGTAGTGGCACCTTCTGGCGTTTAATGTGAATACTTCTCATGTACCACAGCCAAGGTCGGAATTTGGTAATATAATTTCTAAAAATATCTGCCAAATTTTCTTTCTGAAATTATGTTTAACCCCTATATTTCCTTGACAATTTCACAACGAAAATACTTCCAAATTGTTGATTCTAGTGCAATGAGTAAGGAAGGAAACAAAAACTTTTTTTTTCAGTTTTAGACGGTAGGATCTCATTCAACACTTAATAATTAACATACTAAAAAAAAAATCATCGACATTGACTGCAAGGATTGAAAGTTTATAGTGTTTAAAGTGAAAAAAATGGTTCATATTCATCCCTCATCTCTGTGTTGAGTATATCAATAGACTTGACTTCACTTGGTGTCAAAGTTTTGCATTGTACAAGGTCTAGATTTTATATCATCGTGTTGATCATGATATTGATTTCTTGTGTAGAGAAGGGGTGTAGCATATTCAAAAAAATTGTGCAAGGAGTGGAGGTTCAAAAAATGACAATTCACATTTTATTTTTTTGGGAACAAAATATGCTTTAAATTGATAATCCAATCAGTCATTAAGAAGATTTGCACCACGTCGTGTAATAGATAAAAGAAAAAGTGAAAAATATGAAGACCTCGAAGTTTTATGTGGAAAAGAAGAAGTATTTTTGGATCCTTGCCCAACAATGTGTGAAAATCTTTGACTTAAGATAAAATACATCTTTTCACCAAAGACAAGAAATATTTTTGACAATATGAATGGAAATGATATTAATTGGTAGTATTGAAAATAAAAAATTTATCAGAGTTTCCTAACAAAAGTTTTGGGATTGGCTGACATGCCTGAACTTCATAAATTATTCTTTAAGATGGCATAACTTTTTTTCTAAAAGTTCGATGAGAATAAAAATTATACTCCCACGTACGTCTTGACTTCTCGCATCTTTGGACAAAGTTTCAAGAATTCCAAATATAAACTGCAACCATGGGAATGTGCCCGAGATTTGCAAAAGCCCACGTAGAGACTCTTTTTTTGTTAGGGGTTAAAAGACATTTTTTATTTTATTTTTTTTACTGAAAAACCGAATTTTCAAGAATGCTCATGCCCTACTAGACCCTTGGGTGCGGTAATCACAAACTATGGATTACTCGGTACTCAAAAGAAGTTAAACCTATTTCTACCTACCAAGTTTTTCATTCCTTCTATTTGAACGCCAACATATTTTACACAAAATCCACTCAAACAATCACCAGTCGAATATGATAGCCACACTAACTTGAATTTCTATGTTCATAACACAAAAATCAACTTGGTGTAGGTACCAAAGGTAAAACTTTCCAAATCTGCAGTTAACCCCTAAAGATCCTTGAAAGCCAAAATGGCTTTTTGCTATTTCGGGCAGCCTAGTTCAAGGGGTTAAATTTAATATTTGTGCAAAAGATTTTTACGGGGTGTTCCCTATACTACAAGGTGTATGTGCAACAATTTGCAAAGTCGAATTCCAATTTTTGAGCTTATTTACTCAAATTTTAGTTTTCAACCTCTGGGCGGGCAGAAAAAAACTTTTTATTTTCAACATTTTTTTGAAATGTTTTTTTGCTAATATGTTCATAACTAAGTTTCTGTTCAAATTTCCAAGTGACCCATGTTGAACCTTTTACCAATTCTGCAAGGGCAGCCTTTAAAAATTACAACAACAAGTTTCAAAGTTTTCCACAATATTACATTTTTTTCTTTCAAAATTCGTCAAAATTTGAGATTTAATAATTTTTCAAAAATAATTTTTCCCAAAATTCACAAACTTAAAGAGGTACCTACTCACCGTTCATTTTTTTCCTAAATTAAATACAATAAACGTGATGCATGTTTTTCCAAATCACCGTTTTTATACCTTCTGTTGGAAAATAATTTGCATGAAGGTCCAAAAAGCCAAATGAGTCTCTAAAATTCTGCATAGGCATACAGAACATGATTCTCCACATGGAAAAAAATATGAGCAAAATGATTGGTGTAGCAATCATCAAGTTTTCCTTTGCACAAAGTAGACTATGTCTTTTAAACAATGCCCAAAAAAAGTTTTGCATCAACTTTGAACATTATAATCTCACAAATGGTGCACATCCAACGGCTCAAACTTGACATAGTATATTTCATAGTACCGTAGGTGAACCTCTAGACCGGCATAAATTAATTAGAAAAGCCCATGCCGAATTAAGTGGAAAATGTTTTTTTGGAAATGCCGAAATTGTAAAAATTGCATATTTACAGATTTTGGCGCATGTGGAGACATCAAAGGGGATTTAGGCTTGGAAAAGTCTTCCTCCATGGCAATCATGCATAAGCACTTGAGTTTGGAATCCCAAGGTCTTGAGTTCCATTCCCATGGGTGCCAAAACAGGCCAAATATAGTAGTATTTGATTTCTTGCCGAAAATAACATTATTGTAATTTTGAATGCCGAATGTCATTTTTTCACTTTAATTAAGTATTCGGCATTAAGGTGCCGAACTAGAGGTTCACCTACGGTAGCTAGGTTCAAGATCCTACGGTTGAAAATACTAAAAAACAGTAAATACATTGACCATACCTCAATTCCAACAAGGTGGTAGAAATTCGCAATTTTTGGTTTTCGAGCTCCCAAGAACACAAGGATTTTTAGGGGTTAATTCTCCCCTTGCTTTTCAAAGTTCATATCATTTTTATAGAAATCAGGACAGACTCTGATGATTGTACGAACAAGATTTGTTAGCGGTTTTTTATCACCTGAAAATAGAATTTTGAACTGTAGCGCTACATTTGAATCACAGTATCCTATCTTTATCCATAAATTACGAAGAGCTGATAACCCACGTTCTTGGCCACATGTCGCCAACGAGCTTGCGCTGTACATGTATGCATAACATATTTCCCGAACTCACAATCTCGCCACCTGGCAAATTTATATATTAAATTACATGTGTTTGGTAAGGATAGGTTGGAGAGGTACGGAAAAGAGAAAAAAAAGTTCAAGCCAATTACTTTGAGGATGGATTGTAGCTTCGTGTGAATGTTTAAGTTTTAGGGAGCATGTTGGTGAGCATGCCACGTGGTTTTGCTGCATGCGTGTTGTAATGTTATTGGTGTGTTATAGTACATCTTACGATTGGCAGAGGTGGCATGATACAAGCGATGTGATCGTACTTGAGTGACCTTCTCGTCAGTGTGCACCAAAATATATCCGAGAAAGATATTTTAATTCATCTATGTATGTCTTTGCACACGTTTATAAAATTGAAGTTGCTTTGAAAAATTGAGGCACATGCTTGATGTAGATGTATGGACGTAGCTTTAAATCCACACTATGGTAGGTGAATGCTCTACATGGAGATTCCACATACATCAATTGGAATTTGAATGGTATCTAGTTGAATGGTCTCCATTTGAATGTGAATGGAATAAGAGTGTATTTTCATTTTGAGCTACTTTTTGAAGTGGAATTGAACTTAGAATGAACATGCAATGGTTCTATGGTGTTTACATGCAGTTTGTTCTACATATTTAAATAAATTACCACTAGTGATTTAAAATTCAACTAGTAAAAATCCACTAGTAATAATCCAAGGGAAGTGGAATTTCTTGGTACACATTGTTACAGATTCATTTGTTTTGAAAGATTTGCAACATAGAGTGTAATACAACCCTCGTTTATCATGCATGCTTTGCAATGTGATTTTCATTAATTCATTAACTTGTCCTACTAAAATGGGGAAATTTTTGTAGGGATGCTCTGAGTGGCAAATTACGTATAAAAGAAAAACACAAAAGAATCCTTAAAATCTGATGCTTTTCCAAAAATTTACTTTTGCCCTTTCTCTACCCACTATTTCTTCTTCTTATAAGGCTTTCAGCATGGTGCGGACAGGAAACCCCCCAAGCTCGGACGTACCCGAGGTGGGGCCCGTCTTAATTGCATGGGCTCATTTTTCTGGCCCTCCCATTTTGGGGGGGTCAGAGACTTTTTTTGGCTTTTTAAAAAACTAAATTGGAGCCTACGGCCCCAATTGAGTATGGAAGACCCCCCCTCGCTAAATTTAGGGCCCCATCCAAAAACAAAATAGGGGCCAGGTTTTGGCCCTACCACCTCCTCCCCCACCCGGTAAGTCTCAGCATAGGGGGTTTTCTGTCAAATCGTTTCAGCATTAGTCAAATGTTGTGCTAAAGTATGAACGTCATACCCAACGTGGGTCAAATATTCTCACCCATCCAGGGAACACCATGAGGACCGCTTCACTACATTACACATTCATCCCTCCCAAAAAGTTATAAGGTAGGCCCCCCTAAAACCAACAAGTTAAGGAATGTGCATATATGGAGAGAGGAGATAATTATAACATTACTACTATCGGTACCCGTTGTTCCAACCGGGGAAGGTTTTTTATTAGTGCTCCTCAGAATAAATTTGTTTGACGTATTGCATTTTAGATTGCAATTTGCATCCCTCGGAACGTCATGCGGTGATCCACGAAACGTCGTCATTCCGTGCGGCAAGGATGGCACAACCGCTGAAGTACTCGAGCGCATTTGCTTCGACGTCAGCAATTCCTCCATAGATGGCATTGATCAAGCAGTTCAAGGTGTGATTGCGGACAACCATCGTCCGTGGACCCCTGATCATGTCATCTTTCACCTTCTCCAACTTGTCCTCCCCCAACGCCAGGAGCCACTCTGGAAATGTACGATTGCCCAAATCCACACGGCGATCACCAACAACAGCGCACATGTTCCGGCAAAGTCTTGGGTTCAGGGTTTTAGGGTTTTGGGATTAGGGTTAGGGTTAGGATTAGGGTTTAGGTTTAGGGAGCAGTGGACTGACTGACTGACGCCTATTATATTGGTAGATTTTTCAGTGATAGCCAATGGAATTATAATATCAACCCAAGTGATTTCATATTTTTTCAATGAAAAATTAATTAGTTATGAATTTTTAAATTGTGCAGCCATGTTTAGTGGGTGGCCAACAGTAGGTACCCCCCATAACCAACGACCAAAAGTAAGGATCTTGACTAATAGCAAACCTCCATTTGGAACTCAGTTGGTGGTAATGGGATAGAAGAGGGTTGGATAAACCCCAACTTTATAGGTGTTGGCTATGGGTTTTTGTTAGTTGTGGGAGGCTTACCTTAGCCAAATATGGTGTTGGTGGATGGAGGTGGTAAAGACTTAGTAGAGGTTAAAACTTAATTATGGATTTAATAGAGGGCTTGGAAACTTAAGCCCAATTGCACTCCCAACCATCTACACCATTCAAAGACCCACAAGTTTTTGGAGCATTGAGTAGGTTATGGAACAAGGAAAGGGAAGACTCCCAACATCTCTTAAATCCAGTGAGCCAACTTCATCTTGTTCTTTGTCTTCCTGCATTTTACCAACACGTGCGCACAACCTCCAATCATCAAAGTCTAGGGCCAACTTTTTCCGATCTCCAATCCAGGTCAGGCTGGAACCATCTTTGTAAGCAGTTACGATCAACTCTCCTCGAACCATTGTTTTCTTCTTGATATTGTTTCGTCCAAATGAGTGATACATGAATGACCAAGTTTCAAACCTGTGCTACTTAGGGCAGAAGGTATTAGCAAAAGGTCACACCAAGGATTTATACCAAGGACAAACTACATAAGTAGAAGATCGAGGGGCGTTAATAAATGGTTGAATAGAGATGGTGTGTTCGCAACTTTGGGATCTTTGGCTTAAAAAAACTCATTGCTTTGACTCTACACCCCGAACTATACACTGAAAAACAAAGGTTTCAACTTAGCAGAGACCATTACAATGGTTATAAATTAGTTGGCATCATAAATGAAAGGTACAACTTTTGGGAGTGATGAGTGTAGTGGAGAAGGCCACTAATCAAGAATTCAACTAAAATTTGGAATATGATTGGATTAGAGTGAGAGCAATCCTAATGTGTCTCCAATGACAATGTCGAGCGTGGTGTTTACCACCATAATCCACCTAACTATGGTGGAGGGTCCCAAGACCTAGTTGTATAGGTACCCACAAGGCCCTTGGGGAAGATGACATGTCCGTTGTCTCACTGTAGGGAAACCCTTGCTGTAAAAAAGTATTTACCCTTGAAAGTTGGAAGTAGTTCTTCTATACTAACCTATGTCATGTGGACATAAGCTCGGTGTAGAGAATGAACAAACACTATATTCATGATGATCGCCTTCAGGGCGGAGTTCGTCTTATTCCAATGACTATGCTAAATTAGCGCATCATAGCCCACGGTGACTCATGTGGAATTAGTGACCATGGGTGAGGATGAGGAGGGGGTGGGCCCACCTGTGGTCACCAACATGGCCTGCAAATGCACATGACTACTCAACCTCATCTGCTTCTCTGCAATGGCCTGCCTTGGCATCTTTAAATATTTTATTATTTATTTCAGCATTAAAAATGTAAAACGCTGAGGTCAGTTTGAACGTGTAATGCACTAAGGTAGTGGTTGATATTTCCGTGCAGTTCCAATTGTCGCACCCTACATTCCGGGGCTGGGTCCTGAAATCCGCCTTTTCTGGAGCCCCACCCTGCACACACCTGCGACCTCACTCCCTTGGTAAACCCATTAAAGTTAGAAGCGCTTTTTGTCAAGATCCTATGGGCGACCACTGGGCAGTCTACGCTAGAGGCTTTACAAAATCATAGATAATTGTAGACTTTGTCAAAAAAATGTTTTTTTTGGGACGTCCTTGCACAAGCTTTGTAGACCGTCCAAAAATTATAAAGTTTTTGTTTCACACTCCAAACTAAGCAAACCTGAAATTTGCACGGAAATATTAACCACTACCTTACTGTAGAAGTGTTTGATGCCCTTCCAACGTGCTGCTAAACATCTACCACACTTCACTTGAACGTTTCAAGCTTACCATATGGTTCCAATTTTAACCCCTACATGAAAAAAGTCCCGAGGTGGGCTTTTCCAAATCTCCGGCACATTTCCATGATTGAAATTTATATTTAAAATTCTTAAAATTTTGTATAACAATGCAAGAAGTCATGAGTTACACGGGAATAGAATTTTTTTTCTCATTGGACCTACGGAAAAAAAGTTATGTCATCTTAAGAAAAAAATTGTCGAGTGTGCGCACATCGGGCAACTCCAGTTTTTGCTAGGACAATTGTTTACACGTGAGATTTTCAAAATCAGCAAGTAATGCTATTTCCTTTCACATTGTCAAAAAATAATTCTTGTTTTTAGTGGAAAATAACATATTAACCCAAGTCAAACATTTTCACACATTCTCACACATTTTTGGGCAAGATACCAAACAAACTTCTTATTTTCCACATAAAACTTAAACATCTTCATATATTTTACTTTTTACCTTTTATAAAACAATATGTGATGTTAACCTTTTTATTGATTGTTTGAGTTATCATTCTAAAACATATAAAGCTTACAATAAATTAAAACGTGATTTGACTTTATTTGAACCTTTACTCCTTGTTCAATAAGTATTTATTAATATCATGTAGTTTAATTTAGACATACAAGTTTTTCTTTCTTTCTTTACTTATTACACTAGAATCAATAGTCTTGAAGTGTTTCTTGTCTAAAATTATCATAGAAATTTAGGGGTGAAATGTAATAAAAAAATTAATAAATTAATTCATGGTTTGTAGATGTGGTTGTGGGTGTAATGAGGTGCAAAAGCCATTGTTAGTGCCTAAGATAAGATGTTTGTTAAATTCATTTAAGTAAGTAAGGGAGAGAAAATTTTAATTCACTTTAAAATGTTTTTTTGAACATAGAGTCATGATTTTATTTATTTATTTAATATTTACTTCCTTAATTCGAAACTATTTTTTCTTTTCTTGGTGCGGTGTTCTTCTTTGTGAGAAAGTGGTATTTAATGAAATTGATTTCTTGTACTCTCTGTTTTAACTCTCAATTGTTTACTTCACATATGATATGTCAATGCAAAGCTATCAACCTGGTGTGCGCCTCAACTTCTTTCATTCAAAGTATGAATTTTCTTGCAATAATCTATCGGTTGATGAAGTAGTACACCCTCCCAAATCCACAATTTTTTGAGTACCAGTATACAATAATTTAAACATTGTAATCTGTTCCACCACTCGTCGGCTGTTATGCAAGTTTTTCCCAAAGTTTAGGTCATGAGTTTAGTTCAATTTTGGAATCTTATATACGTATATTAGAAATCATATTATTATCGAAGTTGGTCTTGAGGAAAGAATCATCACACAACTTGGTTTTGCAGATATAGGAGAAAGTTTTGCCTCTTCCTTAGCTTATATCCAAATCCATTACTCAATTACACCTTTAAGGATGAGGTGGCTATGGATGATGGTTGAATCTACAAGGGTTCTAGATTCTATAGAATATCGTCTATTACACTTGTAGGTTTCCATCATCCATAGCCACCTCGTCCTTAACCCTCAAACACCAGAAGGTGTTGGCCACCGTATCTTGCACGTATAATGTCGTATTTGGACATGATACAATTGAGATATTGAAATGACCTCCAAATGAAAGATGTTAGTTGAAGAATTTTCAATATGAAGGTGTAAAAATCTTGCTAAACTTTAGTACATTTTTAATATTCTATAAAGTAAAATACGTCCCTGTATATACGGTTCCCGACTGATGTTTAAGGGTTAAAAGTGTTACGCTTAGGGTGGAAAAAAGTCTTTGAAATGCACCATCCGGAAATCACGGCAGAAAGTCAGCAAGAAAGAGGGTGCTCTGCTATTGTTTTCTTTTTAAATGTAAAAATATTTTAAATGATTAAATAATTAGGAAAAAGGAATCTCTTGTGGGTTTTCTACTTTCAGTGATAAATTGCCATTTGTCGACAACATGTGAATTATCCTCACTGTCACTCAATGATAAGGCTTTGCCTGAATTTTCGTTCATTTCAAAATAGGGCATAATTCTATCTTTGGTGAAAACATGCAAAGTGAAGAATGAAGATTCTATCCTTTTTACTTTAGCATATCTTTTCAACGCCAATCACCACTTCTGAAATTTTGAATAGTGTTTGAAAATATGCCTAGGATGTATTGAAAAAATTGCGCATACGATGGGTTTGAAAACTTGCTCAAAGTGTATCATATTTGCTTAACCTCTAAAGGACCACAACCACTTTCGCTCTAAAACCAGTCCAATACTGCCACTTCCAAAAAGAGACATAAAATCACATTTTAAAGAGAATTTCGGATTTTCAACCGTAAGATCTTAAAATAGACTTCTATATAAACATGACACTAAATTTTGGTTGCAATCCACTGCACGGATTGATAGATTTTAATGTTTAAAGTCAAAACAATGGTTCTTTTTCTTCCCTGCGTTGAGTAGATTAGCAGACTTTGACTTCACTTTGTATCAAATTTTTGCATTGTACAAGGTCTAAATCTTTGGTCTTAAGCATGATATTATTTCCCAACACACCAATTTTTAGAGGTAAAAAAGGGGTGTAGCATATTCAAAACAAGTGTGCAAGGAGTGGAGGTTCAAAAATTGCCATTTCACGTTTTATTTTTTTTGTGAACTACGTATGTATTTGAATGATAATCCAAATGGTCAATAAGAAGGTTTTCACCACATATTGTTGTTGGAAAAATTAAAAGTGAAAAATATGAAGATCTCTAGGTTTTATGTAGAAAAGATGAAGTTTTTTCCCCCGTTGCCCGACAATGTGTGAAAATGTTTGACTTGGAATAAAATGCCTTTTTACACTAAAGACAAGAATTTTTTTTTGAAAATTTCCAAAGAAGGAAATATTCTTTATGTGTGTGAAAAATCTCAATGTCAATAGAAGCTTTTGTCAAAAAAATTGGAGGTGCCCGGAGTCCCCACTTTTGGCTTTAAGTGGTACTAAATTTCAAACCACAAATCCAAAAAATAAAATAAAAATATGTCCACAAAGCTCTTATCAGAGGCAATCTAGAATAAAAATATCAGAGAAATTTCTTTTCTTTTCGAATTTTAGGAACTCGCCCAAAATCAGAAATCCCCCCAAAGGAGATTTGGTCCTTTAGGGGTTAACAAGACTATTATCAATAATTATCTCTTCAAGCGTAAGTCTTTTATACAAGAGATTTGTAGATCCCTGCCGTCCTTGACCAAGCAAAGGCATGGGCTCAAGGCCATGTCTAGGTGGTGGTAATTCACCTCAAATATTTCATTTGACTAATTTTATCCAATGGGTTTTGGCATGGAACTGTCCGGAATTGCTTTCGAGACAATAAATAATCATGTATAGAGAAAGATGGTCTTACTTATTGAATTGATGAATTTTATCCTAGTCATAACTTTTTATGTACAAGTAGAAGAAGAAGAACTCCGGTCTCCGATGGGGATTGGCGTGAATGTTCATTGTCTTCACTAAGCCTATGGCCAGGGGACATAGGCTAGTGTAATAGAACTACTTTCCCCTTTCAAGGGTATACATTTTTCTACACTAAGTGCCTCAAAGACAATTGGCATGTCGTCCTTCCAAAGGTCTTTTTGGGTACTTATACAACGAGGTCTGAAGACCCCCCACCATACTTGGGTGGACTATGGTGGTAGGCACCAAGCCGGCATGAGGACTTGACCTCACAACCACCTCAATTGCGTGTCATGACTCATACCACTACACCAAGGTTGTGGTGCCTCTTTTTTGTACAAATTATAAGTCATTAGTGCAAGTGATAGTGTTAATGAAAATTAGCAAACACACAATAATGCCCTTTTTCATTTTACAGATAAAACACTGGATATTTGAACCTCTAAAAGAAATTTTGTACTTGCGGGGTACAAAATGAGTTTTGGCAGGTTCCTAAATATTCAATGTTGAAGATAACCGTTTGAAAATTTTAGTGAGAAAATGGGAATACAAGTTATCTTAGAGAGGATTTTTTTAAATTAAAATTAATTATTTTATTAAAAAAAATTGGACTTACAGGGAAAACGTAACGCTGCTTCAAACATCAAAGAGCTCAAGTGTAGAGAAGCTGGATAGGGTACTATAGGGATGAATAGTAGCACTGTAGAGTTGACTATTGCACTTTTTTTAGGCATGTAGCAGTGAAGAAAAGTTCTTAGCAACCTTTGTTTTAAAAATTTAAAACGCATGGAAATCAAGGATTTTTTTTCCAAAAATAATTTTATTCTACTATAATAATAATAAGAAGAAGAATGAGGCATAACAATTCTATCCACTTTTCAGATTTAGATCCAATTACTACTTTTCTATTTACAACATAAGATTGCTTTCCCCTGTAAATGACTACTTTCTATGCTCATTCTCATTCTTTTATTCTAAACATCACCATTACCTATGATTCTTGGTGCGTAATGACCTTATACAAGGTACAACATAGATCCATAAAAATTATACAATGTGTAGTGAGAAAGTATGCCATTATCTTAAGTCAAAGTACTTTAACCTTGTCCGCGGAGGGAAGAATAAAAACATATATTGCACTCTTCATGTGCATGTATCTCTCAATCCGTGCGGTCAAAGTTTACGAATTTGTTTGAGTGTCTTCTTGTAGTAGTGAACTTGAAAATCCTATGGGTTAAAATAGTAAAAGAATGTTAAAATTAGTCTTGGAACATCTCATCTTAGAGAAGAAATTTTGGGGTGGTTTTGGTGAAACATAGTCTCGATCCTTTAGAGGTAAAATAATAGTTACATCTTTAATAGAATTCTTAGAAATTTCACAACCTCGTTATTTTACAATTACTCAATATAAATTGTTGTAGGGAAAGGAATTTCTAAATATGTTAATTATGGACCAAACTACCTTAGAAACAAAAACCCCCTTCCATAATGGGCATGATAAAGTGGTTGTCTATAGCCATTAAAAAAAACACTCAAAGCTTTTCAATGGATAGGATTTTCTATGGATCTCCTTATTCTCCCCAGTCGAGCGTGGATCGGGTGCCACGCTTGGGTGGGACCATTTTTCAACCCTGCCGGATTTAGGGTTCTAGAGGGTTTTTTTGGATTTTTTTGGATCGGGTGCCAGGCTTGGGTGGGCCACCCTTGAGTCAAGTAGGGCCCCCCTCCAACATAAAAGTAGGGGCCCGTCTTGTCCCTACCCTCCCCTACCCTTCCAAGCCTAGCGCCGGACCCACGCTCGACCCGGGTATTTAGGCGAATCCATTTTCTATGTCAAAGGGCAATGACATGCAAATTATGTAGTGATCTCAAATACATTACTTAATTATTGTGTCTGCCAAAGTCCAGTGCAGCCAGGTTTTGAAGCTAATGCCTGCCATTCTTGACTGTCTTCAGTAAATTGCAAAAGTGGAAGTTCTTGAGCAGAGGATCATGTTAAAAAGTCATGCTTTAAAAGTACATATTTTGTTGAACTGTTGACAAGGTTCTCGGATGCCAAAGTTGTTCTTTCATCCAAAGAAACATGTGCTTTATGTGATCAAATCAGGTTCCATCAAGTGTAATCCGTTCCCATCGAATTGAGGAAGGTTTTTTTAAAATCCTTACAATCATGCAGAGCGCATGTACCAATGGGAATCAACAAAGCGGGTAAAATTTAATTGGCTAATAGGCGTCATCATCATTAGAGGCTCCAAGACCATTCTTATGGTGATCCTAGAAAGCTACGATCACTGATTGACCCCATGATACCCACATTGGACTAATCTTTCATACTTAATTTCTTGGATTTTTTTCCCCATCCATTTAGAAGGATTATTTGCCTTATTAGAGTTTTCCCGAAAGTCTGAGTTTTAAAGGGTGGCTACCTTGTGTCAGCCAAAAAGACCGGGTGCAACATCTTTTGAGGACCTTGTGTCTTTCTCTATTCACCAAAGCAGGGTGAGATTTAAATACGGCAATATTTGCAGGGTGAAAGTTCTCACCCTCCATATTTTGTGGGCCACGTGCTTGGAACAAGCTAATGTAACCAAATTAGTAATTTGGAGTCACCAATGTCACCTTGCATCTATGTTTGGACGGTGACTGTGCGTAGATGATTAACCCTGTAGCATGTTGGTTGGCTGACAAAGGACCATAATTCATGGAATAAACTCCAAAGTTAACCTAACCACCATGTTTCTTAAAAACAAGTGGACTTTCAGGTGTACAATCCCTATCAACGTTTTGGGATGACAGTCAGGGTTTATACCCTGAGTACTTTCAGGAAAACTCAATTATAACTTACAGGTGAAGGCAATTCACATATTTATGTTTGTACTTTAGAAAATAATGGATCTTGAAGTGGAGATTTCCATTTTTTTAGACCTTAACCTTTAAACGTCAGAAGGTGCCACTAATGGCCATAGTACTGTACTTGTATGGTGTTGTATTTGAACATGATAACGTTCACATATTGAACTGACCTCCAAATGGAAGATGTTAGTTGAAGAATCTTCCATCTGTAGGTGTAAGTCTTGCTAAAGACTTACACCTACTTTGATACATTTTAGGTATTTTACAGAGGAAAATACGTGCTTATATACATAAAAACTAACTGTATGTACAAGCACAAAGACAAGAAATGTATTGAAATTTAGCAAAACTTACACATGTAGATGGAAGATTCTTCAACTAACATCTTTCATCTGAAGATAATTTCAATACCCGAACCTTACCTTGTTCAAATATGATACCATACATGTAGAATATTGTGGCTACTAGTAGGCAATTATGATATTTAACCCTTCAATGATGAGAGAATTGCTACAAAAGTGACCACAAGCATAATAATTCTGTCTACTATTAAGATTTTGTAGTAATCTGCAAATTTGGTGGACCAAAACTTCCTTCTTGATTGATCTGCGACCTAAATTAAGCTCCTGGAGTCTGTACGCTTCCAACAAACGCCGTGAAATGTGCACAAGAGTATGACTGTTGAACTTTAGTGATGTTTATAGTGACTAATTGTGATGAAATGTACCCACTCGCGAAATCTTCCAAGCATGGCCACCTTTGTTGTCATTAAAGGATTAACCCCTCAAAGACCAAGGGATCTTAGAGGAATTTCTACTCCTTAGTAAAAATTTCCTAGGGTGAACCTTTTGAAAATGTTACCCTTAGGATCATCTTCTAAACTTATATGAGATGATGTGGTAATTTTTTTGTGAATTTTGACCGTACGAGTTGCGGAAAAAATTGTCCACACAAGGGACACTAGGTTATTTTTAGGGGTTAAACCCAACCCATACAAAGTTTGTGGGAGTTTGAGAGACAAGTTAGCGAATTACGGCAATCAAGCACCCAGGCCTCAAAATATGTATGATCCATGGGAACACCGTCATAATTTGTGCTCCTTGTGATGAGTCAGGCCAAATTCTATCACTGTCACTGACTCATTGTACTCTGAATATTAGACTTCTGCCATGTCCGGCGCACATAATATGACCCTTGTACTCGTAACCACTTACACATGATTCTTGGAAGCCGCCCACGGCATTCACACTTGTATGTTTCAAATACAATATATGACACCTAACTTGTTTGGTAAAACATTAGGTAGGCCTGAAATTTCCTCACAACATGATCACAAGTGGATATATTTTGGGGATGGTTTTGAGCGGAATTAAAAGATTCACATCTTATTTGTATATTACCCATAAACTGTCAAGTTTAGATTATTTTAAAGTATTAAGGAGACCCATAGAAATCACACTAATTAGGAATGTATTGTAAGAACAAGGAATTAGTTCAAGATTGCCCAAAAGAAATTGGGACCTCGACCCCTTAAAATTAGGATAAAATCCAAATGATAATTGTGAGACTTTGATTTCATGCAAGGCGCCATTATATTGGATTTTATAACGGTCAATCCCTGTTGTTAGTTGGCCATTAGATCTACTTTTCTAATGATATCGAGTGTAAACAACCAGCTAATCGATTAATAAATGCTATAAGTTTTACTCTAGATGAATATTTTTATCAACTATTAATTGACACTGCCCCCCTTCTTTGAATGATATAGATAGTTGTGCTCTTGGTAAAAAATCTTCATCAAAAGTAAAATGTATAGCATTTCCAAATCAATTAGTGTGGTTATAGTACATATCATTATTTGTGTAATTTGACTTGAGACTAATTTTCATGGCCTCTAATTGTGTACCTAATTAGTACAACTCCTTCACTATTTGGAATTAACCAATACAACCAATATGGCAATCTAGATGTTAATTATGTAGTACCCAAGTAAATTGGTGTGTCAAACTGGTTACTTTTGAAGAATACAAGATTTCCACTACACCGTTCCTTGAATGTAATGTAGACTAGACTGTTTGAAATTGCCTACACTAATTGAAAATTTACATGCAATTGTTGACTGACACACACTTGCTTGAGAACGAATATCCAATCAGAACTTGGCATGCACATGCTTTGACGGAAATTAGTGTGGATGATCTACATCAATAATGAATCTACACTATATTTAGTGTTTAGTGTAGTTCTTGAAAACAACCATTCTATGGGTTGTAGGGGCTTATAAGGTAACCCTCCATAACCAACAAGTTATGCAATGTGCAAATTTAGAGAGAAAAGATAATAATACATTTATTCTTTAGTCATAGCCAATAAAATTACAATTTCGGCTACAGTGATTTCATATTTTTTCTCATGAGATGTGAATTAGTCATGGATTTTCAAAATGTGCTGCCATATTCAACCATTGACGCCAATATGGGGTTCTGACTAAGGTAAGCCTCCTCATAACCAACAAAACCCATAGCCAACGCCTCTAAAATTGGGGTATATCCAACCCTCTTCCATCCCATTACCACCAACTCAGCTCCTAATGGAGGTTTTCTATTAGTCAAGACCCTTACTTTTGGTTGTTGGTTATGGGGGTACCTATTGCTGGCCACCCAATAAACATGGCTGCACACTTTGGAAATTCATAACTAATTCAGTCTTCATCGAAAAAATATGAAACCACTTGGGTTGGAATTGTAATTCCATTGGCTATCACTGAAAAATAATAGTACAATTATCTCCTCTCTTCATATATGCACATTCCTTAACTTGTCGGTTTTAGGGGGGCTTACCTTAGTAGCAAACTTCTATTTGGAGCTGAGTGAGTGGTAACAAGATGGAAGTGGATTGAAATGTACCCGAATTTGATAGGTGTATATTATGGGTTTAGGTTGGTTACAAAGGGGTGACCTTATGTACTCTCACCTTGTGGCCATTGGAATTCGGTCCTTGAGTCACCGCATACTCACACACTGCTGGCAACTGGAGTCTGAACACCTCATTCAGCTTTGCCGTACTGAAAGCAAAGCTGCAACAATTGAAGAATTGGTGAGCAAGTACACACAACTTAAGCACTTGAACAATCCGTTCATATCAATGATGGAGCTAAAGAGGTATAATAGTACGCGGCCGTAATTCCAATTTCCGAAGGTTACCGGCCCATAAGAAAGTTACACATGGAACTAGGCCTTCCTTTGACTTGTTCCAGCATGTGATGCCATGGGCACTAGTAAGAAATTGTCAATAAATTGTGTCTACTTTCTCGATGTTTGCACCCATCTTTATGATGTGGCACAGTGAGTTTTGGATGTGGATTTGTAGATGGAATGCTTCTCTTCAATAATTCTCTGCTCCATACTCCATGTTCTGTACATTGTCAGCAGATGAGCTGGTTCATCACATCATCACCATCATCGTCCCTGGGACACATTATTCATCGGATGCTGATTGAGAGGGGTTTTTAAAAGGAAAAAACAATTCAATTTCCAGTACTCACTCAGCCTCCAAACTTTGAACAAACGTCCTCTGACAAGGAAGAAAGACCGCGGAAAAAGACGCACGTTTGAAACAGCCCAGGCGTTGAATTTACTAGTAGAGCGTCACTAAACTTCCCTGAAACTCCTTGACCCTTAAACTACTACACTAAAGATCATATTTAGTGTAATGCTCGGTAAATGACTTGTAAATGCGATAAGTTTTTACTTTAAGTGAATATTTTTACGAACTATGTTTATAATGATCCTCTTATTTGAATACTATAGAGAGTTGTGCTCTTGGTAAAAATTGGCATCAAGAGTAAAAACTTATCGCATTTACAAGTCATTTACTGAGCATTACACTAAATGTGATCTTTAGTGTAGTGTACCAAACTGGACGCAACGAGGTATTTTTTTTAATATTTTCAACGATGCAGCCATCAAGGCTTGCAACACAAGGACCAAGGCTTGTCTAGCACTAATTGTGCTTTCTCGGTTGTGTTTTGGAATTGCATTTTCAGCATATTTCACACTCGTTGCAAAAACCACCATTGTTGTTGAAGAATTAATGTTTCGCACATTATTTATTAGAGTTACTCGTAAAGGTTAGGGCTAACGATGTGAGAACCACAAGTTTGAATATGCATGTGGGGAACCATGTATAATCTAACAATTCTGGGCCCATTGATCTTAATTATTACCCAACCAAACACCCATTTACGGACACTTGTATTAGGTCTCTTTCACAAAAAAATCTGTTCTTTAAAAGAGGAAGTTTGTTTAGCTTTTTAAAAAGTAGTTCAAGGAGTGGCGACCTTGCTATGGTGCTACTATAATTGTTTCCATGTCATTGCCATGTCAAGCTTATGATGCCGACTGATCAAACTATGACGTGTAGCACTCTTACATGGAGCTCTCTAGTGCACGACCTACTTTTTGCACAAGTTCCAGGGCAGGTAGGCTTCATGTGATGCTCTCATGGGATGTGGTGAATAAGAAGACAAACAACTTGTTTGTCATAAGAAGCGCTCTTCTTCTTCTTCTTCTTCTTCCAAAAACACACAAATGAGCTCTCCATGTATCTTACAAGCCACGAGTGTGGCAGAGCTTCTGGCAAATACACATACGTGAGAGGTGGTCAGAGAATAATAGATTGTATCCTGCTCGTGTATGTGAGTTAATTCTGGAGACCATGCAAGGGTCTGAAACTAGATAATATCTGTGATCAAAGATTGCCTTTCTGGTAAGGATTTGGTGAGCATCCTATGTTTTTAATGTTCAACTTGCTCTCCACATCACTCCATCCGGTAATTTGCTCTTGGAACACTAAATTTTTTCTCGGATTTTAACCTAGTTATTCCGTTTTAAAGCAGCTAGTTATAAGATGGTTTCACTGGGCTACCATGTAACTAGCTGCTGGTTATTGACATGGCGACTCATGTCACATGTTTACAGACATAGGTGACTCTGAGATTGTTGTGGTTGCTTGTACAGGATGAATGATCTCACTACTAGAAAGATGGCATAAGATGAGCATTGTGTATACCAAATATCGACAATTTATACTAGAGTTAGTTATAGGTAGTGTCATACCATGTTTTCTGGAGTGTGCATAAAACAGTTTTAGTGGATAGAAACTTCCGTTTATTTATTTATTTGTCATTTTTCTTGTCATGAAGTAGTCTTGTGTCCTTCATTTCCTAGTTCATGTGCTGCTAAGGAAGTAGTTCACTCAGGAAGCTGCACGTTGCTGAAGTTTCGAGAACACTGGAATCTCAAATACTGTTGAGACTGAGAGCACCAATATTGTTGCTTGTTTGGCAGGAAATCCAGAGAGAGAACACCTGTTGAAGCAGAATTGATGTGCTGAGAATGCACCAACCGAGAAAGATTAGATGGATTAGAAAATGTTATCTTCCGGTTCCGACACCCTTCAATCTTCCAGTTGTTCGAGGGTGACCAAGGCTTAGGAGATTATCTATCATATCCATGTGGATGTGTTTGTTGTTGCGCTACAAAGTGCATCAGTGTCGTCGTACAAACATCACCGAAATAGTTTGACAGCAGCACCGAATCTGTCCATCCACCTGAAAGCCAGATCGCTCTTTCATACATATAATCCTGAATGTCCAAGTGAACCAAAGGAGAATGTCAAACATCATTGTTCAGCAGATCCACTTACTGGGGCTTTGCATAAGGCCTATATTTGGGACCTCATTCACCAGCGCAAGGACCAAGAATAAAGATACTGTATTACGAAATAAAAAAATCACCCGCAAGCACAAAAGTACGAAAGATGATAGTTTTTTTGGATGATTTGACCTAGTTTGCAATTACCAAACACAATCTCAATGCAACCGATTCAAACATGTTGAGACACAGGTGTTGAATCTCAGTTACTGAGTTAGCTTGAAAGTATTTTGATTGCTGTGAACATATGTGAAGTTGGTGCTCATAATTTTATGAGTTCAAAGAAGCCTCCTCATTCACTATGACTACTTGCCTCAGCGGAAATAAATGATGGGAACAGCATGTCTCACTTTTTTAGTGATGATCATTCCAGGGTCTCAAATGGACATCATGGCAACCGTTGATTACCGGAAAACATTTTGTCCTTCACCAATTGACTTATGTGTTACGTGACGTTATGGAGTAGGTAATGCAAGAGCAGACAAGATTATGGGATACAACCGCAAGTCAGGAGTCCACTTCCCTTCCTGACCACAATTGAGTTGACCGAGTACACCCAACTTTTCTGTCCAAGTCGACATGAATAACTTAGATATGCATTTCATGGACAGATTCAAATGATCAAACAATCATGTAACCACTCCTGAAACACGGTTTGTAGTTGACCGAGTCTCCCTTGTCGACCACAACGCTCAAGTTTTTTGGGAGTGGATAATCTAGACAAGTTGCTGGCTTTCTGTGAAAAGGAAGAAAGACGAACTCGAGTCTCCAAGGGAGACTGGTGTGCATATAGCGTCAGTTCGTTCCTTCACCGAGATGAGCATGTCCGATGAAGGAGCATGCGGTCTTCTATCCATGAGCTTGCAGAGTGATCAAACTGTTGCTAATGGCCGGGAATAACAGCAGGTGTTATCAGTGACATCTCCAGGAGGATGAAGACGAAGTGTAGAGGGAGACAGGGACTCTAAACCACCGCCAGGATGGCCTCAGATCCAGCACGTCTTCTTTCAGGGAGGGTGAGAAGTTGGATCGGAGCATCGTCTCACAGCAAGGAGATGAACGAGCTGCAGACTGCCTGTGGAAAACTAGACACTGAGAAGTTGCTCCAGTCGGAGGACTCGTTATCATTGATTGACTATGCATTATGATGCAGTCCAGTTGTCCTCTTTGCCGCTTCATGTTGAAGGCCCTGGGATCAGACCCCGAGACGTTGAGCCGCATGTAAATGGTACGATTGAGTTGGGGACCATTCCAACGCCGCGCATGGCTTGTTTCAGCTCTTTGAGGCACGAAAAGGAAGGCTGTCAAAGGCTGACACTGGCATCCAGTGCCTTGCCGATGGAAATCAGACCCCTTTCTTGCAAAGGCGCCGAGAGAATCCAGCTGCTACTACTTTTGCTCCTCACTCAAAAAGTGTTGCCTTCACTTACGTAGAATATGGAAAAGGTTGATTTTTCTTTCTTTTTGTGACCCGACGGACTCACTAACTTCTAAAATACTTGAGATAGTAAGTGAGGGGCGACAAGGTTGCTAGTAGTGTGTTTGGGATTTGCTAAAGCAGCTGAAGAACCACACCTAAGATCTCTTCAATGCTTAGTGGAGTGGGTTTAAGAAGTGGAGTGGCTGTAATTTCATAGAACGGAGTGGCTGTAATTTCATAGAACGGAGTGGCTGTAAATTCACGCAATTTTTGAAGATGAGAGTACATATTAGTTCTTATGTATGCCGCAGTTCTGTTTGGTAGACTCATACTTTATACTGAACATGCATTGAGCTCTAGAATTGATTTGTTGCATGCATTAGACTTGATTTCTTGTGTTTTTGATTGTTTTCATATGAATTATTATACTTATGTTTGCAAGAAGCTGATTGGAAGTACTTTAGATGGATTTTTTCTATTTAGTACTGTATTTATTTTTAGAAAGTAATTAAAAGGTTCTTAAGAGAAAAAATTCAAAAATTTCATACTACAAATCAGTAACAAATATTTAACAAAATCTGGACAAAATGATCATTTGTGGACTAATTAGACTCTGAATTCTTGTTAGTGGCTAGCCGATGCTTCTCCACATTCAAATTTTTTGAATTGCCATAACTTACTCAAATTTTGTTCGAATCAAACATATGAGGTGTTTTTTGACATCTAAATTTTTTGTGGATGCCAAAAAACACCTCATATGTCCAATTTAGATAATTTTTGAGTGAGTTATGCTCTTCAGAAGATTGCTAATAAGACACTTTAGCAGTTGTCGGTGGGCAACCGACCATTATTTCTGGACTTTGTTTTGTCCACATTTAGCTAAATATTTGATCAATACCATACCAATGTGCATACTCCACTAGTATCACCTACCACAATACTTGGATATTGATACCTTAAAGCTTCATTTTCAAAAAATTAATACTCATATTCATACGAGGTCTACTAGGCATGTCTTGCAAAATTCCAATATTGGTCTAATACTAGATATAACCACTACTAAGGGTATCAACTCTGATCAATTGAGGAGGCAATCAACAAAGCCTATCAATGGATATCAAGCATGGCCACAATCAGGGGAAAACTATGCGGGTGTTACGGAAATTCAAGACCAAAACATTGATATCCTGATGGCACCAGATACCAAGCTAAGACCGGAGTTGTTGATGTTTGAAAGATATGCATCTTTTTTATGGAACTATTCTTTGCGCAACCTGACTAATGGATTTGATGCTTTGGATGAGTTTCGCGGAATCCTACCTTTAGGTCTAAGTGAGAAGCTCCTATGGGGGTTACTTCAGCCGTAGCTTTGATGCAACATTGTTGTGGCAAAGAAGAATTCATGCTCCAGATGGTAGAAGATAAGGTTTCCCCAAATTGATCTTGGTCCGCTTGAAAAATAGGCCATTCCAATGAAAGCAATACAAATTTGTATCTAAATGAGGATACGAGGCGGAAAGTTGTATGAGGAGAGTTTATGTGCAAATTTCTCCCTATGGACATGAAACATGCAAACAACTAATTAAACTAAGAATGTTTGCACGGAAATCACTCCGTGCAAGTCTGTCCCCAATTCAGCTTCATATAGTACAAATCTAGAATGGGGCTGATCCAATCAAGAAGGTGACCATACTTTGGTCAAGGCTATAAGCCATAAGCACACTCAGCTTGTTGGTCCCTGTAGCGTCCATCCACATTTTATGTAGAGCTCTGTTCCAAAGGGAGGCCTAAAGATGATCGGTCCATTTTGCCATCTATAGTATCTTCTCATCTAGTATCCCACATTCTACGGTTTTTGATGAGCATGATATTTCTCTCGTTGGATATTAAACTTCAGGACTCTCTCCTACAAACAATTGTCACCGCATGCGACCACTTCTCAATGGGCGGGATTGTTTTACACAAACATTGGCGCTTGATATGCCTGAAGGGGCTAGAATTCATTGTCGTCTCCCGCAATGTCAATCCTAGAAGGTGTGGCTTGGATGCACTCATCATAAAGTTGTGCGATGGAGTTGCGTACAAAGTACAACGTCTTGAGGAGCCTTTCAAAAAGGAAGCTTATCACACTTGCTTGATGAGATGTTATCAATCTATTAGATTAGTAAGGTAGAGGCACCCAATTCCGATCGCCCACCCTATTCCGATCAGTAGAGTATGCATGGCATGGTGCATGAAAATGGCAAATGCATGAAATGGTGCATGAAGTGACCCAAAAGCGATAACCCAAAATCTGAAAATACCAGCCATTATCGGCATTGGGTCATGGAGTGTGCAATTTAGGGTTGCTCCAGCTCAATTGAGCTCTCATTGGTGACATTGCCTCGAAAGTTGAACAAGGCCGATCGGCATTGGGTACTCTCGATGAGTTGGTTATCCATGGCATGTCTTCTCTCTTTTATTCACGCTCACTTGTTGGCATTGGGCAAAAGAGGGCACTAAATCTCACCTGCTCTACAGTTTGATTATGGGCTCCGGTGGTTTTTGGGCTTTAAAATTCTATATAAATTCCAAATCTTTGAGATTAAATTTGAAAAAATATTTGTTGAGTTTCATTCCTAATTCTGCATCTTTCTACATAAATGTTTTTGGCATACAATGCCATTTGAGCCCCCAACTAACTTAAGTGATCGGAATTGGGTGCCTCTACCTTAGATATCATTGAGAGATTTTACAAAATCCTAAATTCTAATTCTTAAACCCTAAACCTTTTAACGGCAACAACTTTTTGGTGACTTGGAAGGAAGTGATGTATACATCTTTTTGCCCGCTATATGCCAAAAGTGCGGAGACAATTAGAAATTGGTCGCTTGTCTTTAAAGGACTAATAGCTAGGTATATAGAACTGCACCTCAAACCACCTCGTGGTGAGTATTGTATGTCTAGAAACCTTTGTTGACAATGCTTGATGGTGGACTGTTGTTTAGCAAGTAGGAAGTGAAGCCATAGTTGCAGACTTGGGCAATTTCACATGGTTTATTGTCCACTATCTAGTGTAATTGCACAGGCTATTATTTGTGGTTGATGTAATAGATTACAGTGCATGAAGTCACTCTTTATTGGAAAGTAAAGATTGTGGATTTGGGAACGTGTACTTTTTCACCAATCAAGGTAATCTTGTAAGAAAATTCATACTTTGAGTGGATAAGGTTTTGTCGTGTACTAGTAAGTTGATGCTTTGCATAGAGAATCATTAGACTTTGACTTCACTTGGTGCCAAAGTTTTGCTTTGCACAAGGTTTGAATTCTATACCATCATGTTTTACATGATGGTACCTGCTTGCACACTATATTTTAGAGGTAGAAGATGGGTGTAGCATATTCAAAAAAATCGTGCAAAGAGTAGAGGTTCATAAATTTCAGTATTCACATAAGGTTAAATACAACAAGAAGGCATGATTTGATGAAGTCTACAATTAATTCATTTTAGTAAGGGCCTTATTTAACTTCTTTCTTTTCCAAGGGCCTTACTAAATTAAGGACCTTACTAAAATGAATTAATTCAGAAGTAGTAAACTAATTCATTTTAGTAAGAAAGAAGTAATAAATTAATTCATTTTAATAAGGGCCTCATAGTATTGCAACTTGGACTTACGTAAAATTGATAATGAATATCACACAAGCAAGCCATCAATGGCTTTGCTTAATTGCTTTGGCATTGAAACTCTAAAGGGGCGACTAAGGCTTGAGTCCTATCTTCTAATGCTCGTCGATGGCTACTGCCATGGTCCACCCAACCATAATAAGTATCAAAACCTTATTGTATGGGTATCCTCAAAAATATCCCAAGGAAATAGAACATGTTCATTCTTCTTGAGGTATTTAGTAGTAGGCTAATTACGGTAGTTATATTCTTCACCTTCAAAAGGAGAAATCGACAATAGCATGTGTTGTTTAGGTATATTGGTGGCTTATAAGATAACCCAATCCATTATTCACCATATCCTATTATTGACAACTTGTAAATGGTGCCATTTCCGTCCCATTTCCACCTCATTCAGGCATTTAGAACTCCAAATTTAGGTCATGATTCCCTTACTTTTGGTCAACGTGTATGGAGGATGCCTAGTGGCAGAAATAGGTTAAATTGGCAAACCACTTTGAAATTCGTAACTTATTCAAAATTTGCCAAAAAAAACATGAAATTCCTTAGGATGAAATTGTAATAGTTAGTACTATCAATGAAAAATATTTTCACTAATATTCATTCCTTGTATATACTCACATTGCTTAAATTGTCAGTATTAGGCAGGGTCACCTTACAATTACACTATCAAATGAGTATGTAGACCAATGTTATTCTCTTTTATGCAAGAGCATCAAACAAGTACCTCCATCATCTCCGTCCGGGCATCACGTGGTCTGGCTCTCCGGGCCAGTGCACAAGCACCACTATGACAACAATAACGGTCAAAAAGTCATGTGGACATCGATATAGTGATGGGAACAAACATACACTCCACTCACCCCGTCCTCCTCCAGAAGCTGAAGTTCTCACTATAGTTAGCTCTCTTTTTACAAGCATATGATACAACAACAATTTCGTTTCTAACAACCAGTTGAAATCAAAACCAATCTTCTCCCTTCAGAACAACAACACTTGGAGTACACTCATTTATCCCCCCTTTCCATTATAACAACCTCTCAATATAGTAGGGAGAACCAATGAGGATGTTGCAAAGGGAGCGGATTGTACTAGTACCAACATTGCAACCTATTCAGATATCCGCAGGTTCTCAACCGAGGTATCAACCCATTCCAAGAACCCCTCCAGTTTCGGAAAAGTGCCAGCTGTGCTCACTGAAAAGATTGTGCTTTTCTTCCTGAAGCGCGTCGTGCACTAAAATAAGTAAGAAATACAAACTAAAAAACCGTCACTAGATAGAAAACTGTCACTCTGTAGCCACTACGTACATCTGAGAAGCCGGATTCTTGGCCTGATTGGCGGTTTATGGTTTTCATCCCCACCTGGAATCTTTGTGAGAGAGTGAGAGTAAATGCTTTTCAACGAAAAGTACAGGAAAAACCGTCATTCGTTGAAACTTCATCCAAGCTTAGATTCCATGCCGGTTTTGCGAACTGTAACGGGTTTCCATCCCTTCCTAAATCGCCGTTAAAGAACCACATCAAAAAGCTGACGAACGTATACTCATAACCGTTAGTGAATGGGAAAGGGACAATATCTGCCTGTGCTGTACATTTAGAGCTCAATCGTAGATCGGGTCCGCCTAAGCTCGTTTCACCAAACAGACCTAGAATGTCGGAGGTGGAAACCGAAAACCATCACCAAGAGTGAAGGTCTACATCTATCACACTCGTGGATATGGATACTCGTTTGACGGTTATGGGATTCCGTCCATATTTTCTGGATTACCAACACTCTTTCCTGTCCTTAGAACCGTTACTTCATCTTAAACCGAGATCTGGACATCGGAGAGGATGGAATGTACGCTCTCCGTAGAGTTTTGATTCGGTGGCGGGTTTGGGATACTAAGAGAGCGACGATCTCGTGAGAGCGTGAGAGAGAAGGAGCGAGCGCGCGCGAGAGGCGAAGAGCGCTCGCCATAGCCAGAAGTTTCTCGAGCTTTCCTCGACGCTGTAGAGTGCGTGACCATCGCCCCATGCGCGCCATGAAATCGTAACGTGTCTTGTTGCTGCGCTGAAACGGAGGGAGTGTGTCATGAGTTGAAAGAGGGAGGAGGAGAGGGGAGAGAGGGAGCCATAGCCAGGGTTTGAGTTTGGTTTTGGAACTGAGCGTCACCATGAGTGTTTGGTCGACACACGCGAAGCGGAAGGAGCCGGAGGAGACCGTTGTGGATCTGCTGCGCAATGTGAGCTTGTCGCCGCCGAAGAGAGTGCGAGTCGCGGTATGTGTCAAACCTTCCGCTATTTTCGTTCGGGCTTTTTTGATGTGTGAATGACGAGTTTCGCGTTTTGTGTGGGAGTTCCAGCTGCCCCTTGGTTTGGGTGTGTGTGTCTGGCGAGTATTCTGGTGTTATTGGTCTTGAATTTCGGTGTTGTCTTCGCCCTTTCGCCCGTGGTTGATGTTTTTTTAGGTCCTGGAGCTTTGTTTTTTTTACATTCTGTTTTGGTATCTGTGTTTTAGGTTTTCGAAATTTACTGCTGTTTGTTTCATCTTTTATCGTACTCTTGGTTCTGGAACTTAGTCGCTGTTTTAGTGTGATGAGTTTTAGGTGGGGTTATGGAAGAGGTTATCGTCTCTAGAGTGCAAATGCTCTGTCCCAGAGTTTTGATTTGGAACGGATGTCTGATCGATGACAGTGCATGTGGGACACAACTACGCTCTGTCCTAGGTTGAGGTTTTTCCCAGGCTTCGCTTTTCTTTTATACCAGTAGCCTTGTTGAGAAGGAACATGGAAGATAATCTGGCTCAGTATTGGGAATGTCAATCCTTGCGGTAGCAGTACATAGGCCTATGGGATAGTTCATTCCACTCGTTATGTTCTTTCTGAAATAAATTGATGTGATGAATAGTTCGTTTCAGAAATAAATTCTTTTCAATTTGCGTGTGCACTGCAGAATTCGTGGACGCCAACGAACTCATGGCCTACATCAAGTTTCGAACCCCAAGCAGGAGTACAAGTGTCACCGCCACAAGCAGATTCATTGATTTACGATCGACTCACTGCGTCGTCATTGCCGCCATCGCCACCACCACCATCACCTGTAGCTACTGCGAGCCGTCCGAGTGGAACTGAGGAGAAGGCCATAATACTGTACAAGGGAGTCGATCCCCCGCTCTTTCCAGGAGGTCCTCCGACTGGCTCATCAGAGCCTCCGTTTATTCTGGACACATCTGGAGCTCTGGCTGCTTGCAAGGGTACTGGCAACAATGGCTCTACTGTCGATGCTGGCCATGCTTCTTCTGCTCTTAATAATTCTTCTTCAGATGCACATATATGGACTGGCCTCTTTGAAGGTAGCCCATTATACTCTCTAGTTTGTAGAGAGGGGAATCTCGGAATTCGTGGAGCTGAGTTCCTGTCTGACCTGTCAGATGTGATAGGCCTGACTCTGACTTGTCAGACTTCAACTCATGTCTGGCTCATCGGGGGGATTCATGGCAACGAGCTTGCGGGATTGATGTGTTAGTTGACTACGTGATCCATTTGGGACGTTTGTTTTGATTTTTTCCATCAGTTCCGAACGCAGCTTTTTCTGCCGTATTCCCGTCTGTTACAGTCAAAATTACTGACGTCCTTCTGTGTTTCTGTGGGTGCAGCCTTGGATCTTCACGGTAATAAACCGTTGCTGCCGACGAGGAGGCTCCAGAGGACCTCGTCATGCTCATCGTTGCCGCAAGTTTCCTCCTCCATGGATGACAGCTCAATGGACGAGAGTGATGCTCAACCTAGTACCAGCCAGTTAGCACTTATACCATACTCTCATCCCTCTTTCCCGCTTGCCGCTGCCAACGGCGCTGTTCCATCTATTCCGGCAATAGATTTCCCTGGAGCAGATCTCAACCAAGAAATGGCAGATGATGGTGATGCCATGGATGTGATGGAAGAGAGCACGCCTGCAGTAGCAGCAGATGGAGTGGCTACGGAATCCGGTACACAGTTTGGAAGTCCAATCCCCACTTTTGGGTCGACACAATGGGAGCCTTGTGATATGTTCAAAGCTCCGTACTCTAAGGTGATGTGGTCACATTGAAACTTTTCGGGACCCTGCTTTTTGACCTCTTGGACCATTTTGCACCTCATAGGCTCTAGGGTCCTGCAAAATCGGGACTAGCTTGAGGACCGGAGGTCCAATCTTGAGTCTTTGTATCTATTCCCAATCTTTAGGGTCTCCGTACCTATTATGTCACAGTAGTCATACCACTTAAGCTTACGGTGGTGTGGCATATGTACAATGAAGAAGTGGCCGCAGCTCTGAACCAAGGTACTCAGCTCTCTATTGTGTAACATGTTTCATTTTGACTCTTCCGATCAAAGATTTATGCTCTTTCTCGTGATGCTAAAAACATCCTCTGGTATTTTAATACATGTTGTATTTCTGTAAGAATCATGTAGTGATAAATCACTCCAGAGGAGTGAGAGATGACAAGGGAGTGATTTATGGATGACAAGGGATGACAAGGGAGTTTATGAGACCTGTCTTCGAGTGAATCAGCCCAGATTCACTGGTAGATAAGTTTTTACGCTTCAGTTAAAATCAACTTCTTAGCATCTGAATGCACTGATTAGGTTGATCTAGACTTGTGTGGGAGCGAAATTGTTCTATTCAGTCTAATATCGACTTGTCAGAAAGTAGAGTTATATGTAACTTGAGGCAAAGTACAGTGGGGTGACACCCAAATTGGCGCCTTGTGCAATTCCAGGGATAGTGTCCACACTGCTGCCAACTTTGACACTCTCCCAGAGCTGAAAAATTGTTACTTTACATGAAACTGTAGACACATAATCACCTTTATGTTGAGAATATGTGTACAAATTTCAAGGTCAGGAGATTTACACAAAAAAAGATATTCAAGATTTTCCAACAAGGGGTAGTTGTAAGAAAAGTACCAACTTTGATACCCTTTGATTGTGTGAAAAAATTCAAGTCCAAAAGACCTACAAAAAAAATGATATTTCAAATCTATCAACAGGTGTAGTTGTGAGAAACAAAGGGGAAATTCGTTTCACAACTTCCAACTTTGATAGCCTCCCTAGGGTTAAGAATTTGTAATTTCAACATGAAATTTTTGTCACAAGATCATTGTTATGTTGATAATATGTGCAAAAAATTTCAAGGCCAAAAGATACACAAAAAAATAATTATTCAAAATCTACCAACGTGTATGTCCTCCACTACCGTCAATCAGTGCTTGTAACTTAGAGGGCATAGAATGACATAATTGAAGGGGCTTTGTATCACTAATTGACTTCCACTCTCTTTCAAGAACTATCTTTAACACATCTATGTTTCTAGGACATGCCTTGTCACGTTGTACTACATCTTTTAAAATCTTCCACATGTTTTTAATTGGATTGAGATCGGGAGAGTTTGCAGGCCAAGTGAGTTTCTTAAGAAGGCACATTTGTCTCCATTCATCACATATTTGGCTGCCATGGACGGGTGCGCCATCTTCAATGAGTACTGCATGTGGAACTTTACCCACGAAATGCGATAACTCCTCTTTGTAAACCACTTCTTCGAAATCCTTTGCAGAATGTTGATTTTTAAGCATAAAAAAAAATTCCGACTTTTGCCCTCCAGCAAATGCGCCCCAAATCATCAAAGAAATCCGTCCACTTTTAAAAGTAGGAGCTATACAAATTTAATGAATAACGCTCATATGCAATTCTCCAAACATGAACTTGTCTCAAATTTTCCCCAATTTTGAAGGTAGATTCATCTGTTCAAACAATATGCTTCCAATCTTCTGCACTCCATCATCAGTACTTTAGAGCAAAAGCTAGCCTTTGATATATGTGATGAGGTGTCAAAAAGGTTTTTTCAGTGCAATTCAACTGAAAATGCCACTTTTACGTAAGAGCCTTTGAATGGTACGTCCACATAGTAGAGTAGGACATAAACTAGCAATCTCTGATATTGGCGCGGGACAATTATTTTTTGAGTAATGCAAAACGCTACACACATCTCTATCACTAAGTTTTGTAGTGTGATTTCCACTACAAGGTTTGTGCTTGTAAGTTCTAAATTTTTTTACCACCTATGAATTGCTCTAATGGAAACGCCGATAGTGGTTGCAATTTAAACTTGAGTACTCCCTCCGTCACTCATACCTATAATACTTCCACAAAATTATTTCATTTGAAATTGCCATGTGAAATACGTTGGACTTTCTTTTACTAGACTAACAAAACCTTAAACTCCAATTGACAACATTAACAATTCATACATAAATAGTCACTCAATCACATCACTTAATCCATTAGGCATAACCACATGTAGATCACTCAACACGGATAAGCATGCATTACTAAATTATCTATGTTAAAAGGCGTAAGCAGCAGACATAATCACATATACATCACTCAACAGGCATAAGCAAGCATGACTAAATTAATCCTACGACACATCACTCCATATCTCACACACAACACACCTTTTCTCTGTGCGCTCACCATTACTCCAATATTCAATGATCACAAATCGCACACAACATTCCTTTAAGCTTATACAATAGTGCTCAATTGATATTTAGAGGGGAAAACTTCGTCATGCGTGTATGATGAGAGTGGTTTCTTCTTGATGTGACAACTCTACACTTCTACATTTGGATGTTATTGATTTTTTTAAGATGCATTTATGATTAGGCGTTGTGTCACATGGATAAGTTCATTGAGGAAGCATGAGGTGTCAAAGATATTTCAACATTTTCACCATGTCCTTGAATTGGTTAATGGAGGACATACACGTTGGTAGATTTTGAATAACTATTTTTGTGTGTATCTTTTGGCCTTGAAATTTTTTACACATGTTATCAACATAACAATGAGCTTGAGACAAAGTTTCATATCAAAATAACAATTTCTCAGCCCTAGAAAGGTTGTCAAAGTTGGAAGTTGTGAAACGATTTTGTTCTTTGTTTCTAACAACCGCACCTATTGGTAGATTTGGAATATCATTTTTTGGTGGGTCTTCTGGACTTGAATTTTTTCACACGTGTAATTAACAAGATGTTTCTACTTCAAAAGTTCCATGGAAAAAAAATCATGAATCTTTGTATCAAAGAAGACCGTGTCAAAGTTGGCAGCTGTGAAACTTTTCTTGTAGCTATCCCTTGCTGGTAAATTTTGAATATCATTTTGGTATAATCCTCCTGGCGTTGAAATTTGGTAAACATGGTTCCAACATAAAGGTGATTACGTGTCTAAAATTTCATGGTAAAATAACAATTTTTCAGGCCTTAGGAGGGTGTCAAAGTTGGGAGCAGTGTGGACACTATCCCTGGAATTGCACAGGGCTCCGATTTGGGTGTCACCCCACTATACATGAGTTTTAACCTCTTTCTCATTCTCTAAAATCAGTCCAAAGATTTTTTATAAATCAAGAAAAATTGTATAGTCATTGCAAAGAAGAAAAAAGGTAGCTAAGATTCATGGCACAACATGAACTTTCTTTCTTCCTTCTCAAAGCTAGCTAAATCTACTTGTACCTTGAATTTAACCCTTAATCGTTAGTTGGGAACCTTATGTACATGCACATATTTTACTTTGTAGAATATGAAAAATGTATTAAATTTTAGCAAGACTTATACCTTTGGATTGAAGATTCTTCAACTTACATATTTCATTTGGAGGTTATTTCAATATTTTAATCTTATCATGTTCAAATACGACACTATACATGTAAATTATGTTTAAACACAACGGTACCCTATACATATAGAATTTAGTGGGACCACCTAATGACCATAAAATACTATGGCACCTTATGATGTTTAAGGGTTAATGACTACTAAACTCTTCTTGATTTAATGAGGACAGACTACCAATTCCCTCAATATCTAAAAGCTATAAGGGCCGCTTCACACTATGCCCAAGTCGAGAGGCCGACCGTCAAAATGAGTGGCCAAACTATGGCGAGAGGCCAAACTTTTTTGCCAAAAAAATACATTAAATAATATAGATTGAAGGTTTGGCCGGTCGTGGTGTGAAGCCCCAAAGGCCAAGTCCAAAGTCCAAACCCCATATCATTACGCCAAAAAAAAACAGCCCAAAAAAATCAGCCAATAAAAATCAGCCAAAAAAATCAGCAAAAAAAAATCAGCCCAAAAATTCAGTCTCTTTCATCTAACGGTCTAGATCTTGTCACTTTTTGATTATTTTAATAAATAAATTCGACGGACTCTCGATTGTAGTTTGGGTCACCAAAATGGGCAACCCAAGTTTTGCTCAAGAGGCCGTCGCTTTGGCGCCAAAACAACCCAAAAGTGTTGCCATGTAGGACGACGGCCTTTGGAGTTTGGGCACAAGTGTGAAGGCCCAAAGTCCGGACTTTGGCCATTCTAGCAATCTCATTGGTGGAAATCGACGGCCTCTCGACTTGGCCACCAAGTGTGAAGCGGCCCTAAACCTCTAAAGGACGGCTATTATGTTCATGGTAGAAGAACTTGAAAATTTTATTAAGTTTGCCAATATTTCACATTTTCAAAATTTGATATCATTCTAGTCCCAACTCTAGGATCTTGTTATGTTCTACAAATTGAATGTGTCACATTTTTAATATAATTTTTTACCACACAAATTGGAAAATTATTGTATACCATTTAAGACATATTTAATGGTATTTTTGCACGGTCATTTTATTGTATTGGCATTTATTAACAATTTGATAAAATGAAATTTTTACACTATGCAAAGTTATCACACTTAACCATTAGAATCCATATGATGTAAGGTACTTGTCAAATTTTTTTTAATATAAGTACGTTGAAGGTGTTTAGCACATTTAAAACAATTGTGCAACAAGAAGGGGTCCAAAAGCACAAGATACATTTTAAAATTTTGTGATCTTGATTCCATATAACATTTTAATCCAAAAGTTAAATATAAAAACTAGCATCTTTGCCAAAGGTGGAATTTTATAAAAAAGTCAAAAAATGTAAATTCTCAAAATTTTGTGCTTATTTATGTAGAAGAATGGAAGTTTTCTTTCAATATAGTATCCATAATCATTGACTCCTTTTGGTGTAAATTTTTTGCACTATAGAATTTTCTTTTTTGGTAAAATTTCAAAAGAAGTTCCATTGGTTAGTTGCGTACAGAATCTCAGTTTTTTTTAGTAACTTGATAAATTGCCTGAATCGTCCACCTACCCAGTGCAAAGATTGCTTTGGGGAGCATAAATTTATCATCGAATGTCAGATTTGAAAGGAAAGTGTTGGGAATTTCTAGAACTTAAGAAAAAATGGAAGAATTTCCAAGGCGTGTATATTCCTATACAACAATTGAATATCAATTGGTTTTTATTCATCTAATACAAATATTTTGATGCCATAATGTACAACTATGTCAATCGTACTGCATATTTCAATGTATATAACACTCTAGAACTAGTGCTATGGCAACTTTTATTTAGGAATCTTTACAAAGGATGACTCCTAAATAAGCTTGAAACCCATAAAATTAAACTTGAAGAGGCTAATGAAAATGATGCACATGGTCATTAACAGAAAGAAACAAATGCATGTCTATGAAGGAATGTGCATGGTCTACCATAATAAGAAAATTCTAAGTAAAACTTAATTCATGAATTTCTAAGAGTCCTCTACGGTGACTTTTAAAGTCCCCTAAGGAAACTCTTGGGAATTTGTGAGTTAACATTGATTCCCAGAACTTAAGAGGCCATCCTAATATTTATTCTAGAATGTTAAAGGTAAACATCATGGATGTTAAAAGGATCTACAACCCGATCCAATATGGACATAATTTAGATGAAAATACAGTACAACAAGTTCCTTGGAGAATTGTAAAAAAGAAGAAGAATAACTCCGGTCTCCAAAGGAGGCTGGCGTGAATATAGTGTTTGTTCATTCTCTTGACTAAGCATATGGCCACGGGACATAGGCTAGTGTGATAAATGGAGAATTGTATACTTTGGGAAGTCATAACAAAATGATTTTGAGGAAGATCTTTGCTTGTAATAACATTCTTTTGTCTTGTACTGCTTGTGTGGTGGCATATGAGTGGTTGCCAAATATATTAGGATATTAATTACTAAAAGGACCAGGCCTTGTGCTTCACCAAAACCACCCCAAAACTGCCACTTTGAGATGATATATTATAAGACTTATTAAAAAATATATATATTTTCAACCATCGGATCTTCAAGCTAACTACTACCTAAAAAGACACCCTAAAAATTTCGTAAACACTGCAAATACAAATGGTCCTTTAGGGGTTAAGTAATTTTGTCATGTGCAAGGATGGACAATATTTGCTTTCCAAAGGCCCTATCTTTTTCACACTAAGTCATTCTTTTATGCCATGCTACAAATGCCCTGATGGTTGCATCTTTAGATTAAAAAATGGAAGAAAGAAGTCATAACATCAATTATCAATTGTACCTTCAAATTACAATAGTGGGAGATCACACTAAAAAAAGAAGACAGACAAGGGCCCTACTAGAAAGAATAGATTTTAGAATCCATCAAATCACCCCTTGATGTGTTCCACTTTAGCTAAAGATGACCTATAGTAGAAGTTGAATCTATGAAATGATTCAATTACACCCTAAAATTTTAACCATCACAAAAATGAAGGTTTATCTAGCTAATAAATTTTTCTTGAAAGTCCTTTTAGAAGAAGAAAGAGAAGAGAAAGAACGGATGAGATTTGAATACGGAAAGAACCAGAGTATGAGAGATTCCATGTTCTTTCTATCTGCACCAATAAAATGCATGAGTAGTAATGACAATCAATGTCCTTGGTCCTTACCCAATACAACCTAAAGCTCCCTCATAGATCCAAAAGAAGTGATTAATAGTTCCCCAACACCTTTTCCAAGCCAATCCACCCTCTCCATTTGGTCTTAGTCACTAGCATAAAATCGTACAGTAGGGGTGATATAAGGTAACCTCACTGGGAACGAACTAAAACTAATAACCAACACCTATATAATTGGGGTATATCCAACCTACTTCCATCCCATCACCACCCATTCACTCATCCAAACGAAGGTTCTCAAATAGTCACGACCCCTTACTTTTGGTCGAAAATTATGGGGGTACCTATTGGAGGCCACCCGCTGATCATGACAACACACTTTGAAAATTCAAAACTAATTCACATCTCATCAAAAAATATGAAATCACTTGCCATGGGTTGAAATTGTAATTCTATTGGCTATGAGTGAAAATTAGATGTATTATTCTTTCTCCTCTCCATACATGCACATTGCTTAAGTTCTCAGTTATGGAGGGGGGTTTATCTCACACGCTCATGCTTCTCACTCTCAAAACAACCCCAATGACACTAGAAGCAACCTTGTCGCTCCTCACTCAAAAAGCATCCCCCTTCACTTACGTAGTATGTGGAAAATGGTGCCTTTTCTTATTTTTATGACCCGACTGACTCACCAACTTGTAAGATACTTGAAATAGTAAGTAAGGGGCAAGAGGATTGCTAGTAGTGTGAATGTCATGGTATAGCAAGTAAAGCTACACCAAATACTGAGTATAGTGTGGATTCATAATTGATGTGGATCACAAACACTAGTTTTCAAGCCAGTGTGTGTCATTTGTTTTCAAGCAAGTACTGTATGTGTCAGTCGCTGATTGGATGTAAATTTCCAACTAGTGTAGAAACTCGAACCACTCTAGTCCACACTGTATTCAGGGTTTGTCGATATTTGACCATATTTGTTAAATTGAACAAATATGGCCAATTTAACAAATATGGTCAAGTGCGTGTCAGTCGTTGATTGGATGTAAATTTCCAATTCGTGTAGAAACTCGAACTACTCTAGTCCACACTATATTCAGTGTTTGGTGTAGCAGAATTGGACATCACCAAAGCTGTCAGCTCCGAAGTAGCACCTGTATTTTCCTTGAGCGTGGGCATGACGTCCTCAAACTCACTCACAAGCAGCCTTGGCCATTGCTGGAGAGGATACATGCGCTCCTTGTGATCAGCTTGACACATTGGAGGTCGAAAGGGACTCAGGTAATGTTTGCACTGTTTCATGGCTTCGGAAGGCAAATTGCTGTGTGTTTGCAGGAGCCAGCTCTTTCCATTCAGTACCATTACTTAGCTCTTCTAGCTTTGGCCAACTTTAAAGAGAGTATAGATCATTTAGTGTTGTGAAGAAGAGATTGGTTATTGGTTTATCCTCGAGGTATTGGTTTAGTGACAGGAATAAAACAAACATTTCATTCACGCTAGTTCTCTCTGGAGTTTGTATTTCTTGTGGTGGAACGAACATACACTTTGTTCACGTCGTTCTCCTTTCGAGACCGGAGTTCTGCTTCTTCATCATCTTTCTTCAGTCCATAGCTTTTCTTCTATTACTGGCTCCTGAGTCTAATTAGAGCTCATTTCCATGAAGCTAGTAGGCTCATTATGGGTGTCCCGGTTGGGTGTGAGAATCATTAGACCTAAACTCCATTCTGTTGAAGTAATCGCTCTTGAAAATGGACTTTGAGTCTAGTTGGTAGATTCCTTTCTGACTTTCTTCATTGAGAGGCTCTTTTCTGTTTTTTTTGTTTTTTTGGCTATACTAGCATTTTTGAGGGGTAGCATTGAAACATTTTGTCACCATTTTTGTATTCTGAATAGGCTTAATTGTGTAGGTAGTGGGTCATGAGTAGAGAAAGAAATAGACACTGTTAAAGAGCACACAATCAACAATGTAAAGACCAATTTTTTTTTGCGAATATAATCTTCTAAGTTTTGCAAGCATGGCTCTCTGTGTCATATTGGCGGTTTGGTACAACTTGCCATATTGTGCAAAACTTTCTAGGTGCAGATTTGAAGTGCAATTCAGTGCTTTTGGTGTTCTTTTTGCATTCTAAACATGCTCTGCTGTGGCGACACAATAGTACATGTTAGGTTTATGGCATGAGCAAAGAAGAATTATAAATCGGTGAGAGAAAGAAAGCACAATTGAGAATGTTAGAAGACACCAAATTACTGAATATAGCTACATTGAAGAGCTAGTTGACAAGACTTTACAAATAATCTAGTCAGCTCAAATAATGAATAGTATCATCTCAATGGAAGAGATGGGTGGTATCTTAACTAGACCGTTTACATAAAATATTGAAGAGCTCAGGGGTCTCTAAACTCAAGTTATAACCACCTTCGAGAAGGAAGAAAAAGTCATGTTTGTAGCCGCCATCTATCTACATGAGATGATTATAGATATTCTGCGCTGATTTTTGATAATTTAGAATGAGAAAGCGAGGTCAAAACTCATGATATCTTTCCCTCACCTTGTATTCCTCTTCGTGCTTTAGTGAGAGACAGATATGGCGAGCCAAGGTGAGAGCAAGTCGGCGCTGGTGGCGAGGCTGCTGCAAGTGAAGAAGGAGAGCGGGCGGACATACACGCAAATCGCCACCGCCACGGGCCTCACCAACGCCTACGTCGCGCAGCTCTTCCGGCGCCAACAGCCGCTCTCGCCGCAGGCCGCCCCGAAGCTCAAGGCGGCGGTGCCCGGGCTGTCCGACGACTTGCTCGCGGCCATGCAGGAGATTCCGCTGCGCTCCTACGATCCCACCATCATCCAAGACCCCACCATCTACAGGTACAATACTACCCAAGAATGACTTAGAGCTTGTGATGGAGGTGGTGATGAGTGGCCAATGGAATGCACCCACATTGCTTATGAGTTTTGACCACTTTCAAGAAGATTTTATGAAAACTTAGATCTAAATATCTATATTTTATTCAAAGAGGAAAAGAGGTAGCTAAGATTCATGGTTCTATTCTTATTGAAACTTATTGAAACTTCGGATGACTTCACAACTAACTCAATTAAGTAGAAGATGTATTTTACTTTGAAAAGGAATCAATGAGACTGAACTTGTGCAAAATATCTTGATGCAAATTTTTAAGTGTATTCAAACATTAAATGTAAATATATACCATTTGTCTGTTCTTAGTAGGTTCAATGACTCTTAGATTTATCAAATGACATGAGGGAGAAGAACACAAATTCCTCAGAGTCTTCATGACTAATTTGGATATATATATTTTCTTTGTATTGAGCGCATGTGTTGATTTTCTTTCAGGTTGAATGAGGCTATCGTGCATTATGGTGAAGGCATCAAGGATATCATTAACGAAGAGTTTGGTGATGGCATGTAAGCAAATGCCTTTTAACCCCTTCAGTAATTTAAATTTCCAAACAGTAGGAATATGTTTTTTTAAAGTTAAAGTGCATTTTACAGAGTAAGGAGCATTGATTGTTGTGATGACTCCATCACTTACTTTGAAACTCAAACTATGCAGAATGTCTGCAATTGGGTATTATTGCTCAGTGGAGAAGATGAAGGGCAAGGATGGCGAAGACCGAGTGGTTATTCTCATGAATGGAAAATTTTTACCATACACTGAACAGGTATTCACACTATGCTTGGGGTTGTCTTGACGGACATGCAACCGTCCTTGTCTATTTCTTAGCATGTATATCCAGTAAGTCCTATGTCTATCAAGGCTACAAATATCTGTGCACATACAAAGAATATTTAGAAAAAATGGAGGAATATATTATGAATATGGCCAATCAAATTAGGGACATATACACATGTTGTGTCTGTCACGTCTCATGGGGCAACCGAAGGGCCTCATGTGTATGTGTCCATGCCCCTAGTACAAGCGGAACTGAAGGGTTTATTTGTCTCTGTGCACAACCCTAATACTATATTTGGACTCTTCTTCCGATAGTGTCTACCCTAATTAGTAATTCTATACCACTAATATATGTCATTTGGACATAGACTTAGAGGTGGAATGAACAGACACTTTATTCACACCGGCCTCCTTCAAAGACTGGAGTAGTTGTTTTTTTAGGACTCTTCATAAATCTTTACCACAACAATAAGGCCACTTCACCTGTCAGAGGTTGATTTATTTTTGTACCTTCGGAGATTGATTTTCTCTTGTGCCTTGTGTGAGCAGATTGCTGAAGGCAATGTAGCGGCATTGACTCCACCTACATGAAGGGTTGTTTTAGCTGTGCATTTTATGAACGGTACATGTTCATCTCAGTGAGATGTTGAGCAGGATACATCACACTTGGGTAATTGCATGTGTCTAGTCTTTGAAAGCAGAGCACACAAGTAAGCAGATTAGCAAGCTGTGGGGTAGGTGAGACTTTTTTCTTCAATAGTCGATGACTCCATTCTTGCTGTGAACTCTCGTAATATACCTGCTTTTGTTATGGCTTAGTGGTCGGATATAATGCCAATCTTTTCATATACATGGCAATCTTTGCATTTTAACCCTTTAAGGCCAATGACCTTTTCTGGCCAGCAAGAAACTACGAGTGTAATAGATTATGCATATCAACATCTACGCACTTGTTACGTTTCATCACAACTCCACTTCATGAAATCACTGTACCTCGCCAATGATGGCATTGATTTTTTTAGCATCGGTCCCCAACCTCTATGTCCTAGTCAATTTTTTTCATGAAGATGGCTTGTAGCGTTTGCTATTAAGATTATCGTGCTAAAACAACCCAAAAATGGACATTAGGCCTTAACCCTTTAACCCTTTGAGGCCGATGAGCTTATTAAGCCTATGAGGATCTACAAGTGTTCTCGATCATACAAAATGACATCTATGCAGTGGATACATTTCAGCTTGGAAATCTACGAACTCATTTCACGGAAATCACTGAAGCTCGCGGATGCTTGCACCCATTGTCGTGGCGATGGTCTCAACAAATGCCCATCTTCCTCTATCTCTAAGTCATGGTCTATTTTTTCTTTTGAGGTGGCCTGTAGCACTTTCTGCAATGGTTCTTGTGCCAAATCGACCCATATGTGGTCGATCGATCTTAAAGGGTTAAGGACAAGAGGGCCATAGGTGGTCACTTTTAGAGTAATTTGCAAATTAATGGAGCAATTCCTCGTCTCTGTTTGATCCTTGGATCCTTGTGCCTCTAATTCATGCGGTGAGGATGTGTGCCGGAGTCAGACAAGTGAACTACATTGGTGTTTGTAGTGACCAGTCACAATGAGATGTACCTACTATGTAGATGGTGTAGCCATTAGTTGCGATGAAATGTACCTACTCGTGAGATCTCCCAAGCCTGGTCATAGGCATCGTCCTCAAAGGGTTAAAGGGTTAATCCCCTCTAGAAACAAATGAACTGTCCAAATGGAAAAAGGGCGCAAAGTGTTGTGATGTTTTTTCAAGTAGACTCTGTCCTGTTGGATGTGTGCCAAGTCCTTCCACTAGCACATACTACATACGTACATACAGGTACAGGGTTTTATGATTGTAGGGTTTTTCATCAGTACTATGATCATCAACCTTGTGAAATTGATGGCTGTGGTTGGTGCTCAAGTGTTGATTCCTCACAATAACAGCCATGGTTGACAACATTACATGTACAGATGACTGTGTTGGAGTGTGCTTTTGATGTGGTTCAGTCTGGACTCTGTAGGTCTCACATACCTGATTCAGTTGTTAATAAATGTTTTGAGTTGTTGCGAGCCTTTTGCAATTTGTCAGAGAATTATAGTTTTGGGGAGCCCAGTCTTGCATATAATTGTATAAAATATCAGGAATTATAAATATAAATTGAAATGATAGGAACATGCCCATGATTTGCAAAAGCCTATTTCAGGACTTTTGGTCCTTAACCCTTTACCGCCCAGGACATGTTTATGAAAAACCAAGAATTCTGCTAATTTTTTTCTTTGCACCGGATTTGATGGATATACAATGCCTAATATTAATATCTAACCTTACAAAATTGAACTTCCCCCATGACCTAAACTTTGGAAAATTTTTGCACAACATCCAACGGTTGATGGAATAGATTATAGTGTTTAAAGTTATTGTATATTGGTAGTGAAAACTGTGGATTTTGGAGGGTGTACTACTTTAACCATCAATAGATTCTTGCAAGAATTTTTTTACTTTGAATAAGAGCGGTTCACATGTGCACTAGGTTGATAGATTCGCATTGACATATCATATGCAAAGAAAATATTTATACACAATTATTGGTGATTTTTTTTCTTTTTTCTACTTGATTGTATACAAAAATGTTCCAACCTTACACAAATCAAAGAGGAAAATTTGTATGTGAGGAGAGAGATCAACAATCACAAAACAATGAAGAATGTCTCAAAGACGAAGCTCAGTCAAAATTTAAGACCAAAATCAATGTGCATGTGTGTGAAATACAACATAGTATGTGGTATGGTATTCACTATATTCACTATATTTTAGTGTATTTGATGTATTTTGTGTTGTGTTCCTAGCTTTTCCAAGAGTTCTAAAAATCCAAATCATGATCTAATTGTTGGAGAGTGTTCATGTAATGTGAAAATTATGTTTTAGCATCTCCGGGGTCCCATTTTGATCTTCCGGGGCGGTAAAGGGTTAAAGATTAACAATCCCACAATCTTGTCAAATTGCCATGTATACTATTATCCATATCCGTTGGGACACAATTCACACGCATGAGCCATTTCATTCTACATGACCATGACCATGTTTCACCAAAATCACTCCAAAACTATGACTTTAACCCTTCAGCAACTTCTGAAAGCATTTGGTCATTTGTCCATGGCGCATTGTAATTTTAGGTTGTATGACTTGTGTGCTGAAAAGGATTGCAAACATTAGATAAATGACATGAGTGAAATCCAGGTGTGTATTTTGTGAAGCACACAGAGTGACGTTTGATGTATTTTCTTTCAATTTCTAGAGCGGTGAGAGCACTTTCTTCGGCCACATGGGCACTCTTTCCATTTCAAGCCCCACTTCATCCTTGTGGCCCATGGTTCCCATGTCAATTCAACATTTATCTTTAGTATCTCTTTCCAGAGTATAGCTTGTACTGTATTATCATGCTTCAATTGACGCAACTGTCCAATCTTTCCACCAAATTTAGATCAGGCAAGTTTGTTGAACATGTTATCCAGAAATCCACATTAGGTTGCTTTGGTTGTGCCGCCCTGTGCCATACAAACTCTGCTATTCTCATATTCAAGCTTCCTGGGTCCAGTTTGGGCAGTTTGTCCTTGAAGGATAAAGATGAAACGTTATAAGACTAATTTAAACAATGTTTTTTTAATCATTTTTTAGATATTTTGTGATGAGATGCTAGGATAGGGTCCCTATTACCACCATGATTATATTTAGCACATTTGGCGACCATGGGGATTGAATCTAGGACCTTGAGGTTCCAAACCAAAGCCCTCATGCATGTACAACCAAGGATGAAGGCTTTTCCAAGCTCCATTATCCTTTAATGTCTTCCTCTATGACAAGCTTGGAGCATCAACGAGTGAGGAGAGAATGGTTGAGTGAGCTCTGTAATTTCTGGTGAGAGGAGGAGAGACTTAGTCTTAGAAACAAGGTTGTGGGCAACAAGAGGTGACTGGCCTTGTTGAGAGCTCCCCATATACTTTAGATCTGAGAGAAGGATAGATTTGGTTAGTAGACTATCAAATTTGGGAAGTAGACTATCAAATTTGGAAAGTAGACTATATAATATAAGTTAGTATTTGATGTTGGAAGAGGCTCACAAGCACAAGTAGAAATTAATGTTTTTGTGTTGGATCTATGATGTGCGTGTATTGAAGAGCTAGGGAGCAAGTGTTGGCACATAGATCTATCCATTCACATGCCATTATAGTCGCAAGATGTGCTCCAGATATGAGGCTTGCACACCAAATCTGCAACCTTCCTCACCAATATCGTTCACCGTTATCAGGAGGTAATTTTAAAAAAATCAAATACTAACTTATATTATTTGGACATTTCTTTATTATCCCACGCTCTTATTCTTATCCACCAACACCCTTTACTATATGTTGATAAGAATGAAAGTAAGTATCTTTTATGGGTGAGTGTATTTATATTACTTTCTATTTTCCCTTTATGTTATTATTTCCTACAACTTATTTTACTTTATGTGGTCAAAAACAAAATATCAAAAAATAAAAACTTTAATTCTAGCTACTCTATGGTGAACACCTTTTGATCATTTTAGAGTTCAAACTCCCAAACGGTATAGGGTTGTCACCCCTAGGTTGTTAGAATAATTCTAGTTCCTATTGAGTTGCGTCTATTCTTGCTCTACATACATGACTTAGTTATCCTAGATCAATAATGCCACACATTGACTATGTCAAACACATCGAGATAAATATAAATTGCCAATACTAAAGGAAAATTTAGTTCATGTTTACAACCAATCACCAAAAAAAATGTCTGTATGGGATATATCTTTGCCATAAATCAAAATCTAGGCTAAAGAATCCTAATACTATATATGAAGCCAATGAATATAGTATAAAATATATAAATAAGAGAAAAGAACAATACTCCCAAAACAAAAGCCACATAAATCACAAAAACTACAACAAAAAATCTAAGTTGCCTTTTCATTGCCCTTTATTGCTACCACATACACAAAGTGATTAATGCCAGGATTGAAACTACGGCGACTGTGAATTGAAGGTGGAATATGTGTTGTAGTAAAGGCGTGTGCGATAATTTCGGCATATGTTAGAAGTGTATATGTCTTTGGAGGAGACATGGCGGAGGCCATCAATTTGTCAAAGAATAGGTAATAAAGTAAAGATAAATTAAAATGATTCCAGTATAAAGACGGCAAAATCATAAAAAGAATGAATGTACTTATTTAAACGGTTGCACTTTGCCACATGACAAATTGGAACCTCATCTTCAACAAATACATTATTTAATCCAACTGGAATTGACAAAATTGTTGCTTCTTTTTGAAGAGGAGAAAGAAGAGCCTAAAAAATGAGTGGTTTGGCTTCAAAACCAATAACACGTCGATGTAGCCTCTTTTTTGCACGAACAAAACCTCTTTAAAAAAATCAAATTTAGAAACGATTAAATGGAGATTGAGTGCATACAAGCCACTTTTATTAAGTAATACTTGCATCTGTGGTAGCAATGGTGTCCTCAGGCTAACCATATCTTCCTTTACAAAACCAAAAGAAAATAAAAAATTCAGGTACTGGGCTCCTAACATCTAAACCCTGGGTAAATGCTTTTGTGGATAAAATGTCGACTTTTGAATGACAATTGGCCATTGAGAATGAAAACACTCACCTAATGAGATGTTCTTAAGGATTGCACCCTCAATTCCTTTGCTCACCTTCGATGTCATGTCCGACGCAACGAAATCATGAGCCACAACATTTAATAGAAGGAATTGTGTAGCCCACTCATTGATATCATTTTGGATGATTTCGTGAAATTGAGTGAGGATTGTCAAATGCTTGTGAGGTGCCGGCACCGGCAGTCTACCTTGACCTCCTCAACAACCAACGACTAGGGTCACCCCTCCACCCAAAGCCATCCAAAAGATCGTGGTTGTAGCTATGATCAACATAGTCCATACTTTCAAATGGATGGCATACTTGTTGAAAGATGCATATGAGCACGTTTCTTGACCATCCATAAGGCGATGATATCTTGCCTCATGAGATCAATAACCTAGCTCTCAAACCCAATTTGTGGATGAAAAACCCAAAACTTCATGAATGCTGCTTCCATCGCTAAATGTGAACTTCCTTTGTTGCCACCTCTAGATTTAGATTACAAAAGACTATATGCTCAATAGGCCTTGGTTTCACGGTTTGAATATGCAAGGTTGTCTACATAGACGGACAAGGGCCCAAAGACAGCGGACAAACATGATGGACATCACCCCTACAGGACAAATGCCTTGAATATTCCTTGAATATGTTCAAATATTCTAGAATGTTCCAAAATATTTCTTACCAGACGGACAACAACCTCTATCGGACGGACTCAACCTCTATTGAACGGAAAGTCGGACGGACAGACACTATCGGATGGAGGAACGCCGGAACAACCATGTGTATATGTACTACAAACCCTCTTCCGACACCGAAAGCCCCTATGCCGGCACTGGCAGCCCCCATGTTGACACCGACAGCCTCCATGTTGGCATCGGCAGCCCCTATGATGGCGATAGCAATCCCCATTCTGGCACCGGCAGCCCCATGTCGACACCAACAATCTCGGTTGGCAAGCAACAAAAACAATGAGAGGAGATGTGGATATCAGCCTGAGGTTGCCAGATATTGAAATGACAACCAAATGAAAGATGTTACTTGAAAAACCTTCAATCCGAAGGTAAGTGCCATGAAGTTTCTTGTAGGCACTCCCGAAGGAGTGCCGGTGCCGGCGGCCTTCTAGAGCACACTCTTGAGAATTTGATGCAATTTCTAAAATGGTGTGGCACATTGCAATGGAGCTTGGATGAGAGAGTTATGCATGAATGAAGTATTGTGTTGACATACTTCATCTACACATAATACACTCTTTGAAGCTCAATTCCTACTGTGCCACGCCATTTTAGAAAGTGCATCACAAGCCTTGTAGCAAGGTTTAAATATAATGTACTTACATTCACTACCAAAGGGGTGCCGCTAATGGCACCCCTTTGGAATGTGCCTTCGAGTTTCTTGTAGGCACTTTCAAATGAGTGCCATTGCCGACCGCCCTCTAGAGCAGACTCTTGAAATATTAATGCGATTTCTAAAATGGTGTGGCACATTAGAAATGGATATTGGATGAGAGAGCAATGTGTGAATGATTTGTTGACATACTTCATCCGCGCATCATGCATCATATACTCCGCCAAGCTCAATTCCTAACGTGCCATGCCATTTTGGAAAGTCTATCACAAGGTCTATTGTAAGGTTTAAATAAAATAGAATCACCATTCAACACCAACGAGATGTTGTTTATGGCACCCCTTTTGAATGTGCCTTGGAGTTTCTAGTAGGCACTCTCAAATGGGTGCCAGTGCTAGCGGCCCCCTAGAGCATACTTTTAAACATATGACCCCTCCATGTCCTTGTCCCTTGTCCCTTGTCCTTGATGTTGTCTTCATTAATGGCGTTGTACAATCCTCTCCAATAGTTGGCAAACTCTCACTTTAACCAATCTCTAACAATAGGGCACAAGGGATATCTCCTAAGTCATCCTCTAGGCCTTGTCTCTTCCAATCCTTGCCTTCCTCAACTGCTTACTACTTAAGAAATGAAGAACCGCAACTCCTTCTTTTCTTCTTTTCCTCAACTATATGAACAAGTATTCAAGAGACAATTTCTTTAAGAATCTGCAATAAATCACATCTCCTATCAATCTAATTAGAATACAATGCACAAGAGAAAATATCAACCACGTATCCTCATGAATAAAGTTCAACCCACCCTCCCTTTCCCCGAAGAGGATCAATTTTTTTTGTCTCCAAGTGGAGACCAAGTTGACCAAGGCCTAGAGGACTCGTGAATTCTTTGAGAGATTGGTGAGGGTGCGGACCTAGATGTGGATGTTGATCTAACTACTGGCGCATACGATTCTCCAATTTTGAAATGTATAAACAACGATATTGTCAAGCACAATTGACTTACTCATGTTGCAGGGTAGGGGAATCCAACCGTGATGTTACCGATTGGTGTATCATCCAAGTACCTAAACATTGCTACAATGTAGCATGTTGGGCTCTTCAAGGCGTCTCAAGGAAGCAATGCACAATGAAGATCATCCAAAAGAAGAAGGCCACTATATATCCCACATACACTGGAAAGTGGATGAATTATCACGTTGGTAGATCTAGCGACATGGGTTCTACTTCTGTCCTAACAATGTTCACCGTTGTGTGTTGGGCTCTTGCAAAAAGTGGGTTTTTACTTGCTCGTATAAAGTCCCATAAATCTGGCATATTAAGAGGCACCAATCTCAAGCGGTCGGAGATCATTGCCCCCAAGCGCATTGGTTTTTGGCTTCGACAAAAGCAAGAAGTGCCTTCCCACCAATACTTCCATTCAAGCAATTTTGATGGTGATGGCCTCGTTGCATATTGAGTTCCAGAGGACGCTGAGAAGCATCCCACATTCCTGTTCACCAAAGTGGTGAAGCGTCGTTCCGGCGGGCAAATTGCTGCCGAACTTCATCAATGGGTGTCCGCTTCTATAGAGAAGACAGTGATTTGGATGCGCCCATGTTAACCATCATCAGATTGACTACATTGAAGATCTTGAGGTTGACTCCTCTACTACCCATGCCTTGGAGCATTGTTACATTGAACTCAATTCCGGCTTGAACATGCCTGGACTTTGTTTCAATGCAAGCAAAGGTCAACCGATTTGGCCAATCATGGGTTAATTGCAAGCATTTATACTTTGTCTATGGAGTCATGTGCAAGCTCAACAAGCTAGAGAACTTTTTTGTCCATGCCGCTGTCGGGTAGAGAAGTCTTTGCCTTGGGAAAATACTGGATTTCTTGCTGCAGTTAGTTTTGGCTTAAGACATGAAAGACAAGGATAATATAAGAAGTATTAATCCTTGAACACATCATGTATACATACTTGTACTTATACCCTTTTTGTACGTATATGTAGAGTATTCCTATCCGTATATGTAGAGTATTTTTATTCGTACATATAGAATACTTTAATACTTGTATTTGTCATGTATAAATACAGTAGAACATACTATATGAATACATGATTTTATACGTACAAGTATAATACTTTTACACATACATGTACAAAGTATAAATATGATCTACCGTATACAAAACCGTATAAGTTTTGTACATACCTTCAAAATCCCGAATCTCCCTCTAAAATAATAGCCAAACTTCAAATAACCACCAAATTAGCATAAACACTTCAAATCAGGAGTGCATTAGCTTTTTGGAAAGCTATCAAAGTGCTTAACAGAGAAAAAGAAAGATTAAAGCTCTACAAGGTACTGTCAAGAGTCCATAGCTCGCCAAAGGTCGTACTCCCAAATCCAGCATCAACTGCACCTCCCTTTGCTCAACAGAGCACTCTGACTTCATACAAGCTTTGCCAAAGCTGAGTGATAGCTTCCTAGAAAGCTGATAACACCACCTAAGCTCTCTACAAAATTCGTCTTCAGAATCTATACCAAACGTTTTCTATACCCAGTTGAAGTTGGTGCCTACTTCCACTCTTGAATATAGTCGGCAGCTCAACACCCTCTCACTTTCAAAGCCATAACTTTGTCTCAAACAATCTAAATAAAAAGTTACAAAGCTCTATAGAAAACTAACACAATAACACTTGACTTGCTCAAATTTCATAAACAAAAACACTATAAACAAGTTTCTACAAGCTTTTGAAGTTTCGGTCTTCTAAATTTCTTTACAGCAGACACTGTCCCACTCAAACACTCATAGAAATTACACACAAAGCTCAAATAGAGCGTGCTATATCATGATGAAACCACAACAACAAGATGTACAAGCTCCCAAAATCTTATAGTAAAACTCGTAGTATACACTGAGCTCTTGCTCTCCAAAAATTGCACACCGAAAACTCAACTCTGATGGAGGAGAGAGGGGAACCCGACCCCTTTGCCTCCTCCCAAAGTCAACACCAGCCCATACCTACGCTTCATGGGCCTCAACTAGTCATTGGCTAACTCCTTTAAGCTTAGTTCAGCCTTATCTATCCCTTATCTTAGCCATAAGGCATCAAAAGTCTACCAAATGGTAAACTATTTCTACCTTTCATCTACCAAACTTCTAACATGCAAGGTGAAGTTTGGAAACATTAAAAACTAAACAAATAAAATCAAATATATGTCTAAAAGAGCTTGAAAAGAATTTCAAGAGGAATTTCACTCCATCTACAAGAACTTGAGCATGCGTTGAAGGATAAGAGCAACAAAGTCAGCACAAGCAGCCTTGGTCAAAGGATTAACTGGACCTTCAAGCCAACGTTGATGACCGCGACTCCCTTTGACAGGCCTAAGACAACAAGAGTATTGATTGTCATTTAGGCCTTCAAAAATCCCTCCAAATGTCACATCTCGAGTACCAGGTTCAACACACCCAACCTTCAATAGAATCACCAGGGCACGAGCATCTTATTGAAGATTGCCGTGCCACCGCTGCTCCACACGAGGTTGCTTTGGCGGCCAAGAAGGCCCAGCTTCTTCTTGTGGACGCTCATGCAGTGGTGCAAGACTAAGCGGCAGAAGAGTACAAACCGGCAGTTGAGATAAAGAAAAATCCAGCTCAAGCTCTGGTTGATGCTCTTCATCCTGAGACACAGAAAAAACTCTCCAATTCGACATGTCCAAAAAAAATTCAAAACAACTACATAAAACTGATGAAGCTTTAAATGAACCTTCTTCTTATAACACAAATACTTTGTAGAAGGCGTCACCTTGAAGCTTTCCCAAAGATGTGATCTCTTTTCTCCAATCAAATCCACTCAAATAAAATATAAAATAAAAATATAAAACAATAGATAGGGATATAAATCCCTTCAGTATGCTCTGATAATCGCCAAGCCGCGGAAGTCCAACTGGTAAAGTGCTTCAAGCGCCATAGCACTGGTCCGAGTTCGAAACCCTTTGGACCCGTATGAGCATGCGAATGGCCACGTGGCTTGGCACTGCTAGTGAAAACTAGGCAGGAAACTACTAGTTGGCGCCACCTACCCCCCTGAGCATGTGAGAAGATGCAGAGACTCCAAGTTTCGTGGTTAAAACCACGGCCCTTTTCTCTTCCCCCTTCATTCCTCTGATCTCCCCCCTTCCCTTTTGTCTATACTTTTATTTTTCTTAGTTTTATTTCTATTTGCTCTAAACACTACTCTCAATCCATTTCACACTGTATTTACATATTTAACCGTTTCCTTACACGACACCGCAACACTCAACTTCAAGGAACTCATATTTGTAGTTAGAGCAATTCTGTTGTAAAATTTTGCTTGAAACTTTGCAGGCAAACAAGTATCAGGGATGTTGCTATAACACTAATTGTATACAACTAGCCAATATTGTTGTGTTTTGTCTTTGCCTTGTATCTTGTTTGCATATTTTTTTGAATTATATATCTATAGATTCAATATTTATGCCACTTCATGAATGTAACGTTGTGTATATGTCTCCCGTTTCATTCGTTCCAACTTTCACAACTCCACCTCAATTTATCATTCGACGGAGTATCCCAGATACAAAAAGTGTTATCATTTACATCTGCAAAAAGGGGGAATTTGTGACATTTTCCATGGTAATAGAACCCTTGTTTTTCCAAATTTTATAGCTTATCTTTGAAATTCCAATGATTCAAAAATCATTTACATTCATCATAAGGGAGGATGAGGAAAATGTTCCACGAGAATAGGTCCATATATTTCCCAAATTTAGATAGTCTAAACTAGGAAATTTACTTTCTAAATCCATATTTAGATTTTTAAAGTTTTTTTTTAAAATGCTAATTTTATGTCTTTCTTTTTTCACCGCTCACTGCTCACCGCAAACGCTCTTCGATCCCTCACACGGTCTCGTTGTTGAACTTTAGCTTAGAGTATTGTAAACTTGTATGTATTAGGCGGTTTAGAGTGGGCAGTAGCGGAAAGGCACACAAGCGGAAGGGCGGGCTCGAGCAGACATGAGCAGAAGCTGGCGGACAAGCGGATTTTTGCAGAAATGAGTGGAAGAAAGCGGAAAGGAGCGGACGACAATGGAAGGTGGCGGACACGCGGATAGGAGAGAAGGCTAGTGGACTGGCGGATAGTGGCGGGAGGGCGGGAGGGGCTGAGCGGAAGGCGGTGGAATATGTCGGACAGATGTGGGCAGGCAGAAGGGGCTGCGTAGAAGCCGGCGGAATATGTTGGACGGATGTGGACAGGCGAAAGGTTGCGCACGGGTGGTAGAGAGCGGATGAGAGCGGAGGGAGACAACGGGCAGTGCGGATGATGGCGGACTAGAAGACAACCCACGGGGCGGACGATTGCGGAGAGTAGACTATGGCTTCAAGGCGGACGATGGCAGACATTAGCAGACGATGGCAGACGATGGCGGACAAGCGGAGAGGGGACGATGCGGAATATGGCGGATGGGACTATGCATATGGTAGCGGAAGGGTGCGGACCGTGAGTGATATGCGGATAGCGGAGGATAGCGGATGATGGCGGATAGGACTATGCAGAGAGTGGCGGAAGGACATTGACGTTGGACGGCCCTTCGCAAAATATAAAATGCGGAGACTATCATGTGCACTTCACTTATCTTGTAATCTAGGCGCTATGTTGCACTTGTCTCCACGTTGACGGCAAGTGTGCAGGGTGTTCAACACAAAATTCCATTTGATGTCCTACATTTCCAAAGGGAGAATTTAGGTCCTCAAAAGCAACATAACATGGGAGAAGAAGACGTTGAAGATTCAAACAATTTCATTCATTCTTCCAATTTAAATTATTCAAGCAACACTATTTTGAAGAGTTTGATTGGAAAGTAGCATCGCACTATTGTGAAGTGCAAAAAGTGTTAGAATTTCCTTAGAATAGCTAACATTTTAGAATTCAGTTGGCTTGATAGAGTTGTTTGAGGTTTAGGATAATATACAACAATAAATTGCGGTGGTGGAGGAAGTGGGGGCAATGGCAATAGGTGGCTAGTATTGCCAATTGCGGAAGGCAGCGCTAGAAAGAAGGCAAAGAAGGCTATTGATTTAGAGGAGGACATTTATGAGAATCATGCTCTTTTAGCGTATGCTGGGTGGGAAAATGTAGCTGAGCCTTGGACATGCATGAATGCTATGAAGTATGTTAATTTTGCTCATCTTGATAGATGGTGACCTAGGGAGTGGCACGCAAAGCATTGCCATGCAAGAGGTGTTACATATTGTGACATCATTGATCCAACGGTGAAGTTGAGGTTTCTTGAGATTTTACGTGCAATATTAGATGAGCCAAGGTGGTCAAAAATGTTATTCCGAAGAAAATTGCAACAATATTGTACGCGGAATTGATGTTGGAGAAGAGAGTGGATTGGTCAACAATACATACGAGAGTTAGAAGTTGGTCACAAATTGGAACTCTTGGACCCGCACTCTCAGTCAAGAATCCAGTGGATATTCCTAGAAACCCCACTCCAACATGGTTTTAAAACGACACTACCCTCTTGTACGATCCAGACGAAGAATTAGCGCCTATTAATCCAACTACGGCGCACATACAATTATCATTGACTATGAGGGTAATAGAATACAACACGAATGGCGTGTCCATGCCACTGTTATTGCCTTTGGCAATCATATATGGTACTCCGATTGGGGCATCTCAATTACCAACGGCCGGTACGCCTCAAAGTGGAGAAAGTGACCACCGAGGTGTGGATGGAGTAATGGAAGGTGAGAAGTTCATTGTACACATACGCCGTAAAAAGTCTTGAAATGGAGATCCAAAGATTATGCATCGAAAAATACGATGTGGAAGAGCGAGCATCTGCTACTAAATGTGCTCTAAAATTGGAGAACGACCGTTTGCGTGCTGACATGGCCCAAATACAAATTTCCATTTGAATTACAAAATCCAAGATGCAATCACCTTTGACAAAGTTTCATCTTTGTAAAGCAAGGTAGAGGCTATTAAGACTTTGAACGTTGCAAATGAGAAGACAATTGCTTATTTGCTCCATCAAATTGGAAGAGGTCAAGGGACATGCGGAGCAAACCAGTGAAGATCGCTGAAAGATGATGATGGTGGCATTATTTGCGGTGGCAAGATCTAGGTAGTACGAGGAGGAATTCCAAAGCATTAGAAAATAATGGACTGCCTATAAGAGAATGAAGAACCTCATGCTAACTTTGTAGCCGTTAGACAAAACTATGTATCCAAGTAGGTGGGATGACATGGACCCGAGTGTGACTACCAGTACCAAGAGCATTAATTGGGCGTTGATCCTAGAAGATGACCACCATTGGGACATTGAGCAGCGAGAGTTGGTCACTGACAAGATGAGACGCAACAATTTTACCGGAGGGGGAAGATTGTGGCCGCATCAACATCCAATAATATCAGACGGATTCCTTTGTGTTCTTTGCCAAAATCCTTAATGATTTTAAACGTAGAGGATTTGTGTTAAGTAGTTAGAGAGTGAAATTTTGAAAAGGGGGGGTCGGGCTTATGCCCAACCTTGTCCACTTTTTAGCTTTCAACTTTTAGTTGTAGAGCTTTTTATGAACTTAGAAAATTGGAGTCAAAAAGTTGGAGAGTGCAATTTTGAAAGGAGGGGAGGTGAGGCTTAAATTGGACCCCCTCCACTTCTAACCTTTCAATTTTGAGATTTAGAACTTGCAATATACTTAATATACTTGGAGTAGAGAGTTAGAGAGTGCAATTTTGGAAAAGGGGGGTTGGGCTTTAGTCGGACCCCCTTGACTTCTTACCTTTCAACTCCTAGTTGTAGAACTTGTTATGATCTTATTGAACTTATAGTGTCCCGGATTTGCTAGCAATGCAATTAGGAACTTATATATAGAAATCTACTAATTATTTGTGATTGTGGTTTTGATCTAAATAAAGCAAACCTATCTATGTGCACTTTTCATGAATATGGTGTTGAAGGCTTTTGTGCGGAAAGAAGTACCGCTAGACAACTCCAAACCATGATAGCCGCACTCGAAGATGCACAATTTACAAACCAAGACATATATATTTGATACATTGATTTCAAAAATGCATTTGGCTCTATTGACCACACAAGATGATTAGTAATAATGTCTGACCTTGGAAATCCCACCGACGCAGTTGCACTAGTTGGAAACATCTACTCTCAGTCATCCACCTCATATGTCGGAGAACATTTTGGCACAAACCGCCCCATCTCCATACAACGCGGAACTATAGAAGGTGATACTTTAAGCCCATATCTATTCATTATTTTCTTAGAACTACTACTAAGATGGATGCAAAGGAGAAGTAACAGTTATACCTTTGGAACATCACAAGTCACCATTACCTCGGCCGCCTACGTAGACAACCTTGCTACTATAGCCGATAAACTAAAATCACTACATACCCAACTCAAAAAAATGGACAAATTTTGTGACTGGTCCGGTATGGATGTTGGCATCCAAAAATGTGCATCTAGGGGATATCCAAACAAATCTAAAATGAACCCCACCGCATTTAAAGCACTTCTACAAACCGCCAACATAAAATATTGTAACCAATCCATTCCTATACTACATCAAAACAAATCATATGTGTATCTAAGCACAAACCTTGTCTCCCCACTAAAATGGAAGATACAAATTCACACCACTACCACAAAACTCACTAAACAATGCAAAGAACTAATAACCTGCCGGGCCACTATGAAAAAATAAATAAAATGGTAGACATAGTACTTAGGCATGGAGTAGCATATAGTTTCAACGCAGTCCCATACTTTACGCCCGCTATTATAAAATTAGGCAAAAAATCATAGCCATACAAAAATCCATTTCTGGCCTCCCCAAATGTATGTCAAATGTCATAATCCAACTCCCACAAAACTTTTTTGGATTAGAAGAGCTTTCCCTTAAAAATGTTTACCTCCGATGTGTAGGAGAACAACTTCAAAACGCACTCAACTACAAAGGTAGACTTGGAAAGATCTACAAAGGGCTCACCCACTCTATCCTTGCCAAATATGGTGGTGCCAAAAATATCCCTAGAATTAACAAAGCCAATTGCATTAGATCACCAATTACATGAACACTTTTTCTACTAAAAATTGAAGCAAAAACTTACCTTAGAAGCACACTCTCACACTTCTTTATAGAACCCTTACCTTTAGACCAAAAGTTTCTACAAGAAACCCAAAATAACACAAGAGTTAACCAACAACTCTCCAAAAAAAATTTACATAAACTTTTTTCAGTAGACATTGCCGACTTAAAACAAATTACATTACCAAATGGAATACACATTATGTACCACAATGACTTCAATCATTCCATGCTACACCATCCAAATTAGTGAAAGCGACCTTCTTATTGGCCAACAACTATTTTGCCACTCCAAATGTCCTAATAATGTGCATTCCCATGTTCTACACACCCAAACCCCTACACACCTAGAGACGCATATGTCACCACCAACAATAACATACATCCCATAAACAACCCCCACCAATTCACCCGCGCAACCCACTGCACCCATCCCTCCCTCCCTCTGCTACATACATTCTTAAAAACCCACCCACATATCCCATAAATCTTATTATTGACCATAAACATAGAAAACATATTGACTCGTATAAAACTATTAAAAATGATACCAAATATTTATGGCAATGGTAACACAATAACAATACCTACAACAAATGGTTATCCCAAAGAAACCTCTTCCCATGGCATGATCAAAACACCTCTATGCATAACTCCGCACTATTAACACTATATTATCAAAACATCCAATATAAATTTATTCATAAATCATACAAGCACACCACCTCCAAGAAAAATTTTGTGACTCAAGATCCATTATCCCACCCATAATCATTCTTCTCCTCAACATCCACACAACCAAATGTAACCCTAAAAAATATATTCTCACATCAAACAACACAATAAAAATTAACGAACTTGATCATGTGCATATATACAAAGACAATGCAAGACATCCAATCACTATCCCCGTCACTAGACTCCAATGGCTATGGAACCAATACCATAACAAATTACAAACTTCCACAAACATAGAGCCAAGAATCCAACCATTTGAAACTGAAATAGTTTGGCTATACCAAAGATATAAATACTGCATCCCAAAAAATGACCCCCTCAAACTTGCACAATATACATTATCCACGCCCATCCTAAACTCACTAATCTCATCCTTCAATATCCAACATTCATAATTCTCATCCCCCGTCACATACTCCATCCAACTCACTAAATTCCACTCACCCTTTCAAAAAGACAAAATATTTGGTTCACAAGAAAACGCCTTTGACCATAAATGTATCGGAAATGGTATTGCACACCCCCAATATATAGAAGAAACACAACAAGCAATGCATTGGGGATAACTTGCGGCCAAAAATGATCCTAAAAATACTTCCCCTCTTATCATCACACGAGACAAAAATTGGTACCAAAGCTTTAAGCCACACTTAGGCCCATTCCCGGATTCTCATATCATTGCGTTATATGAAGCAAACAAACCACAATATGAAAAACCCGCATTACCACCGGAACTAAGAAATAAACCAAGACTTGAGCCATCTACCATACAAATACTATGCATACGCCACTAGAATAATGATATTGGAACCACTAAACAACTTGCCACACTCACCTCTATAACAAACAATCTTAACATACACCAACTATATTAAAAAATAGCCCCACCTACACCTCCTTTAACCCGGGTAAACTACTTCAGAAATGGTCAAAATTCAAATATGTAAACACAACACAAAACTACTTTCCAAATATCCTTAGGGAAAAAAAATGGCCTTACCTAAAATCCTCCAGATTATCACTACACATTACGCTAATGAACCCACACACATCTTTACAGATTGTATAAACGTCTTGTATCTATTAAACACACGAATAACACACCCTACCCTCCACAATAGCCACTCCAACTAAGCCATATTAACATCTATGGTTCAGATGCTTCAAAATCGCACAAAAACTACAATCCTCTATAAGTTGGAGCACATGTTAATATAGAGGGAAACAAACAAGCGGATAAATTAACGAAAGGACTAGATAAATCCCATAGAAATGCCATACATCTGCATTAACATGCCTACGCTATCCCATACTACTTCCAAAGAGATAGATGGTCATCTATGGAGGACACCTCGAACAAAGGCCCCATCAAATTTATGGACAAATATATCAAAAACCAAGATCTAACTAACAACCTCCATTCAATATCGGAACGTTTCCCTAACATAGACAAATAGACTAGTAACAACAACATTGATGATGAACTCTCTACAAGTTTTTGAAAGAATCCTACAATTACAGACTCACAAAAAACATGGCTCATCAAATTCTGCATTGGAGAATACATGGGTAATGCCTGCAAACAACTCTTTGTTGGAATAGATAGATTTCCATCCATAACATGCCCAATATACACCTCCACGGATCCAGACTCATGGCTACACGTACTCCTTGAATGCCAAACCCATCACATACATTCCCTAATCGTCAAAAGACACAACAGAGCGATATGGAAAATCCGGAAACTAATTGTATATAGTATCCTCAAACAAATCCCGATGCTTCATACTTATGAACGCCGGAACCTGCAACAATATCCCACAAGAAAACACGCCCCCCCCATGGCTACTCCCATGCACATGTGGAACCCAAAGATGTCATTGCAATGCCAGATTTAAACGAAAGATGCTATGCGTCAAAGGACTACCATATAAAGCCCCCCATTGGACCACATTAACATGAGCATCACTATCCAATTTATCAAATTCAAATATTGTAATGATAGATTTTTTCCATAAAAAATTAAAATTAAAATTAATAAATATCAACCATTTATTAATGACATTGCAGCTCTTGGATGGAAAGCTGACCCCCTTATTGACATCACCGTTGGAGCTAGACCCACTAATTTTATCCCCTCTATGAAAAGTCTAAAAAAACATTCAACATCCCAATTATCCTAGTTAAAAGACATTCCAAAAAATTATCACCATTGCTATACAACTTGCAATGTCCATTCTCCTACACAAACAAAAAATTGAAAATAACCAATCCCTTCCCAAATGAAATGATACTTTCTAAAACCTCTCAAAAAGCACACACTTAACCTTTACATATCATCACCTCAAACTGAGCCATATGGCTGTGATTGGTATGTGGTCCTTGGTTATCGGTTACTAGTTAATGGTTATTGATTGCATAGTGTCTACCCTCCAGAGGGGAGAGTAGTTCCATACTATTAAACCTTTGAAGGTCTTGACTGCTCCTTGATAGGGGATTGCCTTCCTTCCAAACACTTCCAATGCGGGACAAAGTCCACAAAGTTGTCACCTATGCCAAATTGTTTCTAAACAAATTGCTTGTACACAATGGGGTTAGTGCACTCCACATTAGCTTTGCCATTATGTCTACCCTCAATTTCCTTATGGAACCAAACAAAGTTAAAGTTATTCTCACCTATGATTCTTTGGATAGCATTAGTAGTATCTTGCACATTCGTGAGAAGAGGTAAAGGGGAGAGGGTGCGAGAGATGGCATCCTTCTTTGCCTTGGCTTTGGGAGTCATGCGTCCATCAATATAGGTTTTTCTTGCTTTGATGATCTCGTGATGGGTGGTGATGCGTTGTACTTATAGCTTGGAGGCTTAAAAGGAGGTGGTCGTGGCAATGAAGGCCAATGAGTCTCCTTCAACCTTAGTCACCTCCGTGATCTCATAATCTTAGCCATGCTTGAAGCTATAGTGTAGGATGTCTTTGAAGACTTGATGGGAGGATACACCTATCAATGTATCACTTTGCAATTGCATAGAGAGATTAGAAGCATTAGCGGTTTGGAGGTAGGATTTGCACAATTATTGAATGATATTTTGGTTATCAATTGTGAGAATGAAAGGCTTAATGCCTTTTAGCAACATTAGAGCATCTATTTCTGGATTAAGTAGATGTAACTAAAGTATCCTAGTCCAAACACCCTTTTGTCCACCTCTCTTGACACTATGGCATTGAACATATATAACACCATATTTGTTATTTTGGAAGATTCCAATCTTCCAATTTAATGACAATTTAGGTCGAGTTGATCTAAACTGCATTTTCCCAAAATCATGGAAATTTTCCATTATAACGAATATGGTGTTATATGGGATCCATGACCTTTGAGACTAACTTAATGTCCATTACCTCTAATCTATGAGTTATCATCTTATAGACATCATCATGCAATAAGAGGGAAGATGGTGGTTCAAAATAAATAGCCACATGGAAGCCAAGGGCCAAACCTATGGCACCGGTGATTTTGGTGCATTTTGGGAGTTGGGGTGATGTTGTAGTGTTGATCATTGCTTCCCAGTCTTGAAAGTGGGTAGTAGAATTGTGGGATCCTTGGGAACGCCACCTTTGTGGCTTTAAACTCCTTTGCCTCGTGCTCTTGGAATCCTCTAGTCATTATATCCTCAACTTTTTCATCTTGTGGAAGTTCCTCTTGCCTTTTTTCAATCGCGAGGCACTCCATAACTTCAAATCCTAGCCAAAATTAAAATGTCATGGTTATAGGATCAAGAAGAGGGGATGTACCTTTTTTATCGTTGGCCCCTTTGTTCTTCTTGATGCTGCCAATCTCCTCCGTATTTTTTCATACTACTTTCTCTTTCAAGGTCAATTCTTTGTTTGTAGTTCCATCATCAAAGGTCCATCATTTCTCCAAATTGGAGGTTTCTTTTACTACTGGCGAGTGGCCATGTTTTTAAGACCTCTTTTGTCTGTATTTTTTTGAAACTTGATGTTAGTTTAGTAATGCAAAGAGGGAAAAATGTACATTTGATGGTTTCAGCCCTACAAGTGCCACTAGTTGAGGGCAATAAAAGCTGTTGTGAAAGGGTTTTTGGCTCAAGGAGCCAGATGGGGCACTGGAGTTGTAGGGAGCACAAGTTTTGCTCGTAGTCTTCACCTCAGTTGGAGCGCATGAACTAATGCAGATCCGGAGAGGAGCACCACCCGCAACTTGAGGGCTGGCTGGAATTTGGGCTTTGGTACCGCTTGTGGCTTGCGAGCTAGTCAGGACTTAGACTTTGGTTCCGCTCGCAGATTGAGAGTTGGCTAGGGCTTGGGCTTTGTTCTGGGCCTCAGTGTGTGTCAGGGTTCGGGCTCTAGTTTAGGTGCCGTTTGGAGCACGGGCTCTGTAGAGAGCTCATGCTTGGAGCAGGACACGCAAATAGAGCTTGGCACATACTGCCAAGGGCAACACACAAGTGTGTTGCACGGCGCGAGCTGTAGATAGAGTTTGTGTCTCTTCCTAAGGTGCCCTTGGAATTTGTAACCGCGACCTTCACTCCTCGTGAATTGGTTGCACTTTTTTTTGTAGGTCGGGAGTAGTGTATGGGCATTGCTGTAAGGTGAGGGAGGGCGGGGAGGGAGGCTGGAAGAGGTTTGCAACTAGGATCCGCGGAGATGCTTGGATTCCACTAACTTAGGGTAGACTCTACTTGCGATGTTGTTTCCTGTTGTTTGTTTTTTGTTGTTTGTTGTTGTTTGCACTAGGGATGCTCCGGGTTGTCTGTTGTTTGTTCGTGTTACTATCTTCATGTGTGGAGGCTGGCTGCAGACTTTGGGTGCCATTGTTGCTCTCTCCCTTTGTTCGATCTGACTGCAGTCTTCTATTGTTGTTTTTGCGCTCTCCTTGCGTCGAGGCTGTCATGGTATGGATTGTGAACTTTGGAGTTTGGTATAGGCTGTCTACGTCGGGGTTGTCTGTGTCGCGGCTGTCTTTGTCCGGGTTGTATGGGTCTAGTTTTTCTGCGTCGGGGACTCGGGGTTGTCTATATCGAGGCTGTCTTCGTCGGGGCTATTTGGGTCGAGGTGGTCTACGTCCAAAGTTGTCTGCCTCAGAGTTTGTCTGTGTCGGTGGTGTCTGCGTTGGAGTTGTCTGCATTGGAGTTGTCTACTTCGAAGATGAGCTGCGTCAAGGCTGTCTACGTTAGGGTTGTCTACTGTCGCTCTGGAATGATGGTTTAAGAACTTTGGAGAGTGTTACTTGGACTCCATTTTTTGTTTTGTTTGGATGTTGTTCTTGGTGTAGGTCTCAATTTTGAGAGCTAATCCTTCATGTTGTTAGCCAACAGGGTCCCTACTCTGAGTCTACGGCAGGGTTGACAGCACTTTCACAAGATACAACTTCTATTAGTATTTTTGTGATGGTGCTTAATGATAAGATTGTCTATGATAAAAGAACATCTAGGGTTTAAGGTATAGAGGGCTCTAAGGTGGGGTGCATTGTTAGTTCTATTGTTGGCACTGTGCAAAGAATGAAAAGGAGTTTGTGAAAAATAGACTGCGTAACAAGAAAGGAGAGGGAGGTTTGGAGTACTTTTATCTGATTTCTGTTGAAGTGTGCTTGGATGTTGTAGTTTCCATGTCTTAGTGTTGATCCTCGGTGTTGTGGAGATCTAGACGTCGTGTTGGTATGGCGCTATGCTATAGAGCTAGTCTATAGGTTAGGCCTGATTGGGCTGTTCTTGTAAACATGCATACAAATTGTAGGATTGTGTGCGTGAGGTCTCTGATTGGAGCAGCCGAGCCTTTTTGTTGCTTGTCTCTGCTTGAGATCTTGTACTTGTGTTTGCTAGGATATAGTTAGTACTTTTTAGAGCTAGATTACACTCATAAGCGTTGCGGAATGGGGTTTCCGTGCATGTGGGTAGGAGATATTCTAAGTCTGATGATGGTAAAGAACAACTTAAACATTCAATATTCAAATAAAGAATAAGAGAGGCAAGCCTAATGATTCAAATTTTGTTGTGATCTTTTGCGGCTTTGCGTGTGCTAGATTGCCCCTCCTATCTTTGATCCTCCTTTGGGTTAACTATTTTGTTTGTTCTTGGCCTATTCCTTATGATTTGCATTGATATGTGCTTCTATGATGTGCATTGAGCTGAGAAGGGTAAGCTCGGAGATACAGTGAGCGTGATCTAGGCAAGGGGCTAGTACTCTTGATTGTTGTTGTGGGTAGAAGTCAGCTAGGGTTACTCACTTTTGGGCAAAAAAAATATACCCAATAGTATATTTTTTTGGCCAAAAAAACTTAATTTTGCCCAATTTAATGGAAAAAAAGGTTTTTTTTCAGAATAAATTATGTTTCAAGATGGATCTATGCATGATGTATCTGATTGGATAAGAAATCAAAGAAAAAATCAACATTGAGTCCTATTTTAGGAGCCTTGAAGAAATATCTCGTTTTTTAGCAATAAAAGTGAAAATAAGTTTTCGATCTAGAATTTTCAATTATAATATATGAACACATTATGGCGTGAATGTGTTCCAAAACTTTTGGAGTGTTTAACTTCCTAGAACTCTCAAAATAAGTATATTTGGCAAATGTCATATACTTGTGACAGGTATATACTGATGAAAGATATACCTATATTGGCCAAATCGTAAATCAAAACTCAACATTTTTGAGGTTCTTAGACTTTAAATCAAGGCAACTATCACATTCCATCAATAGAATTCCAAGATCAATCCCACATTCGCACTATGTAGCAAAAGAAGGTTCGTGACTCTTTCCAAAACCATTTGTGACACTATAAATATACCACCTTAGTGGACTTTCACCCTTGTATCTCCTACATTGTTGGGGGATGCTCAAATTGCGTTGCCCTACTTCCTTTTTGTTTCTCGTGCCTGTTGTAATTGTTGAGATTTGGATCTTGGGTGGGTGGTGTTGATTGTATTTGAACGATGCAATGGTGCCTATTAAGTGTGTGAGCTCAAATCTAAGTGTGAGTGTGTCAAGGGAAACAAAGATAGTGTTAATGCAAAACAAGATTCTTACAAAGAAGATGCAATAGAAAGTAATAGTGTAACAGGTAGCATGAGAGGGAGCGTTGTTGTCGCCGTGCGGCGACGTTGGATACGTATTGACTTCAATCTTGTGCGTTGGGCGCTTAGGTGGGGGGGGAGGGATTATGTGGAAGGGTGTAGATTTAGTCTAACCTACCCAGATCTAAGGTAGAGTAACCGTCTGAGCGAGCTGAAAGGGTAAGATCCATGCTCCAATATAAGCGCTTCAGATCTCACACAAGAAGATCTAAACCTACACATGTATTCACAAAGCCTCTAATCCCACATCTAGAGTTTGAGCCTAACCAACATACACACTCTGCTTTCCAACGCCTATGCACTTCCAAAAATTAAAGCTTACGCCAGCTCTCAAACATGGCCAACCACCTCCTATTGTGCGTGACCTAAGGTTCTGTGACTAAGTCCCTCTCCTCCCCTCACAAGGAAATGCGGAACTCTACTCAATGTTCATCTCCTCCACGGTGAAATGGAACAATGCTTAAGGATATCAAATATAACCCATTTCATAAACATGCCGATTTTATATTTTTTTTCAAATTTATTATTGCAAAATGAAATCCAAATGATAGATAGATAGGATCTTATGATTTTTTTCTTTTTAATGGAAAAAAAATGGAGATTTCAAATAAAATAAAAATGCAACTAAGAAAAAAAGGATTGCCAACAAATAAAGGGTGGGGGAATAGGGCCACATGGGCATGAATGCTCCATCCCGCCAACCAATGGATGGCCACAACTGCCCAAAGGTCTAGGCTTCTATCCAATAGCTGCCACCTAAAACTAAGAAGGATCTTCAACAATGAAGAAGGGTTCTTTAAGGGGAGTCTTTGTAGGGGAAGGTCTTTAACCCTTAAAGGACGGAGCCTATGAATGTGGAATCAACCCCCAATGTCCATTCTACTGTGTGCTCTAATTTTTCATCAAGTACAAGTAGAAATTTTTTTATTCTATTTTTCAGATCACATGTTTTGTTCATTTTACAGAAACCACAATTTTTTTTGGGAAAATTGAATTTATTCTGATTATTTGAAGAAAATTAAATAAATTTCATATTAAATTCACAGTATGCTAAGAAATTTGAAATTTTCACCAAAGGTTTACATTACAAGGACAAAACTTGTGGTATAAATGAAACTTCCATGTTCAACTAAAATTAGAAAATTGGTTATAGGCCCAAATTTCAAATCGCAATAATTTTTCCAGTTTTAAGTATTTTTCAAATTTTCAAATTGGAATGGAAACTAGACTTCAAAAAACCTTATTTTATTAGTTGGACTCAGAATCAAAAAAATATCATACTAATGACTCGAATTTAGATTTAGAGCTAGAGCGAGAAGTTTCTAAAATACACTACATTGAGATCCATGTCACAAAAAATTTATACTTTAGATATAACATGATTACCTCAATGAGGCAAGTTTCATCATCATCTAATATTTGCACATTCAATGACCTCTCCACAAAAAGAATTGGATGAAAAATGATCACATAAAGTAATAATCATCCTCAAAATGTCATCCAAGTTACAACTTTTTGGCTGCTCCGGCGTTTAAGGATTAAAAAGGGTCTTCAAGGGGGATCTTAGTGGAGGAGGGTCTTTGCGGGAGGACAGGACTTCGTCGAGGGATTATTGTAACGGGTCTTTAACTTTTTCGGGGAGGACGGATCATTACAAAGGCCTTTGCAGAGAGGTCTTTATCGAAAGTGGATCAAGCGCTGAACCTTTTTTTCTCTAAAATCCCCTTCATTACTGCTTGCATCCAAAATTTCACTATTTGCTTCTACAAGATCGTGCCTTAGAGCATCTCCACCCTTGGCGGGGAAACTCCCACGCCAGGGGGAGATTTTGGTGTGGGCCAAGGGAGACGGGGGAGGAGTTATCCTCCCCTCCCCGCACCCGTAGCCAGCTGTCGCTGGCTGGCAGCTTCAGATTTTTTTTTTAAAAATTAATTTTTATTTTTAATTAAAAAAATTAATTAAAAAGAAAAAAAATCTTTTTTGTCCCAATGTTTTCTTATGTTTTTTTTCAAAAAAAATCAAAATATGTATTTTAATTTTAAAAAAAATTAAAAAAATTCCGACCGCTCTACTCCAGGCATGCTACTTGGCATACAAGGAGTGGGGGGGCCGAAACTGCAGACCCCGGGGAGCTAGATGCCCAACCCCAGTTCCCTGTTCAAGGCTCACGAAAACTCTAATCCCTGCACCGATGCTCCGTTTTGGCCCTTGGAGCATGCGGTGTGGGCACTCAACTACCCCGCACCGCCAGTTTGGTGGTTTGCGGTACAGGGTGGAGATGCTCTTACTACCTAAGGGCCACTTCACACCTATCGCCCGAGTCAAAAGACCGTCGGTTTCCACCAATGAGATTGCTTGAATGGCCAATGTTTGGCCTTTGGGCCTTCACACTTATGCCCAAAGTCCAAAGGTCGTCCTCCTCCATTGTGCCTACATAGCACAACACTTTGGGGAGTTTTGGCACCAAGGCGACGGCCTCTCAAGCAAAACTTGGCTCCCATGTTTTAGTTGATCCAAACTTCCTTCGAGAGTCTGTCGATTATTTTAATAAAATAATTATGGGGAGCCTTCCTTTCTCCTTCCTTAGATGTACATGCACGCGATTCTCCTTCTTTTATGGCAATTAAAGTCTTTGTTTTAGCTTCCAACATGTGCTGTAATTGTTCTTTTGCTCCCATCTTTCAGCATTTTGGCTCAATATTTGATTCTCTAGAAATCGACTCATGGGTGAGGTTACATGCAAGGATGGTCGTAATGCTTGCAAAGTTCAACCAGACAGCCACTACTTGTCGCAAGAAATTCACTCAAGTTTTTGCTTCTTACAATGGGGACAAATTGACAAACCTTTCTTCACAATCACAGAAGTAGCACCCAAACCTATTCCAAATAAACCACCAATCATGGTTGAAGTATTTTCAGATGCTAATCGAGATAGCAAGCCTACATTCAATGGTAATAATTTTTCTAAGAAATGTATCTTTTCTTCCCAAAACAAGCTCCAAAAAATTACATAAATACTTAAAAGTAGATGGACTCACCCTCATTTGCTTTTGAAACTCTCTCCGAATAAGACCCATGAGACTATGCTCCAAAAATCCTCCATACCTTTCAAATTGCTAAAATCCACCTTCCATCCTTGAGCAATAAATACGGCCATCATCATCATTTGGACATCTTCTTGAAATATTGCAAGTTTTTGCACTGCCAAAATGCCCACTATAACACACTTCATTACCATGAAAACCGAAAGTAGAACAAAATTACGCTGCCTTCTAGGATCCATGGTAAAAGAATGAGAGAGAGGAAAATTTCAGATAATTGATCCATTCATGTGGTAATCAATTATTGGAATCTTTGCAAATGGTATGGGGTTTGGCCTTTTGGCTTGGCCTTTGGAGCTTCACACCACGACCCGCCAAAGGCTTCAGTATGTATATTTTTTAATGTATATTTCTAGCAGAAAAGTTTGGCCTCTCACCATTGTTTGGACTCAACTTTTTGACGGAAAGTTGCTCAACTTGGCCAAGGGTGAAGTGACCCTTAGAGTCTAGGTTTGGTGTTTGAAGCACCCATAAAATATTCCTGCTAAATCCGAAAAAGAAAAAGAACACTACCTAGGGGGCAAAATTCTCCTAATTCTTAAATGTCTAATTCTTAAATGTCTCTAGGGGCAAAATGTCCTTTATGCATTAAACTGCTAGAACCTGTAACTGCTATCAGGGACTATATTCCTCACAAATCTCTCACACATACACATGCAAAAAGTAGTCAGGGAGCTTTGTGGTTAACTTCTCCACGGGCTTTGTTCCACCATTTTCCCTCACACTTTTAGGGTCATCAATGGCAATGACTAACGAAGGACAATTCAAAACCAACCACTGACCCAATACCCCCCACTTCTATGCCCTTCTTCAGTGTTGTACTTGATTGTAAATCAAAACATTACCAAAATGGTGGCAATTGATTGGTGGATGATATGAATACGACAATGGCATACTCTACTAGCAATCGTAGGGGTCTACAAGGGTTCACTTCAACAATTCACAAGAAAATCAGAAGAACTCATTTTCCAAATTTAAAAAAAGGATTTCACTTTCCCACACACAGTTCCAAGTGTGAAGGTTAATATTCTATGGAAAACATTGAGGTAGAATAACCCAAAATCACTCGCTCACCTAAAACCACCAACTTCCATACCCACCCTAGATTTAGAGTGAAAATGTAGGTTGTTATAACTTTATCAACCAATCTATAAGTGATGCTTTTCTTTGGTGAAATCTAGGAAGGGCATAGAAGTTGGTGGTTTTAGGTTGACGGGTGGTTTTGGGTCATCCACTTTGTTACACGTTGCCCCCATTGAAAGGGAAGCATCCATAAAGTGATGTTGAGGTGTGCCTTGCCACAATATTGAGTCTTGACATGGCAGCCGGGGATGCCTTACAGATGGTAGCATGCAGCAGGGTTGGCGTGTGTTGGCTTGCGTCATGATTATGAGTATTATTATTGACCAGTCCTTGGAACAATGTGGTTGGAAGGAAGAAGCACTTCATGTGGGGGCAAGGATGTATAATGTGCTGTTGTTCAACTAAGCACAAAGGAGCTGGAGATCCCCTGACAACTCACTTATAAAATTGGGGTAAAATCCCCACAACCGACAAGTTAACCCTTTGAGGACTATGGCCAAATGTGGTCCTTACTTGTCGTAGATTTCGTCAGCTAATCTATGATAAGTGAGGACCAGATTTGGCCATTGTCCTTCAAGGGTTTAGTAATGTGTATATATGGAGAGAACAAGTAATAATAAATTTACTTTTCACTAATAGCAAATAGAAGTACAATTTTAATTCAAGTGATTTCATGTTTTTCCGATGAAATGTGAATTTTCAAAGTGACTAGTCATGTTTAGCCACTGGCCGCCAATAGGCACCCCCTATAAGCACCGACCAAAAGTAAGGGCTCTTGACTAACAACAAACCTCCATTTGGAACTAAATGGGTGGTAATGGAATGAAAGTGGGTTGGATACACCCCAATTTTATAAGTGTTGGTAATGGGTTTTGGTTGGTTATCATTGGGATTACCTTATAATATATTTTATACTAGTGTTGTTCAAGGAAGGAACAAACTAGAGATGAATATAAAATGAGGAGTTGGAGATTCCCTAATTGTATACTATTTAAAATCACATGGTATTGTCACATAGCACATAATGTGGTCCTAGAAGCCCTTGGCATTTAGTAGGTGTAAGTATGGGGATGTAATTAGGTTTGAGAGAGTTCTCTTGAGATAAGGAGGTGGTTGTGGGTTGCATATTCCATGGGTGTCATCTCCATTCCCATTGGTTAAAAATTTGGAGTACAAGACCAAAAGGCCAAAAATTTGAAATGTGTAGAGGGTTTTTGATATATTTTAATGCAAAGTGAATATTCTCCTACATTCACTATGCCTTGAAATTCTTTCCTCTATTGTCCATACTATACGTTTATCTCTATTAAACCCATATGCCAGAGATACACGAATTTTTTATATATTTTAATGCAAAGTGAATATTCTCCTACATAACACCCCAAAACTTTAAAAAAAAACTTAAAAGAAAGTGACTTCTGCTCCAAAAACAACCAAAACATTAAACCCTTCAATGGCAAAGCCTTGCACACCACCCTCAAATTTCTTACAATTTTGTAGATTTTTGCACGACAGAATCTAAGTGGGGGATACATTCCACTGTTAATTTTTTAAACATAAATCATTGTAGTTTGTTATTGTCTCAGCCGATTGGAGATCTGAAAGATGGATTAGATGGAGGAAAGTAGAGCGCACAACCGCTCCGACAAGTGCAAATCAATCCAACGATTCAATCAACTGTGGCTCTCGGAAAACTGGTCCAATTGACCACATTTGGACTTGGTTGTCGTTAAAGGGTTAAAGGGTTACATTCAGGTGACTACAACAGTTATATATAATCGACTGGAAAGGAATCTAAATAATATAATAGTTTTACTACTACTTTTCAATCACCGTTCCAAGCAGATTTTGTACCTTCTCCTGGACTTGCAAAGCTAATAATCCAAAACATGCAGATTCCAAATTGGCAACATTCTTCCTGGACATACGACATACATGTGAATAATCTTCAAAATACGTGGTTGCAGACACTGGAAAGAGAACTGTGTAATTCTTTCGATTTGGCTGCAAGCACCAATCATTTATGCATGAAACCATTGCTGTACCTACTACAATGCGAGAATCTGACTCTGTTCCCACTAGCAACTTCCGACAAAATTGGCTACATCTTACAACATTCCTTCATTCTATTTGCATGAGCACTCACAGTCAATGAATCAAACGACCACTGAATTACAGAAAATGAGCATTTCAGTCACCTCAAATAAGAAGGTTGGTTCATGAAATTTTATTTTATTTTATATGAGGAGGATAAACTACACTGGGTTCCATAACCTGGCAAACCATGATGGACTTTGGTGTGCACGCACAAATATTTAGAAGAAAATGATAGGAATGGGGCTAGATATGTTCTGTAATATTGCATGATAATTCATTTATTCACTTATTGATCTGCCCACTGGTCGGTAGGCCGTTGAGGTTCTCTTTTTTGCATGCAAATATTGGAGTTGGGAATATCACTGAGTGTGTGTGTGTGTGGGAGGGGTTTTTTTGCAAGTTATAGGTATGTGAATTGTGAAGTTTGAAGTGTTCAACCATCATTTGTGCAGAATAAAAGAAGGGGAAATATGTGAGGTTCTGACAGAGAGTAACACAGTGAGGGAAATGATGAACAAATAATGCAAGAGGAGAAACTGAAGAATATTGCATGGCAGGAGTTTACTGTACTTAGCCTTCAATGCTACCAACTAAAATTTTGAACCATTGGATGGAAAACTGTGAGTTCTTCATGTCAACATAAACAGAATACTAGAAATCTCATTTTTATTCACCTATAACAGATATTTTTAAAGGTTACAAGTTGGGCAGCAGAAAGCAAGACTTTGGTTGTACGCTGCAAATCTACAGCCAAATTTTATGATTCAAAGACAAAAAAGCTGCTGATGGCACTTTTAGTACTATGTAATTTTACCATATGGAAGTCAACAAATCACCCATGCACCATTTAAGCCTAATCTTCCAGCTACTTTGTGGATATCTCTATTGAATTTCATTTGACACTTAACCCTACAAAAAAAAATGAAAACTAAGATAGAATACAAATCTTTTAATGTGATTTTAATGTCAATATTTTATTTTCATTTTTAATTTAAAAATGAATTCAAGGATATGTGCATCATGAGTTTTTATGAGATTCTATAACTCAAGCCCAAATGCTAGTCAAATTGCTTATTTAAATTACTTTAACAGACATGTTGCAAATACTGGCAGCTTGTGAGTTGTGACTAGGGAGAAGAAATCACGCCAAGCGATCAAACCGCCAACCACTCCATTCCATTTAGGCACCTCTCCACTATCATCAGATGGATTGGTAGTTTAGGATCATCTCATTATTCATACCACTACACTAAATTTTATGTTTGGTGTCATGCATAGTAAATGACTTATAAATGCTATAAGTTTTTACTTTTGATGAAGATTTTTACGAACTATGTTTACAATGATCTCCCTCTTTGAATAAAATAAATTTGTTTTCTCTTAGTAAAAATCATTATAAAAGTAAAAACTTTATTGCATTTACAAGTCATTTACTGTGCATGACACTAAACATAAAATTTAGTGCAATTGAATCGATTAAAAGGCACTCTGATATGTAAAAATGCCACCAAATTACAATCTCAACTAACTTATGGCCACTGCCGACGACCTTAGCAATGCTCTAGCTTCCATGTCAACCTCACTACACTAAATATCACTTTTAGTGTAGTATCACGAATAGTGTAATTACCTTTGTACACTATTCGTGAAAAAGTTTACAAATAGTGTTAGCCACCAATATCATCAATGATACCCCCAATCAAACCCCCAATCAACCACCTACCCGGCCGCCATGCCTTAATTGACCACCTACCCTCATTTTCAACCCCTTACTTTTTCAACCCCTTACTTTTCAACCCCTTACTTTTTCTAACCCTAAATTTTTCAAATCTTTACTTTGTGTATCCCTTGCTTTTTCAACCCCATACTTTTTCAACTCCTTACTTTTTCAAATCTTTACTTTTTCAAATCTTTAATTTTTCAAATCTTTAATTTTTCAAATCTTTACTTTTTCAATCCCTTACTTTTTCAAATCCTTACTTTTTCAACTCCTTACTTTTTGAAATCCTTACTTTTTCAACCCCTTCCATTTTTAAATCTTTACTTTTTCAAATCCTTACTTTTTCAATCCCTTACTTTTGTACCCCTTCCTTTTTGTAACCTTTACTTTTTCAAACCCTTATTTTTTCAACCCCTTACTTTTCCTAACCCTTAATTTTTCAATCCCTTACTTTTTCAAATCCTTATTTTTTTCAATTATTTTGTTTTTCAACTGTCTTCTATCTCAAATGATTTCTTTCTAAATCTTTTACTTTTGTAGTCTTTTATTTTTTAAGCACTTTTTGAAAAGAATACTTTGGAAAAAGTTTACTTTTTCAATGTGGTCATAATTCAAAAGCTCCATTTTTCAATCATATACTTCTAAAAAGTTTCGTGTTTCTATTGTTTATTTTTTGAAATGAACATTTTTCAAATGTCTCCTTTTCAAATGTATATTTATTCAAATGTTTATTTCTTGAATTGTTTCCATTTTCAAAATTTTCCAATCTTCTATTTTTAAATGTTTCCTATTTTTGCAATTCCACTTTTCTTCCATACCTAGGTTCTTCTCTCAATCTTTTATTTTCCAAATCAATTTTTGGTGTTCATTCCATTCTAAATTCTATTTTATCCAAATGTTGTTTTTTTCAAAATGTACTTAAATCTTTGTCACTTCTTATACTCAAAATGTACACATAATCTTCTTCTATCTTGATACACTAAATGTGCACAAGTGAAAATTTTTATATTGCAATCTTAAGTGGAATTCACAAATAGTGTAGTAGTTGGCATTTAGTGTAATGATTTGTCACTACACTAATTGCCCAATTCACAATTAGAGTACGGGTTCGCTTTTAGTGTCCACTACACTAAAAGTGATATTTAGTGTACACCTTAAAAGTAGAATGGATAAATAGTTTAGCCTCTAATCAACCGCCTACTAGTCACCATGCATTTATTCTCCTCGTCTTATCTTCAACCTCATCCTCTTATCTTTCCATTCTCAACTCTTCCCATCCCCATCTCTTACATTCCTTGAAATTTTTAGTTCGAGTGAGAAGGGCATGCTAGAGGTTGTGAAGTTGTGAAGCATACTGTCCTGGAGAAGCATACTTGAGTGGTTCTAGGTTATTAATGTATATTTTATGACTATTTACGGTATATTCGTATATTCAATGAAAATTTAATGTATATTGATATATTTAATGTATATTTAAAGAATATTTAATAATGTTCTAATGACTATTTAATGTGTATTTGAATATTTAATATGTATTTGAATATTTAATGGATATTAAATGCATATTTCTATATTTATTGTATATTTATTGTATATTTATGTTTTTTCCTTTTCCAATATTCCTTTCTTTTCTCACTTTCCTTCTAAATCGAAGTTCTCATTTTTTGAATCTTGTACTTGCAGTTTCATTTCCCTTCCATACGTATGTTCTACTTTGGAAAAAATAGAACGTAAATATGGAATTAAAGGAAAACTCAAAAAATTGGACAATCTTTCTCTTGCAAATTGTTGTTTTTCTAAATGCACTCAAAATCTTCTTTACTTTAATGCACTCAAAATCTTCTTTACTTTAATGCACTCAAAATGTACACATAATCATTTTTCTAGGTTTCATACACTAAATGTCCACAAGTAAAAAAACTTATGTTCCACTATTTATAGGAATTGACATTTAGTGTAGTAGTTGATATTCAGTGTGTAGTTTTGTCACTACAATAATTGCAAACTTCAAAATTAGTGTATGGGTTTGAATTTAGTGTCCAATGTCCACTACACTAAATGTCATACACTAAAATGTACTAACTTCTAACCTCTACTAAGTTCTTACCACCTCCATCCACTAGCCCCACAAGGCCAAAACTTATGGGAGGGATGAGTGCACCCTTATTTTTTTGCCAATCTAGAGCCAAATCGCGAATTCCCCCCCCCCCTAAAAGTGGGAAATTTATGATTTCATGTCGCCAAAACTTCATTGATGGCCGTTGCTACATGGCCATATTGTCACTAATGAATAGCGGGGACTCCATCCTATCGCCAAAATAATGTACAATTCTATGTTTATGGAAATGAATTCTCTAAAATGGATATTTATGGAGAAAATTTGATTTTGTATGGTTTCAGGAGAAAGCTAGAAGCGCTATAGCTCCCTAGCCTCTGTAGCCACTATCTCGTGTGGCTATCCCACTAAAACGAAAAAATAAGGGCTGGTTGATTTGATGATATTAGAGTTGATGGAGCCAATCACAGATTTTAGAGGTGCATGGGACGAGTTCTTGGTCCGTAGCGTAAACCGCCCCTGAGTGTATGGCTAGTCACACTGCTTCCAGTGTGAAGAGAGAAATGGGAAACCAGTCAATGTCCTCTGAAACGTCTGTTTGTCTGTAGCGTGGCCATCTTAAATCACAAGCGTGCAGTGCAAATCATGGCCTGCCAGGCTCTTAATCCTCGTGGAAACCAGGAGTCCAACATTAAATGCAGCCTCACACCGTGGTCCTCCTACACAGGCCATGTCTAGATCATTGATCACATGCTTAATCCCCACTGCCCAGCCTGTCTTTTGCACTTCGAGGTGACTCTGGACTCACTTCAAGTTGCATTTACAGGACCAATATTTTTAACCCTCATGTTAACTACTCATCACATCATCTCACACCAGAACCATCATTCTTGCAGCTAGAAAGTTAGTACTTTTTATCATAGTTAGTTAATGAACCAGGTTAAACAAGAATATAGTAGTTACTGCAATCATTTCCCTCCTAATGCAAACTTTAGGAGGGTCCTCCTGGAAATATAATTCAGTATATAACAGTTTTTAAGCTTGCCAACATGAGATATTAGGTTCAAAATAGGTTCAAATTAATGTCCACAACATGTCATCGTTAGAGAGGCTTCCTAAACTGCCAAAGTCAGGAGAACAGCAGTGGATCGATAGTGAATAACTGGAACGTCTTCCCGTCTACTCCTGAGTTGAATAAGCCTGTAGCTTGAGGTATAGAGAACACTGCAGATCTAGCTTGAATCGCGGATATTTGAATAGGAGAGAACTTCCTTAGTTGGCAGAATCATGTGAATGGGACTCGGGAGTGCTTTAAAATTACCAGCGCAAAGAATGTGATCATTCAGTTATTATGTTCTCATCATGTCGACGTAACACCTACAAAACATGTCCTGATGCTTCTAGGCTGTAGTTAATTCGCCGATCAAGATACCTGGACATATCAGTAGTCAGTGGTCATGTCCTCAGGGTATTCCAAAAGTCTAGGAAAATGCTGTCAGAGTATCATAACCTCCTCAACTAGTCGTCAGTTTCAACTCCCTCAGGTCTAGATCATGCACGATTGACTCGCGGAGCAGTAGCAGGACTCCTGAATTTGATCAATCCAGCGCAATATTGGGAATGACCACAGCTAGTGGCAGTAGTACCACCAGTATTCATGTGGAATTCCAACATTATGATGATTATCTCAGTGACACAGACCATGATCGTTTTACAGTTACGCCTAAGAATTGAATATGCAAAGGTAGCCTACTTTGTGGCAGGTGAATGTGAAACATGTTGCCTTACATGTATTGATTTCGGAAGTTTTCTGGTGTTCTGGCACGCTACTTAGGCATGTGATGGATGATCGACCTACTCACACGAAAGTCTAATGATCAGATCAACGAATACCAGTTTCTTGCAGTGCCAGAAGTTTATTGATCCGTGCAATGACAAGGTTGCTGTGGACAGAGCTTTAACTAGTCGAGCTGGATCCAATTCCTTTGCTATGTAGTTTCGGAGTTTGAGTCGATGCATATTACACCATCATCACTTCCATTGGCTTGGAATTCATGAACTATTGCTTTGCACACATTATTTTCCGTACGAATGATGGATACTCACAACGAACTTGCAACGCAATGGACTGGGTTTGGCTTGTAGAAGTGGCCACGATAGACTGATGCGTCTCAACACGTAACCCCGGCGCAGTTGTAGGCCCTCTAAGTACTGATCATATTAATGTTCTGAAACTTACGGCACCCACAATGACCATGTGCACTGCTCACTGGTAATCCTTGCGCGATTACAGGCTCTGTATGTACGAGTTTTTAATGTTGATAGAAGAATCAGTGTGGTCGTGCGCACTCATGTTGTTCAACAAGATCACCTAATCTAAGCACAACCGCCCTAATATTACCTGCGTTGAAAATTATTACTTGAGAGATATCAGACAGTGGGTACCCACAATGATCAATATGACTGATATAGTCTCACAAACGCCAAGGCTCTCTGAATGCGCTCGGAAGCAGGCGCGCTCACCTACGCCCTTCATTGTAGTACGTCAAGGAGATGAATTCCGCTCATGAGCCCTGGCACAAAGCACTGTGTGCATGTCACTCTGTTTCTTGTTTCATTTCTGATCACAGATGTCGCCTTTGGAGCAACAAGGCTGCCAGCATGAAAACCAAACCGCAGCATCGTAATTCTCAGCCATGATACCAAGTCCAGAACTCAACATCTGTGAGGCTTAAGCCATTACCTGACAGCTATTGCACCTCAATGTGCCCACACTGTATTCTCTAGTAGAAAACCGATCGCTTCATCAGTTTCTTTCAAATCCAATGAATGTCGTGTCTTATGGATATGACACGCCTACATTTCAACTAAGAAAACCACTTCACCAGATAGGAGAACAGTGCTATCCAGTTAATAACTTCACTGTGGCGCTCAAGAGAATTAGATTTACAATATTTGAAGTCGCATTAGTCAGAAATACAATAAGGTCAGGTGCATGCAGAGGACCTGGAGTTACTACGGATTGAATAATACGACAAAGTAATGGGAAAATTCAGGCTCTCTGCACGACGTACGTGAGATAATTAATGAGTAATGTGCTCCTCTTGCGTGTAAATTTGTACCAGCATTTTAGGCACATGCTTACCATATAGTGGCAGATCACATTTCTGGATTATCCTGATACACTAGATCTTTCCATGGCGGACACCATGCAAGGGATTTATTTTAAGTAGGAATTACATGTGCATGACTAGTCCAAATGTGCATAATGCATTTCCATGTCTAGAACTTGGGACTTTTTACTTAAGACAAAGCTTAAACAATCTATGGAAAGATTATGCAAAAATTCTGCAAGTCTCGTTTACTATCTAAGAAACTGCTTGATATCTTTGTGTAAATCATGGTAAACTATAGCATCTTGGGCAGAAGACATAACCAAGCATCATCCAAGTGACGTGCATAATAAGGGCAGTGATAACATGGCATCAGACAGTACAGTACTATACGGCCCAGCATTCATTCACATTGCAATCGGCGGAGACGGAGCAGAAAATCTGACGTGAAAATGTGGGAAAATTAAGAATTTACAGTTTCTCACGACTGTCCAACTGGTGAGTGAATCAATGAGTCCAGTCCGGTACAGAAAAGACCGCGGAGTACCTATATATCCTGTACACTAGACAGTCCTCCAGTGCACTTCACAGACTGGACTTTGATGCACCATCTTCCCACAGTGACCCATCTTCTGGTGCTCCCTTGTGCTATTCGTAAGCTCCTTGAAGTGATACTCAAATTGTCTGTAGCGAAGTCCCCTAGTTCCAGCTTATATTTTGCAACTTTGTATCTTGTATCACGACGTAGTACTCATACCTTTTATTTGATTCTATGCTTGTTGGACACATGAACTGATTCAAGTTGAGCGAAAGTCTGCCATTCTTACATATTTGGCTACAAATTTTCTTAATCTACTTGTTCAGTGATTTGTGGTTCTATGTGAATAAATGATCTTCATAGTATGGAGTCTATCTATCGATTATATTTGCAGTTTAGGCATGCATTTATGTAGTGCCTTACTCAACACAGACAACCTCAATTTGGCAATGTCAAAAACTTTTATACAGAGTACTGAAACATTGAATGTTAGTCTACTATTATTATTATATTATTTTTCAGCTGCACGCAGAACATGTCCCAGACGATTTCCATTACAAAATATTGAACCTGGGTTTCTTCGTCCAGTTTCATTGAATTACAGATCAATATATGTGATCAGAAAAACTACTAGGACGTTGCAGCTAGCATTAAACTCAGGTGTTGTGTCTTTTCTCTGTCACGTATCAGGGTTCTAGTCATCGATCGATCTCAAGATGGCCCCACCGACGGACCAATTTGCGTCATCAGGCAACCCGGACATAATCTGGACCGAGGATCAGACCAGTGCCGCATGCAAGACTTTTCCTGACGCAGCAGCAGCTCCGGCGGATCCCTCTCGCAGCTGCGTCTTAGGCATGGCCACAGCCAACCCGGAGCACTGCTACCTTATGCAGGAGTTCGGCAGGTTGTCCGTTCGAGTCTTCGGATATGGCGAAATGCCTCTGGCCAATACATTCGTAGACCGCATCTGTAAGTGCTTAAGTACTAGTAACATTTCCCTTGATGTTGAGGAAGCCCTCACATGTCACATGAGGACTGGCATGTCATAAGAGTTCGCGTGTTTTCTGAATTCTGTTTCAGGTAAGGCGTCAGGGATATCCCAGAAGTACATGGCATGCTCGCCGGACATCTACGAGTCGCACCCGTCGCTGCTGCAGTACCACGCGAACAATCTGGGCGAGCGGATCGACATCTACGAGCCAGTGGCCATGTGCATCGGCAAGCAGGCAGCGGAGGGCGCGCTGAGCGACTGGGGCGGCGACCGGGCCGACATCACGCACCTGATCACGTACTCCACCTCCATGATCCTGTCACCGTCCCTGGACCTCCGCCTCATCAACGCGCTCAACCTGAAGCCCAGCGTGAAACACTACAGCGTGTCGCTGATGGGCTGCCACGGCGGGGTGAACGGGCTGCGGACCGCGGCGGAGATCGCGCAGGCGGATCCCACGAGCCGCATCCTCGTGGTGTTCGTGGAGGTCAACTCCGTCGCCGCGCAGACGCTCAACCCGGAGAATCCGTTGCTGGACCTCAGCCCCTTCCTGCTCAACATGCTGTTTGGCGATGGCGCTGGCGCGGCGGTGATCGGGAAGCTTCCCACGAAGAAGGAAACGCCCATCTTCGAAGTGTACCGCGCGCAGACGTTTCTGGTGCCGGATACTGTGAAGAGCATCGGTGCGCGGCTGCTGGAGTCGGGACTGCACACCACGCTGGAGAAAAATGTGCCGTCTGTTGTGGGACAGAACGTGGGGCCGTTTGTCACGGAGCTTTTGCATAACACCAAGCTGAGCTATGGGACTGTCAACTGGGCTGTGCATCCTGGAGGCAAGGCCATTGTAGATGCGGTCGAGAAGAACTGCAAACTCAAACCTGAGCAGCTCGGCGTATCGAGGTTTGTCTAGATCGATGTCCATCCTGAATTTGTCGCCATTCTCTGCTCTTGTTGACCTTGTTCTAAGTTTTATGCTCGCCGAATTGAGTCTTGAAATACACTGCAGGTCTGTTTACGTGTATAGAGAGCTTTCTAAACTGCCACTGTTGCTAGAAACTGTCTGTCTGTTCCGGAGTGCCTCAATATCATACAAGTATCACAGCGGTACAAGACTAGTATCACATCAGTATCACCTAGGTATCGTTCGAGAACCGTGACTCCTAAATGCCTGCACTCGTTGATTATGACATTTGTGCAGACACGTTCTGAAAGATTATGGGAACATGGGGTCGACGACCATCTTGTTTGTCCTTGACAAACTCCGCAAGGACAAGAAGGTGGACGAAGCCATCTATCCGTGGACTGCAGCCATTGCATTCGGCCCGGGGGTGACAGTGGAGGGGTTGCTGTTGAAGTTCCCTGACTCATAGAACTGAAAAGCTCTGCAGCTTCTGTCGGAGGAATCATTCATCACGTGAACAACTAAGATGCATGACGGAGACAATAAAAGCCTGATCAGGTCGAAGTGTTTTAATGTATAGAGACGTTTGTCAGGATTACCATTGAATCTGGATGGTGATGAATCTGTCAATATTCGGTGTACTACATGTATATTTGATTTGTTAACCGAATATTGACAGATTCATCATAAGAAGGTTAATAGCGGACCTGGCTATGGACTAGATTCAAGTTTAGTGTGTGGATTTGGATGAGATGATGAGTTGCAGCTTGGGATCTGTTTCCACCAAATAAGATGCTACATCTTTGGAATCATTGTAAGAGCTAGAACCCAATTTATCAATGAAAGCATTGTCTGATGTTGGTACTATTAAACTTTTGTGCCGTATGATGATCAGTGAATATTGCAATAGTTGATGTCACTCTAGAATTGGTGGAACTTCAATTCATAAGATGGACCGAATGACATAATGTTGTGTCAATCATGCTGTTACTATGTGAAAAAGAGCATGTAAGTGCTTGTTTCCAATTGGTTTGCACTGTCATTTCGTGGTTGAGAGATCCTGGTGCATTTCATTCCAGCTTTGAGTTGAAGACAGGCACAAGTTTCTTGCTATTTCAGAAGCCCTGTGCCTCATAAACAGAGGAATAATAACTCCAATTCCTCTGAAAGCCAGAATCAGAGCAGCTTGATTCACTGCAATTCCAAAGAAATTTAAGTTCAGCACACTCAAGCTACAGGCAATTTACATACAGATATTCATTGCAATGGCAGTTTTGCAATTGCCAAAAATAATGTTCTACAGACATGAAGTAGTTGTCGCCAATAGACATGAAAGATATGATAAATGTAAATGTCCCTAATTTTTATTAAATACATTCTTAGTGTATAGCTCAAAATTTTATGAATACGCCATAATTTACTCAAATATACTCAAGTATGCTCAAATATTTTCAACCTTGATGGACATGAGGCTTATCTGACAAACATGCTAACAGACAAATGTAGACGGTGGCATGTCTGTCAAGACAACGCTGCTTTCTGGGGTACTCCTTATATTAGTATTTCCTATTTCCTTCTAGAACTTCTCATGCTCTTGAAGATTTAGGTTAAATAAATCATACACATGGAGCTTTATGTTGTGTTATAGATCATTATCCAATGGGAGACGTCATGCTAACTCTGTCAAGATGTTGTACGAGGTACATCTTTTGTCGTCGCAAGTACCATGATCTTTTCCGCCTGAGGTTTTCAAGTGATGGAGGTGCTCATGGCTTTTAAGTCCTTGCAGTAGTTGAAGCATCATAGTGCATACTGGCATTTTATGCTGGTCATGTGAAATATGCTTCCAAGTTGGCATTCATTTGCTAAGTCAAAGTCCTCAAAACTGAAGGTGATGGCTGTAGCCTGTTGAGTACACACTTGTCATGGCAAATGCCGATGTGAAAAGAGGTTCATAACATTCCAGAACGAATGAATATATGATGGCCTTTTGGGTTTGTGGAATGGCACTTGAGACTGTTAGACTGTTTTGCTTTAACAGGCCATGTTCATTCCATGTAAGGGCCGGTTTACATTAGGCCTGGGGTCGGATGGAAGGCCGGTCAGATATGCCTTCAATCCGGCCTTCAATCCGGCCCCAATTCTTCCATCCGGCCCCAACTAATGTAAAGCATTGAGGCCGGATTCTAGGGCCGGATTTCAAATTCATCATCTTGGCCCTAGTCAATGTAAAGTGTTGGGGCCGGATTCTAGGGCTAAATTTCCAATTTTTAAGTGTCTTAGATTTTCATAAGGCTCAACTAAAAATTATAGAAGCACGTGTGTCAAGCTTTTGTCTTTGTTTCTTTCCTAGTTTAAAGAAAAACAGGTTTCATATATTTACTTTACATGTTTTCTTTCCTTACTACATTTAAAATAAAAAATAAATAAGAGTATTTTTTCTATTTTCATAAAAAAATTCCCTTTTCTCTTATTTTTGATAGGTCTAAAATAAAAGAATTTTTTTTTTCATATATATGCAACTTCTAATTCCTCTTCCTATTCTGACTATTGGAAAAAAGAGTTTTATTTACTTTATTTGACCAAATCCCATTTTTTGGGTGCATATCCAAAAAGAAGGAGTATTTTTACTTTTTCAAATTTTAAAATTAATTAATTAATTAATTAATTAAATTTTAATTTTTTCAAAATAAAAAGTTATTTTTTCAAAATAAAAAGTACAAAAATACTTATAATTTTATTTTTTTTATTAATTGACGGGTAGCGATTTGAATGTTCCAACGAAGGAACCAAATCCGGCCCTAGATGGGAGTTTGGGCCACTCCAAACCTCGTCCTGATTGCTCCGTTGGGGCTGGAAGGTTTGGCGCCAAAACCATGCTACCTAAGGCGACACGTAGGATGAAATGTAGTTCCGGCCGGCCCCAAGTATAAAGCTCTTGGGTTAGATTTTGAGAGATTGAGAGACCCTATTGGTTGAAACTTGGAGAGTTCCGGCCGGCCCTCAATCCGGCCCCAAGTATAAACCGGCCCATACATCTACACAATGACTCAAAGTGGTTTGCATTCAAGAGATAATTTATGTTTGGTAATTCAAAAGTAGTGAATCAAAAGCTAGTACCTCCCTCCGTAGCTTGGTGGGTAGTGACATGTGGATATACCCCATTACCTTGCCAGTTTTTTAATTACCTAGTCCATTAATCTCTTCCATTTTGCTTCTTATACCCTACGTTGTGGTCGCTTTTGTACATAATGAATTCAAAATGGAGAGGTGTCCAAAATTTTGGAAAATATAAAGTTTTTGTCCAGGTGATTACCCATGTAATATCAAGGTGCTACCCCTATAATGCATGGTGTTAAGCGGAGAACCAGGACTAGAGGACCCAGGTAGTAATTTTCTTTTTGATCACCGGATGAGTTTTTAGCTCTCCACTGGATGAACCTTAACAGGCGGATGATTTCCTTCCTGGACAGTGTTTCATCCACTGGACTAGCCGGATGAAACCCGGACTGGCGGATGATTTCCGTCTTGACCAATTTCATCCGTCAATTGGATGAATATGGACACTCAGATGGCTTTCATCCAGTCCAGTGTCCATCCGTCGGATGAAGCCAGTTAGGGTTTGGTGCACATGTGGGAGGAGTTGGGGAGCTCTCTTTCTCTCTTAGAGCTTGGAGCTAGAGCTTAGACACATTAGAGTTTGAGGAGATTTTAGAGTTTTTTTTTAAGGTTACATTGAGGTTTGGAGACTTTACTATGTACAAACTATGAGCTAACCAATAAAATCCGATGTGATTTGAGGTTGTATGAAGTGTTTTAAGCAAATTAGGGTTTCATTAGGGTTTCTAGGATTTATGTAGAAGAGAGTTTGTAGATCAACCTCCCTTTAACATTGGCGACCATGCACAAGTTCGAGCCATGTGAATCTTGCCACAAGAAGGCAACTAGGGTTTGAAGATTTGAGATCTAGATCTAGGGTTTTAGAGCTTGTTTTTCAAAATTTTGAAAGTTTTTGAGTTGTATCATAGGTTTAGAGTGCTTCTCTACACATTGCACCACTAGGGTTTTGTGGGTTTTTGTCAAATCTCCAACATTTGTATTTTTTAGGAAAATGACAAAATTAGGGTATCACAAAATTAGGGTACAGGACTTGCCCATCCCCACACACACACAGACATTCAACAAGCTATACACTGGGCCAGATTAACTGCACAACAACACCCCAACAATAAAACCTTCATATTTGCCCCAGACATTAATTGGTACACAAACAATACACCATTTACAGGGCCATTTCCTGATATTCATATTATTACACTCTTTGACGCCGATACCATTATATACACCAAACCTACCATTAATAAATCATCTCCTAAACAACACATTGAACCATCTAACCTACAAATCCTATGTATACATCACCAAAACAACACCATAGGAAATGTCGAACAACTACCTACAATTCACAACACAGCACGAAACCTAGGCATTGAATACATTTACACTAACCCCGCACCATCAGTCCCAACACACCTTAACCCTTAAACGCCCAGGGCTCCAAAAGCGGGCAGCCCGGAGCATATAATGAGAATCTGGAGCGGATCGGGCAGGGTTTGGAGGTGGGATCGGGCCCTCTCAGACCAGGCGGAGAATCGTGCAGGGACTCACGCGGGAGAGCGACGCAGCGGGTTCACTCATCGGAGCCCGACATCGCAAGTTGGAATCGGGCGGGTGGGGCAGTTGGCAGGAACGCTCGGGAACGCGTTCGAACGCTCGAGAACCAGGGGAACCCGATGAAGCCCGGAGGCAGAACATGCGCTCAGGCTCTCAGTGGCACTATTCACTGGGAGCTTTCGAAGTGCAACTAAAAGGAAGACTCACATATGGCTCACACATCAGGAAGACTCACATAAAATCATAAAGACTTATATATGGCATAATGTATACTTTATTGATGGGAATTGATGGGAAATACAAAAGACACGGTTAGGATAAAACGCATGGTGTTATAAATTCTACACTAAACATTGGAGGGTTAGAAAAATCAAATCAAATAATTTATATGTCACGATTTGCTATGGTGAATCACAAAGCATTCCCCCATGCAAACGGAAACATTGCAAGTAGGGCAATACCATTGGCGAATTTTCTTACATACCAGGCACTTTTGCCGATGACGCTTTCCATGACCACTCCAAGCCATCGTGTAATGCAATTTTCCGGGATTCGAAACCGTCGCCCCGGGCATACATGTCGGCTTTTCTACGGGCATCTCGGTCAACACATTAGCAATTTCAACGTAGAATTGTAAATGCGACATAGGGGTAGACCCTCTACTTACCATGGCTTTTTTATACAAAATATAGGCATTCAAAAACGATTGATCTAAAATATGAAAAAATATTTTATGCCACCATTTGTGATCCCTTCTTTGCAAAGAATAATAACCCCGCAATTGATCATGGACATCAACACCTCTCATATGTTCTTGATAATGCAACAAAACCGGGGACGCGGGGATTTGAATATAACCCCGCAAATGCCACCGAGATATAAACAAAGATTTTGAAGTATCAATTGGACTACATGCGGTCGAAAGCAATGACACGGGTTTATTATCATACCATGTAACGGCGCACATCCGCCCGCTTGCGTGCACCCGGTACCAAAGTTGTCCCCGAGATCCCTTGGGCGAGTTAGTGAGCGCTTGAGGCCACCCGATTCGGTTTGTCCTACAAGTTCCCGTGGCAAATATGCCACGCTCCAACAAAGACCAAAATAAAGCCGGTGAGGTAAAAAAATTGTCACATGTGACAATGTGGCCCTTACCTTCCAAACCGGACATGAGATTTAGCACCACTCTCCCGCCGACGTTGCCCTCCTCTTGAGAATCGCTCGCCCCGCAATAAATTTTGATCTTTTGCACATACTTAGACTCACAGTTAGCCAAACACCACATTTTAAAACCATATTGCGTAGGTTTTGCTTTCATATATTGGCGAATGGGAGCATACTTACCGGTATACTTGATCATCATTTCGTCTACGCATACATTTTGCTCAGGGTTGTAATACAAAGAACATAAATTATTATGTTTAGTCACTAACCATTCCGTTTTTGCTAACTTGTTGTAATTAGGGCTAGATTTATCCGTAGTAACATTTTTATTATCAACTAAGTGCAAACATCTCAAAATGTCCTCAAATCTATTTCTACTCATGCACTTAGTAATTGATTTGGTTAGAAATAACTCATCAAAAGATTTTGACCAATGTAATCTAACATTAGGTAATTTTTTAGTAGCCATTAGCATAAGTATACCAAAAAAAGTTAGTAGCTCTTTTACCGTCAACGGGACCCACCGGGCTCCTCCACGGGTCTTGCCTTCCTCATTGCTTGATGCGGCGTATAAATTAGACATTCTAACAATTCTCACCAACATGGAGTTAGGCCAAAACAACATAAAAAAGTCTAGGGGATTTTGGCATAGGGTCAAGGGGTCAACCAAACCTTGGTTGCCCCCTAACCAATGAAGGGGGGAATTTGATTACTAGGTGAATTCCACATCCCAGGGGCAAAACGTTCATGGACCGGTAAATTACAAAATTCGGTAAAAGTCAAATCACATCCTAAACCTAACTCATTTGTTGCATTAGAGTTGTTTATAAACCACTTCTTGGAATTTGGGGTCAATTCCAAACTCTCTAATTTATCCATGTCATGTGAAATTTGAGATTCCGATTGTCCGGGGTAATATGTACAATCGGAAGAGTCGTTCTTGGATGGACTTGGGGTTCTAAGTCTAGAACCCCAAAGTTGAACCTCACTTACCCTACCATACACACCGTTTTCATCTACAAATTTTACCACGGCCTCAGGTACACAAAATGTCCCCCATGGTCCAAACAACAATACTTTTAGCATATCAATGGCAAGCATTGGGTCATAGAATTCATCTACAACCGTGCCCCAAAACAAATCAAGGTATTGAGCATCACTATCTAATGGAATTTGCAAATCAATCAACTCACACTTGGGGACAATCACACATCTCCCGAGGCAACCAAGATCAAACAAGGGCATATGCAAAGGGGTAGTTTTGTCACTTGTTAGTGTCATATTTCTAGTAGGCAATGAAGAATTGGCCCATAATAACTCAAAATCACTTTGAGTTTGAGCATCTAAATTACAAACATCTATATCTTCTAATGCCTCCAACAATAAATCCACGTGTTCTTCATCTCCATGCTCAACCTGCAAAAGCCCACCAAAACCAGCATTAGGATTCTCCAGGAGAGAATCCACTGCGGTTGCACTTGTAGTTTGACCAAGGGGGTGGAGAGACTTACCTGAAGTGCCCATTTTCTTCCTCTTTGAAGTCTCTGGCTGCAAGCTGCTAGTGTCTTCCCTAGCTGGTACCGGACTCACTACAGTAACAGATTGTTCCAAGACAATCTACCCGGAGCTGCCGACCTCCAGCCTCTGGCGGACGGAACGCCCTATGCCGGCAGGGATGACTAACCTTTGGTCGAAGGCATGACCCGATGGTTCTGAGCTGCCGATGTCCTCCTGCTGGTCGAAGATGGAGCGACGCTGCCTACCCTCCTCCTCCTGCCCGGCGCCACGATTCCTACCGCCTTCATCCATCTGCCACAAAACACACAACCACGCAGTTAGTAGAGAACAACAATTGATGTAATCAGGACTCCAATCGACCACCATGATCCTGAGGTTGACTTCGATCGACCACTCGCAGCCCGTCCTCGCTCTCCTTCAGAGCTACAACCTTCGGGATGTGACCTCATGAACATTCGATACCTCTATTTACTTCAAATCCTCAGGAGTTTCATGATCACGTACTACCAACATCAGTTTTGCACTTCCTCTTCGACTTGCTGCTCGAGTCTTAGTCGAAGATCGTTCGAGTTTCAGAGAAAGTCAGGAAGTAAGAGAGAGGCACCTGCCTTCGAAGATCAGATCGAGGTCTGTCGGTCAACCTTGGCCTCGCTGCCTAGCTCTTTATTCATCAAACAAACGAACAAGACGACAAACAAGACCACTATCTGCAAGGACGAACTTCAGGTCGAACAAGACGACGGCGGGGCTGATGATGCCTCCTCCTGCTTGACTTGCGCTGCGTCTCATTGACCTGGACCGCTCGAAGTATCGGAGAGTGGCTGGTGTGCCCGGAGCCGACGTGCACCAGCTTACCGCGGGTGTGCAGGTGCTTTTGAGCGAAGGCTTACAGCAATTGGCTAAACCACCGAGTGGGTACTACCACTACCAGTACTCCAGGTGACCATTTTAGAATCGCTCTCCCCTCCGTTACAAAGAATTCGACGACTTGACTGGACTGGACCGGTCTCGACAAACTGAGCAAGCGTTGGGATATGCAAACTGGAAACGGTGAGGGATTTGAACTTACCGTGGTTGCCAGACGTTGATCACGACGAGGAAGCCCGGAATTGGTCTCCTTCGCAGCGCCACGGTTCCCTCTGTCCAATTCGACAGTCGATGTTCCACTCACCGTGGTTGCCAATACCACCTGTGAGGCCATCGGCATGACACCTTCGACGTCGGTTGACCCGCGCGGTGCTAATCCCTGTTCAACCGGCCCACTACCAAAGTGCAAAGATTCACGAATTTGCGAATCACCAAGAAACCTTAATTCTACCGATTGAGAAACAGGAAATTGAAACCCACCTCGATTGTCGTTGCTCGTGCCCGACCCTGTGGAGCGCCTCTGAGGCCTCATCGGGCCACCACGTCTCCCTGATAAACCGGTTTAGGGAGTCGCTGAAACCTTGTGCGTCCCCTTCTGCGCGTCTCTCTATCCACCGGAGTAAGGATGCAACGTTCTTGCGAAAAAGGAAACGATAGTTCCTGGGACCAGGATTTGCCGGCAGAACGACACCAGGCGGCAGCGGTCGCGATAGCAGGTATTCCTCGTTCAATAGCTTCAAACACTCGTTCACGATGGATTGAGGTTGCAATTGATTGTGTGTAAGCCAATTTCTGAGCTCTTCAGAAAAAGCACTCCCCTGCCGCTCGCGACGTTCTTCAACCCAAGTCGACACCATCCTGACCCGTTGTCCAACGGAACCAACAACGATCGTTGCTAACGTCTCCAGAAGCGGACACACTAAAAATACTCTCGCTTTTCTGACAGGCGATGATCGTCTCTGGCCCGGCTTCTACAAAGTGAGCTCCGCAATTGAGTTCGCAACGATGCAAGACAGCATCGGGCAGCTCCGAAACTGTCTCACTTCTCTTCCGAATCGAACGGTATTGGAATCTCTCGCTCACCTCAACTCAATTGTCGAAGGCAATCATTGGAGTCGATTCGTTGAAGAAGCCCGACCAGTTTGATCCCTCTCCTGTCCGATTCCGCCCGTCGATGACGGAGCTACAGTGCCCTGAAGTTCAGGAAAGAGCCCCTCGGGCTCTCCTGGGCGTTTAAGGGTTAAAGTCAATCGTAGCAAAGACTGGTCCACTGTTCCATGCCCTACCTCCCACCGTAGTAATACCCTGTCACTACCTTCTCTCCCATATTACAACACACATCCTCCTCTAAAATTTAACCCTGAATACTGCTACTATACTTATGGTTTGTTTACGGAACCCATGGAGATTAGCCCTGACAATTGGAAAAGTGAAACCGCCGGATATGGCATTTATAACAGCTCAAAGGACCTAAATATATCCAAACAATTACCTGGTCTACAAAATATTCTACGAGCCGAAATGATGGCTCTTTATAAAACTTTGAAAATTATTCTCAAACGTTTCCCACATGAACCAGCATATATCTTCACTGATTGTCTAAATATCCTTTATCTTATTAATACCCATATCACACACCCAACATTGCATAATAACCACCCAGACCGCACTCTCTTAACTTCAATAATTAACCTCCTACTTCAAAGAATCCACCCCACTACCCTACTCAAAGTTAAAGCCCATTCCCAAATATCCGGAAATGAACAGGCAGATAAATTAACCAAAGAAGGCACCAACAAACCTTACACCCATGCCTCCAAACCACACAAATACGCCCATCCTACCCCCTACTATTATCACCAAGACCAATGGCCTGACATGACAAATTCACCAGAGAAAGGACCAATACGATTTCTAGAAAAACACCTCCTAAAATATGATAGAACTCACAACCTAGAAGTCATTGCAACACAATTCCCCAACATAGACAAATGGTTACATAATACCGACATTAATTCAAAACTCTCAACAGTCTTCTGGAATAACTCCACACACACTGACACACAAATCACTTGCCTTATCAAATTCCGAACTGGACAATATATGGGAAACGCTCGAATACAATTATTCTTTGGACATACTCGATTTCCTACTATAACATGCTCTATATGCAATTCAACAGATTCCGACACATGGCACCATGTCTTGTTAAAATGCCAACACCCCCACATATATGCACTAATAACCAAAAGACATAATAAAGTTGTATGGGAATTACGAAAAATGTTAATCTCCTCAAAAAAATCACGGTGTTACACCCTCATGCATGCAAGCACATATAATAACAACCCACCAGAAAATACCGTCCCACCTTGGCTTCTTCCATGCACATGTCTCCTCCGCCGATGTCAGTGTAATGCTCGACTTAAGCCCGATATATTATGTGTGAGAGGCCTCCCACTAAACACCACCCCTCCCACCACTGTAAACCCAAATTTAACAATACAATTTATTGAATTTGCATACCGTAATGATAGATTCTCCAATCAAACAATTCTCAACAAAACTATTAAATATCAATCGCTAATCGATAGTATAATTAATCACGGCTCGAAAGTAGATCCTATTATCATTATCACTGCTGGAGCTAGAGCCACCACACACAATTTGCCAATAACAATACTTAAAGACAAATTTTATATTCCTATGACCAGCATTCAACACACATTTAAAAATATTAACACCATCGCCGCACACCATGCTATGTCTATACTACTACACAAACGACGAATTCAAAACAACCAACCACTACCTATAATCCTAGATCCTCCATAATCATTATACTCAATAATATAAAATACTATACTATTAATAATTAATACTTCACGACAAAGGCTTCAGATTCAATTTCTATATCAAGCAACGTGCCAAACTGACAACTACATTATGACCAAACTAATTTATTTCTTTCCGCCAAACCACCGTCCCATAAATTATGTTAAAAAGTTAAACGGTCCTCACACATGTTGACAAGTGTCTAAATTTCACAGGAAGTTGACTTTGCCTACACACTAAAATATCTTCCCTAACACCATCAAAATTCAATATACAAATCCTTCTGCACCGTCTAAACCATCCACAATTATAACCCCACCAGCAGCCAAACCTTTCATACGTCTAGCACCACTATGTCAAATACCATCTGGTATCGCTCATCAGGTTCTGATAGTCTAGCCGATGTAAACCTTCCACAGTCTGTTGAGACGAATCCCCAACCGATGTCAGTATCAGACGTTCCACAATTGGAACAAGAGCTCTCATTCTCTGATCTTCCAGATGACAATCTACCCCTCACCCAACCACCGTCTCCTCAGAGTAGACGTTGTCCATTCCCACCTATGATAGCTGTGGCTCTACAACCCCCTACTCAAAGACCAAGACTAGATGCATCTCCAAACTTTGGACGTCGAGGTAGAGCCCCTCTTAGTCCAGGACCTCCAATTTATCCTCCACTACCTACTCGAGTGTCAGAAAGGTCTGCACCATCTGCAACCAACAGAGACCAAGTACGATTCATTGGAGATCTCATGCGCGATCAAGCCCGAGTGCTTGGCCAATTTCTTTGGGTCGGGAAGACTGAAGTTGAAGGGCCAATTCGTTACTTTGAAGCAACATATGAAGGACCTAACCATGACCAACTCTGGGGTTTGATTGCAAATCCGATACCACCACAAGAAGGAGCAACACATTGGGTTCATAATCGATGGCTACTCGGACACCCAAAGGAGTTAACTGAAGAACAACTGGCGGCTCAGGTTGGAGACATGATGCAGCGTACACTACGGTTTTTACACCTCCCTTAAGGTGTCTCTCTTCTTAAACGACAACAATAGTCCCCCTTTTCTGCCGAGTTCAACTTTTTATGCATTAGCTCAACCTCGCAAAACATTAGAATACATTTCACTCTACTTTTCAACTATTCTCCTTACATTGTTGCTAGAGCTCCATTCTAATTACACGCTAGTGTTTTGCAATCTTACTTTGTCTTTTCCAAAGTTTGAATTACGCTTTGTCTTCCCTCTAGGACAAAAAAACAAAAAAAACAAAAAAAAAACAAAAATAAACAAAAATAAACCATATTTACTTCTTTTAATTAATTAGTTTACTCCTCTCTTTGTTCCACTCTTTTTGCCATGCATCAAAGGAGATACCTCTCCTTTTCACTTGCCACTTTCCATAGTGTCTACCCCCGTAAGGGGACAGGAGTTCCCAATCACTTTTCTATGTCTTCTGGACATTGATATAGTGTTAGGAACGAACAGACACTTTATTCACGCCGACCTTCTATGAAGGCTGGAGTTCTTACTACTACTACTACTTGCCTTTTTGAATAAAAAATTGACCAACGTATGAAAATGAATTAGGCACCTAAACAGATAATATTTTAAAATGAGGTGGAAAATGTTCTAAAATTAGGTGGTAAATATTCTAAGATGAGGTGAATATGTATAAGATTGTATAACATTTTTACTCATTCTGTAAATTCTACTCTAACTACACTGATTTTGATGTTAAGTGTCATGGGTGGTGAATGACTTGTAAATTCTATAAGTTTTCACTCTTGATGAATATTTTTAGTGACCATGTGCACTATGATCCCCCTCTTTGAGTACACTAAACATCGCACTTAGTGTAGCGCCTAGTAAATGACTTGTAAATGCTATAAGTTTTTACTTTGAGTGAATATTTTTACCAACTATGTTTATGATGATCCTCTTATTTGAATACTATAGAGAATTGTGCTCTTGGTAAAAATTGGCATCAAGAGTAAAAACTTATAGCATTTACAAGTTATTTACTGGGCGCTACACTAAATGCGATGTTTAGTGTAGTATAGATTGTTGTGCTCTTAGTAAAAATTTATATCAAAAGTAAAAACTTACAGCATTTACAAGTCATTTACTGCCCATGACACTAAACATCAAAATCAGTGTAACAACCATAACATTGACACACTTCCACAACGATAACAGGCTACGGAGGTGATTTGAAAGTTGATTTCCACGATTCTATCAACAACGGAATAATAAAGAATGTTCTTAACAGTGCACAGCTGTAATCAAAGCTCTTCCACAAACGTGGGATTCTGGTCACTTACATGGCAAGGCAAGTGTTGGCCACAGAGTTTCCGGTAGAATGAGCTGGAATAATGTTATTAGTCTGCAAAAATGACCATCCCCAAATGAAGGAGGTGCTGCAGCCTGCGAAGAACTGAACCTGACCGACATGCGCATGAATTTCTTCCAGGTTCCCATAAATAAAATTAAAAAAGAATAAAATTCTTCCAGATTGAAGAGGTGCGTTTGTACTGGGTCCACGGCGTGGAATAGGATCCGCTTGTGCCACGCTCTCAGTCGCGGACCTTCTGGAAGAACTGGCAGTGGCCAACCCAGTTGTTGAGTTTTTCTTTTTCCTTTCCAATTTCCAATGATATGTTTTGAATTATTTTTCAGGTTTTTATTTTCTTTCTCCGAAATAACCAGTTATTAGAGAGAAACGTGAGAGTTGGAAGACAAAAGAATTTGAAAACACCATGTGTGAACCCGGGTCCAAAATTTTCGGTATTTTAACTCATTTTTCGAAATTTAGACCAATGGAAATGGAGGCAATACTTATAAGATATGGAATCTGGAACCACCTCTTCTCTGGAGGAAATTCCTCCAAATTCTCCCCATATCTACACCTACTAAGGGTTTTAGGACCAAATAGTATGCTACGTGATAAACCAAGTGACTTCAAATAGAGTACAAATAGGGGTTTTCCAATCCCCCACTTTGTATTTGACTTTGTTATGGTAACAGCAACATATTATATTTGATTAACTTGAGCTTATTCTTGAAGTAGTTTGAAAGAAGATTGGACGGTTACCATTGGAAAAGAACCGAGTTTTCTTTTTGTACTCAAAAAGGATTTTTAAAGTGTTGTTTTGGAAATTTTAGGGATTAATACATGCACACAAACTTGAAGATGCTATTTGAATCTTCTACGTAAAGCATGAAAAGATCATAAACAATAGCATTCAAAAAGATCCCAAAAAACTTTGCAAGTTTGCAGTCTCCCTGAGAAATTGCACCGTGACGAGAAGTTGACATCTCGGCAGCTAACGTGGAACAGGAATGGCAAAAATCTATCCATTTTTTCTACGATATACGAATGAGAAAGAATCGGTGGAAACTTCTAACTCCGAAGCTGAGCAAGCGACACCGAACTTGCCTGCTCGTGACCTCAGCATGATAACGAGAAACAAGCTTGGATCGGCGGCAGGACTCGAACATAATGATTCTTGTCGTCGTCAATGTTTGTAGACCATGACGAAGTTGCAACCGTAAGCTCATCACAAGCTATGGAGTGGGACCGTTCCAGAAGCAGCTCCGGTACGATCGATATGTCCCTGCATGTGCTTTTGCTGGCGCAGACACACTGCGTCTCAAGGGCAGCTGGCTCATGGCAGCCTCCAATGTGCACATGTCATCAGCTTGATCTCAAACTGGAGTGTCTGATTTCTCACATAGTCTGAAAACCGCATCTGCAATCTACTTTTGAAGCTTTCAAATCGTTTGTCTAACCAGAAGTTACCAACGTGTACCGAGTCCATCCCTCGTATCTACCACAAGAATAGACAGCTCCCTTTACAATAACATTTGGGTTGTTCTAACAAAGGCTATTGTAAAGGGAGGTGACTCTACATATTTGTCACAAGACATGTACGACATGTTTTTCCATTGGCTAGACTTTTTTAAGTTTCAAAACAAACGAGTTCAAAGAATTTCAATAAAAAAACATGGGCTTTAGTTCATTCTCAAATCTCTAAAGACTGGATAGTGTGGGACTTTTCCATGAAAAAGGAGGACCTATTCTTTGAAGATTCTGTTAGGCATTTATATACTCCAGAGATGAAGAATGGGCTTGGAGAATCAATTTCCATCTCCTTTGGAGCAAAATGTCCATTTCCAACAATTCTCATTCTTCGTAAATTTATATGGTCATTTTAGCATAATTGCTACAATAATAGATGATAAGAATTTAATTGGCTATTTTAGTGTAGAAAATACATGCAAGTGTTAATTTAAGGTAGGACAATTTAGAACCAACTACATTGATTTTGGTATTAGTGTTGTTATGCACAGTAAATGACTTGTTAATGCTACAAGTTTTTACTCTCAATGAATTTTTTTCCCAACTATGTCTACAATGATCCCCCTCTTTTGAGTGGTATAGAGTGTTGTGCTCTTGGTAAAATATTCATCAAAAGTAAAACTCATAGCATTTACAAGTCATTTACTAGAGTTTTTCTGAAAGTAAAGGATCTTCCACCCCAAATCTTAGGGTCTTATGTAAGTAACTGGGACCACATGCACATGGTAACTTGGCTTGGAAAAGGTGTAGGAGAACCACCGGTCAACTTTTTGGGAACATGGGGTATTAGGGGGAGCTTTAGCTTGCATGGGACAGGGCCCAAGAGCATTGACTGCCATGCATCTCATTGGTGCAAAAAAAAAGGGAGTATGAGATTTTCGGAAGTATCTTCTTGTGCATAAAAAAAAATTTGTCCTATCTGGCACCAAATGCCTACTGGCTTTCCCCTTTGGAAAGCACTTTCAAGAAAACTCTACCGTGCATAACACTAAGTACCAAAATTAGTGTAGAGACCAAATATGGCCCAAATCCTAGATTTCAAGAAGAAAAGGTGAGTCATCCTTACATGACCTATACATTGACCAATGAACCTGTAAGTGATGTAATAACAGGTTATTACATCCACTCCATGTAAAGAAGTAAGCAGTATTGGGTCGATTTTAAATTATTTTACCTTAATTCCGTGGATGAAGGAGAATCCCGACATACCACGGTCATTTTCAGTTAGTCGGTTTTGGGGTCAACAATCTCGTGGACCCGAGGCCCTGTTTGAGGCGAGAAGGTGCCAGGTCGTCGCGGCAGCGCGCCCACCGCGTGGTCACTGGTGACGCCGTCCTGCGCAGCTACCTCGCAGCCGCCACGCTCCTCCCCGAGAGCGTGCCCGGCTCATCCTTCCCCCCTCTCCCAACTGATGGGCGACAACAGAAATCAAAGAAAGCAGTTAATTAGATGGGCACAAATCTAGGCTCGCCTCTCCCGTCACTACAGTACTAGAAATTGCTTCGCCACCTTCACACCCTCTTTCCTAACGTCACATGATCCCATAAGTCACTCCCAAAGTCGCTTTGTGCCGGCGCACGCTCCGTCGACCTAGTTCCCCCCCTCGTATAATTCACAGGGTCCACGCCGCGACGGGTTGTGGATCGATCACCAGTAGATTCAACCAGTCGGTTAGTTTCGATCTAGCTAGTGGTCGCTGGTTGAATTTGGTTGTTTGGAGGAGATCGATGGAGAGCTGTAGAGCGTGGACAGAGCAGCGTCGCAGTTCGAGTGAGGTGGGAGGATTGTGAGGGCGAAAGCTAGCTGGGATTGATTTGACTTGAGCTGGGGAGGATCGATGGCGTCGTTGATTCCGACTGGTAGTTACACTGGCGATGGAGAGTACTCGCGGAGCTACTACGACAACACGAAGAAGTTCAGTCCGACGATGGCGCTGGTGATCATCCTGCTGCTGGCGGGGTGCTTCATGCTGGCGTTCGTGTCCGTGGTGGTGCGCAGGTGCGTCCGGGAGCGCGCGGCGGTCGGGCTGGTGCGCTCTGGCGGCCCGCAGTCGAGTGGGAGCTACCCCATGAAGCTGACGCGCGGGCTGGAGAAGGCGGACGTGGACGCGCTCCCGCTCGTGCATGCCGCGGATCTGGGCGAGAAGGACGACCATGAATGCCCCGTGTGCCTGGCGGACTTCGCAGACGAGGACACCCTGCGCCTGCTGCCGGCCTGCAAGCACGTCTTCCATCAGGAGTGCATCGATGCCTGGTTCGATTCCCACTCAACGTGCCCGCTCTGCCGCGCCAGCCTCGTCGGAAGCCAAGAGTCCACCGCCCCCGAGGCCACCCCAGTTCATTCTCCTCATGTGGCCCGCATTCCCGACGATTCGGAGAACGAGGGGAGCGACACTGAAGTCCACGGCGGCGCCCGGCACGGCGCCAGCTCCAGACGAGGTTTCGCAGGTAAACCCCAAATTCCACCACCTTGGCTACTGATGATCGTCGTTTGCAAAAAAATTCTAGGAAACTGTAGGCTTGGTTCTAATGGGAACCTGAAAGTCGGAGGGAATTGGACAGAGGAATTGAGCAAGAATTTTAAATTAAGAAGTATTCGATAGTGTCAACGGATTTTTTTGTTAAAATGAAGCTGAATCAAAAGCATAAGAGTAGTTGAAGCTTAGACTGTAAGGTAAAATGATTTTGAGAGAGATTCAGGCACATTCGTGAATTGAGCAATTTTCTAGAAGACGGATTTCAAGAGTCACCGACGCTGGCAGAGCCTGAAACTCGGATGGAATTGGACCGAAGAATTGTCTAGGAATGGCGTGCAAAACGAGCTCTAAATTTGAGTGTTACTTATAACCCGGCTGTTTTCGCTTCTAAAATCCAGGTTCTCGACGTTTGAGCGCCGTGATTTCTCGAGAAGGCAGTGTTCGTGGGTCGCTCGTCCGAAACTCAGAGTCGGAGTCAGCAGCGCATGAGAGTGCCGCGGTGGCAGGCGCAGACAAGGAGTCTCCGAGCTTCCGGAAGCCGTCGTCCCTGAGCGCGGACCTGGTCTCGCTGCGCAACCTTCTCAAGGGCGGCAACCAGCCGCGCGTCGTCACCGCATCTGAGGCATCATTCAGGAGCTTGAAACCCGGGTCGAACCAGCCGCACCTCTCCATTCAGGATGAGTGGGTGACCATCGACTTGGAAACGGGGAAGGCGACGGAACCAGCAAGCACCAGCTCGAGCGCAGCGCCGGAACGCTCGTGGTCGGATCGCTTCAGCTTCTCGCGAATCAGGAGCCTGAAGGGCATGGCTATGCTCAGCAGGTCCACTTCTGATGTCTCCTCTCGCCATACTCCTCACTTGCCCTTGTGACCAACCTGCGGGAACTGGAACTTGAGAATTTGAGTCATCCGTGAGGACGGCGGTGGCGTTTTCCTGTGATCGGTTGCCTGTCAGTTTTCCAGGGCAAATTTGCTTTCCAAGGCATTTAGAAGAATCCATGGAGTGGGATCCATTGGAGTATGATACATGGCTGTTGCCATTTGAAGTGCAGGGGTTCTGTCTGGGACGAGTTTGTAACGTAGTGATTCATGTTGGGCCAAATTTTTGTACAGAGTAGAGATGTATTTACATATGTAGGACATTAATCTTGTACCGTGACTAGTACAATTTCCGAGAGGATGGAGTGAGCAAAATTTCGGTGACTGGTCGTGTTTCACATACGCAAACTTGAAGTGCAGGTGTTGGTGTAATTAAGGGAATAGTGGTGGGAACTTATGATTCTGGTATCAATTGTGCATGTCTTTTCAGCTACTGTGTTGTGCATGGTATTACATAACCGACGAGTTGCACACTACACTAAGCATCGCATTTAGTGTAGTGGTAGGAATAATGTAATTACCCTAGTACACAATTAGTGTTAGCCGCCAATGTCATTAATGGCGTCCTGCAGATGCGTCTCCTCATTTGCATCTTTTGAATGGCCATAACCCACTCAATTTTTTTCCAAATCAAACATGTGAGGTTTTTTTGACATTTCCATCTCCTGAAGATGTTATTAGTTAGAAAAACATCTCTGATGACGAATGTGGATTGTATGTGAGTGAGTTATGCTCTTCTTAAGATTGTTGATAAGATATTGTGGCTGTCCTCGGCAGACTGCTAACCATTATTTTTGGACTTTACTTTTATCTTCTATTGACACACTAAATTTTCACAAGTGAAAAAAGATTATTTCGTAATCTTTACTGAAATTGACAAATAGTGTAGTAGTTGGAATTTAGTGTATTGTTCTGTCACTACACTACACTAAACACTGAATATAGTGTAGAGGGATTATTGATGTAGATCACCCACATTAATTTCCATCAAAGCATGTGCATGCCAAGTTCTGATTGGGTATTTGTTCTCAAGCAAGTGTGTGTCAGTCAACAATTGCATGTAAATTTTCAATTAGTGTAGGAAATTTCAAATAGTTTAGTCTACACTACATTCACGGAACGGTGTAGTTGTGTACTTCACAATTAGTGTACCGGTTTGTATTAGTGCATACTACACTAAATGCGATCTCTAGCGGTGAGAAAGTTATCATACATAACCGATTGTTCACTTGGATCATGAAACCAAGGGTTACCATCAACAAGGGTGCAGGATGTAAGTTGGAAGGAGAGGGGGATTGTAGGTCAGAGCTTGTGGACTTTTTGTATACACTGCAATCTATACTTTAGGGAGTACTACAGAAGAAGTGTACTCAACACGAGAGGTTAGAACCTAGTCTGTGTAGAAAAGTCATGTGAGACGACCCCATTCACTTGTATTATGGATGAGTTGCCTACATGCTTTAGTGTGATTTTATGGATCGATGGAACACTAGAAAGTTCCAATGTATGCACTTGATTTGGACTGTAATCTTAGCTGTTCCATGAAATCGAGCTCTTTAAACTTGTCTTGAGAATCTCTACCTCCATATGCTTCTAGCGTGTGGGCTCTTCGTGGATTGCTTACTACCAAACCAAAATGAAGGCAATGCCAGTATATCAGATAAAAGATGGTCATGCACAGACTGCAGAGGAAGAGAAGGCCACTCAAAGATGAAACCATTTTCAATACATACAGAGACAGAAGATGGGGCCCGCTCGCGTGAATTTCATTCCGAGATGGAGCTTGCATTTGTATACACCTGCACAGGAACCGAGGATGGAGAGCCTCCCTCACTCGGCCCCGGGGACTAGTCAACGAATAAGACACTTGTTCTTCTTCTACAAAACTTACCAACCTCATTGTTCTAACCAGGAAGATGATTCACATTCACAAGGAAAGAAGAATCTACATTTAGTGGTACAGCCTAAACCTCACCCTAGTGCTACGCCTTGGCGGACTCCAGAGCGGCGGTCTTCTGGTTGGCGAGGATGCGCTCGTACACGCCGCGGATCTTGAGCCCGCAGATGGTCTGGAACAGGCCCGTGCCGTTGTTGCTGCCGGGGAAGTCGGCGTGCTTGAGCATCTGCTGCGTGATCTCGCCGTAGAATTTGGTGCTGATGTTGCTCAGGTGGGACTCGACGTAGATGAGCTCGTCCAGCTTGTCGAACTGGCCGTCCATCTCCAGCACCGACACCTCGTGGCCGTAGTAGGTGTCCGGGCCGTAGAAGAACTTGATGCCCGGGTACGAGCACGTCAGCTTGCGGCCGCACGGGATCCACGAGATGGTGGAGCCCTCGTCGAACAGGTACACGGGCTCGAACCCGGGCACGCCCTCCTTCATCACCATGCGCACGCGCAGGACCTTGCCCTCGTTGTCGTCCGGGATCAGCTGCGTCGGCAGCACCTGGATCACCGCGTCCGCGTACTGCTTCTGGGGGTCTGCACATGCAACCTCATCAGCACTAGAACTTATTAACGAACAAGCCCTTCGCCAAAACCGAATCACCTCGACGTACCAATGAAGGCATCGAAGTCGGGCTTGCGCGCCGCGATACTGGCCTTGATACTCTCCAAGCTGTGCCCTCTCTCGGCCATGTCACGCTGCAGACGCAAAATCACCGAGTCAGGTAAATTCATCACTGAAAAATGTGTTCCTAGCAAGCTTCTTTCATTCCCTGAATGATGAAGCAGTCTCCAATTTGGATATTCAGAGTTTTGCACACCTGAATCTTCCAGGCGAACTTGACATCGTCACTGATGTCGAGGTAGATGCTGAAGTCCAGGAGCTCCCTCACACGCTCATCGTACCTGGAAGGAAACGAGCGTGTGCGTTAGAGCATGTGCAAGGAATGTGGAGGATTTGCATACTTGCACAGCCTGATGTTCGGTGCCCTCCGATCCTATCCTCCCAGCCCCTACTAGGATAAGCTTCGAAGTGTCCGCCACAAAGCTCCACTGTAGCAATCACCGGTCATGGTGGTCCACGATGCTACACAAAGGTAGGAAATCTGACGTCCTAAACTATGCTTCCATGCATAGGAATTGGTAGGGTCCACCTCCTCACTAGTAGGGTTGAGGCCATAACTAGATCATCTTCCTCTCAAAAATGGCAACAGCAGAGCATGTGCACGCAACCGAGACTCTCCTTGAAAATCACCAGTTTCAACATGGGCTATGGCAGCGAAGAATTCGAAATCATTAATGAACGTCAGAAGCTAAATGCAGTTGAATTTACTGTAATGGCGCCTCGTCACTCAACTTCGGCAGTTCAGAAAGCACGAACATGTACTGTGAATCATCGTTTTTGAATTGAGGATCCTGCAATCAGTCATCAGGCTTTGGAAATTGGGCGGATTCTGTGTTCTGTTACGGCAATGGAGAATGCATGGTGGTTCGAGCGTACTCACATTGGGTGCAGGCCCTCGATGACGAGGATCTTGGGCGGGCGGATGGTCTCCGGCGCGTCCAGCAGGCCCGTGACGTGGTTGTAGATGGGCTTCTCCACGGACTTGCCCTCCTTGAGCGCCTTGACCTGCTCGTACATGAGGTCGAAGTCGTTGGCGCGGGGGTCCAGCGCCGTGACGGCCTTCTCCTTGCGGCCGTACCTGTCCAGCGAGTGGTAGTCGTCGAGGCAGATGACCGTGGTGGTGTCGCTGATCAAGGTGTTGGAGTCCGGGTTGCCGCCCTTGGGCGGCGACGCCGCGCCCCCGAACACCGACGTCAGCCGGCGCATGAACGTCGACTTCCCGCACCCCGAGTCCGCCGCCAGCCCGATCACCACAGTCTGCCCGTCCGCGCCCTTGCACACCACCACAGCCCTCCTGCCAGTGCTGCTAGTGCTAGTGCTCCTTGCCACCACACCCTGGCCATGAAACGCCGACGCCAGCTGCAGCGAGGACCGAGCACCTGCAGCCTTCACACTGGCGGCACCCAGGCGGGGAGTGGACACGGCGGTCGACGCATGAGCGGACGTGCATGCCATGGCGGCCATTGGATGCTAGCTAGATTGCGCGAGCGGGGAAGTGGAGGATGCGAAAACTGGCGAGGGGGGGATTGTAGCCAGAAGCAGGTTCGCGGGCGGGCGAGGCAGCAGACGCGAGCAAGCGAGCGAGCGAGGGGCGCGAGGGCCATGGAGACGGTCGCGCCTTATCCATGGTGAGGGCCTCGCGACGCCGGATGGGCTTATCTGGGACATTCATTTAGGCTGCTTCCCTCACCTCTCATTCGCTCCCGTTATCTACCGTTCCCGGCCTCTTTTCACTCCACTTCCACCCCAGCCCTCCCAGAATCAATTTCTGATAATTATTTCAATTATGGAACTACTTCCTCCTTTTTGAGGGTAAACACCAAAAATATATGTAAGGTAAGCCCTCCCGTAACCAACAAGAACCCATAGCCAACGCATGTAAAATTGGGGTATATCCGACCCTCTTCCATCCCATTACCACCAACTCAGCTCCGAATGGAGGTTTGCTCCTAGTCAAGACTCTTACTTTTGGTCGTTGGTTTTGGGGGGTACCTACTACTAGCCACCCACTAAACATGGTTGCACAGTTTGAAAATTCAGTTTTCATGGAAAAAATATGAAATCACTTGGGTTGGAATTGTAATTCTATTCGCTATCAGTGAAAAATAATAGTATAATTGTCTCCTCTCTCTCCATATATGCACATTCCTTAACTTTTTGGTTTAAGGGGGGCTTACCTTAGTATAAATGCTACAACCTGCACTTTTGAGTAGTTAAGTACACTATTCAAGCACATAGTGTGTGGAGATACCTAGGCCATATCCTGCAATATCCGTTATATACATGTATGATACTCGTGGTATACCTATGTGATATCATCTTGAGAGGTGACTAAATACTTATTATGTTGGTTGGCTGAATTTAAATTTTTTTCAAATTCTAATAGTGTATTACTAGCAGCCCAATTCTTCTTGTAGCATCGCTGCTGAAAGTAGCCAGTTTAGGTCTAATAGTGTATTTGCAGTTAAAGTGAAAACATTTGTCCCCCAAATAAACACTTGGTCCTTTAGGACTAAGCGGGTTTTAACCCCTAAAGGCTCAAGGCATTTTCACACCAAAAACACTTCAAAACTGCTCATTCTAGTGCAATGAGTAATGAGGTAATCAAAACCTTTTATTTTTGCATCTAATCATAGGATCCAAATTAAGACTTATTTGTTAATGTCCTCACAAGATTTCATAAACTTTGACCGCACGGATTGAAAGATTATAGTGTTTGAAGTAAAGAAATCCGTTCTTTTTCTTCCCTGCTTTGAGTGGATCAGCAAACTTTGACTACACTTGGTGTCAAATTTTTGCACTACACAAGGTTTGAAAACATTACCATCACGTTAATCATAATGTTATTCCCTTGTACACCAAGTTTTAGAGGTAGAGAAGGGGTGTAGCGTATTCGAAACAAATGTGCAAGAAGTGGAGGTTCAAAAATTGCCAATTTACTCTTTTTTTTGGTGAACAAAATATCTCTTAGAATGAGAATTCAACGGTTAATAACAAGGATTACACCACATCTTGTAGTTGAAAAAATAAAATGTAAAAATTATGAAGATCTCTAAGTTTGATGAGGAAAAGAAGATGTTTTTTGGTACCTTGCCCGACAAATGTGTGAAAATGTTTGACTTGGGTTAATGTGGCGCTACTTTGCACAAAAGACAAGAATTTTTTTTACAACATGTAAGGAAATAATGTAACTTGCTACACTGATTTTGATGTTTAGTGTCATGGGCAGTAAATGACTTGTAAATGCTGTAAGTTTTTGCTTTTGATATAAATTTTTACTAAGAGCACAACAATCTATACTACTCAAAGAAGGGGATCATAGTGGACATGGTCGGTAAAAATATTCATCAAGAGTGAAAACTTACAGCATTTAAAAGTCATTTACTGCCCATGACACTAAACATCAAAATCAATGTAGTATTGAGAATCTCAATTTTAAATGAGAGTCCTAGCAAAAGTTTTCGGAGTTGCCCAATGTGCCCGGTCTTCCCATTTGATCTTCAAAATCCTATAAGTTTTTCATTAAATGTAGGATTTAGGAAAAATTGGACTCACACGAAACTTTTAGCAATGTCCATCCACAAAAGAAATTTCCCACATAATGTTATAAATTGACACCATAGGAATTTGCCCAAGCCTTCAAGAGTCCCCTTGGACCTTTAGGGGTTAACTAGAAAATGGAGCTGCTTACATGAGATCCTTTTGAGATTCTTTTGAGAGCAAAAGAACACCAGTAAAAATTTTAGAACAGTAAGTATTTTCTTACTTTTTTGTTGCAATTTGTTATATCAAAATTACTGATTCTGTAACAAAATAATCCACTACGCTTTGGTGATTTAGAAAGGATTTTTAATGAGTGAAAGGAAGTGCTAGAACTTGGAAAACACGTCCTAAGGTATCCAAGGAAAGAGGGATTTCACGGTATTAGTTTATGCAAAATTATCTAAACCTAATAAATTTGCAAGAAAGAGTAGTCCGGAATCCCCCTTTTCTTGTGTGTCTTTTAGGAACGTGTGTCCACTTGTGAAAGGAAGTGTCGGAACCACCACCATTTAATCACTTAATTTCTTGCTAGAATTAAAATAATAAAATTAACTTTCATATTTCATAAATAATCCCCCTCGAAAGTAGTAACCCAATTGGAAAGTCATCCTTGAAAATTTCATCGATGGCTTTCCAATGATGTGGAAATGGTGGACTAAAAGCTGCCAAATGTATATTTGGATAAATGATACTTCTTCACGGCTGGTTGTGTAATTCTGTGTGAGTCTAAGAGTTAGGTGTTGTTGCATAAGTATCAACCGACCAGTAAGATTATGGCAGCCATGTGAACATGTTAGCTCAAAGGAATCTTATTACGGTGCATTTATCTTGTTGCCCACAGCTAGAGCCACGTGGCGTAATTTTAATTTCCTCGGTGGTGTCCCCCAGTTGTCCAATGTTGTGGAGGAGTTTCCTATGCCAAGATCACCATACCCTACGCGTTCGTCCGATTTCATACATAATTCATTCAAAATGGAGACTGTCCAAAAAATTTAGGAATTTGTCTAAGGTGATACCCATGTAATCCCAGGGTCATACCCGTGTAATATCTAGGCGATACTCATGTAATACATAGGTGATACCCATTGCGTCTGACACAACAAAGTCAAGCCACACTTACACTTATAAAGAGAGCCAATTGGTCCTGATATGAGCTGCCGGTCATTACGAGATTGTTGTTGTATCAGATGCTTGTATAAAGAGAGCCATTTTGTGATGTTAGCGATGCGATCGAAGTATCCTGAACAGCACTCACTGCATTTTGCGAAGGAAAGAGGCTGCAAATCACTGCACAAGCCTGTAAAGTTCTGTTCCAAAAGGGCGACCACTACTTTTGAATGGTGGCTTTTGAAGGGATCATCCTGGCCATGAGCTCAACTCACGTTCTGGATGGCTCCAGTTTCGTCCAATACGCTGCCTGGAAGAGCTTCATGATAATCTGTTTGGAAATAGAGAAGTTCGATTGGCTGGAATGAAAGTGCTTTTCCCTTTTCCCTTCATTTCTCCTTTTCGTGTTCAACTTTATATGTGGCTTATTTTGATGGTTTTTATTTTATTTTTCTAAACAAGTGTAGATACCCGCCGAGGCAAGGGCAGTCCCCGGAGACCCGTCCTTGTGCGAGACCATGTTCCGGAGATACTATGTCTTGGAGATGCCTTGTCTTGGTATCAACCTAGGTATTGGTCACTGGATGAGTATTTGATCGTGCCGGCCTTGACCCTTTACACTTCCCTATGCTTGTCCTTGACCCTTTCCCCGAACCCATCATCCCGCCACAACCCCGTCATCGACTCCTTTCCTCCAACCCGCCGTCCCGATGTCCCCGTCTCCGTGCCCGTCTCCCGTGCATGTCCCGCCTATTATATAGGTAGATGTGGTAGATTTGATACGTTTGTTTTAAATGTTTTGTGTAAAATTCACATGTTTTTTTTAAGGATATTAGAGATTTCCTAGAATCCTTCTAGATGAAGAAAGAAAAGAAAAAGAGAAGGTGAAATACTCATGTAGAAAGAAATAAAGTATGAGAGATCTCATCTTGTCTTTCCATGTACGTATGAAATGCATGAGCAGTGATACCTGTAGCTTACTACAGAGATTCTTATGGTGGATGCAAATCATTTGTGTCTTTGAAATTAGTAGAAATACTACTGTAGGTGAACCTGTGGTTCGGCACCTTAATGCCAAATAATTAATTAAAGTGAAAAATGACATTCGGCATTCAAAATAATAATAATGTAATTTTCGGCAAGAAGTCATAGACTACTGTATTTTACCTACTTTGATGTCCATGCGGATTGAACTCAAGACCTTGGATTCCAATCCCAAGAGTTCATGCATGAGAGGCCATGAATGAAGACCTTTCCAAGTCTTAATCCGCTTTGATGTCTCTTAACGTGACAAAATTTGTAAATATACATTTCCAATAAATTCGGCATTTTCCAAAAAAAAAATTCCACTTAATTCAGCATGGACTTTTCTGATTATTTGAAGTCGAACTAGAGGTTCACCTATGGTAACTCATGGTAATAGGTACTAAACTTGCATTTGTGAGAAATTTGTCAATTTAGTAGCTTAGAAAAGTTGCAAGTTGCAGTTAGAAGTTGACTTAACCCCTAAGGTACCGTGACAGTTTTACACCAAAAACACTTCAAGATTGTTGGATTCTAGTGCAATAAACAAAGAAAGAAACAAAAAATTTGACTTCTAGTTTTGACTGTAGGATCTCAATTAAGACTTATTCAATAACATACTCAAAAAAATTCATAAACTTTGACCACACGGATTGAAAGATTATAGTGTTTGAAGTCAAGCACATGATTCATTTTCTTTCCTGCTTTCACTGGATCAGGAGACTTTGACTTCACTTGGTGTCAAATTTTTGAACTACACAAGGCCTAAATCCATTACCATCTTGTTAAGCATGATGTTAGTTCCTTATACACCAATTTTTGGAGGTAGAGGATGGGCGTAGCATATTCAAAACAACTGTGTAAGGAGTGGAGGTTCAAAATTTGCCAATTCACACTTTAAATTTTTTTGAACTTCTTATGTTTTAGATTGGTAACCCGAATGGTCAATAAAAAGGTTTACACCACATATTGTTGTGGGAAAAATAAAAAGTGAAAAATATTAAGTTATCTAGGTTTTATGTGGAAAAGAAGAAGTTTTTTTGTTACCTTGCCCTACAATGAGTGACAATGTGTGAAAATGTTTGACTTGGGTTGGTATGCTATTTTTCACTAAAGACAAGAGAGTATTTTTGACAATATGAAGGGAAACAATATTACTTGCAAGTATTGAAAATCTCACATTCAATAGAGTGTCCTAGCAAAAGTTTTTGGAGGTGCCCAAGGTGCCCGCTCTCCCCATTTGAAATTCAAAACCCTATAACTTTTTCATCACATGCCCAATTTAGGAAAAAATTGTTTTCCCCACTAAGGTCTTGGTAATGCCTTTCTATAGTAAAAATTTCAAAGAGAAATGTTGGAAATTGACACCGTAGGAACCTGACCGAATTTTCAAATTGCCATTTCGTGACACTTGGTCCTTTAGGGGATAATAAACCTAAATGCATCCAAATTTATCTTCAAGGTCTTAACAAATTTTTGGTTAAAATGCCATAAGTTTCAAGATACATTGTTTATACTACATTGTTTTCTACCATGGCCCAAAATTAAGTCCAAAGCTTTTCTATGAAGTACCAAAGACATGCATCTTCGTACAATATTGGATGAAAATGTGGTTTCCTAATATGTGGGGGACATTTCTATTTGTGCATTGACTAGATTTTCGTCATTTCGATGCTCAAGGACGAACCCTCTTGTGAAGTAGAGGTATGATAGAGATAATTAGTAAGTGAAGGGTTAGAGACCCCTATTTGTATGGTATCTAAAATCATTGGTTTTATCAAGTAGCACATGATGTGGTCCTCAAATCTTTGGCATTTATAGGGAAATGGTGTGGAGGAATGTGGTTAGCTTTGGAAGAACATCCCTGAGACAAGGAATCTCCCTATTTATCATAGTCAAGCGTTGCACCAAGCCTCAGCCTCGGGCGGTCCATTTTTCCGGCCAAAATTTGGATTTTTTGTGCCAAATTTGGGGCATGTGGCCCAAAATCACTTTGGGAGAACCCCCCTATGATCAAATAGGGCCCCCTCCAACATAAAAAAGGGGCCAATTATGTACCTACCCTCCTACACCCTTCCAAGCCTGAGGCTTGATGCAACGCTCGACCGGGGTATTTATGCAAAACCTGAGACAAGAAAGTGGTATAGAGTTGCAAATCCTATGGCTATAGTCTCCATTCTCATTGGTCTAAAACTCAAGGATATGAGTTACAAATCGAAAATTCTTAGAGAATAGAGTCTTCATGAACATGAAAGTAAAAGGGGCCAACCTACACATCACCCCCTACTTTATCATCTCAACGTAGTAACTAAGACCACATGGATAAGGTGACTTGGCTTAGGAAAAATGTAGAGGAACTATTGGTCAACTATTTGAAAACTTAAGGTACTATGAAGAAACTTCAGCTTAAACTGGATATGGTCCAACAACATTAATTACCATGCATTTCATTGGTGCAGAAAAAAGGAGCATGAAATTCTCAAGCTCAGAAAGGACTTTCAGGAAAATTCATTAAAACTCTAATGAGGGAGATGAATGAAAAATGAGGGGTATTGGGAGAATCGAACTCCCGACCTCTCGCACCCGAAGCGAGAATCATACCTCTAGACCAAATACCCGGGTTATGAGATCCATGTAGGAACTCGGACATGCTACATGATGCTCCATCAATGCATTTTGTTCTTACATTTTCACAAACAGAACCTTAAAAACGTGGACAGTACTCGCGTACCTGCCAACAATCCATGATCGTCCAACTCATTTTCGCTCGTATACTTCACTGCACAGAAATCATCTTTAGTGATAAAACTTGCTCATTCATCGTCAAAAAACTCTAGGGAGTTCTAAACAAACACCTCAAATTAATCAAGGACTACCGTTTCGATCTCTAATGGGCATGGAGGACAATTACAATACCAACCGCGAGCAATCCTATTCAGCTAAAACAACTTGGCTTGATTGCCTCTTCTAACAACATGATGTGCTCTTCAACGCCAATCAGCCTCTTGAGCATTCTAGGAAGCAGCACCAGCGGAGTTTTCATGTAGTAGAACATACTCTCGGCTGCAAATTCGCACCAAAGGATCAGTGTTAGCGAATGAACACATTTCAGCCACATAACGATTTCAGACGAAACAAACGGACCCGAAAAGAAGGTAGAACAAAGATAAAAGTGATACATTACCAAAGCTTTGAGTTAAACTAACCTGCTGTTTCCAAATTTTAAGGTATCCTTTTCCCTGAGTTCATGATATCGTTGAGCTTCAATGCGAGTATTCTGCGAACACCCAAATTTGTTATATGCTTTACAACTAATACTTCGATATAGATGTAAAATCTGCTAAGGGTCTAGAAATGCAACAATCGCATAGCCCACAAGCATCCGGAAGGAGAGCAGAGAAGCACACTGCAAAGTGAGAACTTACATTCAAGAAGGTTCCATTTGTGCTTCCCAGATCCATGATATAAGGCCTACCAACACATGAAACGAACCATAGTCAGCTTCTGAAGAGAGAGCTGACGGCATAGCAACATATTTTTATTTATAACAAATGGGAATTCTCTAACAACCACCGAATAAGAAAGGAAGATAATTTCACTCATTTTCATGATTACACTCAATACAAATCACAGCAAAGATAACTGAAAGGACATTGTCAATTATGTTCTATTTTGACCTCGACCATCCTAAACTTGAAAAGAGCTTGTCCCTTCGGGCACAAGTACAATAATCCTTACATCAACTGGACCAATAACTAGCTGAGATCAAAAACTGTGCACATACAATGTAAGAAGTTGGACATGCACGAATGCTTTTGAGAAAATATTAAAAGCAAGAAGCACATGGAACAGAGCTTTCAACTTACTGATTTCAACAACCAGTAAGTATCGAACTTCGGAATGCCTTACCTCACTTTGTTCTCCATCATACCGTCGGGGCCCTCTAACTCGGTCAACCTATATCCAAGCCCAAGAAACCAAATAATCAGGGGATATCTTCATCTCTGAAATTCACAAACAAGACGAGCTCAGCAATTATTGCAATACACATCTAGCATATAAAGATAACCGACTGTGCCTCTGCAGCGTCACTGTATATACTACTACATTATTTAATCACTTGAGACCATGCAACAACTCTGGACATTATCTTTGTAGCAGAAAGTCATCATGTACTTTTGTGCACTGCTGGCACCAGACTAATCTAAAGAAAACAAAGCACAATTTCATTAAGCAGATAAAAATTAGGAAGAAGCCACCGAAGCAAGTTTGCAAACTTGTAATGAGATGAACATTACAAGCCGCGATCATAATGAGATAAACATTCAGGATATTCATTCTTTCCATGTTTGGATAGAAGTTAGAGAATTCACAAACTTGAAACCATGTAGAGGATCATACCGGTACTGGATCACGGCATGCTGCTTGCTGCAGGAAGGGTGGTCAGTGGGTACATCTGCTACTTTGCGCTCTCGTCCAAACAAGTAGCAGGTTTGACGATGGATGTACAGAGGCTCTACAAGATATTCAAGTCAACAATTAAGTATTCCATTTAAAGAAATAACACCTTATAGCCGCGAAAGAAAATAAAATTCATCCACAGAGTTGCATGCAATAGTGAGGAATGCCATGATTTTAAGACATACCATTTAAAGGTTCACCATCCTTGAAAACGTACAAACGCCACCTTGTCGTGGGCTTGCGTGACTCCGGAGGCTCCACAAAGGCAATCGTTACACCTGCCAAACCGAAAGTATGCCACAATTAACAATCTGTCCTATCACCGAACAGGAAAAAAAAAAAAAAAAAACCCTCACTTGCACCATAATCGCCCTAAAGAGCTAAGACCTTCTCAAGGACAAAAACTCGGGATCTCACCTCGCACTTTGTTTGTCTCTGCAGCAAGCTTTCCCGAGTACTCAAAAGTAGGTTGAACCTGCACCGAATTAACCAGAGGCACCATTTTACGATACTCCAAACATCTCTCACATATTTCAAAACATAAAACAGCATCTGTCTTATGGCATTAGCACCCTAGTCTCTCGTCCTGAGGGATAGCATAAATATTTACATAGGACCAACCTGGACAGTATGCACTGCAAAATCCTCAAAACAGTATCTCAAAGTTTCCAGTACAGTACCTTCTCTTTCTCCTTGGCTTCCAAAGCAGCCTTCGCAGCTTCCATTCTGCTCACAGCGTCATCCTCACTGTCACCAACACCCGTGGTTCAGTCCACCTCGCAAACATCCGCAATAAACTGAAACCAAGTGAAAAGACAAGAAGAATGGTGCCGTCAAGATGGACATACCTTGGCGGCTGATTTCCTGTCACAGCCGGAACGTCCTACACAAACCCACAAACAAAACACTGTCAGAAAATAGCCTAAACAGCTGAATTCAAAAAGCCAAGACCACTATCTATCTCAAACCACATAGCTATTCGGGTATGCCACTGCATTTGATTCTCTTAAAGGCTCATGGACATCAATCATACATAGATGTATCAGCTCCAAGGATACATGTAAAAGTAACAGTCCAAAAAAATCACTCTATTTACTATTCACCACATGTACAAAACCAGCTTAAAGATTATGTTTAGTGAGAGCACCATACAGATATGCCAAACTGGATATATATGCATTTGATTTTCATGGAAATCGAAAAGTAACAGTTCCAAGGACACATTTAGGGTTGCAGTCTTAAACAAAAAAAACCAGGGCGATCTAGAACCAGCTTGGAGAGTAGGTTTCTTTCAAACAAAAGCATAAGAAAACCAAAGCATAAGGAGTGGATTTCACCAGACACCTCATTCGCAGCAGCGTCTGCAGCAGCAGCTGCTTGGCGCGGGCTGCGGGTGGACTCGCGGACGGAATCCACATCCCTCGCAGGCCGACTGCCGCTCTCCTCGTTCGTGGTCTCAGGCCTCGGCGACTTGGACCACAAGCGCTTCACGGGCTTCGCATCCTCGTCATGTCGATCCCTGTGATGGTGCTGGTGCTGGTGCTGGTGGTGCCGCCCTCCGTCTCCATCCCTCTCCTTCTCATCCCTGCCCACTCCTCGCTCCTTCTCGCCCCTGCTCCTGTCTCTGCTCAGACCTCTCTCGCTCTCGCCCCTGTTCCTCTCCCTGCTCCCTCCTCTCCGGCTTCGGTCCCTGCTTCCTCCTCGAGCCCGCTCCTTCTCTCGTCCCCCGCTTCTCTCCTCGCGGCCTCCTCTCTCACGGCTCCTCTCCCGCTCCCGGTGCCTATACCTATCTCTGTCCTTCTCCCGCTCCCGCTCTCTGTCGACGTCATACTCCCGGCCTCTCCCGCCTCGCTCGTACTCCCTCTCGTGTCTGCTTCGCGACATCGAAACCCTATCCTCCAATGCTGGGAAAAAAAAAACACGGAAGACAAGAAAAAGGAAAAAAATGAAACCGTAATGCGCACAGCCTTGTTGTAATCAACGCCGCAAATGAAATTTCGAAGAGAGAAAAGAGAGGGTTGTGATAGGGAAATGATAGAGAAATGTTATTCTATCTCAGAATATCAGACTCAACTGAACTTGAAACAGGAAAACAACATCTCTTCTTCTCTCTCGCTCCTTCAAGTTAAGGTTTAGGGCAAACATGTCCGGGTATATCTGTGATACCCGGTGGGTTTTGTCGGTGTGCTTTTTGAGGTGGAATACCGGAATGTGTGATATGAATCTGCAACAATCTTGGTCGTTCTGGACTTTTTGTACTCCGAAGTGATTTTTTGAAGACACTGTATCTGAAAGTGCAAAATTGCTGCAGCTGATTGAAGCTGTAACCAATGTATTGATCTAGTTTTGCTACATGTTTCTAAAGCGCCACATTAGCAAGTGCAAGGATTAATGGAGAGATAGGAGTATGGCTCAAACAGAGTAGGATTGAACCATTCAATAATACAAGGCTTGCTACTGAGACAACTCAGTTCGATGGAGGTCGTTGACGGAGAGGTGTTCTTGTGAGGTGATGAACTGGAAGGGCTGCACACCGAGGTCGGCAGCCCAGTTCGGATACGAAGCAACGACTTGAAGCGGTTCTTTTGTAATGGGATGTGCAAAGGCGAGGCTCTCGGCGTGCAACGCATGGGAGTCATAGCTCACGCCTTGCCAGACAAGAGGCCCTCCATACTTGATGTCGCCGCACAACGGCAAACCGAGGTACTGGCAGTGCAACCGGATCTGGTGCGTTCTCCCCGTCTCCGGAAACGCGCGCACCACCGTCACTCCCTCATCGCTCCCCTCGACAGGCCTAACCTCGCCTTCGCTTCCAACAAGGACATGCAGAGGAGAGTCCTGCGCGGAGGAGCCTGTAAGGATTTCTACTCTGGTGACCATGTCACGGACGGCAGAGCCGCCGGGCAGATGCCTGCCGACGTCGCGCTTGGCGTAGACGCGCCACGCTCCGTATCGGGACCTGCCGTGCCCGGACTCGATCCTCACCTCTCTCCACGTCGGAGGTCCCCTGGCACATTGCGCTAGGTACGTCTTCTGCACCTCCCGGTTCGTGAAGGCGCGCGTAAGCTTCGCAGCGGATTCCCTGCATTTCGTCACCACCATGATTCCGCTTGTGTCGCGGTCCAGGCGGTTCGCCATGTGCAGATGCGGTTGTGTTCCACCTGCATAGAGAGCCGTCAGCAATGTTCTAAAGACTTGTTGTAGCTCGTACATACATCTTCTGAAAATCGAACCTGTGCTTGTTTTCAGGAACAGACACCCAAACCCTAAACCCCAAGGTAGTGCAGTCTTTACAGATGCGCATAAGGAGAACGATAAATGGCTCGTGGACTAAAGACCTGGCCTAAAGCTCATATATGCATCCTCTGAAAATCAAACCGCTGCATGTTTCCAAACCCTAACGTGTGTGTACAAGGATAACATTAGATGACTGGTAGACTAAACTTATACATCCATCCTTTGAAAATCGAACATGTACATATTTTCAAATCCAATCAGGAAAGCGAAGGATATCTAAACCTTGAACCCTAACCTTAAACCCTAGCCTTAAACCCTAATGCTTGCAGGATAACAAAAGATAAAGTGAGAGAGACGAACCGCTTGAGCTACACAGATTTGCCGCTGTTGCGAACACATGCTCGCAATACAATCCCCGGGGCTTGTTCACCACCATGAGCCAGTCGTCCTCGAAGAGCACATTCTCCCTGCCGATGGCCGGGCCCGCTTTCATGGCAGCCTCTGCCACGAGAGCTCTCTGAAGCTCCACCTCCTTAGAGAGCTCTCCTGCGAACGGCGACAGGGGCACCGGGTAATCCTCCCTCTCCACCTCCCCATCGCTCTCCTTCGCAACCATCGCTGCCTGAGAGAAATTCATCCTTGGTGGTCCATTCACAATCTTGGGAGATGTGCAAGCGCGTGCCAGACGCGACGCCTGATACATGAGTGTGAAGATTCACCAGTCTCTTGATCTGTTCCACCAAAAGAGATGTCTGTTATCATGTGTTCTCCCTCAATGTCTCGATAAGCTGCACACCATTTTCCTTTCAATGATGTGAGAGCAAAGAGAACACACACCACAGCGAGATTGCCGTCCTCCATTCATTTTGACAACCTTCTTCTGTCTCTCCTGCGAAAGCCAAGAGAACCCTTAAACCCTAAGATCCATTTTTTTCACTCTGGACCTTAAGAAGGAAGTGCTATTCTAAGTGCAACACTGGGGCCTCCGGACAGCTCCATTATTTTAGCTAGAAGTTTCTATTGACAAGACCCTTTAACACAGAGCGACCCGATTCTTGTCGTCTCTAGCATTTCTGGGATGTAGCCGGCGGGTAGATATTGACACTGGAATCAGGTTGATTGGCCTTGAAGGGTTAAGATTTTTCATACATGTAAAAGAATATTACCTTCTTTAAAGATGTCAACAATGACTTCTCATCTTTAGTGTAAAAAATCATTTTAATCCAAGTCAAATATTTTCACACATTGTTGGGTAAGGGGGAAAAAACCCTTTTTCTTCCATTTCAAATGCTATAACCTCCATATCCATGCGGTGCACTACAAGCAAAACAATACAAAAGTCTATTTAAAGATCTTATGCTTAAAAGTCCAAAATTTTACTTTCAGATGTGATCTTCATGCCTCTTTGTGCAGTGGCAGTTTTGGACTCGTTTTGGAGTGGAATTGGTCGTGGTCCTTCAGGGGTCAATCTTTGAAAACCCGTCTCGAATGTAGTGCACACCCACTAATGAACATCGACTTCTCCTCGAGAGATGACTGATGAGGATTTATTGAAAACATCAAATTCCTAGATTGCCCACTTTTCTTAACCCGTTAACGCCAACAATGTATTCGTACGTGGCGTATATACCTTTTCCTGAAAGAGTTGATGGTCCAATGCGGGATCATGGTCCAATGCGGAATCCTTCCAGTGGATCGCAAAAACTTGTGCAGCACTTACCCCATGCGGATGGCCCACCTGCAAAACTCAACAATCACAAATTGAGAGAGCATTTCATATGCCGAAATACCATGTAAATTCTACTCCGCTCCCACTGAATTTCCTTTCTAGCAAATCTATTGGATTGCGATGCATTGTCTAACTACATTCATCGGAAGTACGTAGATCCACCCAAGAGTTTGCGGATCAAACCGTGATGAACTATCGATAAAGCTATTTGTAGATTACTTCCAATTTGAAGTGACCACCTGTAGGCCTATTGTCCTTAAAAGGTTAACCCTTATCTGGTCAATGTATGAATGGAGTATTCTACATTTGCACAGGAGTATTCTACATTTGCACATTTCCAGACTGAGTTTCCCTTCAATATAAGAGCCTCTCTTAGGGCCGGTTTATACTTGGGGCCGGATTGAGGGCCGGCCAGAACTCTCCAAGTTTCAACCAATAGGGTCTCTCAATCTCTCAAAATCCAACCCAAGAGCTTTATACTTGGGGCCAGCCGGAACTACATTTCATCCTACGTGTCGCCTTAGGTGGCATGGTTTTGGCGCCAAATCTTCCGGCCCCAAAGGAGCAATCGGGACGAGGTTTGGATTGGCCCAAACTCCCATCTAGGGCCGGATTCGATTCCTCCGTTGGATCCTTCAAATCTCTATTGTCAATTAATTAAAATTTTATTATTTATTTTATTTATTATTTATTATTTCAATTTTTTTTTAAATTTCGAACAAATGTTTTATTATTATTATTTTTCTTTTCTTTTTTGGAAAAAAAAATATTTTTTCGATAACAAGCAGAACAAACATGGCTGTTCTAAAGGGAGCTGACAGTATAGGAACCTTTGGAGTGACGGACTTTGGAGTGACGGACTTTGGAGTGACGAACTTTGGAGTGACGGACTTTGGAGTGACGGACTTTGGAGTGACGGACTTTGGAGTGGCGGACTTTGGAGTGACGGATTTAGGTCGTCTCTGCGAAAACTGGACTCAAGAGAGAGTTTCAAGCTTCATCTTCAAGCTCCACTTCGTTTCCTCTTCATTTTGCAGCTGCAAGCTATGGTGTCCGATCGCCACTATTACCCTGCACCACCGCTCTTCACCTTCCCCCTTCTTTTCGCTTCTCAACCAGCCTCTTCTCACTTGTTTTGAGCGCTTGCGGCGATTTTGTGGAGCTTCAGAACGTGCCATTGGAGGCCGTATCGTGGAGCCTGGATTCCGCGTGTGAAGCGCTGCAAGGAACGGCGTACGGGGCCTGGAATCCGCAACGCTTGTAGAGCGGTCGGCGATCGTGTTTGAGGACCATCGGCACTGCTTTGAGGTTTTTTTTTTTTTCTGTTTCTTTTCCTGTTTTAAGTATCTTACCTGTGCGTTGAAGCAGTGTGCAATTGTGTGATATGTTTTTCTTTTCTGAAGCGTAGCTTGACGGTGCTTGTTTTCAGTTTTGTTGTAGCTGAGTTACTTTCTTGAGGTTCGGATCATGAAGTAGCGCTTCTGTTTTGGTGCAATGATGTGGTTTCTTGATGTTTGCCTGTTATTGAATTTCGGTTCTGTCGTGATTTCTGAAGGATTAAAGTCGTTAGTCTGGTTTGTTTTTAGATGCTCTACTGAATAGTGGATTCTGTCGGGAAATCTGTTGCAACGGATGTGCTTGCTACATTCTTGATTAGGTTGATCTGGATAATTAGGTTTACTTGCGTCCCTAATATTTGAAGCATTGGAACCTTTCGTGTTTTGTGAATGAGTAGGCATGTTTATCTCTCCCCTTCGCGATTTGTTTTCCTAGAAGTGAACCTGTCCTCTTGCTTATTCTACTAAGTCTAGTGTTGCTCTGTTTAGGAGCTGCCTCTTGTTTCGACTTCCAAGTGCTTAGGGCTAATCGAGGGCCACCTTTCTTTGTAGCCCATGGATTTGGGAACTCGAAGTCGGTTGTTCGAGGACGATGAGGAAGAGGAAGAGCTTAACTACGATGCGGTATGTTACCTCTTCTTGTCCATGCAGTAATTTTGAATTTAAGAATGAGATCTCAAGGATTTGGAAGAAACCTTCAATTTACTATTTCCAAGTTGATTTTCTGCTTCTAACCTATTGCAAAATCCAGTGTCCATGAATCGAGTTATTTTCATAATCGTATGAAATGTTTTTGACACAAGTAGTCTTCTAGTTGCAACACCGTGCGATTGCTATGTGGGAAGCTTTTGTAAAATTTCCATGGTGCCGTATTATGTGATTTTCGTCTTGTCCATCTTCAGGATAATCTGCACACTTTTGCAGGATTCTTGTAAAGTCTTTGTTGAGAACCTTCTCACTTCGGAAACTTCTAGTGCAAAATCGATGCAGTCCTTTCAGAGGAAAGTGATGTCTATAATTGCATTTCAACTGAAGCTTTTCTTATTTACGTGCAGGATGGTCTGGCGAACAAGGAGCATGTGGTATACCTTATTGATGCCGGTTGCGACATGATGATGCCGTTTGAGAAAGGGGTTAGAAGCTTTGCCCATGATGTGAAGATGAGAAACAGATTTTGTGTCTTGGCAACTAGAATTTAGCTTATAAGCCTCCTGTTTGGATCACAGTTTTTGGAGTGTGCCATCTTCTTTATTCTACTTCTGTCTAGTGAGTTTTAAATTGCCTTGTTTGTTTTTTCAGGACACATGCTTGAAAGTGGTGATGAAGGCTGTCGAGGAGGACTTGAAAAGAAGAATTCTTGCACGCGATGACAAAGTTGGAATTTGCTTTTTCAACACGGTCAGAACCTCCTTTTAATTTACAATAGTCCACTTTTCGTTCTCTAGATTTCAAATTTAATAGCTTGCTGAATATGTACCCAAAATTAGAGTGAACAAGAGAGAAATTCAGCATATTGAAGCTCTTATGGCCAGCTCAAATACGAGCCAGTTCTTCTGCTTTATCGTAACTCATTCACTTTGTGTCTAAAAGTGACTTGTTTTGATGCCAACAGTTGAAAAAAAAGAATATCCAGGAGGCAGACGGTGTGTACGTGTGGTCGGAGGTTGATGACTTATCAGCGGAGCTTATCAGAAATTTTCGTTCACTCCATGGTATTCACGGTTCCTATTTTTATGCATTGAAGCACTTGATCATATTAGCTTACATGCAAGTTCGATAGTCAGCAAACTGGTAGCTGTAGTAAAACTTTTTCATCTCTGCTATTACATGGCGAGGCATTCATCAAACAGTCGGAGACTGTATTTCTGAAAAAGCGAAATGCTTTGATGACAATGGTTTACATCAGTTTAGCACTACGCCCATTTTCTGAAGTTAATCTTGTCATGTATAGATTGTCTAAATCTGAAGTTATTTTGCAGAAAACTTTCAGAAGGACATTGGGAGTCAAGCCACATTAGCAGCAAATGCGAAGCAGCTTCCTTTGTACGATGCGATTTGGGTGGTTACGGCTATGCTCCGCTCAGGGTACTCTTCTTATCTTCTTATTCGTTGAGTATCGTGAGCGCATGAAGTTAGAACCAACGACTTTAAAGTAGAACATCAGGATTAGATGCTCCTCATTTTCCTCTGTTTTGGTCTTTTTTTGGGATATGTCGTCAGCTGGACCTTGCTTCTTTGTAAATGACCTGTATAGTTTTGTATATAGAAGGGCACATTGGTTTTGCTCTTACCAGAGATTTTGTGAACAACAGTGCAAAGAATGTGGCAAAGATTGTGCGGCTCATCACGAACAACGACGATCCATTCAGTGAAGTCAATGATTCTTTCTTAGAAAAGGAATGGAAGCGCTTAATCATCCAAAAAGCCCAAGTAAGGTCTCAAGTCTAACGTCTTAGAGTTTGGCGTAACCAATTTGGCTTTAGAACCTTGTCACAAATCACAATTTCTGGTCATTTTTTCCTGTAACATTGCTAGGACCACTTTCGTGATGGCATCGTCCCAAGTCGTTTGATTTCTCCATTGTAGACGTTGGGAACCTTGATCAGACGGATGTTTGGTTACTTCTGTTTTTAAGAACTTGAAAATGCAGCATCCACCTCCCTTAAAGTATCAGTTTGTGTTCTTTCGGGCCTGACATGGGTCTGAATATTCGTTTGATGTGTTTACTTGACAGGATGCCACAGATTTGGGCATAAGCTTGGACTTGCTGCCCTTGAACACTCCCGATAAATTATTTGACGTGCACATCTTCTATAATGTGAGATGCAACTCCTCGGCTGTTTTTATGCATGTACATATGTAGGCCAGATGTTTAAAAATCTAGGTATTTTTCATGTTTCCGGCATCTTATCGTTTTACGGCATATACTTGGTCAGTTCTCTGCACAATGTATTGATTAAGCCGTTCTTCTGGTGATGTGGCCTGACAGCAAATTTTGCATGAGGCGGATGTGGATGCATTTGAAAACGCGGACCCAGCTTCCATGTAAGTCGCAGTTGATATATCTTAGAAACTTCTGATAAACCATGTAATGCTTAATATTTTCATGATTGCGTAGGCTTGAAGACCTCCAGTCTACGTTGAAGAAAAGGATGTACAAGAAACGTGTTGTACGCAAGATGCTCTTGACAGTTGCAAGTGGTACCGAGATTGCACTAAGGACATATGCTATGATACGCCCCTCAGTACCACGTAACGATCTCGACCAGCTCAGTGTCATGTAAATTATTTTCCATTTTTGTTGAGGTGTATCAAATTGACGGTAACCAGACATAGGAGATACGTTTTTGCTTTCAATTCCAACTACGTGGTTCAGGCTCAATTATCTGGAGATGTAGGGTTTGCTTACTCCTTTCAGATTCTGACATCTTAAATGAGTTGACATGCTAGTCTTCGGATATACAATGTACAGCGTTTTAATTAGGGAAATCTTCTAACGACATCTGAGTTAGTTGTTTGTAGTTTGAAAATCATATAAACTACGTAAACAATGATTTTGAAATTTTTTTTGTGCAGCTTCCCACATTTTTGTGGATTCGCTCACCAATCAACCCCTCAAGGTGTGTCCTCCATTATTTTGCCTTGTATTCAACTTGATTACTGATAGTTGGGCTCTAAAATCTACCGCCTTCACACAGAGCTGATTTAAAACTGTGGTGTTAAGCTTGTGAATTATTTGACGTGCAGACCGAAAGGACTTTTATATGTTCTGACACCGGCTCATTAATGAACGAACCTCTGAAGAGATTTGAAGAATATCAAGGGTGAGTACAAATCTGCATTTTATAATGCTGATCGTCATTGGTCACAGCAGATTTGGTTGTGAATGAGTGATGGACAGTTTTAAAGTTGTTCGCAAGATAAACCTGTACCATTTCTCTTGAATCTTGTCTATTGCAGGGAGAAGGTCGTATTTTCTGTGGACGAGGTCTCTGAAATCAAGAAAATATCAGATGTTCAACTTCGACTGTTGGGATTTAAGTCTTTGGCATGTCTACAACCGTACCACAATTTGCGGCCCCCAACTTTCATATATCCTGATGAAGAGGTATTAGTTCTTGATTTTGGTGGCTTGTTCGTATGGCTGGCGTTAGTATCACGATTGACAATATCATGTTGGACTAATGACCATCTTTGATTGAGGACTAACTGACCACAAAGTCATCTATTCACTCACCCTAACTTCTGATTATGCAAGCACAATATAAAAAAAAGGATCATTCAATATTGTCATTGCAGGCTGTGAAGGGAAGCACATGCGCTTTTATCGCCTTACACAGAGCTATGGTGCGTCTGAAGAAGTAGGTTCTTACTATCCTATGTCACTATGCTACGTTGAGATTTAATGCTCTTTTCGAGTATGAGATAACTTGGGTTTCAAGTGCTAAGGTATTCATGCTATCAATAACATATTCTGAAATTTTCTACTATGCAGATATGCCGTCGCTTTCCTGTCAGGACGAGCAACATCTCAATTGGTCGCACTAGTCGCACAGGTAGGCTGAATAAGCTTTCAATTGTGTTGCACTTTCTCCCATCAACCAGATGGCAATGTCTTTTTCTATTGCTGGAGGTTTCATATTATGTCTGATCAAACTATTTCGGCGGCTGGATAATGAAGTGATATGATGGTATCGAAGCAATCACATGTGAAATGATTGGGTTGTTTTTTGTGTAGGAAGAAAGTGACAATCAAGATTTTCCAAACGGCATGAATATGATTCATTTGCCTTATTCGGATGATATTCGCCCCGCAGAGAAGGTCTGACATAATGCATTGGTGATTTTGTCTCATTGTCGAGTAGTGACCACCTCCTTAGCAGAGTTCATATATTTAGAATGGGGTTTTTATGAAGTTATTTGATACTAGTTGCTTTTTAGTCTCTTAATTTAAGCGCACGGTGGCATGCATGTTGTATGTTGCTCTGTCATTATTCCAATTTGTATGAGTTTGATTATTTTCGTCCTTGAAAGAAAGAATTGCGTTTATTCTCTCCTGCTTGAAAGAAAGTACTGCCGTATTGTTCTAATCTCGACAGTGTCATGGCTGTGCAGTATCACGCAAGCATCTCTTCAGTTCCGAGTGCTTCTAGCGAGCAAATAGTTATGGCGACGGATATGATAAGGAAGTTACACTTGAAAAACTATTCAGTTGGTTACTGTCCAGATCCAGGTACAGCAAAACTGTTATGTCAATAATTCCTTGTTATATCTGGTATATCAGAACCTCGGAGAATATTTTGACTTTTCCTTTTTAGTGTGACAACTACCTATCTTAGTGTCGGAAGAGGACATTTTCTTTTGGGTTCGGTTTGAGAGTATCGTGTCTTTTGATCTGGTCACATATCTGTTTATCATTAACGATTGGTCTGATACCAAGTCAGGCTTAGAAAGAGAACCATTAACCGCATTCAAAGGTACTTTGAAACATTTTGTGTTGTGGGGGGAACGGTGATAGAAAATATTGATACCATACTCGTGTATTTTCGTGCATGGCAGCTTTGCAGAAACAGTACGCAACTCTCCAGACAGTGGCACTTGAACAGGATGAAGATAACCTACCAACAACGGAGGATTTCACCTTACCCGATCCTAAGCTCGCAGAACGGCATGTGTTCTATTCTGTAGACTATATTCGCAATAGCTTTTTGCTAGTCTGAATTCATCTTTATTTCCTCCTTCAAACTTCCCAATATTGTGACGTCTGTTTTCGTTTTGTAAGATGTTTGGTTTACCTTCACCATTAAAATTATGATCACTATCTCTGATATCTGTTTCCTTGAAACCGCAGTGCCGAATTTTTCGTGAAGATTTTCAAGAACGGGGTTTTTGGGGAAAATCACGATGAGGAGGAAAGAGAAGCTGCGGCTGCAAAAGAGAGGGGTAGTGCAGCTTCACAGAAGCGCAAAGCAGCTGCTGACCTGGCTTCCACAGAATCTCAGGAGTATAACTGGGCACAGCTTGCTGACACTGGAAAGGTGCGAATGATGTTCACCTTCAATCTGAGTGACGTTGGTTCCAAATTGCTGCCATTCTGAACTTTACCTAGTATCTCCATGAAAGCAAACGGACGAGCATACTTTTTAGTTGGAGTCGCATTCAACCTGGACATCGAATATTTGTTATGTTTGTTACTTAAACTAAACGGTGGCTTTTGGTTTGTATTGCAGTTGAAGGATCTCACCACGGAGCAACTCAAAATTTACTTGAGAGCAAATAAACTGCCCTTGGCAGGCAAAAAGGATATCCTAATAAACCGAATACTCACGCACCTGGGCAAGTGAGGTCCGTTTCCACTTGTTTGGAGGTGGATATTGTACATAGAATGCTTTTCAGAGAATGTTTTACATCATATGGCATTGATGCATTGGTATGTGAACGATGTAAAAAACATGCTGCCATCCCCTTATGATCTGTTTAGATAAGGGCCATTTTATTTGAAAATTTTATCCAAGTTATCGTATCACAACCCTCAGAATGGACTTATGTTCATCATACTAATGATCTCACGTCTAAGGTGGAATTTGCAAGCCCGTTCTCATAGGTTGGAAACCGAAGTCTTCTAATGCCGCAATCTACGATGGGCATTGTTCGAGCACTATCACTTGCACTAGCCCGTGGTAAGGATTTTCTGAAAGATCTTCACTGTAAGTCTCATTCCCGAAGATGCCTCCAACTTGAGCTGCTAGCTTACAAATTTTCCCTGTGTCGCTAATGTAATATAAACTAACCATCTTATTATGCATAGCATCGGTTATAAATCTTGGAAAATTAATCCTGAACGTGTTTATATAATTACAGGTCAATCAACACAACAAGTTCGCTCCAACAGCAATACAACCGGGGAGTGTCATGTCATCAAACGGCAGCTCAAAACGCGGCCACCGTAATCTACCAAAACTCATCATGCGCTCCCATATCTATTTTATATTCAAGAATGGTGGTAAGTGGAGTTAATATACTACAGTAGTCGCTGCTCATCAAAAATGTCACCCACGGCCATGCAAGACATCTGGAATGCTAAGGCTGCGAGGAAACGGCAGCTCCACGCGCTCCTTCACTATGCACTTGACTATCCCATCGTCTTCTATCCGCTTGTACCCTGCAGGGCACTCCAGAATGGACGCTACTACCCTCGGCTTCGACTCCAGCTCTGGCACTACTGCTGCTTTCGGTTTCGGCTTCACCTCCTCCACGGTTGGGCCCTTCTGAGGCTTCCTGCGGTTGAGATTGAACTCTGACACGGCCACGAATGCAACCACCGACACAGCAACGAGCAGCGTCTTTCCTGTGAAACTGAGCAGGCCTGTGACGACCCTGGTGAGGCGGTTCGAAGGGGGAGCGGGCTCGTGCTCCAGGTGTATGGACTCGGTGCGGCCCAGGAGGGGCTTGGGTGGTGCGGGGTCGGTGGAGGACGGAGGCTCGTCCACCAGGAAGAGGCTGCTGTTGAAGGAGCGCCGGTGCTCATCCAGCTGCCGGGCGAGGTTCGGCTTCTCGTGGGCTTTGGACGTCCGGAAGACGGGTGACTCGCTGTAGGGCGACGGGGACACCGGGTGCAGGTAGGGCGGGAGCGGCAGGTCGTCCGTCTTCTTCACCGGCTCCCCTGCGAACGTCATGGCCTCCTCCACCACCTGCATCTCCCGCCCGTCGTGCTCCTTCAGCCGCAGCAGGAGCACTCTTCTGCTCTCTTCCAGCTCTGCCAGCGCTGCGTCCTTCCGAATCCGCTGCTGCTGCTGCACATTCTGGGGGCCAGCAAATATCCACCGTCAGTCAGCATGCGGAATTTGACCTTGCAAACAAAATCATCATCCCGCTATGATGGTCATATTGGAGTGAGGCTCCTAAAATGAAGACCTCGAGCGGGCTAATTCCAATGACAGCCTCTAATTCCAATGACAGCCTCGTTCTCAATTGCAAACCACTACATCGTCGAGAGATCTACCAATGGCTCTTTGAAGATTGCGGAATCCAGAGTGAGAAAAAAAAAAACAGACAAACAGAAAGGGAGAGGGCTTCAAATGTCGGAAAACCAAAATGGCAGGCGTTGAATTGGATGACGAACTGACTAGAAGATGCACCCAGAAAATGAAACCCCAGCTTCGAAACTCCTCCGAAATCGAAACACCAAGTTGCAAACCCTAGAAACCCAGAAACCCGAGCGATTGGTGTCCCACCTGGAGCGACACCAGCTGCGTCTCCAGCACCTCAAGCGCATCCCGAATGCCCTCCAGGCTGCGCACCTCCTCCTCCGTGGAGCTCCCGGGCAACTCGTCGTCATCGTCGTCGAACACATGCAACGACCCGTTCCCTAAGAACCGCGACTGCGTCACTCTGTCGATGGCATCGCATATGCTGCCGTGCAGCTCACTGGCACGGCTCATCACCACCCCAATATCATCCGGCTCCATCAGATCCCGAATTCCCCAACCGCTGCTGTACTGCGCCCCGCTGCGCCCTCTCCGCCCACAACACCTGGTTCGCCCACTTCACCCTGCCTCCCCCCACACCATGTTAGTGCAGAATCCACATTGGACGAGGTAACTAGGTTCGGCGCCTGTGAGTAGTTGTTGCCACTGAGGCATCACGGCTGCCTCATGGCTTTGGATTCCTGGGAGCCTGGCTGCGGCGAACAACGCACCGGATTGTCTGAGTGCAATGGAGCTCGTGTGATTAGCTGAGAGCGTGCGTCGGAGATTAGCGCGGTTGCACGCTGAGTGGGATTTGTGGGCGTACCGGCAAAGTAGGGGGGCAGGTTGGACCAACGCCGGAGGATGATGGTGGCTGAATTTGGAAATGAGACTTCTAGGACTGTGTCACGATGTTGTGTTTTTCACTTCCTACTCTATAACGATCATACTTTTGAAACAATTTCAGAACAGGAAAGGGAAGGGCCATATGTCGAATTTCTAATGGTATCCTTTGAAAAATTGAATGCATAAGAGTTTTCCATAAATAAAGGAGTGTGACCCCGCATGTCACCCCAAATCTTAGGGTCTTATGTTAGTAACTCGGACCACATGCACGTGGTGACTTGGCTTGGAAAAGGTGTAGGGGAACCACCGGGCAACTTTTTGGGAACTTGGGGTACTACGGGGGAGCTTTAGTTTGCATGGGGTAGGGCCTAAGAGCATTGATTGTTGTGCATCTAATTGGTGCAAAGAAAGGGAGTATGAGATTTTTGGAAGTCTATTCACGTGCATAAAAAAGTTTTGTCGTTTATAGCACCATTGTCAAACTGGTTTTTCACCTTCGGGTAGCACTTTTAAGAAAATTCTATTGTTGTGAAGTCCTTCTCACCTTCTAATAGTGGGATTTCAACTTTTCAATATCAAATCAATATTTTTTTTAGCACTAAATTCGTATTTGGATTCATAATTTAACAATGAAAAGGTGTGTCTCACAAATTGATTTAACTCAAAAATCTATAGGCATCCTCAAAAATCTCTTATGTTCAAGGCTCACTCTCATCTAAAAGTTTACCATCTTCCTCCATACTTTAATCTAAATCTTAAAGCTTACACTTATCAAATTAGACAAAGATTACATTGACAACTAACAAATTTTAAATTCTATGTAGAAGCACAAATTAAAATGTGCTTGAAGGCGAGATCTTTTAATCCTCAAATCCCACACTTAAATGCATACAAATCCTCATTTAAGCATACAAATACAATACAAGCAAGTCTCATTAAAATCACAAGAAATGTAGATAAAACCCTAACCCTAACTATTGCCATCAGTCTCTAAATTTCTATACACTACACACTTGATTGAATTATGCAAGCACAATCTCGATTATCTAATCCAAAACTGGACTTACAAGGAACAGCTATTACGTTCTTAAAAGAACAAATCTTTGAAATCTTTACATGAAGGAAACAACCAACCTTTGGGTACAACATGATTCCTCGTCCTTCCTTCTCAAAGACAACTACTTCTAATTTGGGTTTAGAGACTATAAAGCTCTTGCACGCTTAGTGAGATTTTTTTTTATACACCACCAAGCTCTTCCATATTTAATAAGGATTGTAGATGAGAGCCGACAAGGAAAAAGATGGTTGAGTGAGCTCCAAAAATTTTTATTTGGGGAAGTGGGTCTTAGTCTCATAAACAAGATTGTGGGCACCCAAAGGTGGCTAGCATTGGTGAGAGCCCCCACACATCTTAGATTTGAGAGGAAGGAGAGGCTCGGGAAGCAGACCATATTGGAAGAGGCTCTCAAGCATCAGATTTGGGGATAGAGGAGTGAACGTAAAACTTGTGTTAGATCTATGATGTGCCTTTACTGAAAAGTTTGGAAACAAGTGTTGGCACATAGATCTAGCTAAGTCTCACGCCACAAGATCTGCCCCAGATCGCAAGGCTGGATACCATATCTACAGGCTTCTTTATTAGTCACCACACCCCCCCGACCCACAGATTTATCTTACATTACTATAGGAAAGACGAGACCAACGCGATTCCAAAACAACAAGAACTCTCCACATATCAAGATCCACAACACTGGCAACAAGCCACTATACAATTTGAAGCACAAGGAGCACACGCCCCACAGTGCTTTCACGTTACATAAAGTCTATCGTCAAGAGGGGGAAGTAGTTCCATACTACTAAACCTATGTCTAGTGGACATGGATTTAGTGGTGGAACAATTAGACACTTTATTCACTCCGGCCCCCTTTGAGGACCGGAGTTTTTCTTCTTCTTTGTAGTTGAGATCCCAAATTGAGCAGAAGGGGATGGAGCAAGGGAAAGACTTCCATCTAAACTATAACCATGGAGGTGCCAAAGGTGATCCTAGGCTATAATAGTAGCCCATTTGGTGTGTTTTCTTGTGAATTATCAAAAAACGTTTATACATTCATGAGGGTATAACATCCGGAGTTGTTCAAGGAGAATGATAATTTGTACATTTTCCACATTGGTTAATAATGTTGATGGATGATTGAGTTGTGTATATGGTGTTGTCTACATTTAAGAGTACATGTAGCAATGTGTCGTGTTGTAAAGGGTGATAGATAAGGCATGTGATAAGTGAATAACATTCATTTCCAAAAAATATTTTTTTGCATATATTATCTTGGAAGGAATAAAATGTATTTTTTTAAAAACTTTTACATAATTGTAAAGTTGCTCCAAAAGTCAATGAAAAGTTTGGTATGGCCACTCTTTTTGAAAGTGGTATGGCATGGCATGTGCATGTTCGTGGGATGGATTATATTTTGTGAGCATGGTTTCTTTTTTCTTTGCTAGTTATCTCCTTGTTCATTTCCTTTAATGTTGACATTTGTTTTAATTTTGTATCAAGTGGTGGTATGTCTTTATTTTAATAGCATCTTTACAATCGAGGATAGGATGGCATTGTTTGGGTGACTATGATGTACTATTGGATGTTTTATTTGTGGGTTCAGTAGGTATAATGTAGAGAGACAATAAGTAAATATGTGTTCATGTTCATGTGTGTAATCTCTTGGTATAGTTTTAGAATTTTATATATGGCCACCACTCCCGCTTTTAGAATGTTATAGAATTCAATAATATTGCAGTCCTTTGGCTATATTAATTTCTTCGACAAAATTATAGGCACCAAGTCTGACTAATTTTTCTTTGTGCTTATTGTTTAGACAAATTTCTACAAGTTCCTTAAATGATCTTACTATAATGGTTGTGCAGTAAAATAGAAAAGAAAAGTGCATGTTATCAAGTTTCACTTTGCAAGGGATAAGATTAATGTTGTCTTGGTGTACACGATCCAAAAAAGACTTCTTCTGTCGCTGAATTCAATGAGACTTGTGGGCCTACTTTAGCCCTTCCACGTCAGTAGAGGACCATATATAAAAGTCACATATTTTACTCTTAACATACAAAAAATGTATTAAAATTTAGCAAGACATGCACCTTTCAATTCAAGATTCTTCAACTAACATCATTTATTTTGTGGTCATTTCAATATTTGAACCTTAGCATGCTCAAATAAGGCACCATACATGTGGAATACATGACCATTTTGCAACTTCTCAAGCATGTAGTAGGTGCAATATTGATCTAAATTAGAATTGTTGTGTGTCATTGGATTGGGCTCAACACAGATACAAACTCTTATAATTATTGTATACATCAATTCTTACACCTTGTATGTCAAATACATAGAAAACATCATGTTGCAACCCAAGTGTGGCTTCTCAGACCTTTTAACCCCAAAATGGAAAAAGTCTCGATGTGGGCTTTTGCAAATCTCGGGCAGGTTCCCATGGTTGGAATTCAAATTTGCAGTTTTTGAAATTTTGTATAGAGATGCAAGAAAACAAGAGGTACGTGGGAGTATTATTTTTTTCTCTCATTGGACTTAAAGAAAAAAAGTTATGCCATCTTAAAAAAAATTGTTGAGTGTGAGCAACTCAAAAATTTCTAGGTCACTCTAGTGAATTCTAGATTTTCAACACTAGCAAGTAATAATATTTCCTTTCATATCGTCAAAAAAACATGTCTTGTCATTATTAAAAAAATGCATTTTATCCTAGGTCAAAGATTTTCACAATTTGCCAAACATTGTCGGGCAAGGAATTAAAAAAATGGTTTTTGACTTCAAACAATGTGAAATTATGTGGGAAAGGGAGGAATATGCTCAACACTATTTCATGCACATCAATTGTACTCAAAAGCTAAGAATTGAGATATAAAATGAAAGCGTACTATTTTTAAACATTCAATACTAATATTTAGAAGTTGTAGTTCACAAGTTGTAGTTCACTTTTTCCATCACTTTATTAGGTTTACCCCAACACAGTTACTCTAACAACCCTTCCAAGATAACAGTGATGAAAAAGGTGCTTGTGTGTTGTGAATAAAGTGCACTTTTTTCATCACTTTTTTCATCACTTTTTTCACAACACATTGATTGAGGTGGGATTTCCCTCACATCGTCCATGACAGATGCAATATCATCAATCTTGCCCACTCAGAAAACATGCTTTGCCAAAGAAAATTTGACTGATGTGCCTCAGATACAAAGTCTTTTTACCACCTATTAAAGGTGGCATCAACAAGTCACTCTTACAACCCTTCCAAGATAACAGATACTCATCCTAAGTTCAAATTACTACAAGATGGTGTACATGACCAAGCACCTCCAGTTAAATCTTTTCTACATCAAAATGTGACTCCAAAGCCTGGAAGAGAAGAATTACACCCACGCCCCCAATTTTGCGCTCAGACCGTCTGCAGCTCCTGTAAATAAGCAAAACATGTACCAATATATGAATGATACTTTGTCCGCTTTCTCTCAACGAAAGCCTATGATCAAATTAGTCATGATCATATCCACGTGAATGTTATAACCAAATCTTTAAAAGAAGAACTACGACATGGGCATCAAATTCCGACACCAAAGTGTTTATTATTGAAGCCATTAATTTCCTATTAAGTTTAGATTTTAATTGTTTTTAGTGACGTTAAATCAATATTCCTCTGCTCATTGTTTGAGTTGGTTTCTGCTCATGGTTTCATTTGATGACTGAAAAGCACAAGCTCACCTTCTCTTTCTGCTTGAAGAGAGTGTCGATCTTCTTAATGTAGTCATCAGTCATTTTCTGCACAGCACAAGTCACGACAATATGTGAGCTCACCGGAAGCGTCAGATATATTAGAATCGATTGTAGAGTCAGGCGACGATACCAAGAGTTTTGGCCTCTTTTCTCATTTTAGATGGTTAAAAGCAGCCCTGTGTAGCTCCAGATATCTCTAGCCAGCTCAAAGAGGAAAATAGGCGGCTAAGACTCATGACCTCTCCTTCCTTCTCAAAGGTGGCTATAACTGATTCTAACTTGACTTTCGAGACCACCAAGCTCTTCCACATCTAATAGCTATTAAGAATGAGGAAAGAGGAGTACCGTAAATCGAAAGGCCGGTATCTTATTGACTTTACAGAGTCTACTGACATTCGAGAATCTTTAGATTCATACAGGAGAAATAGATGCTAGACTCACCTGAATATCATTAGATAAATCCTTCACATTGTCCTCTGAGAGCTTTTTCTCCTGTCATGTAAACGAAGATTCTCAGTAGAGTCCAGCAGGTTTTAGATTGATGCCGATACTCAAAGAGCTAGTAATCAGAATCACAAAATTTCAAGGACGATTCCTTCAAATGAATTAGCTGGATGCTTTCATAAACAAGCTTCAAGGTCGGGAGAAGAAGCAGCAGTGACCTTTTCAAGTTTTTCATATGACTTGATAGCATCTCTCCTCACGTTCCGGATGGCCACCTGATACACAACGATTCTAACCATGATCAGAAAATCAATGGAACGTTCACTAATATAATCTCTTGACATACCCGAAGCTGACATCCCTCTATATGGTAAAGAAAATCAATACCTTGCCATCTTCAGTGAGCTTAGATACCAACTTCAGAAGTTCCTGGTATGCAAACAGCCACCAGGGTTACATCCTCCATAACAATGTCATTGAATCCACTCAACTTATTTATGGATAATCAATACAATGTACCTTTCTTCTATCAGCCGTGAGCTGAGGAACATTAAGGCGAATAACGTTTCCGTCGTTGTTTGGCGTGATACCAACATCCGACTTCACAAGGGCTTTCTCTACTGAGGTTAAACTGAATCAACACACAGGATCAGCACCATCAGAGAAAAACTAAAGCAAACAACAAGTGGAAAGTGTTTGCAAACTCACCTCGACTTGTCAAAAGGCGTGATGAGGATCGTGCTACCATCTGGAGTGCTAATTTGCGCAATACTCTTGAGGATAACGTTGGTGCCGTAGTACTCCACCTTGACATCCAGAGAAGCACACATATGAGAAGGAGCGCACTCCACAACCCCTAGATACTCCCAATGTTCCGAAAAAACTCACCTGCACACGGTCTAACAAATTAGGACTAGCTCGACCGGTTCGCACGGTGTTGAAGGTTGACTTGGTGGCTTCCAAAGCTTTCTCCATCCTCTCCATCTGCAGGGTCAATCACATGAAGCTTGAAACGATTTCTCAGCCTTTCCATCTTTTTAACAGGCAACAAGACCATCTTGCAACATTTACCCCTCAAACGTCAGAAGGTGCCCACGGTATTCTACATGTATGGTGTCGTATGTGAGCATGAGAAGGTTGCGATTGATTGAAATGACCTCCAAATGAAAGATGTTAGTTGACAAATCTTCAATCCAAAGGCGTGAGGTGCTTGCTAAACTTTAATACATTTTTATTATTATTCTACAGAGTAAAATATGTGCCTGTGAATACGGTTCCCGACTGACGTTTAAGGGTTAAGCTTGAACGTACAGCATCCATCTCAATGATCTCCTTCTCTGCCTCCACATCTTCAGTTGTAGCTCCCCTGATGATAGGTGACCTGATTCACCAAACCAAACTCTTAGTCCGATGCTTGTAGATGAAAAACTCCTGTTCTAAAGAGGGAGCTTGATGATGTCCTCAAAGATTGTTCACCTGATCGGCCTGCCCAAGCTTTTGAGAGACGAAACTCCACACTTCCGGAGTGCAACCTGGCCCAATGCGACACCTCCTCCAACAGCCTTCGCCCTACACAGATCTAAAGTACCATGAAATTTGGTATCAACACCGTGCCATTTGCACTGGAGGCAACCAAACAATGGAGGACCAAAAAAAAAAAGCATCTTACACGTAGACGAACTGCATTGCACGGGGGGAGCCATGGCGTCTTTCATCCTCGCCATGCATGGCCCAACGGCCACAGTCGCGCACAGCGACATCGTAGCAGCACCTCTCAGGCTTATCCCACAACAAAAACCAAAACAACAGATAAGTCCCTTAACCTCATCACAAATTCTCACTCACAAAGTATCACGCGCGACCAAAATTAGGGTTCTTGAACTTCCCACTCTCCAGAACTTTACACAAAGAGCGTTCAATTCTCCAAAGAATCCCACAACACACAACATCCCAAACCAAAGCATGTCTCCTCAGTCTGGCATCAAAATCGATTGAAAAGGGCATGATACTGAAGCAGATGATTCTGTGACAACAACAAGAGCTTTCTTACCCAACAAGAGATTATTTGAGGAGACGAGTCGTGCCCACCTCAATTGGTGGTCAAATGGGGCGAGGCTTGGCTCGCTGAGTGGAGCGGAAGCGTGGCGAGCGGAATGCGAGGCTCCTGCGCCGAATGCGAGCTTGCGATTGCCGAGGCGAGGGCGGAATCTGCAGTCGGTGCGCGGGCGGAGTGAGTGTGTGAGCTCCTCCGACCCTGCAACGCTATCCGCGGATGGGAACGTCCTTCGGGAACATGTTCCCAGAGATTCGAGAACGAATGAAAATATCTTTGTCTCAATCTTTCTTCGTTCATGAGGAGAGAAATAAGTTTATTGTTATATTAAAGTTTTCCTGAAAGTAAAGGGAGGTGACCCTGCATGCTCTTATGTTATGATTTGGCTTGGGATAGGTGCGGGGAACCACCGGTCAGTTTTTGGGAACTTGGGGTACTACAGGGAACTTTAGCTTGCAAAGGGTAGGGCCCAAGAGCATTGATTGCCATACATTGAGGGCCAGTTTATACTTGGGGTTGGATTGAGGGTCGGCCGGAACTCTCCAAGTTTCAACCAATAGGGTCTCTCAATCTCTCAAAATCCAACCCAAGAGCTTTATACTTGGGGCCGGCCCGAACTACATTTCATCCTACGTGTTGTCTTAGGTGGCATGGTTTTGGCCCCAAACCTTCCGGCCCCAAGGAAGTAATCGGGACGAGGTTTGGGGTGGCCCAAACTCCCATCTAGGGCCGGATTTGGTTCCTCCGTTGGATCCTTCAAATCTCTACCGTCGATTAATATATTTTTTATTTTTTATTTTGAAAAAAAAATTATTTTTATTTTTATTTTTATTTTTTATTTGAAAAAGTAAAAATATTCCTTCCTTTTGGATATGCACCCGAAAAAGGGATTTGGTCAAAGAAAGTAAATAAAACTCTTTTTTTCCAATAGTCAAAATAGGAAAAGGAATTAGAAGTTGCATATATACAGAAAAAAAAACTCTCTTTCATTTTAGACCTATCAAAAATAAGAGAAAAGGGAAAAAAATTATGAAAATAGAAAAAAACACTCTTATTTTTTAATTTATTTTAAATGTAGTAAGGAAAGAAAACATATAAAGTAAATATATGAAACCTATTTTTCTTTAAATTGGGAAAGAAACAAAGACAAAAGCTTGACACATGTGCTTCTATAATTTTTAGTTGAGCCTTATGAAAATCTAAGACACTTAAAAATTGGAAATTTAGCCCTAGAATCCGACCCCAATACTTTACATTGACCTGGGCCAAGATGATGAATTTGAAATCCGGCCCTAGAATCCGGCCTCGATGCTTTACATTACTTGGGGCCGGATGGAAGAATTGGGGCCGGATTGAAGGCCGGATTGAAGGCAAATCCGGCCAGCCTTCCATCCGACCCCAGGCCTAATGTAAACCGGCCCTCATTGGTGCAGAAGAAGAGAGTATGAGATTTCTTAACAATCTATTTTGGTGCAAAAAAAAGAGGTATGATATTTCTTAACAATCCATTTTGGTGCATAAAAAAATTTCACCCTCTCTATCTCCTCTCTTTCCTCTTCGGGAAGCACTTTCACAAAAAACTCTATTGAAGATGAGAGACTTGGAAAGGGGGAGAACATGCCTAATAGTTGCAGATCCGAGGACCCTAAATTTGGCTTTTAGAGGGGCTAGTTTTGGGCCGTCGTAGGTAGTTGCAGGTGCTTGCTCCACTAATCCTTGAAATCCCATTCTCAACTTCTCTTTAGTTCAATGAAAGACAAGAACAAGTGAACAGTTACACTGAGGGCAAGAAAGAGGACACTCTATGAAAGCCTCCTTATAAAGTGGATCTCTATGTTTGGAGGGACTTATAAAAAGTGTTTGAGGGCGTTTGTGGGGGACATGTAGAGTGTTCTCTGTCTCACTACAGTGGTCTAACCCTTGAACGTTAGTCAGGTACCATGTACACAGGCACATATTTTACTATGTAGAATACATGAAATGTATCAAAGTTAAGCAAGACTTACACCTTTGGATTGAAGATTCTTCAACTCACATCTTCCATATGGAGGTCATTTCAGTATCTCAACCTTATCATGTTCAAATACAACGCTATACATGTAGAATACTACGGCCACCAATGGCACTTTATGACATTTAAGGGTTAAGGCGTTTCAGTGGATTGTTGGCCATGCTCAAAGAGCACGTCCAATCAGACACAGAATGCGCGCCTTGCCACAGGAAAAGACTGGTGGGCCCTGCAAAAATTCTGTGGTGTTCAATCCCACGTTGAAAAAGATATAGGGTTTAGGGCTACTTGTCCAAGGATGAGATCTGCAGCAAACATACTGTAAATATGCCGGTCGATGTACTTACCAAATAGAATACCAACCAAGAGGGTGGCAAGCGCTGATCTGAATGAAGAACCCGAATGCATTATGTAAAATATGCAGCAAAACTCCATAGGTTAACAACATAATACGTATCAAATTAATCTTGGGGTCCAGGAAATAAATTACAAAATACAATAGCAGCTGGAAACCAGAGATGATCAAAGGTCAAGTGAGAGAGAGATGAGTATCACATGTCAAACAATCGAGATAGACAAGAGAGATATTGGTCATTAGATTACAACTTCTGAACTGAGTAATGTTATACTATGTACCAACGTCATAAAGAATGAATTTTCTATGAACCTCCCCACAAACATGTAGATCGAGGAACATCTAGAAAGAAAGAAAGTAGGGAGGTTAAAATGAAAAAAAAGAATTCAAGACGCTTTCGCCAACGACTTGGCTTCAGCTGCAGCGCACTTGTCGTCTGCTTCCTTGACCGCTCTTTTCAAATGAAGATTCTGGTACTGCAACTTCTTGTTCTCATCTATAAGCTTCTTCTTCTCGGCATCCTGCTCGGCTTTCGCTGCCACCAACTTCTTCCGCAACTCGGTCAGAGACTGCAAAAGCTCGTCTTGTCCAGATGAACCTGCAGGAAAAATAAACAAAAAAATCTGTCAGAGACAAAGCATAAAAAGCGATAAAACATCAGTGACAAAACATATAAAGATATAATACAAACATATTTAGAACATATAAAAACATAATAGAAACATGTAAAATAATCAAACATATAAAAATAATTTTAAAAATCAGTGACAAAACAAATAAAGCGGAGAAATAAACAACCAGATCTAGAGGTTGAACACACCTTGCGGAAGTTGAGCTCCAGACTCCAGCTTTGCAAGCCGCTCCTGCAAAAGCAACACACGCACAAAAGTGAGTACTCTCTCTACTTCAAAGAAATGCACGACGTATGATGCATAAAAACCAATATAGGATAGAATAATTTAACAATTGAATGATTGGAATTTTAAATGGTTGCACTGAGAACACAAATCTGATCGTCTTAGGACAGAACTCCAACAATTTGAACAAAAGAGAATCAAGTAATCCTCTGGAGAACTTCCTGCAATCACTTCCACAAGATTTTTTTGAAGGAAAATATTTCATGATGGTCAAAAGTGTAAGAATTTTACCTCCGCAAGCTGTGCACGCTCCTCAAAGGGCTGCAGAAGACTGGCAATATCCTTGCTGCCACCCATTGCCTCCCACGGCTACTCACACCTACAACAAACTCAGATATTCACTCAGGATCTCCCCCTCCACCAAAAAACCAAACCTCAGATCGCAGCAAAAGAAAACCCTAAAAACTCCACATGACCAAAACCCCCGCTCGATAAACCAGAAACCCCAACCCAGGGAGAAAATAATAAGGAGAAGTGCAGCATAAGCAGAAGAGGTTTGCACCTGGTGGAGATGGCGAAGTAGAATGGCACCACCTTCGAAATAGTGCGAAAGTGTGTGTGAGAGCAGACGTTGTTGCAGTCTCGAGTTTCTTGAGCCTGAAACCTTAAACCCTAAACCTATACTGGATTCCCACCAAATTCCGTCACTATGCCTAAAAGCAACAGTCGGTGTGTCAATCTACGAGATGGGGAGATAACTGTCGGTTTTGCGTTCAGTGTCGGCTTTTGGTTTCACCGGGGGTTCGCGGGTATTAATCTTGCGGTCTTCAGTAACGATATCAATCTTGAGGTCTTCTCTCCGGGTATCAGTCCGGTGCGGGTATCGGTTCCGGGACTGGTAGGGAGACAAGAAGCTATAATTTTGAAAGAACAACTCTAATTTTGAACCTTGTATGTGGGCTCATTGCAGATGTGTATTGGCATTTTACTAGTGCCAATAAATTTGACCAACTTGTTACCTAGAGTACTTTTCTTTTCTGCAATTTCACTTGTATAACTTTGATCCATATCTTAAGTTCACAACTTCACAATCATAATTTTAGCTAAAACTTGTGGATGTATGTGTCCTCACCCTCGATACGGTATTTCACGTAGAACTTTCCGAGAATGTACAACGACATGCAAGCAGTACCCAAAATTTTGCTCCAACTTCTAGGATGCGTACAACACTCATCATGATGTGAAGTCCTCTCCCGCATTCCACAACCAAAGGCATCATGTTTTTATAATCAAGAGCGGACAAGCAGTCCTCATCCTGACTGTGATTTAAGGTGTGGGGCACACTATCCACATCATGCCCCCCTGCGTTATTTTCAGATCCCAAACGAAACAGTCAAAAGCTCTGTTTGCTGCCCATTCTCACATCCAAAGGCCCACTCTTCCAATTACGATGCTGTGTAGAGCAAGCAAACAAGAACATGCCATGCCATCCAACTCTATGGAAAAGCATCACCGTTCAATTGGCACTTTGCGTTAAAAAAATTGTAAATGGAAATTCAACCTGCAATTGAAACAGTTTCAAATCTATAGATTTATGATATGAAAAACTTATCCAATTCATGAAATGATAACCTTTTTTTTTCATGTTATATCATAGATATGGATTTTGTGGAGTTCATATCACTTTTGTATTTGAAGCAAATTCTATAATGTTGATGCAATAGGACATGTTCAGTTTATGATATGACTAGAGAAAAATTGAGATAGTATAATTGGCAATGTGAAACTACAAATGTAGCCATTCAATCACCCGTTCAATCATGGTACAAATGGGTCTATTTTTAGCACTCTAAATTTGACAACTTTATACTATTCTCAAGTTTTCAACACTTCACCCGAAGGTGTCAGATTTAGAGTGTCAAAAGCAGCCCCACTTCTACAAGTGCAACCATATTCTGATGCAGGTGAATTCCATCTTTAAGCCACAGGTCTGATAGCAACTTCTTGTCGGTCTGATGGGCATGGTGTGAGTACCCATACCCCAAGGGTCTGATTTGGCGGAAAATATTTGTAAAAATAGCTACACATTTCTTTTTTATTTATTTTAAAACATCACTTTTTAAACTTGGTGAAAAACAGGATGTGAAGAATAGTCTACTGTAGGACTTTGACAAGCTTTGTGTTCTATTTTAATAAATAAATAATTATTTGGCACCTTGCGGTACGGTACATCTTTCCTGCCTAAAGTCCATTTCAGATTAAATGATTACTTTGCTTATAAACACAGTAATGTCCTCTTCCATGCACAAATCATGCTGATAATTTAAGCTATTTGTGTGAAACAGTCCCTTGTCCCTAGCTGGATTTAACATGCCGGTGCTACAAATTGCAGTGCTTGAATACATGAATGTACAAACTTAACTTGCTTTGTCATGATAGAAGTCACTTGGTTGATCCTTTAAGGATGACGGGGCGACCGGGTTTGGTTACATGGCTGTTCGAACACGGCGAGATTCAATTCAGCTGGCCAAAAGTAAATCCGGAAAGTGCAATCAACGACTAGGTGGCGGGCGAATGTGGACAGATGAAGATGAATGCATGAAGGATGTTGTGGCTCTCTCTAAACCATGTAGACGGATGGTATGGGAAGGGGGTGTGGACAGAACATGGCCCCTATTTTCATGTTGGAGGGGGGGCTATTTGGAGCAAGGTGTGTCCTTCAAGGATAAATTCAAGCCGTAGGCCCCAAATTTGACCAAAAAAATTCCAAAAAAAACTTATGGACCATGGGAAAAAAAGCCAACAAATAGAGACCTGCCCATGTCCACCCTCCACGACATCCATCTACATGAAATAAAGGGATCCGGTTGTTGTGGTCAAGTGGCCTAGTGGCAAGGCAAACTCTTCACTTCTCAGAATTTTTTAAAAAAAAAATAGCTCCTGCGTCTATGGTAGAGACACCCATGACCGACATGTGACCAATAACCGATATATCCTAATTCCTAGATTGTGAAAGAACAGATGTACCTCATTTGTATATATCGGTTATGGGTTCTGAAGCACTTTTCACTTTGAAAAATTGTACAGATTTCAATATTGGGAGATAATTCATGGAAAAATGCTCATTCTTCATGAACCTTATTTTCCTACGAACCAAAATTATCTCCTTATCGATAACCCAAGCTTTGATATGCTGAAATGCTTAAGTTGTCGGTTATAGGTGTCTCAACCATAGTTCTGGCCGGCTCTTAGTTAAAGGGTTAATCATTGTGGCAGGCATGACTTAACGACAAAATACTGGTAAATTGAACTGTACAGTACATTACAACATGATCATTATGCTCCAAAAACCTGTGATTATCTTTGTGCAATCATGCTGTCATTCATAGTTTGTTACTCTAACTGATTTCAGATGGATAATTACATTACAGAGGTAAACTTGCCTGACTTTCCTCAGAAGAGCCATTATCCTAAGGTGCATGAGAATTTAACCCGTAAAGCACCAATGCATTTTAGAGGAATTTCTAATTTTCTACGGCTGAAATGGGTTTTTTGAGAATGGAATTGTAGGATCTTCTTCTATACTTGTATGAGATGATGTGGTTAATTTTTTGTAAATTTTGATTATACAGATTGAAAGATAATTGCAGTCAAACTGAAAAATTTGTCCCCTAAACGGACACATGGTCCAACAGGGTTAAGGAGCCTCCTATGATTAGAAATTGATAATTCTACTGGTAGCATCCTACAATACTACAAAGATTTAAAATTTTGTAGGTGGGAGGGAGGGCAATTTGCTATATTATTCAACGGGTATTGAGTTCCTACCGCAATGCTCCTAGGTTGACTTCTAAGTTATTGCCGACCAACCTAAATATTTATGATTGAAGTCATGGCTGTGGACCAATGATTCCTAAACTGGCTAAAACTAGCTAAACATTTACAAGAAAAATTGGAATGCTAATAATATATTGTCAACATTTGATAAAAAATGAAATTTAGGAAGAATGCTGACCATCATAATAAATATCTAGCCACCTTTTGAGATGATGTCCATGGGCATTGTATAGGTATAGCATGTGTATCATATAGGTATATCATGGATATTACAAGGTATGGCCTAGGTATCTCCACATATTATGTGCTTGAATAGCTTACGTAACAACTTCAAAGTGTAGGTTGTAGCATTTCTACTAATTTTCAAACATTGATCCCGGGATTGGTGTTGTGGACCTGTGGTACTGCAAGCCTAACTTACTTTTGGATTTATTTAATCTTTAAACGTTAATCAGGAACCGGATATATAGGCACTTATTTTACTCTTCAAAATACATAAAATGTTTTAAAGTTTAGAAAGACTTACACCTTTGGATTGAAGTTTGTTCAACTAACATCTTTCATCTGGAGGTCATTTCAATATCTGAATCTTATCATGTTCAAACACAATACTGTGTATGCAGAATATTGTGGCCAGTGGCACCTTATAATATTTAAGGGTTAATCTTTATCATTATTTTACATTTCTTGTCATAAACTAGAGTAAGGATTCCCTTGACTGAAGATTGGTATCATCTAATTATTGTTTCTCATATAAACACTACATTTGTGAAATTTTCATATGAACTCAAACCTTGCCAACTTGAGTTGGCCTTCATGGACCTATTCATAGGCAAGTTGGATGGTTGAAAAGCTTCTAAAAGTGTTTCAAAACCATTCAATACAATCTTGAAAGAAAGATGATAGCCCATGAGAGGATTGTGGCAATATAGTAATTGAATAGTGACAATGTGAAGGAAATATGACATTGTTTAAGGAATAGTAGCACAGTTGAGTGACGTAGTGAACCTGGTAATTGATTGGTCTCAAAAACAAAATGTCACATGTAAATGTGATGGGTGTGTGGCTCCTTTCAACATCCTAAGTTTGATGCTAAGTTTGACACTTTTACGTGAAGCACAAGTACTTGAAAGAACATAATCAGATTTAGAGTGTCTAAACAACCCCACTTGACCTAGGGAATGCAAACTGGTAACTTAGATGCACGTGGAGATAATTACCATACCTGAGGGTCAAGTGCTGAATAATTATTTCTAAAAATAGATGGTTGGCAGAAAAAATATTCTTTGAAATTTCTGTTTTCACTGGAAAAATAAAATCATTTGGAAAAAAAATTCCAAATTGTTCGGCAGCTAAAATATTTTTGGCGGAATCTGAAGCTTGGGTACGGTACCAGTAGCCATGTAATGTCCATGGGAAACACCTCTGCTTGGTCCACAAACTTTTGATGATTGCAATCACCAAATGAATGTGAGGGAGTAGCAATGAACACAGCGCTGAAAAAGCCTAACAGTCATGTGTAAGTTGCAAATACTACTCTTGTTTTGCTGTTTTGGAATGATAATATTTGACTGATGTTGCACCATTCGAGCCCATCATCATGAGTACAGTGCCATTCTACTGAAACCTTTAGTTTTCTGAGCCCACATCTCTCAAATTGTTGTTGTGTTAGATTGGGACTAAACTCTTGGTCTGGGCGATTTGAAAGGTTGCCCTGGCGAGCTCTTCGTGTAGTTTCTAGTTCATCCTCTGCATGTAAAGTATGCTTTTCTTGTGCCAAATATAATTTTTTTTTCGGAAAGGTACTGAAATCGTACTACGTACTGACATGACCAAATCGTAGTCGTGTTGAAAACCACTTTTTATTAACGAATGTGGTATTGCAGCTTGCTTGTCAACTGATGTTTTGTAACTTACTGTTGACAATTGATCTGCATGCCACCCTCTTCTCAAGCAGAACAATTCGGTCAACACAGTACTTCATGAAAAGCTCGCCAGCTCTCAATTTAATCATTCCATGATGTAAAACCAGTGTAACTCCAACTGGGTAAACCCTTTCACGATGAGCTATACCAAATTGGACGCAACGAGGCATTTTGCATTATCTCCTACAAATGGGAGTTACATAATTTGGTTACATTCTGAAAATGTGGATCCTACGATGGACCAAGACAAGTGGTCATCTCACGGTTAAATTGGTTTTACATCTAAAGGACTAAGACATTTTAGAAGAATTTCTTTTAAGAATGTAACTGAAGGATCTGTAAGAATTCTACAATCTAAGAGCTAGCATCCGTAGAATTGAAAGTATGTATACGATTTCGTCCTTGGAAACCACAGCTAAGCGAATGCTTTACCTGACATGATACTGTTTCCTAGATGAAGCTTGCTGAGATGATTTGATTTCCACCAGAATTCATGGGCTCTTGATGCACATGATTTCATGCAGGATTTGAATGCAATCAGGAGTAACGCCTGTGTTTTAATTGTTAGGTTTGGGAGGGCGCCCAAGTTGAGATTGTTGCTACGGGTAGTACACAGATGATATAGGAGAGTACATACAGTGGCCGCTCAAGGACTGAAAAGAAGCTCAGGCACATGAAGTCCATGCCCACCTTGGACTCATTTTTTACAGAATGAGTTAAAGTTACAACTTCTCCGTTTCAGTACAAGCGGTTTGGTTACACTCTAAACAAGCCCAAAGTGGCTCAAAATGTTCCTAACCAGATGTACCATGAAGTTCTTCCAACTTCAAAACCAATGCACATGGTACTTCAAAATTCGCTAAGAATGTAATAATTTTACTTCAGCTTGGACTGATCTACTCTCAATCCCAGTGGAGAATGTCCAAAAAAATTTGGAAAATTCAAGGTGAGTGCCTAGATGATACCAAGGTGATAACCGTGTGATACCTAGGTGATACCCTTTGTGCTCAAACCAGTGCAATTTGGAAAAATAAATACTTTGGCAGGTAGGTGTGGAAAGTGACCACTGCATACGATATTTATGTCTCTTGTGACAACTTCATACCAAAACCTCAGAATAGGAAGTAAAACCTGAGATAGTAAGTGCACGAGTACATGAAAATCTCGGCCTGCTGCCCGGTCCTGGGTCGGCCTGTGGAGGAGCAGCAGCAGCAGCAGCAGCAGCAGCAGCCGCGACAATATCACCATAAAACCTCCTCTGCAGATCGGGATGCGCTCACCTCACTTCAAGGCCAGGCACCTCCTCCTCCTCCTCCTCTTGGGAACTCCAACAGCTATCCCCTCCTCATGAAGCTCACATTACATATTGGCCTGATCTCTCGCTTGTCTCATCTCGAACATGCCTCACACGGTGTTTGTGTGCACCATGTTCGCTTTTTGGTGATGGTGAGTGCGATTATAGATTCTGCAGCGCCCGGGATTGATGTTGAACTCTGTTTGTGTGTTGTGGTGCACGCATCAGTAACTTAGGTGACGAGAATTTGTAGGTGGATTGAGAGGTAGCAGCTGACCATTTCTGTCGTTACGAGGTTGACATTCTTTTTAACTATGGCTGGTTTTTCCTAGTTTGAGAGCAGTGTTCGTCTGAGGGTGGAATCAACAGTTCGCAAGTCTCATTCTAGACAGGAAGGAGCGCTGGACTGTAGCAGCCTGAGTTGGTTATTCTCCTCAAATTCAATCGCAAGGAGGATAAATACAGCACTCCATCGTCGAGTCGGGTAGCTGGTAGTTGAAGCTGAACATGTGGGTACCATCAGGAAAGACTGTTGCGTCAGGCGGGGCACAAGTTTCTACAGACCAGAGGTCTCACTGACCTGCTGAATCTTCGAATTCCAGCAAAAGATGGCGGCTCATGTCGCAGGTGGAGGTCCCGAACCAACGCGCAAACTGGAAGGAAAAGTGAGCGATTGCGAAGGTGGAAAAGCTAGAGATGTCGTGGTGTCCAAGGAAACATCTCACCGAGTCGGAGAAGGTAAGAACTTCCATTCCTCTGCAACACCACTTCCTCATCTCACACCAAACTTCGGATCCGTTGAAAACCACTGTGATGTAACAATTATAGCAGTGTCTCCTAACTTCGGCAGTTAAGAGAGCCCTCTTCGAACATGAATGTGTAACTCAAAGTCTCGTTTTCGCACCCATGAAACAAAGATATCTCCATTTCCATGGATGCTTAAATGATATCTCTTGTCTACTTCCAAGGAGAGCACTTGGTCTGTCAAAATAGAGGCTTAAATGTGGTGATATCATTACTAAACTGGATCCTGAGTTCCTGAGTTCAGAAATTACACATTTATGTTTAGAAAGCGCTTCCTCCAAGTTACAAAAGACTGCAAACACAGAGTTGTTAAGAAACTGCAAGCTCCACCTTTCGATTTCTGACTTGTGAACTGTTTGTGGAGTGTTTGGCAGATGAGTGGTACACAGTAGGAATCCACATGGTGACGGCTCTCAACACGGCCTTCATCTTGGGCTACCCGGGCCTGATCATGGTGTACCTGGGGTGGACGGGGGGCGTGCTCTGCGTGGTGGGAGGGGCGGCCATTTCGTTCTACAACAACTGCCTGCTGGGGGAGCTTCATGACACCGGAGGCAAGCGTCATGTGCGCTACCGGGACCTCGCAGGCCACATATACGGTACCAGCTTGCGTTTTCCCTGGAGCCCTGGCCCTCCTTGTCCCCAGTCCATCATATCCCCACCACATGTGCGTGTTCCTGTGCAGGTTGGCACATGTACATGGCAACCTGGTTAGTCCAGTACTTGTACCTGTTCATCGGCATTATTGGCTGCATCATCCTCGCCGGTGAATCCCTCAAGGTGTGAAAATCACTGCAGTAAAAAGGGGAGACGTATACACTTTTTCCATTTGCAAACATGATGTTCTAAGTGGTCTGAGAGAGTCCTCCCTGAATATGATGTGCAGGCCATTGCTACAGCTCTTACGGTGGCTCCAGACGTGACCTTGCCCGGATGGGTGGGCGTGGCGGGTGCGGTGATCTGCATTTTTGCATGCTTGGTTCCCACTCTCCATACGCTGCGATCCTTTTCCATTTGCACCTTGCTCCTGAGCTGCATCTTCACGTTCATCGCCATCGTCGTCGCGCTTCGGGATGGTGAGTTGTTAGAGTGTAGATGAATTATTAGTTTATCATCTTAATTTATAATAGTCATACTCAATAGACATAACTTTCTAGATCTCTATAAGTGTTCCTCTCAACACACACCTGTATTAAATGTGTGTGATGTATTGATTAATAATAATAATAATAATAATAATAATATTGTAATTACATTTGAATATGAGCCTGGGTTTAGGTTCCGCTTGTTGCAGGTTAGCCTTGGGGCTGAATAAATACGCGTTGGCGTGCAGGTGTGAGGGATGACGAACCTAGAGATTACTCCCTCAAGGGCAGTCGCATTGCCAAGGCTTTCAATGCCCTGGGAGCCTTGGCAACCGTTGCATTTGCATTCAACACTGGGATCCTCCCTGAAATGCAGGTATGTGTATAGCTTCCAAGTTTTACCCTTACACGTCGGTCGGGAACCGTATATACATGGACGTATTTTACTATGTAGGATACCAAAAATGTACTATAGTATAGCGAAGACTAACACCTTTGGATTGGAAATTCTTCAACTAACATCTTTCATTTGGAGGTCATTTAAATATCTCAACCTTATCATGTTCAAATATGACATTGTACGTGTAGAATGTTGTGGCATCCAGTGGCACCTTATGACGTTTGAGGGTTAAGACTAGTATGCTCGTTAACTCGGTTATTTCCCATTTTGCTATTCCTTTTAGAAGATTATGTAAGAAAAATTCTCATCTCATCTCAAAAATTTGACATGCCTAATAGAGGATGTTTGGAATACGACAATGACATAACAAAATTGAGCATGTTTGAATTCCACTTGTAACCTAAATAAAAAAGTCTTGCATGAATGTGCCAATGTAACAAATATAGCCTTGTTCAAATGCTAGTAAGCAGTCAATGAGGTTTTAATCTTGCAAATGTGTCATCACGGTTAGCTGAGAGGTAACCGGTTGGAGGAGGCCCTATATCAAGAAAGGACTCGTCGCACCCGCAATTTGTCACTTGTACTTCCCCGGCCTGTTCTAGCCGGTTACCTAATACGTACACACTTGTTCTCATGGAAAGTAATCTGAAACCGTGTTCTGTGTGTACTTCATGACAGGCAATGGTGAAAGAGCCTTCAACACGGAACATGAAGAAGGCTCTTGTGCTGCAATTCACAGTGGGGACATTTCCAATCTTGATGATCACCTTTGTGGGATATTGGGCATATGGAAACGCTGTAGCACCCTACTTGCTCAACTCCGCGTCTGGTCCCAAGGCTGCTCTCATAGTCGCCAACGCCGCCGCCTTCTTGCAAACACTTGTCGCAATCCACGTAAGCTCAAACTACATATGCATGATTCTCCGACATTTACTCGTCATTTACATGGTTTGATTCTGCAACGTTGTGGTCATGTAGATATATGCTTCTCCCATATACGAGCTCATGGACACGTATTTTCTCCGGAAAGGCAGCCATGAGTGGTCAGCTCACAACGTCTTGGTGCGCCTCATCACGCGCACCACGTACGTTGCGCTCAGCACCTTCCTCGGCTCTCTGCTCCCTTTCTTTGGAGATTTTGTTGCCATCACTGGTGCCCTGGCTGCGTTTCCTCTGGAGGCTGGATTGGTGCATCACATGTACATCAAGGTAATGTAGCCCACCTCTCCTCATCAATCCTCTAATCTAGAATTTCACTTCTAAGTGGGATGATAATGAAGAAGAAAGAAGAAAGAAATAGAAGAAGAGAAGGCTAAAACTATAATTTGTAAGAGTTTGTTGGGGATAACACTATTATTTAGGTCACCATGACATAGATAACATGCACTACCATTTTTACCTCCTCTTAAAAGTAGACTATGTCTAACAGCAGGATTGTACACAAAAATACAAAGCTTGCCGATCACTAAGTTGTATTTATTTCAATACGTAAAATTGATCCAAAAAAAATTAAAATATTTCCAATGATTATGGTGTTTGGTTTTGAGTGTATGCAAAATAAGAATCAAAGGTACAATGTCAAGGTCTCCTAGATAAGTATGGGCCTATGCAGGGGCTAGGTGCAATTGGTTCTATTCTTAACACTAGTGTCAATTGAAGGCCTCTTAATCTTTGAGAGGATGCATTAAGAATGATATGATCTATTTAGGTCATGGTGGCTTAAGTAGTAGCATTACCCTCAATACAATCTTTAGTTACATTGGTAAGTAAAGCTTGCCTTCCATTTTTTCTTCCTTGTTAATCATAATCCTTTGAATTTAATACAATTTTGTTTGCAGATTAAAGGAAAGAGCTTTGGAAAGCAGCGGTTGGCATGGCATTGGATAATAGTGGTAGTCTCCGCAATGTTGACAATGGGAACCGGCATTGCCGGGCTTCGATTCATCATTGTTGATTCTATCAACTACCATGCTTTTGCCAATGTTTGAATCGGTTGTTGTTGAAAGAAGAATGACCGGGAATTTTTTTAATGGTACTAGAGAAAAACTCAACCCCATGTAATACTAGATGACAATGTCTTGGTGATCTAAGTAGTAGCGCTGCCTCCAATAAACTCTTTATACAGGCTAATCAATGAGACTAGCGTTACTCTTTCTCTTTTGTAACACTAGATGAATTGTATAATTTTGAACACAATAGAGCTACCAAGAGCCTATCCTAGAAACAATGACATGTTTTGTTTGGATCACATTTGTCTATAAAATATCAGCTTATACATTTGATCTTCTTTGAAGGTGGGTAGGCCAAGGTCTATTCCTTGATAGAAGAGAAGTACTTCTATCTTCCTAATCCAAGGTTGATGGACTTGGATCCTTAGGTTAAAGGCATTACAATTACATGGATCCCTCCTTGGATCCTCATTCCTTTTCAATTTACTTCTAGTTTATACAAATGTATTGATGTTATAGATAAGGTAATCCAATCCATTAGTAACTATATCCTATTACCATCACTTTATAAATTGTTCCAAGTCCGCAACATTTCCACCCCATTCATGCATTCATAGCTCCAAAATAAGGTTTGCAATTGGTCATGACCCCTTACTTTCGTTGTTGCTTGTCGGGTGTACCTAGCAATAGAAATAGGCTGAACATGGTAGACTACTTTAAAAATTCATAACTACTTCACATCTTATCCGAAGAATATAAAATCACTTGAACTAAAATCATAATACTAAGTACTATCACTGGAAAACAATATTATTGTTATCTTTATTGTTGATGTTATCTGCTATAAATAATATGGAATTGGAACACACCTTAATATTAACTGTATTCACTGTCTCAAGAGGTGCCCTGAGACACCATCTTTTAAGTGCCAAATTGGCTACAACATCTTTGTCTTGTAACCATTCTTCTAAAATTGATTTGACATGATTATTTATCAGTCTATTTGAAGGGGCGGTTTACACTATGGACCAAGAACTCGTCCCATGACCCTCTAAAATCTGTGATTGGCTCCATCAACTCGTCCCGGGATGACTTGGGTTTACACTACGAGGAAAAAAGAAAAGTGACCAAAGGATTTGAGGTCCTCAAAAAGCCTAGAAGTAGGCCTAATGGATAATGTTGGAGGGTCCTCCGGATTTTGCGGTGAGAGAGGTTAAAAGGGTTCCCTCATTGCTGAAATAAGGGGACCCTGGGCTTGAAATGCTATTTTATTATTTTTAAATTGTTTTTTTTTTTGGTGTTTTTTCTGGGTTGGGAGGGTTCAGGGGCCCCAACGTTACTGTAGATACAATGGCCGCCACCCTTTTTGTCCTTTTGGCTTGTTTTATTTTCTTTGTTATTTTAGGCAATACTTCCCTTTTAGGCATTCATTAAAAAATCAACACGCCCACTTTTTAGTACATGGTCATTCCTCCCGGTCCAAGTTCGGTTTACACTTAGTGAGAGGCCCAAGGGCTTTAAAAATGACATTTTTTTAAAGTGTGACCATGGAAGTGTGACCATGAAGTGTGACCATGGATTTAATCCATTTTCCTTGGTCATGGCCCTTGGTCTATAGTGTAAACCGCCCCTAAGATCTTTGGGTTGAAAGAAAAAAAACCAACTTCAAGCTTCTTTCTTGCAATTGAATTCCGATGTAATTTGTGCCGGAAAAAAAATGAAGAATGAATCCAAACATAGTTTTATTCTTTACACTAAAACTGAGAGTTATGAAGCATGTTTTTGTAGAACTTAGTACTGTGATGACATCATTTGTTGTTGTTATATTCAAGAAGAACATACATATGGAATAGTACACTGAAATTGAAATTTAGTGTTGAACACAGTAAATGAATTTTAAATGCTATGAGTTTTTACTCTTGATGAATATTTTTACTAACTTTGTTAATGCACAAGAATAGACTTCCAAAAATCTCATGCTCCCTTTTTATGCACCAATGAGATGCATGGCAATCGATGCTCTTGGGCACTACTCCATGCATGCTAAAGCTCTCCCGTAGTACCCCAAGTTCCTAAAAAGTTGACCAATGGTTCCCCCATACCTTTCCCAAGCCAAGTCACCATGTGCATGTCGTCCCAGTTAGGGCCTTACCACACGGGAGGGGGAGGAAGTTTCACAACTTCCTCCAAGATGGCACTAGTGGCACGAAAAATATTCTTTTCCTCCAACATGGCACTAGTGCCTGTGGACTTTCAGGCACTAGTGCCTAGTAGTTTTCAACGGCAATTATTGTGCCAAGTCATTGCCATGTAGATTCCAAAGCAACATCCAATGCAAATTCCAAAGCTACAAAGTCGCTCCATGTCATTCTTGCCACTCCCCCTACTTCCTCTCATGTGGCAACCACTTGCTAATTTGAACCAATGTGAGTCATCCAACTCACTGCCTTTCCTCTCGTGTAGTTTGGCCCTTACTAACATAAAACCCTAAGATTCCGGGAGAAAGATCCTTTACTTTCAGAAAAACCCCATCATCCTTACTATATTACAAGATTGGTGTACCAATCAACTCGTCAAGAACTTGGGGCACGAGGGGGAGCTTGAACTTACGTTGGGTAGGGCCCAAGAACATTGATTGCCACTACTACTCATGCATTCCATAGGTGCAGCATCTCTCATGCTCTATTTCATGCCGAGTACATGAATCTCACCCTCTCTTCCTCTTCTCTTTCCTTTCACGAAAACTCTGATGCTGTGAATTTTCTTGAAGTTTGGAAGTGGTGGTGGTGGTTACGGTAGTTGGGGATTTCGCCGGAGGGCGACGTAGTCGTGGTCATTTCTGCGGATCGGTCGGGCGAGCATTGCGTCGGACGCGGGTTTGAGAGGAGGAGGTTGTGTAGAAGAGTGGTTGTCTGTTGTATTCGAGATATTCGAGACCTGGTTGAAGTTTTGTTGGTGTGTTTTTCTCCTTTTGTGCCTTTGCCTGAAGTCTTTTTCATGAGGGAGGTTCTCATGTTGTCATTCTCTTGGTCTGATTGCGTAACTTGGAAGCGTCCTCGGTGGCTCCAGGAGTCTCCTACCCGTTAACTCATCTTGGCAAACTTGCTCTCGTGCGTCAGGTTTTCTTCAATATGCTGGAGATCAGCGCTTGTGACTCACTGTTGAATCAAACACGAGCAGCAGCATCATGGGTTTTTTATTGGTTCTGACGTGGTGCTTGTTTGTTGTGGCGGTCAGGGCAGCTGATAGGTCTTACTGGAGCAACTCCGAGCAAGAATGGCGCTCATGCAGAAGCTGGTTGCGTCAAGCAGGCTGCGCTGTTCCCCATTTCAGCTGACAATGTCACAGGGTTTTGCTGGTCATTTGCTGTGAATCCCTTTCCTGTGTGCAAATTGGTATGGGTTTAGAATGGCGCCTGGGCGAACAGGATGAAATAATGTAGGAACCAGCCCTAATTCCTGCGCTGGGTGGCACTGTGAATGTTGGAAAGGAGCAGTCATGTTTGTGGAAGTACTGGTGGGGTTGGTAGTGGTGTGCTTAATTTAACACCTTGCACTGGTGGTGGTTGTCATGGGGCAGCTGATGCTCATAGACCTGCCAAGGTGCCAATGTGGAATGCCCCCGGGAGCCCGTCCACCTGGAAGGAAGAACACGTACGCTTGCTTTCTGACCTTCCAGTATCCTGTGCTAGCAGTAAAACCGGAGTTTGTGCCCCATGAGTATGAGTGCCATTTCCATTGTGATGTCAAAAGAGCACTTTGAAATATTGGGGCTCTTTTGTCTCTTAAAGAATGACATGAGAGGATGAAATCAGCGTGTGCCTTTATCTTGCCATCTCCACATCAGAAATTAATGGCAACAAGGACCATGTGGCTCCTGCAATAAGTAGGTGCCCGAGTGAAAGCCATGGGAATAGATTCATGTTAAAAGCCATGGATGATGGGATAGATTCATGTTGAAAGTCATGGGATAGTTTGAGATGCAGGGCTACTGATGATCCTGGAAGTATTTGAGGATGCAATTGTTCTTACCCGAGCTTGAGAGTCTTTGGTTCAAACTATTGATTGCAATGTTGTCGTATAGTTTCACTTAGCTAGAAATGCTATGTGTAATCGCAATTGACAGTGCATCTCTTCAGTTTGTGTTTGTGTCATTGGCAGGATGGGGAGCGCTTTTCTACAGTGGGTACAAGTTCTTCACCGGCGGTTCAAAGGAGGGAGGTAAAGACAGTACACCATGCCCGGATGCCATGGAGAGGGTTCCTGGAAACAAGCGTTGATGACACGGATCTAGTCCTATATTCACCTCTGAATGCCCACACAAAAGACTGAGATCTCCACCTCAAAATTCATTGGCTTGCATTGGATAGGACCCCAAGAACATTGAGAGTGAGTACTAGTCATGTATTTCATTGGTGTAGAAAATGAGAGCATGTGATTCTATATGCTCTAGTTCTTTTCAAATTTAAATCTGACTCTGCCTTCTTTCTTTCTTCTTTTGGAAGGATTTTTTGAAAAAATCTATGGGCTAACCATGAGATTAATATTCTATGACATGACAATACCTTTATTAGCTGATTCTTCAATGTAGTATAAAATCAATCTAACCACTTTTGAACCAAGTTTTACAAATTTTAAAACTTAAAAAAAAAATTAAAATCAATCTAACCACTTCAAAACCAAGTTTTACAAATTTCTAACTTTTTTTCTTCTTTTGGACGAACTTTGCAAATAACCCTAGTGTGAAAACATTGACTCATTTTCCAAGTTGTCATAGTAATTTTGTGTTTACTTATAAAGAACTGAGGGTCACTCCACACTATGGCCAAAGTCAAGCAAACGAAGGATTTTAGCAGTATGATTGATGGAGAGTAAAAATGATTGATTGGCCTTTATACTTAATGCCAACAACAATGGACATTGTGGTCCAAAATGGTGACATGGCATCGATTTTATGGTGGTTTTGTTGCCAACTATTAATTGGTTCAACTGAATAGAATTGAATAGAACAAAATAGAATGGAAACTATCCTCTCTGCCGAGAGGACAATGAAAATTTCCATAAAAATACTCAAAAAGTTCCCTTCTTTTGTAAAGAGTAAAAAAAGAAATATAATTACATCAATTTTTGGTTATAGGATCTTCATAGATCTTCATAGATCTTCATAGCAGTCAAATTTTATGCATTTCTATGATCATGTTATAATAATAGTCTAGATCTAGACTATTATTATAACATGATCATAGAAATGCATAAAATTTGACTGCACAATCTAGAAAGATTATAGTGTTTGAATTAAAGAAAAAGGTTCTTTGAGTAACTTCCCTTGGTGAAGAGAATCAGTAGACTTGGACATCATATGGTGTGATTTTGAAGTAAACTTTGACTTCATTTGACTTCATATTGACCTTGCATTACACAAGGTCTTTATATTATGCCATCATCTTGTGTATGATGTTGATTCCGTGTATGATGTTGATTCCTTGTACACCAATTTTTAAAGGTAAAAAAAGGATGAAGAATATGGAAGATAATTGTCCAAGCATTTGCAGAAAATATCTCAAAACATCTAGTACACATTTTAATCTTTTGTAGGCTTAATATGTTTTAGAATGAAAATCTAAATGGCCAAGTAGAAGCCTTATACCATGTCTTCTAGTTTGAAACATTTAAACTAAAAACTATTGAAATCTCTTTTTTTAATTAAAAAAATTGGTGCCTTGTCTAGCATGGTGTGAAAATTTTGACTTGTACTAAATTGGGATTTTTACATTGAAGACAAGAGTTTATTAATTTTTAAAGATCTCAAAGGAAATAACATCATTTGTATATAAGAAAATATTAAAATAGTGTACAATGCTTAGATCCTTGCAAATGACATTGGTGTTAGGGACATGACCTCTGCAACCTTCTAGTTCTTTTTACTTTAAATTGGGCTTTTACTTTAGAAATCCTATTTTTTTGCTTTTACTAAATTAGAACTTTCTTTTACTTAAGAAATCCTTTCACTTTAGATTAGGTTATATATAGGAGTCAAGGTTAAAGAGTTCTTCAATCTCGACAACGCATCTCTTGGAGCTATCGCTCACTACTCTTGTTGTTCGTGTGCTCATCTTGTTGATCCAAGTTCATATCAATTTTCCCTCTTTTAGTTCTTGTGGGTTCTAGTTCTTGTCAAGTATTCTTGTATCCTATTTTCTTGACAGTTTGTTGAGATTGAACTCACTTGAGTATCAGAGTTAGGGTCCTTCTAGAGGTTGCCGTTCTTCCCCCTCTTTTTTGAAGGTGTACTAGCAATTTTAGAGGTTGCGGTTTATCCTTTCTAATCTGGTATCTCATTTTGTCACAACATTCAAACACGCAATTAAGCAATTATGCACTTGGCCAAGTGCACTGGTTGCTGGTAGAAAGCCGCAAGTTGTTTGCTCATAACTTTTTTTTAAATCAAAATTTGGCAAAAGTTTAGTATGTTTTTTGTCAAATTTTTTTGGTGTTTGTCGTGTCATACCTTGGCTTCTTCATGTTCATATCAGTAATATATTTTTAACATTTTCTACCTTTTTTTAGAAAATATATGATATCTAATCTAGTTTACAAATCCTGCTACAAAATTATAATCATGTGCCCAAAGAGATTAAAAATTTGTTATGAGTTATTATAGGATTTTAGAGTACTACACTACAAATACAATGTGTAAGAGATACAAAAATATATATGCAATTTCCTAAGACAGTGTAAAGTAGTTGAAAATGTATTTTATAATGCAAAAACATACATAATCAAGCAATTCCACACTATCACTGAGGAATTCTAAAATCAAACATATCATATGGACCATCCAATATATAAATATATAGCACCCACCAAACGATAGACACATCTCAAACTACATTATACTAACGTACTTGCCACCTAAACTACGTGCATGCTCTACTATAGTATATAGCTCCAAGGCTCAGAGCTCATCTTCTGGCGGAACGACTCCCTCCACGTGTCCAATGGCGCTACCTACCATAGCGGACAGTTCATGATCCTGCACTGGACGATCTCCCACATCTTCGATACCAATGGACGCACACTCAACAAATCGGTAATTGCCAGGTACACCCTCCCGCGTATGCCTTACGCGATCATCATTGTAGAAAAAGCCATCTTCAGGATTGAAGGACATCTCTCGCTCTGACGAGAAGGCCCCCTGGAATGCAATGATGTCCTCGGATACGCTAGATCTTGGAACGGAAGGCAAACCTAGTCCGGTATCACTCTGAGTACCTCCGAACGTCTCTTGTGTCTCCGATACAGGCTCTGATTGAGAAGGCATCAAAGGCTGTCGAATCCTCCTTTGCACCGAAAAAAATTCCAATGAATCCAATTCTTCTTCCTCCATCTCCAACCTAGGACCATCAAATGTACGCCCCCCTCCTGCCTCTGCCGCCAAACCAACATCCACTACACCAGTATCTTGCATCCTCTCTGTAGGTGTTGCAGATGTCTGCCCTGAAGTATCTCCCACCGCCCGCTGCGTTGATGGAATCCTGTCTCTTGGAGGAGACTGGTTCACTCCATCTTCATCGGCGTCTGAACCACTGCGAGATGAGAAATCTTCAGTAGTACCTGAACGTGGCAATCTCTCATTTAAACCACCTCCATCCTCATTGTCATCTTCATTCCTCACTCCACCAACCGCCTCTTCGGTCTCAGGTACAATGTTCCAACCAGTACTTGTTCCACCAGTCCTGACCAACAGTTGTCCTTGGAAATTGTCGGACAACTCATTGTACAAAAAGCAAACTCTGTCTGTACAATCGTCAATGATGAAAACCTCAGATCCGTGGAAATCTCCTTCAAGGATCGTGGGAATGGCCGTAGATATGTTACACGCCACTAAACCCCAACCACGGGGCAAGTATGAGCCCACTAGTCTTGCCAGCTCTAATGGAGATCTCTCAAGTGAATCAACTTCAGAGGGTTGGCGTGCCTCACTCCAGTGATCCAAGAAAACAAGTGGAAGTGGAACGTCTCCAGAAACATAGTTCGGGCCAGGAGATGTACCCACAGGGTGCTGCATACAAATCACAATATCGCCAATCGGTTGTACTACTTGCTCCAAACGCCCATTCTCTGTAAAATCGAGAGCATAGGGATTAACCGAGTTTGGATCAAATGCCCAGCATCCACGTCGCATAGTACATCCCTCTGGAAGCTTCACCTTCGTGAAAAAGTCTTCGTTGGCATATACGGCCGCTGGTAACAAGAAGATGACGTTCCATCGTTCAATATTTGCCATCCATAATGCCAACTGTGCAAAAACTGCGGATAACTGGGCGTCTCCCCAATGACCATCTCCATGCCTCCCACCGCCACGTCGACAATCAATCACCCACAAACATGGTTTCCCCAACTCTATGTAGTTGGTGCGGAATAACCCTCTTCTACACCGAACCGGAAGAAGATTCTCAGTGTCGCTCTGGCCTGGCCTCTTGACTTCCATCTGCCATTCCTAATTAGCAGTAGCATGTCCTCCCACATCCACGGACAGTCCAATGTATCCACGCCCCCCTGCTGCAATGTCACTATAGTGAAACCTGATGGAAGGGGGGATGAGGTAGCCTATGTCTTCTAGTTTAGACACCTTCCCCCGCACAGGAGCAGTCCAAGCTTTTTTCGTGGCAGCATTCAAAAGCTTCCCAAACGTATCAAGTTGTGCGTTACTCCTCGGAAAATACTTCCCTACACGGATACGAAAGAAATCCTCCATGGAATCAGGTGTACTTTCCTTGTTCTCCACCATCAACCAACGGATGGAATTCATCACAGCTTCTCGTCTCTGATATCGGTCAACCACACCGGCAATCGTACGAGGATGTGGATTCTTGTCTTTTACACCGTCGAAGTAATATGCTTGACGTGGTCTTACTCCATCATCCCCCACCGGCTTCGCTACAGCAGACTTAGCCAACCGAAGATAATATGGATTTGGAACCCTACCTAACGGCCTCAACCAATTTTGCGTCATCTCCTTTCTTGTTGGTCGTACGTCCACATTTGGATCCAGCTCATTCTTCCTCGCCATGTCCTTCCACTTGTCTTCTTCCTCCTTGCTGTAAAAGAGAATGCCGTCTTCGTAGTCCTTGCATACTTGAATGATAGCTTCGAAGCAGTCATTGCTCAGATTCCATGCATGATTGGTCAGATCCTCCATGTTTTTGGCCAACCTCTTCACCGTGACAACTCCATCCCCCTTGGGCAACTTATGTACTGCACTTGCCGCACTCACCAAAGCAACAACCCTGCGTGCATCGTCCGCACGTAGTGTGCTATCAGGCCTTCCGTATAGATCCCAAATCTGACGGATCTTCCTCAAATCCTCCTCGATGGTAGAATATGAATGTCTCTGGAACTCCGCCACGTTGATCCGCGCAGACTTCTCAATGTAAAAGCGACGATCATCATACACCACAAAAGAGGCCTCCCGCCGCTCGAACGTGTCCAGGTACTCATTTAAAGGCATAGTACCATCTCTCCACTGCTGCTGTGCAAACTTACAAGCTGCTACTATGTGTTGGCCATCCACCGGTTCCCAAATGATATGATCTTGAAGCCAAGAATACTGGGATCCCATCGCACCCTGTGCAGAAGCACTCCCGTGTGCAATGAACATGCGCTCAAACTCTCGTGCAGTTCCTACCAACGGAAATGGCAGCTCCTCCTTCTCAATGACACCATTATCGGTGGTAGTATGTACGATGTATCTGATCGGTCGAAGTACCAATCTACTCACCCGACTCGCAGATTCTGGGTCTCTTAAGCGGTTAAATACTTCTCTGACCCTCTTCTGTGATAAAACCCGGTGGTTCGTTTCCGGGTTCTCCAGACAGACAATGCGGTCTATGTGTGCCTTAAACACAAAATTCCCCCACACTGATCCTTTCGCAATCTCCTCCGTTGTAGGCACTGGTGCTTTTAAATACATTGAAGTTGGAAGATCCTGTGGTATCTCCGCATTGTCTTCGAAATCCTCTGGTATACTGTCTGGAAGGTTGTGAAAATCTTCTTCCTCCGGCGCCACGGCTGACAAATCAGCTACATCTCCTGGTGTAGATGTAGGGGCCCTACGATGACCATCAGACGTCCTGAGCCCCGACCTAGGAATCCTGCCACCCGATCTTGCACTTCTCCCAATCAACCTCCTCCCACTTGGATCCAAACTTGATGGGCTTTCTCTTGAACCAGAAGCTTCATCACTGTCAACACGCCGTGGCCTCTTCGTAGGACGTCTACTCGTTAATGGAGGATTCGGTAATGTCTGTACCTCAGAAGTTGTGCTGGGATGTTGGCCTCCACTTCCCCTCCCCCCCTCCAGTGGTCGCCAATCCAGTTGCAACGGCTCAGCAAGAACTCGATAAACTTCTGTTTCTTCTGGTTCCGCTGGTGGGGCTTGAGTTGTCGCACGTGATGGGTCCCTCTCCCGAAATGCTTCATATCTAATATGTTCCTCCATAATCTTCTTAGCCTTCAGCACCATCTCCGGTCATAACGCTAAACAGGCTAAGACGTTGTTGTGTCTAGTAGTACGTACCGCAAGAGAGATGTTTAACCAAAACGTCTGCAATGATTTGAGGAATTTCACCTGACCTGGATTTTGAAGAAGATTCAAAGGTACAGGTGCCAAAAGCAATTTCTTCGAAAGAGAAGTCTTCACCTCCGATTGACCTGGACCCACTGCGCAAGTAACGTATACCATATCATCACGTCGAAGAGTGATTGCTTGGATTTTGCCAAAACTCTTCCCCAACGCCGATGTACGCTTTCCCAGCTCAAAGGGATAATCCGTCACCCATAAGAAGGCGCTCGACTCATCCACTTCTGCAATCCACCAGCCGTGGCTCTCCCAGATTCTATCAATATTTGGTGGTGCCATAACGCAACACTCAAAAAACCTGTATATCATTACAAAACAATAGTCACTATTAGTATGGAATAAGAATTTTTGAACCACCACTCATTGCACAATATTTTTGAACATGCAACACCCCTTGTCTAGCTCTAAAAACTTTTGCACTACACAAGATCTAAATCCAATACCATCGTGTTAACCATGTTGTTAGTTCTTTGGTGAAATAGCATATTCATCCAAGTCAATTATTTTCACACATTGTCACACATTTTCGGGGAGAATACAACAAAACTTCTACCTTTCCACATATAACTACAAGAACTTCGTACGATTCACTTTTGATTTTGCCTACAGCATTATGCGATGTAAAACTTCTTATTTACCATTTGGATTCTCATTTAAAACAATATCGAGTTCACAAAAAAACATAACGTGAATTGTGAATTTTTGAACCTCCACTCATTGCACATTTAAAAAAAATATGCTACACCCCTTGTCTACCCCTAAAAACTGTTGCACTACACGAGATCTAAATCCAATACCATCGTGTTAACCATGTTGTTAGTTCTTTGGTGAAAAAGCATAGTAATCCAAGTCAATTATTTTCACACATTGTCACACAGTTTCGAGGAGAGTACGAAAAAACTTCTACCTTTCCACATAAACCTTTGAGATCTTTGTATGATTCACTTTTTATTTTTTCTACGGCATTATGTGATGTAAACCTTCGTATTGACCATTTGGATTCTCATTTCAAACGATACCAAGTTCACAAAAAACATAACGTGAATGGTGAATTTTTGAACCCCCACTCATTGCACAATTTTTTTGAATATGCTACACCCCTTTTCTAACTCTAAAAATCGGTATGTAGCAAATTAACATCATGCTTAACATTGTGGTAATTAATTGAAACCTTTTATAGTGCAAAAATGTGACACCAATTGAAATCAAAGACTGCTGATCCAGAAAACGCAGGGAAGAAAATGAGCATTTTCACTACTTCAAACATTATAATCTTTCAATCCGTGCGGTGAAACTTTATGAATTTTTTTTGAGCATATTACTTAATAAGTCATCATTCAGATCCTACGGTTAAAAATTTAAAAAAACATTAATTGTAGAGGCTTTCTAATTGCACAAAAACAAGCAATTTTAACGATATTTGGGTTAGATATTCTCTACAATATTTATGGACCAAGGTACTACGGGTATCAATATCCAGGGTATCACGACCAGGGTATGATCTCCTTGGTATCACGACCGGTTATCAACCGGTGTACCATATTAGGGTTTGGATTAGGGTTTGGATTTCCGGGTATCAATAAGGATATCAATCCTTTGCTCAAGTGGGTAGTCCTAGGAGGGGTGTGCGAGCGCACACCCCTGGTAGAAGTTGTGATGAGGCTGTGAGTGAGAGGGTAGGGTTAGGAGGAGAGAGACAATGTGTGGGAGGTGTGAGGAGATGTGTGGGAGATGTGTGGGAGAGATGTGTGAGAAATGTGTGGGAGATGTGTGGAAGTTGTGGGAGGTGTGAAGGAAGTTGTGAGAGGTGTGAGTGAAGTTGTGGGCGGCAAGGGTTTAGGAGAGAGAAGGAGAGAGTGGGTGAGGGAAATTGTGTGTGGGTGAGTGGGGGGAAGAAAGAAAAAA